>CM050164.1:351285513-352015513 GCA_027410445.1 Discoglossus pictus
CGCTGCTGGAGCTCATAGAATTCACTGTGTAATGTTAGAATTATGTGAATAAAGAATTTGCATGCAACAATGCTCAGTGCACTGTAAAGGTACAAAAACACAGGGGGACTCCGGATTTGTTATTATTACAGGCTCTTGATGTTTATAAATGGAACATAATAACTTGTTTCAGAACTAAAATTTGCATGCATTTTCTTTATTTCCTCCTTTCATATATATATATATATATTTATTTATTTATTTATTTATATATATATATATATATATATATATATATATATATATATATTTATATAAAATATTGTGGGTTACTTATAGGAAAAGGAATGTAATCACTCTGGGATATTACACTTTACAAAAATGTAAGGGGTGTACTCACTTTTGTATGTTAAATATTTTATATGTTTTCATGTGACAACGCTGAAGAAATGACACTTTGCTACAATATAATGTAGTAAGTGTACAGCCTGTATAACAGTGTAAATCTGCTGTCCCGTCGAAATAACTTAACCCACAGCCATTAATGTCTGAACCATTGGCAACATAAGTGAGTACACCCATTTTCCAGCACTGCCTTAACCCGCATGGGCATGGGGTTCACCAGAGCTTCACAGGTTGCTACTGAGTCCTTTTCCACTCCTCCATGATGACCTCACAGAGCTTGTGAATGTTGGAGACCTTTTACTCCCCCATTTTCCTTTTGAGGATGCACCACAGATGCTCAATAGGGTTTAGGTCTGGTGACATGCCTGGTCAGTCCATTACCTTTACCTTCAGCTTCTTTAGCAAGGCAGTGGTCACCTTGGAGGTGTGTTTGGGGTCGTTATCATGTTGGAATACTGCCCAGTGGCCCAGTCTCTGAAGTGAGGGGATCATGCTCTGCTTCAGTATGTCACAGTACATGTTGTCATTCATGGTTCCCTCAGTGAACTGTAGCTCTCCAGTGCCGGCAGCACTCATGCAGGCCCTATCATTTATTTGTAACAAGCCAACATATTCCATATCGCTATACAAGAGTTAAGTTTAAGGCAAAAAAACTATAGCAATATTAACACACTGCTAAGGATGGAGGGCTCTGTCTTTGAGCTTAGAATAAGGTGTCCATTGTGCTTTCCCCAAAGCGCCATTCAAACTTACAATCTAAAGGTTTTGGGTGTGGTAGAGGAGGGCGAGAGAAGTGTTGTGCTTGTTAGGGTGGAAGGTGTTAGGCTGCTTTAAATAGATGTGTTGTTAGTGAGGTTTTAAAGGTTTTGAGACAGGGAGATTGAGTGAGGCAAGGAGTTCCAGAGAATAGGGGCAGCACGAGAAAAGCCCTGAAGGTGGGAGTGAGAGGAGTTGACGAGTGGTGGAAAGAAGGTGGCCTTAAGCAGAACGAAGAGGACGGGTCAGGGATTATTTGGAGATGAAAGCAGAGATATAAGGGGTGCACAGTTGACGGCTAAGTAGGTTAGGGTCATGATTTCCAATTTTATTCTGGAGACTACAGGAAGCCAGTGGAGAGACTGACAAAGAGGTGCTGCAGACACTGAACATCTAGCAGAGGCATTGATTATGAAGATAATTCTCTGTATGAACTAAACCAAGGGATACTTCCCAATGTAATAGGGTTCACGTGGGTTGCATGTTTAAAATAACTCACTGGGTTATACATGTTGGATAAATCTTATTTTAAAGGAGAACTGGAGCAAGTACTTTGTTTAAATTATGTGCATTATCAATTGTGCTTGTTTACAAGAGCTTAGTACATGACTCGGTGATCCTTTCTATATAGGTTGTGGCTTAATAAGACGCTGTACTAGCCAGTATTCTCTACAGTTAAGATTCCTGAGATATTCAACATTATTTGTGTGGCTAATGTACACCTCATGTGCTTATTTGCACAGAGGCATATCTAGCTGCCTGGTAACCTTGGGGGCATTGTAACCGTATACAGGAGCAGCTCATTTCAAACAATGCAGTATATGCATGTCCTTAAAGAATAACCTAAAACAAAACAAAGAAATACAAACTTGATTTTGGGATGACCGTCCCATTCAATCTGTGAAGAAGTGACAGATTGTTTTTATTCTCTGTTTGTCCTCCAGTATTGTGGTTTTCTCCTGCCGACAGAAACTGCATTAGGATTGATAATGTGGCATTTTATTCCATGCTGTGGTGGGAGCTGCAAAGTTCTCAGCTCTTAAACACAGTTACCTGTACTGCAGGTGGTGGATAAAGACGCGTCTCCCAAGAACACCACGCAGCATAAGGACAGGAGATGGAGTTTATGTCGAGGCTGAAAGAAAATTCATTTGAAATTTATTAGGAACCTGAAAAACACTTTTTTTGCTTTCATCATTTATTTATTCTTTATATTTAATGCATATTTTTATTAGGTTTTCATAATAATTTACCGCAAAGGCAATGTTATATGTACATAATACTCCAACATATACAAAATTTACAGTAGGTGTGCATGAAAAAAATTAAGTAATTAAGTACATTATTTAGTTAGTATGTAGAATTAGTATATAGAATAAGTCACCATAGTCCACAGTGTGTTAAGCATTGTAACCCTTGTACATAGCTGGGTCACTTTAGTCCACAACAAAAAACATCCATCATTCACTTAAAATATATTACAACAATGCCGGGGCATTTTATCGCCATAGCACTCAAACAGCAATATGGTGAAATGTAGAGCTCTGAGCAGGGATTTAAAGGGCTAAATTGGACTTGCTGCTCAAAAACTGCGGTATCGCAATGTTTGGCGCAAAGCAGGGAATTACAGTGGAAAAGAGCGATATAGCGAATGTGCGGTATGACTGTATCTTGAAAATGACATTGTTGCTTGTGTTTTGTATGAAAAGTGATCCGTCATATAGTAAAAGCGTATTAGTTGCGTCCAGTTTGGGTCTGGTTTCTCATGGAGTCCTAACATGGAAAAAGAGCCCTAGGATCCTCTGGACTGCGACTATCTTGTGCCTTTCTACACCATTCTTTTAAAAGTAAAACTACACTGGGAATCCAAGATAATGGGCATTCTGCCGATGCTTATTTACTTTTCTCCTCAAGCTCCCTTCAATGCACTAGTGAAATGGCTTCAAAAAAATAATTTTTACTTTTCTGTTTTGCTTTCATGATAATTTTCTTCAACTAATTTGTTTTCCATGTAAAAATACTTTTGTGGTATATAAAATATTTTCATTTAAATGCACAATAGATAGTTTGAGACTAGATCTGCTCGCCAAATGTTTTATTCAAATTGTGTACGAATTTCTAAAATAACTTATAAGTGACGTTGTTGGCTTTCTTATTTACAAGCATTGCTTATTGGACTTCCGTGAATGATTCAAAGTATAAAGCTTATTCCAAGGATGTGCAGAATGACTTGTCTATAAAAGGCACTGCTGATGAAGAACATTGAACAGTAGGATCTGAAAGTGATCAGTGTCGCTGTGCGCCGTGTGCTCTGCTCCTACTGGTAGCATAATTTTTCAGATTTATGACCTAGCACAGACTTTCAAACTTACTTTACTAGAAATCAGCCAGATACTTCATATAGAGCATCATGTAAAACTTCTAGAAAAGTGTTTAAAGAGTGGATTGTTGTGGTTGTTCAGTCCTTTAGTCGTGTCCGACTCTCAGTGACTATATGGATGCAACACGTCAGACACATGTGCTTCTGGTTGTGCTTATCCATAAGGTTTTCATTGCAAAGATACTGTAGTGGATTGCCAGTTCCTTCTGTGGTGGACCGCGATTTGTCTGACCTCTGTTTTGACTTGTCTATCTTGGAAGACCCTTCATTGAGGTACACAAGCCCCTTCACCACTACAAGGTAGCATACAGATTAGGTGGGTTAAATTGATTTTTTTATGTTTGTTCTATGTTCTTGCAAATATGTAATATTTGTTGTTTGTTTTTTTGGGGGGATAGCTACACTTGATAATGGCCAACTTTATTTAACTTTTATGTTCATATATCTTTTTCTCTCAGCTGTCATTTGATACTTTGATGCTACTTTCTCAGGAGGGTTTGTGAAATACTGATACATATTAGTGTAGCTGTCATTATCACTAATATAGTTGCTGTGTATGTGTAACGCTCACAAAATTGCAATATGCACACTGCGGAATTCGAGGCTCGCATTTCGTGGTAGAGGGAGGAGGAGGGAAGGAGAGGGCAATGGAGAGACAGAGGGAGAGAGAATTGCGAGTTATGCGTGTGCAATGCGCATTGCGGGGTTCGCATTGCGCTGCAAAGGGAGAGAGAAGGAAAGAGTGGGGAGAGTGAGTGAGATGGAAGAGAGGGAGGGTACACAGAGAGAAGGCACACAAAAAGACAGAACACACATTTTTTTAGTACAATATTATTCCGTCATTTTTGACGGGCAAGTGACTTGTGATACATATTAGTGCAGCAAATGTCACTATGCCTTATTTTACAGTACATAAAAAATACATTTTAACAAATTAATACACTTAGGGAGGGAACATTTTTTTTTTTTTTTTTCAAGTAGAGTTTTTGTTAATTTTTTAGTGGCGGGAATTGTTATTTTACTTTTTAACATTATATTTTCTCTTCTTTTTTAAAATTCTGAAAAAACAAAAATATGTTTTTAAAAATGTCAAAGATAAATGATTGTGGGATGGGATGATGCTACCATACGGGAAATAATGAATTACAACCTGCTTAGTGAGAGCCTTTTTATACTGTTTTTAACCAGTATAATGATTTAATGCAGGGGACCCTGGTGGTCCAGTGGTTAGGATTCAGTGCTTTCACCTCTGCAACCTTCCAGTCAGGGAACCAAAGAGGTCACACCACCCTGAAATCATGCAGGATTGGGCCTGGTCAATACTTGGGTGGGAGACCACCTAGGAATACCAGGAGCTGTATACTGTGGCCCACTGGAGAAGGAACTGGCAACCAACTCCAGTATCTGTGCCATGAAAGCCAAGTGAACAACACAAACACACAATGATTAAAAAAAATGTATTGCGAGCTCAAGTTACACAGAACTTCAAGTTTGTATGGATAACCATATTCTACACTGCTCAAAAAAATAAAGGGAACACTAAAATAACACATCCTAGATCTGAATGAATTAAATATTCTTATGAAATACTTTATTCTTTACATAGTTGAATGTGCTGACAACAAAATCGCACAAAAATAAAAAAATGGAAATCACATTTTTCAACCCATGGAGGTCTGGATTTAGAGTCACCCCCATTATGAAAGTGGAAAAACACACTACAGGCTGATCCAACTTTGATGTAATGTCCTTAAAACAAGTCAACATGAGACACAGTAGTGTGTGTGGCCTCCATGTGCCTGTATGACCTCCCTACAATGCCTGGGCATGCTCCTGGTGTGGTGGCAGATGGTCTCCTGAGGGATCTCCTCCAAGACCTGGACTAAAGCATCTGCCAACTCCTGGACAGTCTGTGGTGCAACGTGACATTGGTGGATGGAGCGAGACATGATGTCCCAGATGTGCTCAATTGGATTCAAGTCTGGGGAACGGGCGGGCCAGTCCATAGCATCAATGCCTTTGTCTTGCAGGAACTGCTGATACACTCCAGCCACATGAGGTCTAGCATTGTCTTACATTAGGAGGAACCCAGGGCCAACCACACTAGCATATGGTCTCACAAGGGGTCTGAGGATCTCATCTCGGTACCTATTGGCAGTCAGGCTACCTCTGGCGAGCACATGGAGGGCTGTGTGGCCCCCCAAAGAAATGCCACCCCACACCATTACTGATCCACTGCCAAACCAGTCATGCTGGAAGATGTTGCAGGCAGCAGAACGTTCTCCACAGCGTCTCCAAACCCTGTCACGTCTGTCACATGTGCTCAGTGTGAACCTGCTTTCATCTGTGAAGAGCACAGGGGGCCAGTGGCAAATTTGTCAATCTTGGTGTTCTCTGGCAAATGCCAAACATACTGCACGGTGTTGGGCTGTAAGCACAACCCCCACCGGTGGATGTCGGGCCCTCATACCACCCTCATGGAGTCTGTTTCTGACCGTTTGAGCAGACACATGCACATTTGTGACCTGCTGGAGGTCATTTTGCAGGGCTCTGGCAGTGCTCTTCCTATTCCTCCTTGCACAAAGGCGGAGGTAGCGGTCCTGATGCTGGGTTGTTGCCCTCATACGGCCTCCTCCACATCTCCTGATGTACTGGCCTGTCTCCTGGTAGCGCCTCCATGCTCTGGACACTACGCTGACAGACACAGCAAACCTTCTTGCCACAGCTCGCATTGATGTGCTATCCTGGATAAGCTGCACTACCTGCGCCACTTGTGTGGGTTGTAGACTCTGTCTCATGCTACCACTAGAGTGAAAGCACCACCAGCATTAAAAAGTGACCAAAACATCAGCCAGAAAGCATAGGAACTGAGAAGTGGTCTGTGGTCACCACCTGCAGAATCACTCCTTTATTGGGGGTGTCTTGTTAATTGCCCATAATTTCCACATGTTGTCTATCCCATTTGCACAACAGCATGTGAAATTGATTGTCACTCAGTGTTGCTTCCTAAGTGGACAGTTTGATTTTACAGAAGTGTGATTGACTTGGAGTTACATTGTGTTGTTTAAGTGTTCCCTTTATTTTTTTGAGCAGTGTACTTTGAAAACTAATATTGCATTTATTGTCCTTATTAAATATAGCACAGTCACCCTGACTTGCAGACACTTTGTTATAAGAATGAGTCCCAGACTATTATAGCACTCTTGCACTATATTTAGACCAAACAAAAAAAGGCACTTTGCTTAAGTGACCGAAGGGACATTCAGCAATTTGTCAATAAATTAATTTTAAAGAGCAAATGCATTTCAAACAATGAAAAATAGTGTATGTTCTATTAATTACATTTTTAATGATAGATGGTCTTACAATATTATATGCCTATATCTTGTTTTTTAGGTCATGATATTTTTGTATCTTTAATTTGTTTAGTGCCTATTAAAAAAAAAAAAATGTTTCTCCTTTGCCCATTATAACAAAGGCCACTGTTCCTTAAATGTCAGTTTCGATACCCTTTTCAATTTTCATTTTTACATTGCATTTTAATTTTAGAACTGTAACCAATGCTCATTTTTTTATTTTAATTATGCAGATTAAAATTGGCTACCACATGCTGTACTGGTATCTCAAAAAGCATTTACAGCAAAAGAAGCATGAAATCTGATCTCATAAGCTACATGCTGATTTAATGACTGCATTATCAACTGTTGTGTTGACTAATTTCTTAATATACTTTCCATCACTTCTCTTAAAACGTAATTAAATAGACTGTTTAGCATGAGAAACATTGCATAGAAATGTGCAGGGCATTTTTTGTTTCTATTCAGAATACTGTTATAGGGCAACCCAAATCCTCACCTGAACACTCAGAAAGTGTAACTCCGGGTTACAAAGTGTTTAATTAGTAGTAAAGACATATTTACCGTAATTACAATATATTTTTTAGGATTTATTTATTATTGAAAAGTTGGTTATCATAACTGTAACTGCCTTTCAATGAATTATTCAGCAGGTAGGTAGGCCTTTATCTTCTTGAGCAGGAATGATTCTTCCATCCTTTACTTTACATGCTTTCACTACCAGAAATAAAGCGTGGAAAGGCAGATATTTGCAGTGTACAATGTTGTGTTTCTATTGCTGAAAATAAACTCTTTCAAGTTCATGAAAGAACATTTGAGACTTTACTGTAATTTTAAACAGGCTGCAGTACTTTTTTACCACTATGAAATCAGAACAGAGGTCTAAAAATATACATGGCTGTGTACTAAGAACCAACAAAGTATTTTAAAATGTAAACACATCATAAAGCAACTAGACATGAAAATCATGTCCATATATTTGCTCTACACTATAATGTTCACAGAAGAGGTAGATTGTAGCAGTGAGAGAGTACTAAGCCAGTAACCCAGAGGTCAATGGTTTTAAGCCATACTCTGCTAATGCCTTGACTTGTTTCTGCCACAGTGAAGCCATGTGAGAGAGTGGTAGACCAATATCCCATAAGTCGATGGATCTAAACCATGCTCTGCTAATGCCTTGGCTTGTTTACAGTGAAGCCATGTGAGAGAGTGGTAGGCAATTATCCCAGTAGTTGATGGATCTAAACAATGCTCTGCTAATGCCTTGACTTGTTTACAGTGAAGCCATGTGAGAGAGTGGTAGGCAATTATCCCATAAGTTGATGGATCTAAACCATGCTCTGCTAATGCCTTGACTTGTTTCTGCCACAGTGAAGCCATGTGAGAGAGTGGTAGACCAATATCCCATAAGTCGATGGATCTAAACCATGCTCTGCTAATGCCTTGACTTGTTTCTGCCACAGTGAAGCCATGTGAGAGAGTGGTAGACCAATATCCCATAAGTCGATGGATCTAAACCATGCTCTGCTAATGCCTTGACTTGTTTACAGTGAAGCCATGTGAGAGAGTGGTAGACCAATATCCCATAAGTCGATGGATCTAAACCATGCTCTGCTAATGCCTTGGCTTGTTTACAGTGAAGCCATGTGAGAGAGTGGTAGACAATTATCCCAGTAGTTGATGGATCTAAACCATGCTCTGCTATTGTATTGACTTTTTACTAAGTAATCTCCTTGACATTTATTTCCTTGGATATTTTGTCTGTATGATCTTCTTAGAGATGCTTGGAAACTCCACAAACTACTAGCAATATAGAGTCTCTTCCATGTTGACAAAGCATTAAATAGTCTCTGAGGCTGACTTGAGAAAGAAATTAGTGTCTATTGTTAAAGAGTTGTGATTTATAGATTTAAAATGGCATATGCCAATCTTCGAGAACATGCTCAGGGATCACATGGGAGGCCATTAAGGTTCTACATTTTTTTGACCAGTGATAAATGAATTATTTATTTGTGCTAGGTTTTCTAAAGCTCTTCCACCAATTATATAAAGATGTCTTTTTTTCCCCCCACTAAGAAAGCATTTACTAAAAAATGATAGCTAGCCTTTTACAGCAGAAAACAAAAGCTATGTGGTAACCAAGCTGCCAGGTATTTTACACTGTCCTTAGTAACATAAAACAGTTGTTTTTAATTAGCCTTCCGCCATCAAGGTTTCATCATAAGGTGTTTAAAGAAACGCTTCAGTAGGCTTGTGCTGTGCAATTTTTGTTCACACCTTTTAGATGTTTTCCCACCATAAAATGAAAGAAATAACCTTGCTATTGTGCAATTTATAATTTTAGCAGTGTTATTTCTATGCTAATTATGTCATGCGTGGCTGGCACAAACAAATCTGATTTATTGAAGAAGCCTCAGCTCCAGATGACTGCTTGTGGTACATGATCTGCACATCTATTTTACATTGTATACATATGGGAACTGTTTGAGTTTTTGTGATGGTCACTTCAAATGTCAATCATTCTCAAATATTGATTTTTGCACTAAATTTTAATTTTAGAAGCATAACCAATTCCAGTTATTTTGCGAATTGCAATTGGTTACAGCAAACTGCACTCATCTCAAAGTATCAGTTGAATTTAACACATCAAAAATGATTATATTGCACTTAATAAAGAGGTCTTGGAGAAGGGTATTTCTTAAGTCAGATTTACTGTACATGAATAAATATTTAGTATGTGTAGCTTTCTACACATTTTCTGTTTCCATTTGGGTAAATATAAGATAAGTGTTTTGAAATAGAGTATTTGATCATGTTGAACCATGTGTTTATCTTTTGGAAATGAAACTCCTGAAGCAGAATATACTGCTTATTAATGTAGAACTGTCTTTGTGGCGCAACTCGACGGCACTGAATCGACAGCGAGGCCATCGCTATGTTCAGCACGGGCACTCGGCCCTCGAGTGTGTCTCTCATAGCTCAAGGCCTCTTCTGTCGGCACGCATTATATCAATGTGCAGCAGTACCTGAAAATTGGCAGCGCCATCTATCGGTTGTCGTTGAAATTGCTGCTGTCAAATTTTGCGCAAGTGAAGAGGGAAAGGACCACATGTTCTATGAAATGCATACTAGAAAAAAACGCATTCAGTCACCCTTTATGTACAACAAAGATTAATGATTAAAAAAAGAACATAAAAAGTATTTATTATAAAGTCAATCCTCCTATCAATATCTAACCTTTTTTAACTAAATATAACCCTTATCTGTTAAATATTTTATTTTTAACTCCTACCCAAACACAAACTATAATATTGTTTTGCAACAATGTGGCTGATTTTTAGTTGGAAGACTTGTCTTGATTCTGTGCTAAACTGGTGGTGAAAGATAATATATAATAGATGTTTTCATTTTTCTCATTCTACCTGGATAAAATAAGAGAACCAACTGTTTGCCGTTGTGCGGGGATTGCATGTTGTGTAGTTTAGGAATTATTGATTGTCCATCTGTTGTACAGTACCCTGGGACGGTGTAATTGTTAATATACACAAATCAGAGAATGGAAGTGGGACAAGTTTGACAAGAATGAGGCTGTTTGTTGCATTGGCCCTCCAGTAATATAACCCTTTGTGGGCATTGCTGCATAGTAATTAATCCCTTAGTATCATGATAGGATACACTAGATCAACATTTTAGTTACACTTATATTCCAATGAAGGAGCCAATACAAATATTTTCAAAGCCAAAATACAACAAAAATATATTTATTATTAACACCATTTTTAAAAATATAATATACACTGTTGAATGATACATCATACACAATGGCGATCTAAACTTCTACGACATTTATTCATTTCCTATTGTGTGTATTATGTCTTCGGCTAATAAGAGTAGTGTTAAGCACCTGGGGAAATACACTCATCTTTTCTTGTTCTTGCATTCTATTGAAATATTTTCACAAATAATTTAGAACAATAATGTTTTGCATTGTTTTTTATATTCTGTATCATTGTCACTTGTTAATATAGTTCACTGGATTTTAATTTGCTTTATTCCAGCAAGCGGCAAAAGAAAATGTTAGAAGAAAGGAAGCAGAAGAAAAACAGAAGCGTGTCAAATTGGCAAAAGAAATGGCAGAAAAAGAAAAACTGGAGAGACAGCAAAAGAAAAAGCGTCTATTGGAGAAGAACAGAGGTAAATTCACTGGAATATACATTATATTCTTACTCTAATAAAGCAAGCTGTTTCCATTATTTGATATGTGCACTATCTACATAATTAATGTGCATTTCCTTTTTTTTCCCCACACACAGCTTCTTGGGAATTAAGAATGTGTATATATTTTATTGATTGTTCATTTAAAAGACAAAAAAAAAACATACCTCTGCTCAGCATCATTCCAAACCAGCAGATATCTGTGAATTTAATGATACTGTTATTTTATATTCAGAAGATGATTACCACCGGCACTAATCATTGTATTTCTTGGCAAGAACAAGTCAAGAGACATCAATATATCAGAATATCAAATGAGCTCTTCTTGTTTTATATTGAGTTTTTATTTTCATACAATCTCGTTTTCCTTTCTGCATATTTGCAGCTGTTTTTTTTTTCGTTTTGGTTTCTTCTTGCTTATGGAGATATTTTTTTTAAATAATTTTAATATAATTTAAAGTTATATGGCTCCTGTACCCATATGGGTGACACACTGTGATATGAAGTAAAAATATCACACTTGAGTGGTTTATAGTTTCTTGCCAATAGTCTGGAAGCAGGGCTATTGGCATTATACGTGGTGAACATAAAATCAAAGCATCCTTCCCAATTTAATATTGTAGTGTACTTTTGACTGGGTGTTACTTTGCCATATATATCTTCCATATCACATCTTTCTTCTTACTGTGAAAGATAAGAACTATAGAAAACTCTGTTTCTGGCATATTTTCATACTTGACAAGTGTAGTTGGTGTTTAAATAACTCACACCATTGTGGGAAATATAGTCCTGTTTCACTGCAGTGCAAGAGCAAAAACGTCTATATTCGCTATTGGGTCAGAATAGGCGGCAATGAGTTTTTCATTGGTATGCATGTTTAAAGTGGCATTTAAACATTATTTGGGGGAAAGAAAGAAAAAATTATCAGTTTTCTAAGACCGTTAAATTCTGATCCTACCCCTGCCAGCTTGTATTGTTATATTACAAATTATATAGTCCGCTAGCTACCAACTTCTTTTCTGTGTTTTGCTTCTGGGGTGTATCATAAATCGCATCTGACAATTTAGTGACTTTGACGAGTAGCATATTTATAGGTAATGCGTGAATGAAATACTTTCTTGAAAGGGTATTAGGTAAAACAGACTTCTAGCACAAGAATATTCTGTGTATTATCTGGAATTTCAGTCATTGTTTTAATAATTTTCTCTTTTGCTGACTATAAGCTCAATTTATTCCTGGTATATATACTTCTAACCAGAATTATTGCATGAATTGGTAACCTATGTCACAATGAGTTCAAGGATAAACAGTAATGTTGTTGGTTTGGCTCATACCTATACAAATGTTGCTGTGTTTTTTTAATGATTAGCATAAAGGGAGATATTAAAAGATGTGGTGAAGACATGTTGGTCGCTTATTTAATATCCCTCTGAGAAACTTCCTAACCTGCAATAGTTTGTTTACATCTCTTTTGATCTGGAAGTTTTCTGATCTGTATATGTGAGCGTAGGCACACAGATATACTTGTTGTCCTTTGTTTCTTCTTCCCATCATATGCTTAAGGGCCCAGTCAAACATATATGTTGTATTACGGAAGCCATAGTCACCTATTTATGTAAATGTGGCCTTTCTGACCAGCTCAAGTGTAGTACTTTCCTTGTATCTCCATGACCTAGCAGGGAGGCATGTAGCCTGTAAGTTAAAGGAAGAGTTAGCATAAAGCCTGTGGTGTATGGGATTTGGATACCCACAAAAGAGTGCATGCATGCACTTAATGCAGATTAAGCTCTGTACATATTGGGTTTCTTGATCCCTATTAGGAGTGGAGCTTACCTTGAATGAAATACGAAAATACTTTCGTCATTATATATATGTATGTGTGTGTGTATATGTATATATGTGTATATATATATATATATATATATATATATATATATATATATATATATATATATCACATATATAGTTGTGAGTGTACGGGCCGTTGCTTATGCTTGCGGGCTCGCGTAGCGAGCCAAGGCCCTCGCGAAGCAAGGCCCGCGGCTCGCGCAGCGAGGGCACTGGGCGAGGGACTCAGTTGCTGGCATGGAGCGCCGAAGGCGCTCCTTGCCAGCAGCAGCGACCCTCGCGAACTTCACGTCGCAACGCAAATAACACGACACACACATTACGACACTCGCAAACAACATACGACACACGTTCACACACATTACGGCCTCGCAACACTCGGACGCAACTCGCGAACATTATAAAATTAAAACCACAATACATACACACAGCACATACATAAAAACCTTACCTACAGCAACAGGGAGCATCCAGGACTTCAAAAATGCAACTCACACCTTCATTTCACTCAAAATAAGAGTTTGCACAATAAAAACTTTGATAAACGAGAGAAAAAATGGCCGCCGAACAAAACGAAAACGAGGCTACACACGCAAACACCATACGACACACGTTACCAGACATTACGACCTCGCAAACATCGGACGCAACACGCCGACATACAAACATTTCAAACACAATAAATACACACAACACACATAAAAAAATTACCTACAGCAAGAGGAACCATCCAGCACCTCAAAAAAACAAGTTACACATTCATTTCAATAAAAATAAAACACTTTACACACTAATGAAATCGCTAAGCGAGAGAAAAAATGGCCGACGAAAAAAAACAAAACGAGGCTACAGCACTCTCAACACGTAAAACACCATTACACACTCGCAAAACACACGAAACTCGAAAAACACCACAAAACACCGACTGATAATCCGCAAAGACGCATAACTCAGATAACCCGCCATTTCACGCCAATGCGGAAGTACACCACTACGCTAACGGTTTTGTCTCGCGCACGCACATTGTGACACTGCACACATTCATCACGCTTACACAGCAGCTCCACACCACTAATGCTGCAGCAACATGAAAACAGATTGTCAGCTCTTCAACACAATGCTTCAAAATAGGTAAAGTATATTCATTTATTCATATATTATATATTTTACTATTACACACCAAACAGCATTAGCTCACTTACGATTTGATTGCCGTCATTTTTTGACGGGCAATTCGTTAGTATATATATATATATATATAAACCTATAATAGTTGTCAAACTTAGAAACATCGTCACGCTTTGCAAGCTCGCAAAGCGATCTCTCAAGTACTGCGTTGCATTTGCGGAGTTGGAGGCTCCCACGTCTGCTGCAATGAGCCAAAGGCTCATTGCAGACCTTAAATGCTGTCCCTCGAAGCGAGGGGCCGCATTTGCGGAGGTGGAGGCTCTACGCCGCCTCACAAGCGGTTACAAACACATACAGAAGCAGGACTTTGAAAAAAAAACTCTAACACGCTATGACTAAATATGGACTTAAACAAAAAAAATAGGAGCCGCGGGACTTAGAACAAAAAACGTACGAACGTGCAAAAGTACGACCTTAACGGTTAAACCGTGTACAGCGGAAAACTTTAGAAAAATACTAAATACACACAAAAATTAAATAAAAACCTTAACCACAGCAAGGGGGGACACCCAGGACGCCTGGAAGTAAGGTTACACCTCAGTTTAAGTCCAATTTACTGAGTTTAGACACTCAAAAATCCCCTAGGCAAGAGAAAAAATGGCCGCCGAAAAAACGAAAATGAGGCTACACGACCCCTAAAGCCACAAAACACCACCAAACACATGCGACTTTTACAAAAACCTGTACGAGGTACAACATACAGTATTAGCAAGGACGCTAAATCATCCACACCCGCCTATCACATACACATTCGCCGCCATTTTCAACACTAATTTACACAAACGGCTTCCCCTCGCGCACACAGCCTATTTACACTACACACATTGCTGACACTTACACCTCAGCTCAACAACACTGCAAATCTATATTGTATGCTGCAGGAACATCAAAACAGATTGTTAGCTCTTCAGCACATTGCTTGCTGCATATATTAATTACAAATAAGTAAAGTATATTAATTTATCATTTCATTAATTATTAATCCAGAAAAAATATTGTAAAGGATCCTTGCATTCGTGCAGCGATGATCCTTGCAGCTTCTCCCGAACTCCAGCTGAAACGAAGTGATTATAGTTCCCGGTCCCCCAAACATGAGTCGAGACTTCATGAAGGGGTAAAAGGAACTCAGGTGCTGGCACACCCAGCCTTGTTTTTATTACAGTCAGGTACAAACAGAACACACCCAGGGGGGAGGTATAGAACAATCAATAACACAATAGTAACGCCACAGTTTCCCCCCCCCCCCCTCTGCTGGGGAGATAATTGAGTTTATTACTGTATCTACTCAATTATCTCCCAGCTAAAACTTACACATTTTTATACATTTTTATAACTTTATGATTTTACATAGTACATAAATAAATCTTACATTTTTATGAACAACATAAATTGTGGAACAACATATAAAAAAATGGCATGAATCAGACCAGGGGTTCAAACGTTAGTAAAAGTATCTTTTGGACCCTGGTTTAAACAGGTTTTACAGAGGACTCTGTATTGTAGACAATGGGGAAAGTAATCCAATTATCCAGGGATAGAGGCAGACTCCATTGAGCACATGGTTGCAAAAAGACATAAACCACTTTAAAATACATAAAGTCACCTTTTACACATAACACACAGACATTTCACATATCCCCAGATAGCTGGGAACTGAGCGCACAAAACTACCGAACAGGTTGGTTCGTGAAGTCTGTAAAATAGGGGATTTCGTTACAAATATATATACACAAAAAAATGAAACCCCACAGTATCGCAATAAACCACAAAGCCCTTGACCGCGCGCCTCACAAGGAGCGCCAATGGTGCTCATAGGACACAAACTACACCAGGGAAGAGACTTGCAATAAGCTCATAAAGGACATCAGCGCGGACCTTGCAATGAGAGCAAAAACGCCTCTGATAACAAAAAATACACCAACTCAGAGGCTCGCAATGAGCGCCAAAGGATCTCACATGACCAAAGCACCTACTGTCTGTGGCAAACAGCATTACCTGCCTTACAATTGTATTGCCCTGTCATTTTTGACAAGCAAGTCGCTAGTGTATGTATGTATGTATGTATATATATATATATATATATATATATATATATATATATATATATATATATATATATATATATATATGTGTGTGTGTGTTATCACGTGCACAGACACAGTTGTCATTTTGACTTCTAATTTTTAGTCCAACTTTGCACTTACCCCAGCATTGCACCTACTAAAACATTTTTGAGCATATACCAGGCTTTCTATCCCAGGTCTCTTGAGTTGAAGCCCATATAAGTATAATGTCAGCCATCTCTCTAGGCATATAGAGCCAGGTATGGTTGGTGGAAGCTGACCTTCTCGCAAAAATATCATCTGAGGACTCTGACTGCAGGTAGATGAGGAGACTTCTTCATGTTCGGTGCTGGTAAGACTTTCTCATTGAGGCCTATCCAGGCGTTCTGGCTGGAACTCTAATAGTAAAATATGGCCACTAATGCATGTTTTCTGAAGTAAGACCTTACAGTGCTGCAGTGTACTATCATGGCTTGCAGTCTCATTAAATTTGGGGCTAGTAAGTCATTGTGAAGCACATAACGGCTGCAGGCTTGAAATATGGCCGTTTTACCTTGATATTAAGGGGGATGCGAGCTACGGGCTGGGGACACAAATCGCAGCTCGTTCGTAGAACGTTGGATTTGCGGCCTTGCGGATGATCAGTTAGTGTAGACCGTAGTTACGGGTTTAGACAGAGCCAATGGAAGAAGAGATACTCCGCCTAACGTCACTGAAAAAGGGTGGGTTATTTTTCAAAGTCCTACGAGCTAAAATTACAGTGTGCTATCGGACCCACATTCAAGATGTAATGCAATATTGATAAAGCTGTAAATATGATATTCTATTACATGCAAGTTGCAGTATATGTATTAACACATTGATTGCCGTGAGAGTATTTTTCAGGGCCGATTTGCTGGCTTGAGAATGTTGTGCTTTTAATTCTAAGTACAGTAGTGTGTGTTTATTTGCATTACAAGTGCTACATATTGGACTTTACCCCCCATGCGGGTCCTCTCCAGCACGCGTTGGGCTCCATTTGCGTGTTGCGGCCTAACTCGCAGGTGACTTCGTTGTAATAGTTGTAATAGCTGAATTAAACAAGTAGCGGTTACGGGCTTGACAGATCAAAGTATGTGCGCGCTGCGAAGTTCCACGTTCACGTTCCATAGGCATTTTTCGTCCGTCCTGCGTCTTACCCCGCAAGTCATCTGCAGGGCGGTTTAAGAGGCCAATTTAATAGCTGAAAGTCACGCGAGCTATGTTAAGAGATACGGTTTTCAAAAACTTAACAATTTAATGAGGCTATTGGACATCACATGAGCACCGGATACTTACCCCAGTGCTTTGCACCAGGGCTTCATGTTTGAGAACATATCACTTTGTGATTTGGACTGTCAGCAAGCTGTGATTTTCCATATTGCAGCATCTAGTGCTAGTATATTGGTCCGTGATTCACACCGTTCTGCACTTTTCACATTTAGATTAAGATTAAAATTATGTTTGCAAACAGCAACACAAATCTTAAGCAGAATATATACCCTATTTGTCCGAATATAAGCCGCACCCGTAAAGTTCAAGGGGAAAAAATAGAAAAAAGATAGTACTCACATATAAGCCGCACCCGTAAAATTGGAGAGAAAAAAGACTCTCAAAGTGATCAGCCATTGCAAGAAACAGGCTTTCTAATTAGCACTGTAGCTTTTTTTTTGCAGATTACAGGCTTTACAGGTTGTTAGAATCACTAAAACCGTAAATCGCTATTCAATACCGCAGTCTAAAGCACTAAAATTGGGACCCTTAACTCGCAATCGCGCACCCTTAACTCACAATCGTGCAAATCGGCAGTAATTTTGCATTCGCGAATAGAAGCCGCACGCGTTACAAGCAAAGTTCGCAAATCGGCAATGATTTTTTTACGGTTGGGAATATAAGCCGCACCCTTAACTCGCAAGCTCAAAAATCGGAAAAATGGTGCGGCTTATATTCGGACCAATACGGTACATTAAAAACCATTTACATTGTTAATGATACTGCTGTAGCCCCACTTTTGATTGTCCTGAGCTCTACTGAAGGGAAGTGAAACATTTCAACTGAGGTACAGCAGCGACCGTCAATGAGGCAAACTGTATTTTTGAATTATTTTTTCTGCTAAGTAAAGCATTGACTTACCGGTGTATTTTAATGTTAATGATGAGCCAATAAATAGGTTTAACATGAGAAACACTTACACAAACTTCTTTATACATTTTTTTGGGGTACCTTCCAATAAGAAACATGTTTTTTTTTTTAATTATTATAAAATACATTTTGCTTGAAGAATTTATTTCTATCCTCATGTTTAGCAAACCCCATTGTATGCCACTCCACTAATAACAACTTAAGCTATGCTAAATTCCAGCTGCAGAAACCTAGAAGTAACCTTAAAACATGTTCAGTGTTAATCACACTTCATAATTCACACCTTTAGACAATTACACATCTATCTGACGATAAAGACATATTACATGCATCATCAAATAAATGGTGCAGTCTGCTGCAGGTATTGATTTGAACTGACTAGTACACAACACAGCACACCCAGTAGTACAGTCTGTCTGCATGGGCTGTCAAGGGCAGACCCATGCAGGCAATGATTGTATGATTCCAGGCAATAGCAACCTCACTTTTAAGGACTTATTAATGTAAGGTACATAAAAGTAAATACATAGGTATATTATATACCTAGTTAAATACAGAAACTATGTAGGTCCTTTTATGTTGTCTGGTTTGTCTTTGGCCTTACAATGTAATTACTACACAATTATCTCAACAGAATATTCAATTAAAGGACCACTGTAGTGCATTTAAATATAAAGCCCATATTTTTGTTTTGACATAATATACAAAAAATAATGTGCTGTTTTAAAATAAATAAAAGTTAATATTTTTCTTTCTTTTGATTTGCCATTCTCCCCTCATAAATAGCGTATCTCCTCTTTCCTGTGCCTATCAGGGGGTATGGCCTGCTTTGCATGGACTCTGGTCAAAGATAAGGCTCAGGGGCAGGACTATGATGGCATATGCACAGTCACTGACTTGGGTCTATGAGGGAGCTGCAAGCAGGTTAACATAGAGCTGTTACCTCTGTTTCGGCCTTGTGGTTGTAGCTACTTGTAATGTGACATACTTTCAAGCCAGTGACATGCTTTCAAGCTCCAGGATGATCCAGTCCCAGTCATAGCTTTCTATAACTCCAGGGAGGAGGTGAAAGGCAGCTCTGCTTGACAAGAAAACAGATAAGAACAAATATTAACTTTTATTTATTTTATTATCTTTTTGTAAAGTGCCAACATATTCTGTAGGTCTATAAAGGGGATAAGTTCAAATAAAAAATACAATATTAAACACATGGCAAAAATATAAAAAAACATTTTAATGTGGGTTAACAAAAATAAAAAAATATAATTTAACAAAAAAGGTGATAGAGAAATATCCAAAAAAGTGAATCTACAATATTTAATATGGGACAAAGAAAATAATAAAAATACTCCTAAAAAGCAACCCCTGTGTCTCATTTGATTAAAATATGGTATAGACTTAATAAAAAATGGAGATTGGTTTTCTTTCCCTCAACACCAATTCCTATTAAACATTTTGCAGAGAGTCCCGTAAAAGTAAATTGGGAACATTGGAATATTGATACATTTTCGGACTTGGTAAGAGGAAAAATTCAAAACTTTTGAATCTTTCAAGAATGAATTCAATCTACCTATAGTCAAATGAATAGAATAGAATTCTCTAAATTTGAAATGAAACTTCTTGATAAAAATACTAGAATTTCAATCTCATTTTGTTATAAAAGTTTAAGGGCTATGAGGGAAGTTAAGATGCTATATTGTATCAAGTGTATTTTCAAAATTCGTTATTGCCAATTCTCTTACACTTTGGGAGGAAATAAGAGACATTGTGTCTAGAAATAGATATATTGAGAGAGATTTTATTGAATCAAATTTAAATACTCCGATTAAAAGCAATGCAAATTGGAAAATGTGTGATCAGTACTTGACCCTAGTAAATTAGATTTAATGGCCTTTTCACTCCACTATGTATTTATTCTATGATTCAACATTTATTAACTTTACAAATTGTGTGCAGATAGACATTCAAGGAAAAGCTTTTGTTTGGTATGTATGTATTGTGTGGATCTGTAATTGTGTAAAATAAAATAATAATAAAATAAAAAACATGGCAAAAAGTGGAGGGCCCTGCCTTTTGAATTTAAAATGTTACAAAGCAATTTACAAGATTGAAAGCTCGCAAACTTAAATTCTGAATTTTAAACTGCAGACTATTTTTAATAGTTTATGCCCAACAAACAAAATACATTTCCGTTTTACTTGTGAATCCATTTTGGTCAAGATGTAAAAATGATGATATTATATCTGTATTTTTCTATATTATTTATTTTATTTAAATAGTTGGGCTGTTACATGTGTCCAGTCCCAGAAAGTGTTATTTTGAACGACTTCATTAATATGACAGGTAGTGTTTTTGCTTTGACCGCGTTGTATTGGCTTTGCCAATAAAGGTAATGGATTTTATAATATATGTAACAATGATTGATCACATTAATGCCTGCTTTATCATCTGTGTGATGGCTTATAATGTGTGGAGAAAGCAAGAACTAAATAACTAAAAGAATATATCTGCAAGATGACCTTTGTGTGTTGACAGTTTCTCATTTCCACTTTGGATCACCCGACCTAAATAACAATAAACATGTATAGTTCATTAACGTTTATAAAGTACCAACCAGTTATCCACCAGCAGTATCTCTAACTTGTAACATTCTCAGCAGAGCCAATGTCTAGTAATAAAACTACTAAGTGGCCTCTAGTGATTTCACTGATCTTCAGACTTTCTTTTAAACCAAATGAATTCTTAATGTATAGCAAATTGTTTTGTAGAAAGAACTAGCATTGCACTAATTAAGTTAAAATAATTGCTTTCTGTCAATGTTACATGTATATTTCAGTAGTTTACATTTTTGACTGATAAATTATGACTTTGACTTGTTTTCTCTGGATTTTTTGGTGGCTCATGGGATGTAGTTATTGAAGTGATGTTTTCTGCTATTATATGATACCTTAATATATTAAAGGGGCATTTTTAAGCATGTAACAAACTAATGACTTTTGCAGCCTTGTAGCTATGAAAATAAAACAATTTTTAGATCTTATTTATTTAATACTCTTTTTATATATTGAATTATTCCATCTTTTTGTTTTGTTTTTACTAGAACAAATACAAATAGCTTAGAACATGAGATCGTTTTACCTAATAGTGGAGGGAGGAGAGAAAAGTGGAGTCTAGACAGGATGATGATTTTATTTTAAAGATCATTAAAACTGGCTATACATTTCACTAACAGTTTTCCTTTACAGTAAATAATTTCTGAAATATTTAGAATTGATATTTAGAATTTCTGCTCCTGTGTGCTAATGTGCGACTCAGAGTGCTTGATGAGTGTGGTACGGGCAGTCTAACTGCCAGATAACATTGTAGCTTTTTATTTTGGACACTATAGAGACTGACAAGCAGGCTGTTATCCTAATTAGCACATCAAAACAGCTAATAAATATGCATGAACATCTCATTTGCATATAAATACATGAATTTAAACTTAAAAATAACACAACATATACACAGTTTTTCATGCCCTTTAGGAATAACCTAAACAACTTGATTTTGGAGTAAAAGATCACTGCCCATTGTGGAACCCTTCCTCCCCCTGCACATACTCAAAGCAGACATCCTTCAACAATGAATGCAAGTCCTGTTCTTTAGAAATATCTGCATTCAACCTTCTGCGTGTATTATGGATGACCACACACAGGACCCAACTGGGCTATGTGTATATGTATGTATATATCGATAGATAGATGCATAAAATATATTATCACATATATAGTTGTAAGCATACGAGTTGTTGCTCACGCTTGCGGGCTCGCGCTGCGAGACGCGGTCCTCAGTTGCTGGCATGGAAAGAGAGGGCCTCTGTTGCTGGCAAGGAGCGCCAAAGGTGCTCCTTGCCAACAACTGCGACCCTCGCAAACAACATACAAGACACGTTAACACCCGTTACGATCTCGCAAAAATCGTCCAACCCGCGAACATGAAAAAAGGAAAAACACAATAAATACACACAACACATACATAAAAAGCTTACCTACAGCATGAGGGAGCATCCAGTACCTCAAAAAATGAAGTTACACATTAATTTAACTTAAAATTAAAGAGTTTAGACACTAAAAAATTCTCTAAGCGAGAGAAAAAATGGCCGCCGAACAAAACGAAAACAAGGCTACAGCAATCAAAACACGCAAAACACCACAAGAAACGCGCAAAACACCACAAAAGACCTACGGATATTCCGCTACAGACGCATACCACACATTAGCCGCCATTATAGAACAATGCGGAAGTACACCGCTACGCTAACGGTTTGGTCTCGCGCACGCACACTATTACACTGCACACATTCACCACACTTACACAGCAGCTCCACACCACTAATGCTGCAGCAACATGAAAACACATTGCAGCTCTTCAACACAATGCTTCCGCCAAATATTACATGGAAATAGGTAAAGTATATTCATTTATTAATATATTATTTATTTGATTATTATACACCAAACAGCATTAGCTCACTTACAATTTCACTGCCGTCATTTTTTGACAGGCAATTCGCTAGTTAGATATAAATGTTAAGACATTGCTGTTGCCTAATTTACTCCTCCATAATACACAGTACAAAATATATTCTGGAATAAATGACTTCACTGTGTTACTTCAGGATCAACATGGCTGATTCATAGACATAAAATAGCAAGTTTCAGTCTAAAATGTAGCTGATTTATTGTTTATGATATTTTTATATGTCCTTTTACGTGATAGGCAGATGGAAGGATATCATTTTATATAAAGTTCTGGAAGTACTATGTAGTTGATATTATTCTGGATTATGTTAAGAGTAAAATATATACCACCTTTACATATTTCCATGTTGGCCCCATGGTATTACCATTATATTTCATTTTCCTTGTTCTCACATTGCAGTTTTCTGCACTCTGTACCAATATTGAGAAGGTCGGACTGTTTTTGTTTTGGGTTGTACTACCAATGAATCCTGACCGTGTAATACAACATTGCGTTAGCCTTTCAACAGGCGTAAATAGACATCTTATCTGTATCCAATGTCTCTGCCAGGTAACCTATTTTAGTAAGAAGCAAGCAAAACTGTTTGCCATACAAATAAATGAATATAATATATATTAAAAGCTGTATTTATTTTTATATTTCTAAAAAAAATTGGCCAGTATCAAGTTAAGTTCTTTAAAATATACATTTCAATAGTCCTTTATATGTATGCTTGTATGTTTATCCAACTATGTCTTGCCAAGTGCGTGCCCAGTGGACCTACATTTTCAAGATAACTCACCTATGGCAGGGCACTATTGCAGAGCCAGTTATTATAATATAAGCTATAGTCTCTGGAGCAATGAAAGGAGTAAGCAGATAGTGAATAGTACCTCATTACTAATTTGCGATAGGTTTAAGGTCAATACAAAGTCATTCCAATAGAATTTTTCATCTCAATGAATCTGCAATTGACATAAACCCAACACACAAAACATAAATAAGCATTGATCCAGGAATGAGCGAGATTGATATTGTTTGAGGGAGCATTTATATTATCTTCAGTCAGACTCCGTGATATTGGTAATGTGTGAATCTCAAGTAGGACTAGAATAATGTCAATTTTTACTACTGATTTTGTTAGTTATTTTTATTTTTGGTCCAAAAACTGGAAATGCTATTGTCTTTTTAGATTTTTAATAACAGATGTTTTACAATAAATGTTAGTTTTGAACCTTTCTTATCAAAATGTTCTGCTTTTTTTCAAAAGCAGTTATGAACCTTACAAGCCAATGTTGTACCTAAGCTCGTTTGATTGTGATGAATGGCCATTATAGTCACATATTACTACAGACAATCATGTGCAAATTGTTATTTTCAAAAGATTAAAAAACACATTTATTAAAAGTTAAATGTCTCTGTATTCTGTAACAACCCTGTTTATATAACTTTGTTCTTCAAAAGAACCCATTTTAAAATGTAATTATTTAAAAGTGCTTAAAAGTGACTGCAGTAGTTCTTTAATAAGAGTGTGATCCGATCGATGTGACTGCTGTTCTGCCATCTTACAGTAGCGACTACTTTACAAGTTTGCTGTCATAATACTTTGTAAGATATTAAACTGCAATACTTGATTATTAAACTAGGTCCTCGCATGTATTTCTCTATCATTAACAATTCACCTGAAGTGCTAAGATTTGTTGAACAGATGTGGCTGCGTTTTTTGCGTTTTAATTTATTTAAGTGTTGCACCTTTGATGTCTAATAAGCACTGAATGTAAAATTATGAGAAAATATGTGTTACAGTGCTCTGACTCATACCCATTTATCTTTGTCTACTTTTCCATTTTGGTTGAATTGCTTAAGATTTAATATTTTGACACTTTATATTCAGTTTTCTTTGGGAGTTACCACATTATTTTGTCTAATAATGGAACATGGAATTTCTTTTTGGTAACAAATGTATTCTTGTATACCACATATTTGAATAGCAAGACATTTTTTCTTTTTCGGTAAGTTTGTGGGGGAGCACAAAACCAATAAAATAAATTGTAGACCACATCTTAATTTCTATACTGCTAGTATGTGCCATTCTTGACCTAATTAGATGTGTCTGAGAACTTTTCACTCAACATGACGCTTCCAAGACTTCACACAACTAGATAATTTAATACAGCCTTTTAGCCACTTATTCTGGAACTTGCTACAGTCTCCATTTGATAATGTTAACTATATATATATATATATATATATATATATATATATATATATATATATATATATATATATATATATATATATATATGCATCTTAGACATTTGTTGTCTCTCCTACACTTTCACAGATGTTATTTATGTTCATGTCTTCCCTGACACAACCAATCCTATGATATATAATACATGTACAGGATGAGAATATATATATCTTAAAATATCCACGTTTGTGCATCTGTTTCTTCCGACTTGAATTTTATTTTATTAAGATTTAATATATGAATACAAATAATATAAGTTAACAGAAAATATGAAAAGGTAACATCAAAAAAGTAACTGTCATATTATACATATTTTAAATTGTAGATCATAAAATAAGAAAAATACAAGACAGAAAATAGTCAAAATAAAATATGTTTAATAAAGTTGAGGTTTTAATACAAGGTTGTATATACATATATAGCAAGAATAAATGTTGAAAAGAAAGTGTTAGGTGTTGTATATATTCCCTACAAATTCATATATTTTAAGCCTAGCTGCACTGGATATGTGGATGTGTGTAACAGCCATGAACAAAGTACCGTGGAGAGGAAAATGATCAGAGGAATTTGTAACAGAATTTACATCAAAAACATTAATAAGTCATCAACCTGTTCAATATGTATCTGGAAGGCTGAGCCTGGTTTACTCAAGGGCTCCTTTGACAAATACAAGTACACGCATACTCATTTAGAGCCATGGGCACATACACAATTGATTTCATTGTGTATGGTTTTCTTATTTTCTATTCTATTGTTTTTCCATACGTTTTTCTAAATTTTTTTTATCTTTTTTCAAACTGAATTTTCATCACTATTCAGTTAGGACTACTGTAATAGCTTTAAATGCACACTGCCTGTGTAGACAATATGCCAAGCGATATACCTTTTGATTGAGATATATATATATATATTTTTATATATATATATATATATATATATATATATATATATATATATATATATATATATATATTTATTTTATCTACCGTATATATAAAAATGTAATGTTAATGTTCCTCTCTCGGCCTCCCCATTTTGCTGATCCCTGTGTTCCCCCTCCCTCTCCTCATTGATCACACAGGGAGTCTGGTATGTATATTGGATGGGTGGGTGCCTGCTTCACAGTTTGTTGGAACAATGATAAAGCAATGATAAACATAAGCTACTACTTACTAAGAAGATGAAACTATGAAGCTGTATTATGTCTGTATGTACTTACATCAAACTAATTGCAAAGACACAGTGTAGCAGGCATACACCCACCCACTGTAGATACCAGACTCTCTGTGTGTCATACAGAGGGAGGGTGGAACACAGGGACCCTGATCACAGAATATATATATATATATATATATATATATATATATATATATATATATATATATATATATATATATATATATATATATATATATACGGTATATATATATATATATATATATAGTAATTTAGTAATTATTAATCAATATATATATATAGAATATAGTAATTTAGTAATTATTAATAGAATAATAATGAGTTTCGCAATCTAATTTGATACCTTTTCTATTGGACAAACGTCTTATTTATAATGACGAGCTTTCACATGTAAATTGTCTAATGTGGTTTATATAATACAATGTACTTTATGTGACACAGGCTGTTACATTGGAGAAACCGGCCAAAAAATGCATTTAAGGATGAATTTACACAGGCATTCAATAAGAAAACATAATGAAGACAATTAATGTAGCCCAGTAGGACACCATTTTAGCCAGAATGATCACTCAATCCAAAACTTAAGTCAAAATACACAGAGGAAAATTTAAAAGCATCCAAGAGAGAAAAGCATTTGAAATAAAGATGATCACATTCTTCAACACTAAAAACACAGGACTTAATATAGACTTGGGCTTTCTAACACATTATCAGAATTTCATGTGATTTTTTTTTTTCCCTTCTTATACTATACCGACTTAACACTCTTAGGGCCTCATTCTATTAACGGCCGTAGGAGATGCGGGGCCGCATGGACCGGCCGCAAGCTATTCGGCTATTCTATTCCCCTCCGGCCGGGGATTCCGGCAGGCTTGCGGCCGGCGCCTTGCTATCCCTTGGACATTCACGGCTGCTTCACTCTTCAAATATATATATATATATATAATACATTTTACATTTCCACAAAAAAAAATTTTTTTAAAATACATGCGTCTTTAGGAGGTCATATTCATGAGAGAGAACAAAATATCTTCAATAAATGTTTTAATAGGTTAATTAAATACTGCATATAAATTGCCAAAAGAATAGCACATAAAATCAAATTGTTATTCGAGGACAATGTTATTTGAGACATTAAATGTACACCTACCATGAAGTTTCCATAGAATACCAGAATGTTTTTAATATTTGTTTAATAAGTGTTTTTTTTACCAGATATTTATATAGCAGCCCCATCCACATAAAATGTACCAGCCAGATTTCACCCATTCTGTATTAAATATAAATGTTAATTTATAAATTGTCAATGAGTGGCAATGTATTTTGTGTATCCACAATGATGATAATGCTTTGCAAGTGGAAGTCTGGGAGGTATTTGATTACTACCTTTTGAAATAATCTTAATTTCTCATTGGGTTCGATACCAGATATCACACATTTTGGTGTTAATTTAATAATGATTTTTAGTTTGGTATGAAATCATTTTTACTTTGATTTCACACCAATTGAACTTTAGGACAATTTCCCAGACAGTTATGTAAAGGGACCATAGATGCACCAAATCGGTGGCACAATGAAGATATATTGGGATTAAACTGTTGTTGTTACTGAGGTGTATAATAATAGCGAAACATTTTATGTAACATTTAACAGCGGCTACTTGTTAAAGTTTTATTTGAAATTATTCTGCCCTTTAACATATATTTTAATGAATACCTTGGTTATGAAATTTCCATTGTGCACCTGTTGTCTTAACGACAATTTATTATGTAACTAATGCTTTGCTAAAAATTGCATAATAGATGTTTGAAATTCCATAGATATATTTTACAAACACAATTTTCAATAACATATCTGATTCATTAAGTTGCTGCGGAATGCTATTTACCAAGGGTTTAGTTTGAAAATAAGCAAGATAACCCTGTTTTTTTTTTGTTTTTTTAAATAACATTTGGAGTGTCTGAAAATATATTAGATCTTTGATTTGTTCCAGACCACGTTCTCTCTATTAAACAAAATTACATGTGGAGATTTTTTTTTAAATATATTGAATTATTAGTGGTAAAAATATTGAAACATTAGTTTGTTTTAATTTTCTAAACCTATGCCATTCACTATAGGTTGATCTTATAATTTTTTTTTATTTGAATTGTCCACGACAAAAGTGCTGTTCAGTGGGGTACAATTTTTGGATTGTGAAGTGTTCCAACCTACAGCTTGATAATACAGTATAAAGCAACTTGGTTATGTTGTAAAAAGTGCTATTCTAATTTTTGTATTCATCATTTAAACATGTTTATTTAAAAGTTGTAGGTATTGTTCTTTAGAGAGTAATGGTAACATCTGGAGAGTATATAATAATTCAGGGAAATATATAATTTTTACTGAGTTGTATCTTCCCAGAAAAGTAATAAAAAAAATGTTGGTATTATTTTACACTTCTTTTTTTTTTTTATAATCAAGGAGAAATTATTTGTACGGTGTATAATTTACCAAGATCATTAATTATGTTATTTTTAATCCTTAACAATTAAGAGATGACTAAGTATTTTCAAAAGGAAAGGTGTGTTGCCATTGACATTTAATGTCAAGGTAAGTTGATAAATCTTCTGTTTATCGGAAAATTTACTTTGACATTTTCTTGAAGGTTTTTAATAAAATGTTATATATGGAGCTAATAAATTATTATAATCATCATTAAATCCATAACGGACAGCTGTTTTTCCATTAGTAAAGAGTTGAATTGTTTGTAAAACATCTTGATACCTCATAGGAACTCATAGTATTTTTATTTGCTTATTTGTGTTTTTTTATTTTATAAATCTATTTTTTGCATATTGTATAGATTAATTTTGCGTTTGCAATTTCTTTATTTTAAATAGCTGTTTTAGCTTTTTTTTCTTAGAACATGTATGATATTATGTTCTACAGTAGAGCTTTTCAAGTTTCCCACATTAAATTTACATTATCAATTGTTGATAAATTGGCTTAAATTAAATTATACCAACGATTTTCTAGTGTAGCTTTAAATTGATCAGAATCATATACATAAGTGGGAAATATCAACTTCACAGAAAATCATATAGGATTATGTCATTATAAATCAATAGAGATTAGAGCATGGTGGAAATTTACCACATTGTTTATACAAGAATGTTAGAAGATTATCTGTAATGAGTCTGATAGTAAGAAATAATCTCTTCTGGAAAATATTATATTATTTTTCAACTGTTTGAGATAAACGCCATGTGTCTAGTAAATTTATGCTCTGCAAAAAAAGGGTAAAGGAAATGTGTTTGGAGACTGTGACCGTACCTAAATGAGGCCATAAATGTCCGTAAACTCATCCATCACTATGTTCATATCCCACCCAGATATTAAAATATGGCACGTGTCGCTGAGTTAGTGGGTATTTTAGGTGACATGTAGGCATTCTGCAAACATATCAACCATCAGTGTCATGGGTAAAACATGTGATTTATCTGAATTTGAAAAGGAGATGTGAACTGTTTGTGTGCTGCGAGAAACGACACCAATGCGAATAAACTGCATGTCAACTAAGGAGCACCAATAGCCATTGATGTCATAGGTGAACTAAGGCTGCATGTGTGTGTGAGGGCCAACAAACACACTACAGTTGAGCAACTCATCGTCCAAATGTACCAGGGGGCTACCAGGCGTGTGCCTAAAATTACAGTATAACGAGCCCTTCTGCGTATGGGGATTCAAAGCAAATGGCCGGTCACTGAATACATGCTGGTGAGGGCTTATCGTCTGAAAATGCTTCAATTTGTACAAATGCATCGAAATTGGACTGCTTTTGCCTTCTCTGATGAGTCACTTTTTCTTGCCCATCGACTGGACAGACGTTGGCGTGTCATGTGCGAAACCTCCAAGAATACTCTGCAAGCATTGTTGAAAGAACACAGGCTGGTGGCAGCATAGTTATGGTCTATGGGATGTTTCCTTTGGATAGTCTGGGTCCACTCAGGCCTCTGGAAGGCACTCTCAACCGATTGGTTTATCTAGCTATCCATCCTTGCAGATCAAGTATACTTATACATGTTGACTGGCTTCACTGGAGCAGATGGGATGCAACAGCAGGACATGCAAATGTCATACGGCGAGATTTGTCCTGGAGTGTTTAGAGGAGCACGATAAAGACTTCCTGGAGTTGAACCCCATCACGCACCTGTGGGATCACTTTGATCGTAATATGGATCCTCCCCCATGCTGTCTGATGCACAGCAGTCTATAAGGCTCCAGATATCCTTGCCAACCTTCCAGCATCTTATTGACTCACTATCAAGCCATCTAGCTGCTCTCCGTGCTGCACAGCGTGGTTATTTGGGATATTAGCTATTTCTAAATATTTTCCGTTTGAAATTTTTAATTTTCTATAAAAAAAAACAATAAAAAAAAAAAACACAATCCCCTTCTGTTTTTGTGTGCAGGGTGCTACATTGCAATCCTCTATCTATGGGGCTTTTAAACTAGTATTACAACTTGCTGACAAATAACTTTTTTGTAAGAAACATATATTTGATGCAAGATTAGTTAAATATGGAATTGCTCCTCTTATGGTTTGCCTGAGGTATATAATCCTTTTTACATTCAAATAAATTGCTATTAATTTTTTTTTAGCTAGGTTTCTTCTTTTTTAGTTTGCATACAATAAAGCAAGAGCTTAGTGAAATATCATGCTAATTTTGTTAATGCCTTTATAATATAAACCTACCAAAGGTATAAGGATATATCTTAAAAAGTAAATACCACATTTGTTGGGAAATTATTTTTAAAATGTGAAGCTTGAATTTATTCTGTTAACTTTAAGAATTCATAAGCTTCTGTGGAAATAAATCCAGCCACAATTGTGAACCAAGTAATAAACCGTAAATGTATCCATACTGTGATGTTAGTGCTGTTCATGTTATACATTACAAATCGGTCTTTAGTTACAGTAATCAGATTCTCGACATCTCTCTCGGTTCCTGTAGATTTATTTGTAAAAAAAAAAAAAAGTTATTCTGTTTCATTGGATTTTGTACTTTGTGTTGATGTTCTCTCCTGGTCTGATAAGAAGTAACTTTGAGGCATGCAAGATATAACATAATACGTTTATTTGTTGGCCATGTGGTATTTTCTTACATTTTTACATAAGGAGGCTAAAAGAAGTCCAATTTTACCTGAATAGTTGAGGACACACATGATTACTGGACAATGTATTTTAATCATTTTTTGTATACTGGGCCAATGCTGTTAAGTCTTTCTATGATCAGAGTTTCATCTGGTTCAGAGCTCCCTGCTCTTGTGTCAACCATAGTTGCAAGGTCATAGAGTTCCTCTCCCTTTTATTTCTTTAGGGATGCCAATGATTCTGATGTTACTGCGTCTTCTGACTACTCCAGGAAAATGCTATCTGTTGATCTCAGGTTTTATTGTGTATTTGTTATCCTGTATTCTTTTTCCAAGGTTGATATACTCAACCTTGGAAGATGATGACATTTCCGTTGTCATTTTCCATTGTAGTATCTATTGTGTCTACAAGTGTGCTCAGTTTTGCTTATAGTAAGGGTAAAAAAATGTGTTTTTTTTAAAGGGTATAATTTATATGTACAAGTTACATTGCTTGACAATCTGCCTATATACGGTATGCACGGTTTGGGGAAAAAGTCATATTATGTGTTTATTTCCAATATCTGCATAACACCTGTTGTTTAATTCTATTTAAAATTATTCTTGAGAGATAATAAAAAGCATAGATATTGAAGGTGGTTCATCTAGTGAATCAGGAAAACGTCCTTTGTGCCTCAAATTTGTGAGAGAAATATGTTATTTAAGAGAAATTAAATGAATAGGTAATTAGTAAGAGAGCTTTGTGGGGTAGAAGCAAATGATATTTGTAGTTAAGAGCAAACGATGGGATATGGGTATAGTGAATAATCACTCCAGGAAAAAGGATATACACCACCTATGAGGGTCATATTATTTATTTATAACGCAACAACACATCCCCTGTGTAGCTCTATGGAATAAGTACAAGGCAAAAGTTAAGACATTGCAAAAGAATGGAGGGCCCTCGAGTGAGCTTAAAATCAAATGTTCATAGCGCTTGTTTCCAAAGGACCTTACAAGATTGAAAACTCACAAACATAACCAATCTAAATATATTGATTGCCTCTGAATATTTCAAAACTAATGGAAACAACCATATAGTGAGTTCTGGAAATTATTAGAAATTAAACATGTTCTTGTATACAACATCCCTTCTTGTATACTGAGGCCTTGAGTTTGAATATTTTAAAAAAACACACCTTTAGAGGACTGGAGTTTCAGATTTGTCTTAATAATGAGGAAACCTGTATTTAAAATATAAAAAATACAGATAATTTTCTTTACTGTAGCTGTCCATTTCTGTATTTGTGTTGCTTAAATGTCACTTGGGAGTTTAACGCTATTGCAGATTCTACAATATTGTTTTATGTTTTTCCCAGGGGATTAATCAGATTAGTGAAAAAGCTAGTGCCCTCCTGTGCAAGCAAAATTTGAATATAGTAGCTAAAAATTAAATGGTGTAATTTAGTATATGCCTACTAAAACATCATATTATTAATATGGGCATCCAGTGCTTCTTTAAACAATAGAATACAACAAAGACATTGGTGAGAGTGCTCTGATTGGGCACAGTAGCCCCAGTCCTATAGGACCACTAGCTCTTTTAGTTATATATAAGCCAATATCCTACAAAGCCATGGTGGTTAGACAAGTAATGGTTACAGTGCTCACAACTGCTTGTTACTGAAGGTGAATGCTTAGCCTTGACTTGCAATCACTCAAAAATATATTGGCCATCAATGAGACATAATATCTTACTAGCCTAGTTAGATGCAGGAGGCAAATTCTTAGTTAAGTGGCCTCAATGGGATCTGCATATTGGAAAACAAGGATAAATATAACTATTCCCTTTACATTTTCTACAGGCGCTTTTTGGACGTTATACCAATAATATAGACCAGGACTTCTTTTTTTGATATATATTTTATACTGATTTATTTGTTGATATTAACCTCAAATGATTTGTGTTAATCTTTTATTTTGTAAAGTAGCCAAAGTATAATTTGAAAGGTGATCTTCATAATAGAATTGTGTAGCTTTTATTAATTCTCCTTCAAAATACAATTTAAAAAGAAGGCTTTTCCATAGGCATTAGATATTTGCCAAAGGGAATCCAAGTGTTTTTTTCTTTGCCTAAGGGCACCTGAAGGCAGCCTGCATCCCTCATAGGAATCTAAGGTTGCTGCATTATTGTAAATACAGCTGTTTATTTTTATGTACTTCGGTTCTTTTTTCATTTCACTAAACTCTCAAAATGTATGCGTTCATACATTAAATAGGTATTTTTTTAACACTGAAAAGTAGTAACTTGAAGTCTAATAAATGTATGTTGTACTATTCTATGTCAGTATATGTTTGCGACATTTGTCAAAAAATTATTATTGTTCTCACCACATTCTAAAAATACAGTCTATATAGCTTATTAAAGGACCACGTAAGTACCATGTTTTTCTCATTTCCTTATAAATTGTTTTTAGAAAGTTTAAAAAAAAAAATACAGCTTTTAACAATCGTTTTCCATTGAATCGTTCCGAAAAGAATTAGACACAAAAGGAATACTATATTCAGATGAGATCTCTATTAATTTTGGTTGAAGATGTCCACTCTAAAAAGTACATTTGATGATAGAAGTAGACACAAGAGCAGTGTCCCATAGGATAATTTCCCAATATGACTACAGGCACACTAGCTGTCCAAGATGGAAGCACGCATGACACAGAGTCCTCTAAATATACAATTTTCTCCAAAATACTTGTATGCTTATGGTTTACATATTCGTTAATGTCTTGTTTCATACTTCACAGACATGTGAAGTATTCCCTATACTTTAGAAGTCCTTTAACTTGGGACTGGATTTGTAGAGTGCCTTACTGCTGGATGCATTTAGGGTTTCTGCATTACCTTGTTTTTTTTTATGCTAAATGTAGTTTTTTATTAACTTTTTAAAAGGCCAGTTATGCCAACACAACTTGAGGCACACCACTGTAAAGTACTCCTAAATACATGTTGAAATACTTTTTGAAATAGGTGCCTGTTTCACAAAAAATCTAAAATGAAGTGTCTGTTTACATGAGACTCTGGCAAGTCCCCCAGGCAAACTGACAGCAAGAGCTCTGTTAAGGGAAGTGCAGGGAAATGACTTCTGGAAACTCCTAAATATGTTACTTGTGGGTTAACTAATGGCTGAGTCAGGAGTATGCTTGCAAGCAAACCTAAGACTGCAATTTTTTGCCTGTTATAAGTGTAATAAAAAAAAACAAAAAAATACATTTTAACATAGAATCTTGTGCTCTTTCACACCATCTTGTGCTGATCATGAGGCCCATGGGACTTAGGCTGCAATGAGCACAAAATGCGTTCATTACAGGGAACGCAATCAGTGCCGCAGGTGCTGATCGCGAGGCCCGTAGGACTTGGGCTTGGCTGCAATAAGCGCCAAAGGCACTCATTGCAGGACTTGGCTGCAATGAGCGCTGAAGACGGCCCATAGGACTTGGCTGCAAGACAGTAAATTATGACTTTTTTGATCGCGAGGCCCGTAGGACTTGAACTTGGCTGCAATGAGCCAAAGGCGCTCATTACAGTTCTCATGGTCAGCGCTGCACACACTGATCACAAGGCCCGTAGAACTTGGCTGCAAGACAGTAAATTACGACTTTAGCGGCTGAACCACTGAACTGGAAAGACCAATAAAATACGCCAAATAATAATAATAAATAAATAAAAACACTTACACACAGCACAGGGGGAGAGCCAGGGAGCCTGTGAGTGAGGTTGGAAGTTAATTTGAGGTATATTTGGCGTTTTTTGGCAAACAAAAAACGGCTAAGCGAGAGAGAAAAATGGCAGCCGAAAAAACTTAACTGGATGAAAACAAGGCTGAAGCCAGTAAAAGCGACCACAAAGCCAGTAACACTTAGCCAAACAACGCAAGTAACTGCACTGATCGCGAGTCGTGCAAAACTTCAGCAGAGACACAGAGGAGCAAGACACAGGGGAGGGAGAGTTTGGAAAGAGACACAGAGCTGAAAGACAGAGAAAAAGTGACACAGGGAGAGGAGAGGGGCAGTAGAGAGGGGGGAAAAGACACAGGTGTCAGAGGGTGGGGAGAGGTTTGCGATGATCTCCAAAGGGACAGCATTCCCACCCTTAAAATTTTTGTCCCGTCATTTTTTGACAGGCCAGTAGCTAGTAACATAATAGTGAGGGAAAATATTTGTAACTGTTCTATTCGGCTTGAATCTATTTGGAGGAACCCTTTTCTTTTGTTCCTAACATTACCAGATCTGAATCGGTTCATCTGAACGCCATTCAGTTCAGATAAGACTGCCACTTTCAGTTGCTTCTTAACAATATAATTAGGTTCCAGCCACTAATTAAAGCTGGAAAGATACAAAATAAAAGCACCAGGCACAAGCAAAAGTCTGCAAAAAAACTTTTCTGTAAAATCCTTTCATGCTGATGGCTTACATAGCTGCTGAAGTGGTTTGTTTGCTTTGTACTTAGGACATGTAATGTTCTTCCCAATCTGCAGTGGTACTTTAGAAGCTGTGCTATAGGGACGAGCACAGATTGTGAAGGCAGCCATGTTACTATGATGTTGGATCACAGTGATGCCACACTGAATTCCTATAATTGTAATTAATTGTATTATTAGCTTGCTCCTTCACCCACCATAAATGTAATGACTTTCTTTCAACTATTGTTTGGAAGAGTGAGGGAACATAGGAATCTCTCAGATACTTTACCATAGTTTTACTTATGTATCTACAGTGCCTTGCAAAAGTATTAACCACCCTTGACTTTTTACCTATTTTGTTACATTACAGCCTTAAGTTCAAAGTTTTGTTAATCTAAATTTTATGTGATGGATCAGAACACAATAGTCTAAATTGGGGAAGTGAAATTAGAAAAATATATACATAAAACTATTTTTTAGAAAGAGAAAATAGAAAATTGGCATGTGCGTATGTATTCACCCCCTTTGTTATGAAGCCTATAAAAAGCTGTGGTGCAACCAATTACCTTCAGAAGTCACATAATTAGTGAAATGATGTCCACCTGTGTGCAATCTAAGTGTTGCAGGATCTGCCATTACATATACACACCTTTTTTGAAAGGCCGTGAGGCTGCAACACCTAAGCAAGAGGCACCTCTAACGAAACACTGCCATAAAGACCAAGGAACTCTCCAAACAAGTAAGGGACAATGTTGTTGAGAAATACAAGTCTGGGTTAGGTTATAAGAAAAATACCCAAATCTTTGATGATCCCCAGGAGCACCATCAAATCTATCATAACCGAATGGAAAGAGCATGGCTCAACAGAAAACTTCTGAGACGGCCGCCCCCCAAAACTCACAGACCGGGCAAGTAGGGCAATAATCAGAGAGGCAGCACAGAGACCTAAGGTAACCCTGGACTAACTGCAGAGTTCCACAGCAGAGACTGTCGTATCTGTACATAGGACGACAATAAGCCATACGCTCCCTAGAGTTGGGCTTTATGGCAGAGTGGCCAGAAGAAAGCCATTACTTTCAGTAAAAAAACAAAATGGCACCTGTTTGTGTTTGCGAAAAAGGCATGTGGGAGACTCCCAAAATGTATGGAGGAAGGTGCTCTGGTCTGATGAGACTAAAATTGAACTTTTCAGCCATCAAAGAAAACGCTATGTTTGGCGCAAACCCAATACATCACATCACCCAAACAACACCATCCCCACAGTGAAACCTGGTGGTGGCAGCATCATGCTGTTGGGATGTTTTTCAGCAGCCAGGACTGGGAGCAGTTTTGCAAGGAGGAATGGGCAAAAATCAAAGTGGTAAGATGTGGCAAGCTCATAAAGACTTATCAAAAGTGACTTGGAGCTGTGATTGCTGCAAAAGGTGGCTCTACAAAGAATTGACTTTAGGGGGGTGAATAGTTATGCACATTGACTTTTTCTGTGATTTTGTCCTATTTGTTTGCTTCACAATAATAAAAAAAAAAAAACATCTTCGAAGTTGTGGTCATGTTCTGTAAATTAAATGATGCAAATCCTCAAACAATCCATGTTAATTCCAGGTTGTGAGGCAACAAAACACGAAAAATGCCAAGGGGGGTGAATACTTTTGCAAGGCACTTTTTTTATTTAACGGAAAGTTTATTTTACAAGGAAAGAAAAAGATAATAGAATAGGAGGTTGTGCCCAAGTAATGGAATTACAGAATCTTGCAAAAACAACCCTGGGTAGGCTAATGTAGTAAATAACTTAAAAGACCACTGCAGTTAAAGAAAAATGTTTTGAAATTCTGCTTTCTGAACACAAATCATGTGCTCTACTATCAGATTAATTGGTTCCTATTATTTCTTAGTCATAACAGCATTTATTATATATTAAAACACAACTATATAAAATACTAGCGACTTGCCCGTAAAAAAATGACAGCAATAAAATTGTAAGGCAGGTAATGCTGTTTGGTCGGGACATTAATTTTGTAGGTGGTCCGAGTTCCTTCGGCACTCATTGCGAGGCTGTTGTATTTTTTTTTTCTGATAAGCGCTTTTGCTGTTATTGTTTTGTCGGCGTTGATCTGCTTTCTGCGCTTATTGCAAGGCTTTGTGTGCTATGAGCAACGTTGCTGCTCGTTGCGAGTCTCGCAGTGAATTGGTTTTGTGTTTATTGTGAGTTTTTTTTGTGTATATTTGTTTTTTTATGCTAATGAAATAATGAATACGTTAATAAATAAATATACTTTACCTATTTGGAAGTAAAATATGCATGAAGCGTTGTGCTGAAGAGTGCATCTTGTGTGCGTGTTTGTAACCACGTGTGAGACGCCGTAGAGCCTCCATCTCCGCAAATGTGGCCCATCGCTTCGCGAGGGTCCGCATTTGCGGTCCTAAAGTCGTAGGGGGACGTAGGGATGAGCGCCTATGACACTCATCCCTTTGGCGCTCCTTGCCAGCAACTGCGTTGCGGCTTGCTTGCTGCGCAAGCCCACAAGCATTAGCAACAACCCGCATGCTCTCAACCATATATGTGATAGTAGAGTATAATATAAATATAGTAGTGTATGTTATTAAAAAATAAATAAATAAAAACAGAGAAGAGCTATGTACCAGGTTATTAATGCAGATATTCTGCAATGAATAACTGATCTTAATTTGATCTGTAGAACTTTTCAGAGCATTTTTCATTTTTACTTAAATGTTTCTGCAGTTTTAATGTATCCGGGGGACTGTGGCATTTGTAAAAAATAAATGGTATATGTTTTACGCCTGTTCCAAGGTACACTCACTACCTCTTCAATTAAACATGTCTCTTTGATTTTGGTGATCACGCCTGCACTCTCAACAGGATATATTACAAATATATTCTTGAAAAATGTACATGCTGATTGGAAGGTGTAGGTCACACATCAATTCCAATTTTCCATTACAGCATTTCAGCTGTGAAATACAATGTCCCCCTCAGATTGTAAATCATTACTCAAGTGTGCTGAATGCACAGCAGTGCTGTATCTCAGAAGAAACTTCATTAACGTGATTCTGACACACACAAAAAACACCTTGATTCTGGTCTCCCTTTCTCCTCTTTTTAAGGGGGTTTGATGTTTGTAAACCAGGTACAATATGCATCCTATACTGCTGTGAGGTATTGATTGAGAGCCATGGTAGGCGCTCAGACCTTCCTTGCCATATACATGTTTATCCCTGTGATGATCATGCTCTGCTGGTGGTCAACTCACTAAACCGATGCCGTGGAGGAGAGGAGATTACTAAGCCTGACCTCGGAGAGAGGACACACTGAATTCCTAGATGTTTAATTTTAGCCTTGAGGGTGGTGGTCAGCTCTGATAACCACTGGGTTATAGCTTTACAGGTACTCGCTTTTCTAACAAAAACCAACCCACTAAAATATAAGCAACCTTTCCTAAATGCCTTTTACTTATCACATACAGTAATTTCGCTGCCCTACACTCGTTTGCTTGGCACTTAAAGGACCACGTGTTAAAAAATGTGAAATATACAGGCAATCCCGGGTTATGAATGCGATACTTTCCTGAGAACATCTTTAGATCAAATTTGTGTGCAACTCTGATCCCTGATGAATAATAACATTACTGTAATGCCTCATATGTGGTAATAATAATAGAATTTAATATTGTAATAATAAGGATTATTCCCCTGTACTGTAATAATAAGTTATAGAAATTAGATGGTGCTCTTTAAAAAAAAAAAAAAAAAAAAAGCGGAACATAAAAACCAACTCATACAAAAAACCTTGGGAGCCTATGCTTAAGGGGCCATTTACCTCACTATAAGTGATCTTCATGGTGTGAAAGCGCACAGGATTCTATGTTAAAATAATCTATAGCTCTTTTTTTTTTTTTTTATTACACTAATAACAGCTAAAAATCTTCACTCTTAGTTCTGTTTACAAACACCCTCCTGACTGTTCCATGATTAACACATGCCGACACATGCCGATTTATAGTTTTTCACTGAACTTCAGGAATGCAGGAGGAGACATTAACACCCAACTGTACTGTAGCTCATCCCAGCAGTAATTTATCTGCACAAATGAATTTGTAAAGGGTCTGCTCTCTGCATGCAGCTCTTTCTGACAGTCTCTCTGGGGGAATGTCAGAGTCTCATGTAAACAGACACTTCATTTATGATTTTTATTTATTTTTTGCTGTAAAAAAAGGCACCTATTTCAAAAATTCTAAAAGTTTTTCAACATGTTTTCAGCCGAACTTTATAGTGGTGTGCTCAAAGTTGTGCTGAATTATCTTGCCCTTAAAGTATGAGTTTTCTTAATCTAGGGACCTCCTGTACTGTTTTTTAGAACTAGATTTAAAAAATAAGCAACATGTTAAAAAATATAAAAATCAAGTACAACCTTTCATTGTATTACTTGTATATGTAATTATGCTGCTGTGGAATCTACCATTTTATTTTCCCATTAATCTACTTCCTGAAGTGAGAGGAAACTTTGTAGGGAGGGAGCCCTATCTCCTCAATAGGAATGAGGCATATCCAACTCCCAATACTCTACATACTGCTGTACAAAGCATATTCATTTTCAAGAACACACAAGGTTGAGACAGAAGCTTTAACAAGCTGTCAAAGACAATGGAGCCCTGCAGTAAAGAATAATTTGCATCAAAATATGTAAAGTTTGTTTTTAGTTGTTTTGCTTACTAAATATATTTTGCCCATTGTCAAATTTAGTGATTCAAAATATAATATAGAAAAATGAAAGGGACACAGCAAAGGATTAATATATGCACTCTATAGACAAAAAGCAGCATATTTGTATGCAGCACATCTCATAAAACATTTTTTTTTAATATTAACCCACTATTTACCTGCTGTTGCTTGCTCAGCCAATTTCCTTGCAGCTTCCTGTCTGTATGTCAGCAATAAATAGCACATATCCATGATGCACTACATATCCCAGGCTGCTTTTCAGCAAAACAGGGCCCCAGAGTTAATTCAAAAGTTAAATTGCTAACCTGATTGGCCAAAACAAATCATTTTAAATTTTAATGATAATTTTGTTTGAAGAGTGTTAACCCTAATGTTCAACTGTCAGAAATTACAAGATATTTTGTTGACTTAGATGTTCACTGTAATCTACCTGGTGCTTAGATTGACCATTAAATAGAGCATGTGTATAATCATAACATTCTTCTCTAATGATACTTTTACTCAAGATGAATACAGTGTAGTGGGTTAAAAATCCCAAGATAGTTATAAGAAAACTTTAGAAGAAACCAGCGTTTGCACTAACCCTCTATCAAGGATCCATGTAGTGGTTGAACCCTATTATGGTGAGCTTATAATTGTTTAAAGCCCCCATTAGAAAAGTGCAACCCTATAAAGTGTGAGTTTGAGTTACATGACATACTTGTGTACAGAATTACTGAATAGATTGGAAATAGTTATAAAGTTCTTATCACTTATATAACATAGCAGCTGTATTTTCATTGGAAGCCAACCTTATCAATAAGAGCAAATGCATTTAAAGCCCCCATCCCTTCAAATTGTATTTTTACAAGACAATTCCAGTACATGGTAATATTGTAATTAACATAATATGATGATATTCCATATATATTTATAATTAACTTCATTAAAATGTTTAGAAAATATATTATCATATTTAAGATTGTTTAAGTATACCAGTTAAAATGTATATTTTTCTTTGTTTTTTAACACACAAAAGCTTTAAAGAATCAAGTTATATGCTGGGGTGAAAATGATTTACAAGAATTCTTAGGTCTTTTTGTTTTTTTTATTTTGTAAAGAATATATTAATAATTATATTCTTACAATCATGCAATGAGTAATTGAAATGGTAATTTTAGATTTGTCAAAACAAGTTCCTATTAATGTTTTTATGTTATCTGGTACACAATTCCTTATTTTAAATGTATAAAATGCACCCTGCTGCCTAGTAGAATAAAAAAAATAGTTCTCATTTTATCAAAAAAGCATTGCTTTTCTCGCAAAACTTTAGAAAAGCAGCAGATTTCTGTTTAGTATTACTCCATTTGTCTACATAAGTCAGGCATTAGCTTTGACAAACAATATATGACACCACTTCAGTTTGGTTTCTTATCTCAAGTGAACAAAAATCCCAGCTATGAATATCAGATCATATTTTCATCTTGGAAATATCCTCATGTTGCCCATAATGTGACTTCTGAACCTAGTGATCCATAAGACATTTAGTGTAACTGGGGCTCTCTTCTTTAGCATCTATTGCTTCCCGAAGCTCTTTTCTCCCAAGTCTGACATCCATGAACAGGCCATGACCATTTCAATGTCAGACTATGATGTTCAAGGCACTTTGGACATGACAAAAATAGAATATCTAACTAATGGATGCCATTTTCCTTTACAACTGTGCATTTTTGTCTTATTGTGTCAGCTACTCCGATATGTCTCCAATTAGATTGTGTGCAATACTATGTCAGAAATCTAGACCGAGCCAGGCACTTGATGGCCTGAAGTTCACCAGTGCCGCTGCTTCTCTCTCTCTTATAGCTCATGTCACACAGAGTGCATGTTGAAGTGTTCAGTGGTTGTCACTCACGGCTGAGCAGGAAAACATTGTGCACCAGCCTGATTATCGTAGCTTGTTGTTGGTAGAAGCCGAGAGAGAAGGAACTCACATCTGCTGCTCTTGCGGTATCAAACTCATTAAAGGGACACCCAACACAATTGTGTTTCCTTATTTTTTTCATCAGTTAAAAACTTTTTTGCATGAAATAATATAAAGTTAAACCTGTTTAAACTTTTACTGAAGTGTGTTGATTTGCGCTCATTGATTAAAATATAATTGAGCTAAAGAGCAACTGTACTTGCGTATTTCAAATATATTCTTTTGAAGATTTACAGTTGAGAAAAAAGAATACATTATAAATACAATGGTGCAACAGTGTAATTTACCATTTTGTTTTCTGTTGATTAACCTGAAGTAGGAGAAGACTTTGAATGTACACAAAGTTTCGGCACAATGGAAATGTGAAAGCTGAAATATCTAATTCTTGCAGCATGGTTTACAAGAAAAAAGAAAAGAGCACAGATTAAAAAAGAAAAGAAAATAGATTAATTGTATAAAGGCATATAAAAGCTAAATTGTAAAGCTGGTGTATTTTTTTATTATTTTTTTGTTTCCTAAAAACATTTTGCCCATTATCAGGTTTAGTTATTTAAAATACAATATTGAAGAATCTACAAGAGTGGTTCTTAAAGCATTTGAATCTGTTTATTACATTTTAAAGGCAACAAAAAAACAACTATCCATGTTAGTTGAAGATTATTATTTTATATTTTATTTTTAGAGCTGCAACAGATTCCATAATATTCAATGGGTAGACATTTTATTGCATACATTAGAAGGTAAGGCAAGACAGCATATTTGCACATAACAATGCTACATCAGGAGGCAATGGCCCTGTTTAGAGGGATATGATTCTAGCCACTGAAGCCTAGTGATTGGGTTGGGTGGTCAAAGTCAGCAGATAGGTCAAGAAGTCTTAGTAAGTAGAAGTGTCCACTGGACTTACCAGTCACTTGGTTATTTGAATGTTTAGAGCAGTCACTTAGTGAGAGCAGTCACGGTTGAGTGTTGTGGACAGTAGCCAGATTGTAGTGGGTTAAGAACTGTTTAAGAATGTAAAAATGTGGGTTTGGATTAGCCCTTCCAGTAGTTAAGGGGCTAGGAGGAGTAAAGAGATGGGCAATAGTTAGACGATTATTCAGGATCGAGAGAGGGCTTCTTTAGGAGGGGTGTTATCAGGGTCTGCTTGAAGGAGAATGGAAATGTGCCATTGGACAGATTGAAAAGATGAGTGTTGACTGCAGATGACTAGAGGTGATGGAGTTGTATCCAGGGAGCAGCCAGTGAAGTAAAGGGGAGGCAGGATTTTGGATACCTCATTCTCTGTAACTTGTGTGTAGAAACAGTCTGTGTTAGGAGTGAAGGATAAATGTAATGTCTTGGGTGGTGTATAGAGATGTCTATTTTAGTTTCAAAGTGTTTGACAAGTCTTTTGTTGTGAACATGGGCAACTGAAGGGGAGTTGATGGACTGAGGAGGGAGTTCAAGACTTAAAATAGATATTTGGTATTAAGTAACTGTTATAATGAGGGATGAAAAGTAGCGCAGCATGAATATATTATACAACATTGAGTATTGGACTTACTGTGGGCCACCTCAGCAGTGCAAAATCATTTTTGCAGATATCATGTTTGCTTTGAGTGCCATAGGTTAGTGTGTGGGGCGTGATGAATGATGGTGGGAGCAGTCTTGTTTAGCCTTGTAGATAGTATGTATTATATAGCAGCTCGGTCTGGGTAGGAGAGTATGGTAACATTTGGGAGAAGGGATTACAGTTCCTGTGGGTCAAGCTTGTGGAGATTTCTGTAGCTTTGTGGAGGAGGTTGGTAAGGATGCAGGTTAAGGGATGGGAGCAGGGAGATATCACAGACGTGAGGAATTAGGTTAATGGGGTGGTGCTCACAGTGTGTTGCGGAGGTAAATACATTTGAGAGGCCAAATGAAGATGTTGAGAGAAGCTTGGTAGAGACAGGGGCATCTGGTTTGTCAACCGTTATGTTAGTCGCCCAGGATAAGAGTGGGAATGCTAGAGGAAAAGAACCAGGGGAGTGGCCTAGGTATTTGGAGTTTGGTTTAAGGAGGAGATAGATGGCAGTAACATGTAGAGAGAGAGAGAAGTGAGAATAGTCCAGTGGAGGGAACTTCAAAGGGAGGGGGTGATAGAGAAGAAATAGGAGGAGAGAAGAATTCCCACACCACCATTCATCCCTCCTCTCGGGGTGTCGCTAAAGTGCAGACCATGATTTGGCAGAACAGATGGGGAGGCATTATGTAGTATAATTGAGGGCATTATTTTATCTACCCTAGTGTATTAATTTTATGTGACATCATGATATAATGTATTTAACACACTGTTAACCATTCGGTAACCCCAGATATTAAATTCGTCTATTTTTATAAATTCGGCCACTTAAGCAAGATAAAAGTGAAACTAGAATAAACAAAGTAAAATTACTAATATATAGTGGCGTATATTTAGGTTACATACTATATGTGGACTAAGTCACTGATGAAAAACGAAAAGTATGTCTAAAAAAATGATAAATCTCTGATGGTTAATGAGCAGAAGATGGTTGTTGATATTGCCGAGGCTTGTATTTCAGTAACAAATCACATAATTATTCTTCTTGTAACATATTTCAAAAGAGAAAATGAAAGGCAAACAAACCGTTGACCGAAAAGCTGCACAATATTGCAAAATCTGAAACTGTTTGGGCATAGAAACAGCCTTCATCTCACTATCTCATTAGTCTTTAATGTCGTTTTCTATTTTGCTCATGAAAGGGCTGAAATCACATGATGCTGTATGTTAATACTTTCAGTTCTAAGATTTTCTTTTACCTAATGCAAAAAATAAGTTTAAAATGAATATGATATATCTCACATATACAGTTCTCAGCAGCGCAGGCTTGGCAAAACACGTTAGTAATGCAACGTTGAAATTGCGGGCTGCAGTTGCTGCCAGGTAAGGCGCACCAAAGATTCCCTACGACCCCGTATGACTTAGGCAGGGAGCGCCGATGTTGCTCACTGCACTGGTGGAGATGAGCGCCATAGGCGCTCATCCTTACGACCCTGTACGACTTAGGCAGGGAGCGCCGATGTTGCTCACTGCGCAGGTGGAGATGAGCGCCCTACGACCCGCGGAACTACACATAAACAAATCTCAATTACACCATTCACAATGCGAGACCCATAGCACTTTAAAAAAAAAGATGCGTGGAAAAATTACGGCCCGTAACACTTGCAAATAGGAAAGCAGCACTTACCCGAAAAAAATAATGCGACCCTCAGCACTTAGTAGTTTTTTTACCTTGTTTTATTTTTTTTTCTAAGTTAAAAGCTGAACCGCGCCCATACAAAAACAACAATAACACCACCAAAACTAACAAAAATACAAAAAAAAAACACTCACAGCACGGGGGGACAGGCACGACGTCTGGGAGTCAGGTTGCACGACAATTTAACCCCAATTTGCCGAGTTTCCACACACGAAAATCGCCTAAGCGAGAGAAAAAAATGAGCGACGAAAAAAAACGAAACGAGGCTACACGACCCCTAAACACGCATAACACTTCCAAGCACATAACACTTTTACAAAGGAACGTAGGAGGTATAAAATACACTATTAGGGACAATGGAAAATGCTCCACACCTTCGTAACGCATAGAAAATCGCCGCCATTTTACAACACTAACTTACAACTAATAACATTACGATTACAAAACGCCCAATTACACAGCAAACGGTTTGCCCTCGCGCATGCAGCATATTTACACTGCACACTTCACACATTGCTGACACTTCAGGTCTTCAACAGTGCAAATGTACATTGTATGCTGCAGGAAAATCAAATCAGATTGTTAGCTCTTCAGGATATTGATTGCTGGATATATTAATTAAATATAGGTTAAGTATATAAATGTATTATTTCATTAATTAGCATTAACACATTTATATATATATATATATATATATATATATATATATATATATATAATTTATATATATATATATATATATATATATATAAAACAAAAAAGGGACCAGGGGAGAGGGTCGCAATGAGCCACAAAACGCGTTCAGTGTGGGGCTCACAATGAGCGCACAGGGTGCTCAGACAACCAAAAGTAGAGCAGAGGATCACAATGAGCGCCAAAGGCGTTCAGCACGGGAATCGCAATGAGCGGAGAGGCTCGTAATGATCGTCAAACGTGCTCACACCACCAAAATGACTTGAGCGGAGAGGTTCGCAATGAGCGTCGAAGGTGCTTAGCACAGGGCTAACAATGAGCGCAGTGTGTGTGTGTATATATATATATATATATATATATATATATATATATATATATATATATATATATATATATAAATAAAATCACATATATAGTTGTAAACATGCGAGTTGTTGCTAACGCTTGCACTGTGGTGGAGCGCTGGTGAGTCTGAGCAGAGTGCACCGTGGTGGAGCGCTGGTGAGTCTGAGCAGAGTGCACCGTGGTGGAGCGCTGGTGAGTCTGAGCAGAGTGCACCATGGTGGAGCGCTGGCGAGTCTGAGCAGAGTGCACCATGGTGGAGCGCTGGCGAGTCTGAGCAGAGTGCACCGTGGTGGAGCGCTGGCGAGTCTGAGCAGAGTGCACCGTGGTGGAGCGCTGGTGAGTCTGAGCAGAGTGCACCGTGGTGGAGCGCTGGCGAGTCTGAGCAGAGTGCACCGTGGTGGAGCGCTGGCGAGTCTGAGCAGAGTGCACTGTGGTGGAGCGCTGGTGAGTCTGAGCAGAGTGCACTGTGGTGGAGCGCTGGTGAGTCTGAGCAGAGTGCACCATGGTGGAGCGCTGGCGAGTCTGAGCAGAGTGCACCATGGTGGAGCGCTGGCGAGTCTGAGCAGAGAGCGCTGGTGAGCGCAAGGAAAACAGTGCACTGTGATAGAGCACTGGTGAGAGCGAAGAAAGCACTGTGAAAATACGCTGAAAATACTGGTGAGTTTGAGGAAAGCAGAGTGCGCTGTGATAGAGCTCTGGTGAGCATGAGCCGAGCTGCCCCCTCCACACCTAGAGATGCCCGCAGGCATACACAGCCTGGGCTTGGTGCATATCATGCATGCTCTGTGCAGTGCATACTGACATCCTAGGGATCATGTAACAGCGTGTGTCTAATGCAATGCATGACTGTCAACTCATGCAGGGCACTTTGGTGCATCCTGGTGCCCTGTACCTGGGAGTGGTGCATGTAACCAGGTAGGGATGCATGCATCCAGCAAATTGCCTTGGTGTCTGTCTGCAGGAGGCCCTGGCTAGGGGTGGGGGGAGGAGGATCCCTGGTGCACAGGGTACTCGCCAATGCGGTTGTTGCTGCACTTCTGGACACACACGTGTGACTGGGCCATAGCATTACAGATATATATATATATATATATATATATATATATATATATATATATATATATATATATCCATACATACATAAAGCAGAGATACAGAGGGTACTATGGAATTTTCTAATTGCAATAATAGATATGCTCTGTTCTATAATTGTCTTTCAAATCTATCATAACAAACTACCGGAATTGCACCCCACAGGAGCACTTTATATTCCTCCAAAGTATAAATCTGCTGACTGAATATATGTGCTAATTTAAAGTTGAATTGAGCCGTGGGATTTTTATTTAATGATCTGCTTCATATAAATGCAAATTACAATGAATCAAGGGAATCCTGATCAGTTCCCAGTTGTTTAAAGCAGAAGTACCGGATTTCAGTTTGCTTACACAGTAAATGGCACTACTACTTAATCCAATTACTAAAAGTGCTTAAAAGGTATTTTGTCACCACTAGGGATTGTACATCAATATGCCCTTCCTATTAAAAAGTGTGTGTATGTATGTATCCTATCTATTCCATTACCATGCACAAGTAACCTCATACCCAGCAGCTGTATTTGTTTAAACTCTGCACCTGTCCACCATTACATAAATTAATATGCTTATCTGTTAATTACAAAACAAGGTAAAGACCTATTTGATTGTCATGCCATTAGTTAAGTCCCAGTGGTAACTGAATTAGTCTGTGATGTTTGAAGAGTGAGTGGAAACAAATGTCATTTTATAACATTGCGTCCTGAATGTGTTACTATACATTGTATTACATTTTCAAAAAAGTAGAATGTATTTTGAATATTAAGTTATTTACATCTAATTGTATATTGAGCAGCTAATTAAATGAATTGATAAACATGAACACTGTTTGCTTAATGTCAATTGCATTTTGCAGCTAGCATAGCTTGTCTATTAGTTAGTATCCATGAAGGGACTCTGTAACCCCAGCATTAAGTTGTTTTTTTAGGATATTCTCAGAACATGAAAAACTGGATATATGTTGTTATCCATTTTGTTGCTTTAATGTACTTATTAGGATTGCAGTCTGCTTGGCTGTCTCTGTGGTGGCCAAAATAATGAACTTATAATCAGAGATTCAGAAATGATTTACTGTAGAGAAAGACTTCTAGACATTTTTTAGTGTGCTTTAAAATTAAATTCATGGTGGGGTGGAACATTTTTTAGAAAACACACTAAATATATATATCAAGGACCCGGAAGGACAGTCCATAAGAGGATGATTGCGAGGCTTAGAGTTCCTGTGTACCATAAGGTACAGGGATTTCTGGTAGGATGCTTGTGAGCTGTGCAATCCCAGGTGGTCCAGTGGTTAGGATTTGGTGCTTTCACCTCTGCAACCTGGGTACGAACACAGTTAGGGAACCAAGAGGTCACACCACCCTGAAGCCATGGAGGGTTGGGCCTGGTCAGTACTTAAATGGGAGACCACCTAGGAATACCAGGAGCTGTATGCTGTGGTCCACTGGGAAAGGAACTGGTAACCCACTTCAGTATCTCTGCCATGAGCATGACCATGGTCATAAAGATGAGCCTGTTGTGCTAAAGTCCATAAGATCATGGAGAGTCAGAAACGTCTGACAGACACAAAAAAAATATTTAGCTTAAATATAGCACAAGTTTTTTTTTTTTTTATGTGTGACTGCTGTAGTATTACTGTGACTCTAGGCAGTTGCTTTCCATATTCATGCAGTACAATTTTGTGCTGTATTTCTTTGGCAAACTTCAGCAATAGGGATATCAATCAAGCTGTATTACAAAATGTGCATGTATCGTAGGGATACTATGTATGTAATAACTTTATCTGTCCAGTGATATTAAATAGGATACATAAATTTATACATTATCTCATTATGATGCACGTCAAACTTCTCCATGCCAGAGGAGCCTTTTTTTTTTTTTGTAGATTTAAATATTAAACATGCTTGTATGAAGAGGGATATACGCTCAAACTAGGTCTGTATATCTATCCTCACTAAACCATTGCATCAGTAGATCATCCTTATTAATATGTATATATTAAATGGATTATGACTACTGATACTAATTTATAAGAGGGGTGAGACGAGTCGTCAAGAGCTAGCAGCAATACAATTTTGAGGTTGTTTATTGTTGATTGATTTAGTACATTAAAGGACATGTGTAATGCCCTACCTAGCAAGGGGAGCTAGTTGTTTTAATTGTTGATTGATCATCCAATAATTAAATGATTAAATTCCCATTTAATAATTTATAAACTCAATAGTCAATATTTGGTTAATTTTAAAAGGTAAGAGTATAAAGCCCTCATAAGGCCTTAAAGAAGGAGGGGGTTGTCTGAGAAAAAGGCCTAAAGAGTTTTAAGAACCATTGGGATCAATAAGAGAATAAACAATGATTCATGGCCCACAATAAACACCTGTTTCTGAGGGAGACCTCTTTAACACAAGTTTCCAAGCCAATGGAGATCTTGGTGTGGATACCCTTTTTGTCTGAAAGTTTATCTGCTAGACAAATCTGCCTCTCCTTATGGCTTTATAGTGGGCGGATACCATCAGTAACCAAGTCTGATCTTTGATAGTATATTTAATTTTGATTATTGCACATTTTAAATAATTGAATATGAGTTGTATTAATGATAAATGCCTAAAACGTCTAGCTCATGTTGTTTTTTTACCTGAAAGATCAAGAACTGTTCTGTTGATAGCTTTTTCCTAGTCCTAGATTTGTAGTAGTCTGACAGGGGATATGCACAAGTGTGTCCTCAATGGGTCTTTACTCTTTGATCCAAAACTCACAACAAAAATATTGGGTAAATTTGAAATTCCAAGTCTTTGCATGTTGGTTTAAAAATGTTGGTTTAAATATTATTCTTATATTTCCATTCTAAAGGTAATTTATTTAAACACGTATAGTGTAGTCTATCTCGTCAACTTATTGTATAGTTATTGAACATGTACAAGGTGTTTACTTGATAATATATCTAAAAAAAAAAATTATTGTGATGGAGAGCATTCAAAATGTGTTTTTTGCCAAAAATATGGATGTTGGCAAATTCTTTAACCTTTATGTAAATAATATGCAAATGATGCTTGAGAAACAGAATGCAAACTGGTAGAAGTCTGTGTTTGCTTAGCGCCTGTGGGTCCTTTTAAGTCAAGTATAACTACAGTTGATTCCTTTTTAGGGAGCTATAAAGCTACAGTTTTTCACAAGGGACATATGATTTATGAGTGACCTTAACGCACAGAGTTCAGAAAAAAGAAGATAAGACAGGAGCCATATTCCTTTTGAGATTACTGTCTCTGGCTATAAAGCCTAGGGCCTGAAGTAAATCAATTGAACTTTCGTCCACTTTACTAGATAGCAACACAAAAACGAAATGAGACTGATTTTATTAAGAAAAGGATGATATATGAGTCAGTTAAAAGCTTGTCTAGTTTTAAAATTGCTGGTTTTAGTCATAACAGAGTGATCTTTTTTATCTGTCTGTAAGTCTTTGACATTACTATGGTAACCTAGAGGGCTGATGGAATTCCCTCAATCTCTTTTTGCAGAAGGTGAAGAGACCGGAGTGATGGATAGTCTGCTGGAGGCATTGCAATCCGGCGCCGCTTTCAGAGACAGGAGAAAACGGACTCCCAGGCCTAAAGGTGACTAGAATACCTTTTTAATGTCGCTGCTCTATAAAGTATGACTTCAGAATTTGTGTACGAGCGTGTGATTTAGAACATTTATCAGAAATACTGTACTACCGGGAAGAAGTGCTTAAAGTGCCAGCAGCAAGCGTAATCCTTTCCTTGCAATGACAAATGTCAGGAAAGACATTAATTCCAGTTGGCTGATGTCAGTACCACTTTGCAAAACCAATGCACTGAACTTAACATGAGCTGCTGATTATGACAAGACTCATCTTCAAAACCATATGTACTTTTTCTCTCTGGGGTATATGCTAATATGATTAAATAGGATATAAAATAATGCTATTTTCAAGTCTGCTATATATTCTGCTGGTACAGTAAAACATCTGTACATTTCATATTTAAGCTTCATTTACCAGTTCCCATCTAGAGCGCTTATGTTGTTAGGGTGTATAAAGTACTTACTAAGTTTCTTTTTCTGTTCCGTGGTTTCTCCAGATACACATGACAGGCCCAGTCCGAGCTCAGAAAGGCCTATACTGAAGGCTTGTAACTATGGTAATAAAATATATTCATATATTATATGCTGCTTCTGCTGATCCATGATTTTAGTTTCTGCTTTGCTGTTAAAAACAATGACACTAATCTTATTGGCAATGCAGCAATCTAACATGTCATCCTTCACCCGCTTCCCAGCAATTATTCTGCCTTTTCTTTGCTGTACATTATATTTCGTTTTAGCTATAAAAATGGTTAAACTAACATTAAACAAGTGTTAAATGCATTGCTAGTTTGCAGAAAAGGATTTCATGTACTTGAATGTTTGTTCTCGCATCTACAAAAATCTACAAGCACACTATCTTGGCATAAAGTTTGTAATTGAAGAGTCGCTGTAATAATGCAGCTTTCATGTCATTTAAGTAGTCATGTTTACTGTAAACAACTTTTCAATTTATTGTGCTTACAAAATATGTATTTTAGAATCGCGAAGTCACTGATAATTGCTCTGTTCCACCGATCCCATATTTTTTTGTTCCTGATTTTGTGCAACACATTGTCTCAGATTCTGCCAGTAAAGGTGCACAATAATGAGGCAGCTGCAGAATTTTCCAGTCTAATAATGAAATGGTGATCTCCAGCTCAGAATAGTTGGGATATGCAGCAATTTTCAGTTTTCTCAGAAAAGATCAACTTTTTTAAATCACAGTACACTAAATGGTTGTTTATATTAATGTATACTACTTAAAGGGCCAGGGATCTATACTTTAAATCTATTTCTAGTTTAGCCTTAATTAACATTTAAACATACATGTGAAGATGCCAGCCAAAGGCTTTAGCAATAAAGGATATTTAAAAAACATAGTTCCCTCTGTCATGGCTGCTGTACTCCTCTCCTACCTCCTTCATTGTCACCTGGAAAATAGCATGCAGACAATCATAATCAACATAGATTGAATTAATTATGCATGCTCTCTGTGGAGAGGCAAGGTAATTAAGTCCTAACCCCCTTTCTCCTATATAGCATGTTCCAGGTAATCTGGCCTGCATACATAATTCAGTCTGTGTTGATTTGTGGTTGTCTGCATACTATTGTCAGATGACCCCATAAGGGGGCAGGAGAGGAGTATACCATACATGACTGAGGGGTACTATGTTTTAATCTTTAACTTTCTTTACTACGGTTTGCAGATGTATTATAGTGTTCATTAAAACTATATATCTCTTACACTGGTCCTTTAAAGCCATGAAAGATGTACCATTACGGTAGCACGTTAATGATAACCAAGCATGGTCATTTGTAGTGCCATAACTTTTTTTTCCATGTCCTAAGCTTATAAGGTAAGTGTTTGTGTGTGTGCCACTTTGCTGTAGTTGGTAATACAGTTGAACTTGCAATTCTCTTCGCTTCAATACATTTGATGGACAGATAAACACTTGAGGTAAGTCTTTGTTTTATTGGACACGTGTACTTCAGCCATCAGTGCCTCCTCTCACAGGTTTCTTTTGAATGTTAAATGATACCGTTCTGTGGAAACAGATGTCAACTGATGCCAGCAATCTGTGTTTTGACGTATGGTTTCCAGATTAAAATGCAAGTTGATTTGCCTTAACATGATTTAGATTTACTCAAATATACGGTTGTCTATTTTCAGATGCCACAGCCACATTGTTTTCTATGGTTAGTTACAATTATTTATCCACATTTTCCAAAATGTAGATGTCTGTAAACTTGTGAGATCAGTACAATGCAAAGAATCACATTCGGAATTAGAATTAAGAATTCCATTCATTTACATAATTCAATGAACTTAACAAAAATACAATTATACCACAGATACATGTAATTTGTGCATATATTGTTGGGATCACTCAGATAATTCACACGCTTTTCCATTTCTAGTGTATTTTCACATTTTGTTTTCATTTTTAAATGTTTGCACTTGAGCAAAATGTTACAAATGTCTTTTTTTACTTTATAAAGCAGTGACAGGAAACGTATTTCATGTGAAAGACAGCATATGAACTCAGTGGGTCCTGAAAATTGCCTATTAAGTTTTAATTGGAGTTGGGAGGCCCCTTAGGACTGTTTATTTTCCACCATTGGCATAATGCATGACAGAATATACAGATCCAAATACCAATAAGTACAGTTTACAGCAGCAAATAATTAGTAAGCCTGTTATTTACAACTGTAGTGTATGTACTAAAGCAGTAAAAATCCAAATTAATAGCATTTAATAAAATAACTGTTTGCTTTTTTTTTTTTTTTACAAATGAATTTTGCATGTTAAAGTACTGTAGATTGAAGTATTTTTTTTCAGGTCTCCAAGTACGTTCTTGCAAACGAAGGCTAAGCAGTCCACAACCACTTTCTATATTATTGCTGTGTAGCTGGCTTTGGGGAATTGAGATAGAAGAGATAGCGGGCTATAACCACTCTGGCAATAGTCTTTGCACTAGCGAGGCGGGCATCTCTAAGATGTATGTTGTCCTTTACCACTTGCTATAAACCTGTGTTCAAGATGGAGAAATGTTTTCATACTTGAGTTAATAGGCGCTGTAAAATAACAGCGCAAGTAAAGAGGTTCCACCCTAGTAATAAGGGATTCTATATCATGGTGAGTATGTAGTAGTTATTCCAAATTACAGTCCTCAAGTCCAACCAGTAGGCCAGACCCCAAGACTTGAGCACAGTGGCTTGAAAATAGCACTTAGAAAATTAAATAGTTGTCCAGTAAAAAAGGGTTTAAAAAGTATCACTATAAACGGCACTGTTGCACATTTATTTTGATCAAGCCACGGATTGTTCATTATTGCTCATTATAAAACCTATATAATTGAGTGCAAATGCCAGGTCATTATTAATGTTTACGTATTGGTCATGTAGATCAATACATTAATTGTAACTTCACCAGATGCCAACACCCTACCTTATTTCTAAATGTGTTTACTTTGTGCGCAACATACAATAATATGAGATAAAACGTGAATACACACTAAGTAAGAGTGCCTTAGAACTACTTCAGAAGTTGGTTGCACATAAATTTATGATCTCTTTTGTGCATTATACTTGAAAGGTGATAAACTCTACCGATTTGTAATAAATCTGTAGAGCTCCTGGACAGCAATATGATGAGCCATTTGGGAGTGTTTTGAATTACCGCTTTAGTGCACAAAAACTGCAGGTCTAATTTTTTTTTTTTTTTTTAAGCAAATAAAATCATCCAAACCTCTTAGAAAATCTCAAAAATATGATCCAATCTGTCAATCAAAACATATGAGCAGGTGTAAATGAACCACCGAAATACACAACTATAAGTTTAACATATTTGCAAATGTTATACTACATTTTTACTTAAGGACCTTAAAAGTTGATTTTTTAAATGTGTATTATTTATTAGCTGCCTTTTATTTCCTTAATTCTGATTTTAATCAATTACTGACCTTTTCAAGGCAAAGCACTAATAAATTATACCATGTTGTTACCCATGTAAACTGCATTTCTCCATTTTAAATAAAATGAATATATTATTATTTATGAAAAGTTAAGCTTTTTATTGTTAACTTTAAGTGTGATGTATATCACATGGCCAGGAACCTGATCCCATGGGTATCCCGAAACACAGTATCTATTTCCGTGTGTCCATTTGGTATACAAATGGATATTTTTTCAATAATTGTTAGTATATGCTCGGTGGGATTCCTGGCACTGTATCCAATCTGAAGCTATTTTATAAAGACTATGTAAGCGCAGAATACTTAGATCAAAATGATCCATGTTAAGTGTACAGAGACAGAAGGTTGCATGTTTTGAGCCTCATTAGTGTGTCACTACCCAGAATTCTTTTCTGCTCTGGAATCGCAGTTTTCTGCGTACTTCAGTGATAGAACTAGTCTCCTGTCAGTACGTGGTCTCCGAATGGCTATTCTTTCCTTACAGTGTATACCATGATTGTTCAGTGCCAGCCCTTATGAGTCAGTACCATGCCATGTTCTGATGATCCAGTTTCAGTGATCAGAAGTTTAGCAGCTTTTTCATCTGTTTTACATTTCTGTTAGTTTGTGAGCATCTTTGGTCTGTTTGGTTTAATTGTATCTATCCCCATCGTGTTGCATTTAATGACAGCTTATTTGCAACAGCTCATGGGCTGATAAGGATCCAAAACACTTGTCTACTCTTCCTACTTTGTCTACTTAAAATGTAGTCTTAGTGAAGCCTCAGGGTAGTTTTGTGTTTATCACAAGCCTGCTTAAATTCATTAAGTTGAATTTGTACAATCGGCCTTACTCTCCCTTATAATTTATGAGATTAGCCGAGAAATGCAAGCTGTACATTTCCTGTTATTACTGTTTTTGCACATACTTATTTTAGCAAGGAAGGCATTAATTCATTTTCACAATCTTTAGGTGTTGTGCTTCATACTCCACTGCATTTTAGTCTGCAAATGTTTTAATTGTAATATCAGTCCTAATTGCAGATGATTATGTAAAACGAGCAATTAGCAGACATGTCCATCTAATGAATGTCTGACAATTTTCTTTTCTATAAAAATACAGTATCTGAAATTGGTTGTTTTGCATGTTAACTACAGTGCCGTGAAAATAAGATTTGCCCCTATTTGTTGCACTGAATGTCTTCAGATCTTTAGACAAGAAATCTGAAAGAACAAATGACATATATTTACTGATTTAATTTATTTAATTAATCAAGTTAACAAGCACCCATATCCTCTATGCAAAAAATAATAATAATTTGCCCACTTTATAAGTGGTTGGCCCTCTTTTAGGTGTAATTACTGTAATGAAACAATTCTTATAATTCATTGTCATTCACGTTACTGTGGAAGAATTTTAGCTCACTCTTCCTCACTCTTCCTGCTGTGGTCCAGGAACCTTTGTAGACTTTTGAACATAAACTGCTTGTTTCAGATCCTGTCACCGTATCTTTGAATTAGACCCAGACTCTGACTAGGTCACTCCAGAACCTTTAGTTTCTTCTCCCTCTCAGCCATCAGAGTAGTATCTTCTGCGTATCTTGTTGTTGATATTTCTTCCAGCAATAGGCCTTACGCATGATGTTCTCTGCGTATAAGTTGAATAAATAAGGTGGCAATATATAACCTTGTTGCACTCCTTTCTCAATCTTGAACCATTCTGTTGTTCCTTGTTGGGTTCTGACTGTGGCTTCTTGGTCCACATACAGATTCCCCAGGAGGCATATGACCTGGCATTCCCATCTCTTTAAGAACTTGCCATATTTTCTTGTGATCCACACAAAATAGTCTATGAAGCAGAAGAAAATGTTTTCTTTAACTCTCTTGCTTTTTGTATTATCCATTAGACATTGGCAATTTGATCTCTTGTACCTCTTGCTCTGCAGAACCCGGCTTGCACTTCTGGTATTTCCCAGTCCATTTATTGTTGGAGTTGAGCTTGTCGGCTCTTAAGCATTACCTTGCTGGCCTGTTATATGAGTGCAATTGTTTGATAATTTGGAGCACTCTTTGGCACTGCCTTTTTTGGAATTGGGATGTAGACTGACCTTCTCCAGTAGACAATGCCACTGTTGAGTTTTCCAAATGTGTTGGCATAAGGCAAGCCACACTTTCATAGCATTATCTTGTAGGATTTTGAGTAGTTCAGCTGAAGTTCCATTAGCTCATGCCCTTCTCGCTTAACTCTTCAAGATGTCTGGCTCCATCTTATTTGACAAACTATTGAGGTATCATTGCTGTTAGGATCCTTCCTATATAGATCCTCAGTTTTGATCTGCTTCTGTTAAGTCCCTACCATTTTTGCCTGTATCACCCCCTTTGGCATGAAAGGTTCCTTTTGACATCCCCAACTGGCTTGAAGAGATCTCTTGACATACCCATTCTATTATCTTCTTCTATCTCTTTACTTCTCTCATTGTAGAATGTCTCCTTGTCTCTTCTTGCTATCCTCTGGAATTCTGCATTCAGTTTGGACCAGTCTTTTCATATTTCCATTACCTTTCTCTTTCCTTCTTTCCTGGGCTACTTTCAAAGCCTCATCAGACAGCCAGTTTGCCTTTTTGGTTTTCTTTCTTGCATGTTTAATCACTTATTTTTATTATTTAAGTCCACTGCATATTCACAGGGTATAATATAATATAAAGTCCTAAAAATACTGTGTGACAAATATGCAATATGTCAGGAAACAGGCACATACATGTCATGGCACTGTCTCTCAAACATACATTAAAGGAGCACTGCAGTCAGAAATCCCTCTATTGAAGAACTACACATGAAATAGGCAAGATGTTTCTAGATAATGTAAAAAAACAGCAAAACTAACTCTAATCTATTACTTTTGTATGTAATTAAACGTCTATACAATTTACCACTTTAGTCTCCAGTGATCTACCTTCTGTGGTAGTAAGAGACTGTGAATACAGAGAGGAAGCTTCTATCTGCACAGTAGTATTGTGGCAACTCCAACTGGTGGTGCACTTATTAGAAATAATGCAAGTAGTTTACAAGTTAAATTGTTACAGTTAAGTTGCGGGTAGTAGCAGCCTAGTAAAAAATGAAAGCCTGCAGTAAAGAATAATTGCATAAAAAAATGAAAATTTAAAGGGACACAAACTAAAATTCAAACTTTTTTTTTTTGTTATTCTTAAACAGCATGAAAATGTAGACATTTTTCTCTAAAGTGAATCATTCTTCATAAATTCCGTACCCTTGTGCTGCATATTTATGCAAATGAGCAACTTGTGAATACCAATTAGCTGCTTTGCTGTGCTAATTAGAATCACAATCTGAGCTGCAAACTAGTATAATAAAGGAATATGGAACATTTGTTCTCCTTTTTTGCATCAGAAAGAGCGTATTTGATCATGTTAGTGTGTTTTCGCTTTCAAATAAAGCTTTTGAGTGCAAAAACGTATTCAGAAATGTAACTGCTCTTGGGGGCTTGTCCTCTGCCAGATCTACAGACTCACGTATTCTCTCTGCACTTCCTGTTCATTTCAATTACGTTTAAACAGGTTTTAATAAAAAAAATGTCATGAAAAAAACAACCTTTTGTAATGTTTAAGTTGTGCTTATGCCCTTTTAAGCTGCACAATAACAGAAAGGAATTTTGTTTATCTCAGGTATTATTTACTGCAGAGAAAAAAGGTTAGTACAACATATAGCTAGTTTTCTTTGCTTTATTAGATCATCTTCCTTTGAAATGACAGTGTTCCTTTCAAAGGATTTCTTTATTTACTAATGATATTTTGCCTGTTTTTTTTTCATTTATATAGAAGAAATATGACCAGGGTGGTCTTTTAATTCTAATTTTTAAATGGCAGTCCGATGTTACTGGACTATATCCTACTGCCCTTTTTCGTGGTATTCCCGTGTTGTTGTTTTGCCCACCATTACCTTTCAGCTTTTGATTACAGAGCTGTCGATTTGATAAAATGTGAGAACTCTGACATTCTTATTTCCTTTCTCTCTTCTGACTTCTTAGAGCTCTACAAAGCTTATATATCCTTTGAAAGACACTTGCTGTCTGCCCTTAACTCACAATTATAATCTCAATATGTACTACTTGACAGGACAGTCATATTGTCCCAGTTTTTGACACAGGAAATGGAACGTGTTCAAGTGTAGTCTCATATTAATGTAAATTGGATTCAAATGTGCTTGTCAGTTCTAAAACACAGTGTAAATTCCCATCTAGGTGCACAACATCAGAAATAATGAATTCTTAATTGGCTCTGAATAGATGCAGTAGTGCTATTGTCTAAGCAGCAATGAAGCTTAAATAGTTGCACATATTTTATAGCACTGCATATTTAATGTGTAAATATTTTATTCGTATTGTCAGTAGCAGCAATATTAATTGTTTTCTGCACCACTTGATAATAATGCATTGTAATGTACATGTTTTAAAAATGTACAATGTATTTTTGTCATTCAGTATTTTATTTTATTGTGGCATAGCAAGGGGTGCACCCTTTCCCAACACTTCTGGCTCCATTGCTGTGTCCAGTGGATGAACTGCTTCCCCATAATGACCAAAGGTACAACTTACACAACCAAGAACAAAACTTCAAAGACCACTGGCGTTCAGGAAAAAATACCAGCACAGGCAGCAGCAGCGGCGATGAGCATCCACTAGCTGTCACTGCTAAGATTTTGCAGCCGATTTCATAGCTTTAGGGTAATGGTTTAAGGTTGGAAATTGTGTACAATCTGGGCAGAGCTTACAAACTGTCTAAAATGTGCTGCCGCGCCATCTAGCAGCTCCTTGCTGCAACTGCTGCTGGCGCACTCATAAAAGGAAAGATCCCAGCTTTGTAAGCGATGGACATAAAACATTTTAGAAAAGCAGAATATAACGCGCCAACATATTCTGTAGAGCTATACATGTATTGTGTTCAAGGCAAAACAATATTAACACATTGCAAACAATGGTGGGCCCTTCGTTTGAGCTTAGAATCTAGTGTGCACAGTACTTTCCCAACGCAACATGCGAGATTGAAAAAACACAAACGTACAATCTTACAATCATTGTAGTTATCAAGGGAGGAAGGGGTGGGGGGGGGGGGGGGGAGAACAGTTTGAAGTCCAGAGCCTTTTGTTTTTAACTGGATAAGACTGGAAATTGAAACCACACCCCTTTCCCTTCCTGGACCAAAAGCAGTACATTGTGTCAATGGATACAACCATAGCTCTCCAGAAGAGTACATCTCTCTCACTCACACTCTCTGTCTAACACACGCACACACACACACTTACACCTTCACCAGTGTTTCATGTATCCATCCAGAGACACACACACACGTACACCTTCACCAGTGTTTCATGTATCCATCCAGAGACACACACACACACGTACACCTTCACCAGTGTTTCATGTATCCATCCAGAGACACACACACACACACGTACACCTTCACCAGTGTTTCATGTATCCATCCAGAGACACACACACACACGTACACCTTCACCAGTGTTTCATGTATCCATCCAGACACACACACACACGTACACCTTCACCAGTGTTTCATGTATCCATCCAGAGACACACACACACGTACACCTTCACCAGTGTTTCATGTATCCATCCAGAGACACACACACACGTACACCTTCACCAGTGTTTCATGTATCCATCCAGAGACACACACACACGTACACCTTCACCAGTGTTTCATGTATCCATCCATCCAGACACACACACACGTACACCTTCACCAGTGTTTCATGTATCCATCCATCCAGACACACACACACGTACACCTTCACCAGTGTTTCATGTATCCATCCAGAGACACACACCTTCACCAGTGTTTCATGTATCCATCCAGAGACACACACACACGTACACCTTTACCAGTGTTTCATGTATCCATCCAGAGACACACACACACGTACACCTTCACCAGTGTTTCATGTATCCATCCAGAGACACACACACACACACGTACACTTTCACCAGTGTTTCATGTATCCATCCAGAGACACACGCACACACGTACACCTTTACCAGTGTTTCATGTATCCATCCAGAGACACACACACACGTACACCTTCACCAGTGTTTCATGTATCCATCCAGAGACACACACACACACACGTACACTTTCACCAGTGTTTCATGTATCCATCCAGAGACACACGCACACACACACTTGCACCTTCACCAGTGTTTCATGTATCCATCCAGAGACACACACACACACACACACGTACACCTTCACCAGTGTTTCATGTATCCATCCAGAGACACACGCACACACACACTTGCACCTTCACCAGTGTTTCATGTATCCATCCAGAGACACACACACACACACACGTACACCTTCACCAGTGTTTCATGTATCCATCCAGAGACACACACACGTACACCTTCACCAGTGTTTCATGTATCCATCCAGAGACACACACACACGTACACCTTCACCAGTGTTTCATGTATCCATCCAGAGACACACACACACACACACACACACACGTACACCTTCACCAGTGTTTCATGTATCCATCCAGAGACACACACACACACACGTACACCTTCACCAGTGTTTCATGTATCCTTCCAGAGACACACACACACACACACACGTACACCTTCACCAGTGTTTCATGTATCCATCCAGAGACACACACACACGTACACCTTCACCAGTGTTTCATGTATCCATCCAGACACACACACACACACGTACACCTTCACCAGTGTTTCATGTATCCATCCAGAGACACACACACACACACGTACACCTTCACCAGTGTTTCATGTATCCATCCAGAGACACACACACACGTACACCTTCACCAGTGTTTCATGTATCCATCCAGAGACACACACACACACACGTACACCTTCACCAGTGTTTCATGTATCCATCCAGAGACACACACACACACACACACGTACACCTTCACCAGTGTTTCATGTATCCATCCAGAGACACACGCACACACACACTTGCAACTTCACCAGTGTTTCATGTATCCATCCAGAGACACACACACACACACACGTACACCTTCACCAGTGTTTCATGTATCCATCCAGAGTCATGTGCATTTTTGTCCCAAGTAACAGTTAGCTGTATAACCCTTGTCCTGCTTACTATGCTCTTAGACTATATATAACATTTTCATTGTGCAGTTGTCCTTTTAGTGCTGTGACATTGTAAAATCTTGCTGATTACACATCACACATTTGCACACACTTCTGAAATGCACTGCTAAGTATTGTGAAGACTACTGCTCTCAAGACATTAAAGGCTCATCTTAAAGTCAAACTGTCTTGTTTGCATTTTTACATTAATAAAACAGCAAAAAATGATTTTCATTTTAGTAATAAATTCACCTGAGATTAACATGCCCATTTTAGGGCCAACAATGGAATTTGATTTGGAATAGGTAACCAGCCAATTGTTGTTCACTTTACCCAAGCAAAATGCCAAAATAGAGGTGCTGAATTGCCTGGTATTTCGGGGCTGGATCACTCTAGTGAGTGGGGCCAGACTGATATACTACATGATATTTCTCCCTGTGAAGGGCACATATGAGCTAAAAGAGGTGCTCTCAGAGTGGCTTATCATGTCCATAGCGCTAACCTATTACAGTTAGTTAGTTTTCAGATTGAGCACCTCTCACTTTGGTTGTTTTACTTTACTAAAGCAGTTTAAAAACTGTTTGTTTCTATTTTACTCCTCCATTATCCCCTATACCCAATCATGTGATCAGTCAGCGCAGTGTTTTGTTAATGTTACTTGCTGACATCAAGCGCTTCCTACTAGAAGCACACAATGTGTAGGACAGCAGAGCTGATCTCTTGGTTAGTTCTCTATACTTATAACCCCATGACTTTAAGACCAGACTGAGCCTCTCTAGGAGGTGTAATTAGGATATAGAAGAGGAGAATTTGTGTTAATTCAGAAAAATATATGCTGATAACAAAGGTGACAACTCCTGTGCATCTGTGGTAAATTTAAATGCCTAAATATACAAAGGCATTTCACATTCATGTACTTTTGTTTAGTCATTCAGTTGTGTTCGACTCTCTGTGACTCTATGGACTGCAGCACGCCCCAGTCTCTGTCCCTCTGAGCTCCATCTAGTTCATTGTCATTGCTTCAGTGACCTCATCTATCCATCTCTGCCTCTGTCGTCCCCTTCTTCTTGTGCCTTTAATCTTTCCCAGCATCAGTCTTTTCTAGGGAATCTCATGATATGGCCAAAATATTTTCACGTCAGCCCTTATGATCATACCTTCTAGTGAACTATCAATTAAAATAGCATATCATCTCAAAATTTACAGGTCCAGATTGAGTAACATTCTCTAAAATGTTTTATGATAGTTAATTTAATTAACATGCTTCTCTATGAACGTATCCATTGTTTCTCACATGTCTGTATCTCTTCCCTCTATAAAAATAGAGTGTAAGCTCTATGGGCAGCTGTTCCATACTCCTGGGCTCTGTTCATATGAAATGCACTTATAATTGCATAAAAAATGTACAAATACTATTTTAAGGTATTGCCTACACAGATGGAGCTAATCTAATAAAGATACATTACTACATGCAGTACATCATACCAGCGAAGGGCTAAACATGCTACTTAATGCTGAAAGATGTGTTAGTCATATTCAGTAAATTTGCCTATCAAAGATAACTTTCTACAATGGCAGTACATGAATTTAGTATTATTCTTCACTGATATAGAGTGATTCCTACTAGTGATAGTAGTCCTTTATCACATCTTTCCTTCTTATTCTGCTACCTTAATCTGATCTTTTCTTATACTGAGAGTTGTGTGAGTCCTATAGCGAATGAGCTATTTCAAAAGAATTAATCCATTTCCTGTGTGTTTGTGCAGATAGCATCTAATTCCACTCAAATATCTTATCTTTAGACAAATTCTTTGTTTTTTGAGGCCAGAGGGTAATCCTTGAGGTGAAAAGTACTTACTTCTATGTATGTCTCTGAAATGTTATTGTTTAAGAATTAAATGTAGACCATGTGTTTTAGCTTTCCTATCAATCTGACTAACCGTGCTTTAAAAGAGATTTTTTTTATAAAGGAAAATAAATTCAGTCTATGCTATTTATAGTAGATGTCTAGTGCTTCTACGTTTCACACTTAATAATATACAGAATTCTATTCAAAATAGGTCAAAATACATATATAAAGTTTCTAGTGGAGATTTCTCTACTCGTATGTCTGTTTTCATCTATGTACCTATTATGTATCACATCGACTATTCAGAAATAACCAGGCAGAATAAGGCATACCACCTTATTTAGATAGATGTGTAGAATAGGTCATGCTGTAGGCTAACTCTCTTTAGTGATATGTTCAGAGGAAGTTCAGGGGTACATTTAGGTTTTATGATTCCTTTAGCTCGTTTGGATTTGTACATCCCCTATGCCCAAGAATATACTTCTCTTTTACAATTCTACATACAAGTGTAGTATTATATACAGTGTCTTAAGCAGTTTAGAGAACCTGTTTCTATGTTATGTTTAATGTACCAATTGAAATCTAAGATGAGTGGGGCATGTAAAGGAGATTACATTGTGTCTCGCACTTTGTCCTAAAAACATTTTAATATAATGCTATTATAGCATATGTCTAGCATTATAACTGCTTCAAATAAAGCATCTTTCTGCAGTGTTAGGGGTTAGATAGGATTCCTAGTTTATTTTTATTCCGTCTCATCATTTCTTGTTCACAGTATATATTGTATTTTCATAAGAAAATATTAATCGAATACCTAAGCCAAATCTATGTACAGCTTTTCTGAAGAACTTCTGTCAATGGTTGGATAGATATAAAAAAAACAATTCTGCCGCAGTTATATTACTGTGTATTCTACTTTCCCTCAAATTGTTTTCTTCATAATAAATTAGTTTTTCTATTATGCCTCTTAGTTTTCCTTGAGGAATACATCCTAATCGAACACCTTGTACTCTCTCCATTTCAAATCTGGCTTAAATATTTCCTTAAATATTTTTGTTGTAATATCCTTTGTTGTTGTTGGTCAGTACTTCAGTCTTGTCTGACTCTCTGACCATATGGACGCATCACGCCAGGCACATCTGGCATATCCATATGATTTTACATTGGATTCCTAGCTCAAAGACAGGGCCCTCCTTCCTTTGCTAAATGTTAATCTGTATTTATCACTGTCTGAACCTAATTTATGTACAGCGCTACGGAATATGTCGACGCGTTATAAAGAAACTATAATAATAATTTTCTTGGCATAAGTGGAGTGGGTTGCCCATTCCTTCTACAGTGGACTGCAAATTGGCTGACCTCTCTTCTATGACCTGTCCATCTTTGGTACCCTATATGGTATATAGCTCATATATTCATTGAAGTACACAAGCCCCTTCACCGTGACAAGGTAGCAATCCAGAAGGGGGTAATATTCTTACTGTTAATATATTTCTCAGGTATCCTCTCAATCTTAAATTTGATCTCCAAGATCTATGTTCTGCATTATCTTGTCTTATGTTTCATTATGTCAAGTATTTTGCTATGAGTGTCCAGTGTGGATTATAGGTTCAAGATACAATCTGTATGTCTAGCTCACATACTCTGACTCCTCTCATCTTGCCCTTTTTTTTATTTTAGCTATTACTTCATTCCGTTCTTTATGTAAAAGTGATTTGATATTAAAGGATACATCTTTTTGTGATTCGTGCGTTTTTGGCTCCTCATCCAATCTGCCTCTGAGGCAGTGTCCGCCATTGTGAACGCTTCTGTAGGAGTTGATGATATACATTATATTTTATTCTTTTCTTCTTTAAACTAGGATATGCATCTTTTTTATTACCTTCTGGTTTTATACTTTGAAACATGGTTTTCTTTTTCAATTCTCAAATCAATAATTACTTATTTTATGGTGGCTAATATGGCTACCCATTCAATCAATGTATCTTTTGTACAGTGTGATCTTATTATTGCAGCATAATATGAAGGCTTAGATAGAGTCTTGTTATTCTGACTGTCACCATTAACTAGGTAATAAGCCAAAATAAACAAAATTGCTTTTTAATCTTCTCAAAAGATAATCAAAATAATTTCTTCAAATTATTTGAGGTTACATTTATCAATAAACCTAATCAATTTAGTCTTAGACAATTAGGTAAAGCTTTCCTCAAAACTTTCTTTAAAAACAGTTGTGAACTTATTATGGTGGGGTAGGGGAGTTGAAGATGGGCAATTAGTGGATGGAAATGTTCTATCAACACCAACCGTAACGTAAGAGTCCTAACCTCTAATGAAGGTGGGACTGTTGGTTTAGCATCAATATCTTCTCCGATATACAAAGTCCTCGCTGCTCGAATAAATTACCAAAAGCAGTTCCCCTACTTGTTTCTGATGGCCCACATTACCTGCAAGATGCTAAGCCTGAGGTAGATGCGGCCTCACGTATTTGCCCATGAAAATCCAATTCTTGGTCAAATAAATAAGGTATTAAGGTGCTCACTAATACCTCTAGGAGTTAACAATGATGTTATATGAAACTGTACATATTCAGTCACCAGCAATATAATAATCAGTGACTGGGAGCTGCGTGACGTTGCTGTTGCTGCTTTCATTGGCCTCAGAGTTGGCCGCCTCTTTAAAGGAAATGTGTAAAGAAAATTAGTAACTTAGACCTGTATTCTGAAAATCCTCAGTTCCTAATCAGCTCTGCAGGCATACAAAGCTGCACCATACTTTCATTTTCTTTAAGTAATCTCTAAAGAGCTACAATACCCAGTTGACCCATAGGGTCTTAATGATGAGCTAGAGCTTAACTATGTAAAAACAGGGGACATTTTAACACCATCTTTTTTTTTGTGTACAAGGACACACTTTTAGGACTGAACTTGGTTATTGTAAATGGCAAGTTACATTAGTACTAATAATAAAACTATTAATTCTGCCTAAGACTTGTTTTCACAAATCAACTGTCCTTGGATATGTTTTAAAGCATACGTTTTATATCAACCTTGCTCCCTTTGTACACTTTGATTATTATTTTTTATGTAGAAAAGAATAGCCATGGTTACACCATGTAATCATGACAAACTAGGGTAATGGCCAAAATAAAAAAAAAAACATACTAAAATGCTTTTAACATTTACTTTGAGCTTGTTTTTTTCCATAACATTTTATGTAATTTTGTTATGTTAAATGAGCCTCAGGATAGCCTATAGTATCCCAGACATGCTTAAATTCCTTAGTTGTGTTTGGCTGTTCCATTTGTCTTACAATACCCCTAAATCTTCCAGTTTCAAATTATGACCTCCTGTTCTTGCATTCCCCTTTTTCTTCAAGACACTTTCCCCTTTAACATTATTAATATTAATTTGATATATGTGAAGGTTTCTTTCATATTTCCCCCCCATTCAGCTTCAAATTAAGATTTTGTGCTTTAATTTTATGTTTTTAGAATAATTTCTGATATCTTCTGATATTTATGAATTTATGACTTAGTGGTTCATTAAATGTGTCCATATCTTTTAAATGTAAAATGCTGTATAACATATGTGACAGTGATTCTCAATCTTTTTTTTATGGGGGGGGGGGGGGGGTTCTTGGCATCGCCTGGTTACCTTTTAATTGCTAATGGCTACCAGCTTTGAGATCTAGAACGTATTTAACAGGGTGACAGAATAAATGGAACACAAAATTTGCATTTATTTAAATACAGTACATTGTAACTGCCGATTAGTTCATAAATATTGTATCTATAAATTTGACTGATGGTATGCTTACAATGTTAGTCACTGCTCATTCCTCTGTTCTTGAGGACCGACAGATAAGGTCTTGGAGACGGGCACCGATCCTAGGATCAGCTATTGAGAACCACTGATTTATGATCTGTAGAAATAATATACTGTGCATTTATATGCATATTTAAACATCATTTTTTTTAACACATGCTTAAAAGCTCTGTTTTTACTCCCTGAAACCTTTCCAGGTCTGCCTCCTGAAGCTCATGCACACTGTGTTTTTATTGGTGTACTGGCCAACCACAGACTGTCTCTCAACAGCATGTTGTTGAAATGCTGCTGAGAGACCATCTTTGATTGGTTGTACAACTAGTATTAAAGAAACAGAACTGTAAGCAATTGTTAATAAAATTCTGCTTCGACATGCTAATAAATACTTAGTAGAGTATTTTAATAATAAAAACAGGGAACCTTCCAAGTAACTTGAAGTGGACCTGACACAGAGGAGGAAGAAACAGTGTCCTGCTTCTTTAATATAATTTATGTTTTTAAATGAAAAAAAAAATGCAATACTTAGCATAATTCCAAGTAGGTTGAATATTTGATCCATTTCTTCCTTCCTTTAAACCTAGAGAAAGAAATAAGACCTCAATATCACTTTTTCTATACAATGGATTATTCATTTATGTGAAATAGGTTTTTCAACTGTTTCCAATATATTTTCTCTAAATGCATGGTATATATTTTGAAATAAGATAATTATAGTTCAGAGAATATTTTTTCATATATTTAATATGTGTTTATTTACTTAAGAAACAATATTTGTGACCCTGCTGATCTGTTTACAGTGCAATTCCTTTCAATCAGTAGTTAAGGCGTGAGCTGTATTTCAACTTACAGTGACCCTTAAAACTACATGCACTTTCACAGATCTGGATGTGTGCATGAGTTAACTTTTATGTGCTTAAAGAAAATGGCCTGTCCTTGAAATACCAAATAACTGGGAGTTTATTGGCGATCTGTCCTTCCCAAAGAATCATAAACTAAGCTTGTCTCTCAGAAGCGGTTTCTAACCTATAGCCAGTGTTCTATCCGCACAAACCAATTCTGTATGCACAGCTGATAGCTTAGAAATATGTGGGCATTTTCAGGATGTATAGCTATGGAGACACCAAAATGGTTGTGGTGATTGTTTTTCTTTAGAGAATAAGCACTGTCAACTACATCCATTAAAATCACTCACATTTTATGCAATCTTGGTACATGGGACACTCAAAATTTCTATCACATTTAAAGGAGCATGTTTTCAACATTGCAAAAGATTGTTTGTGCATAAACAAATCATTTGTTTAGAAAAAGTACATTTAGATACATTGTATTTTGAGAGTATGTAACAAACTTGCATTTTCATCCTTCTAAAACATAAGCATATTTGGACAACCAATTTATTGGAACACACTGATTGAAACATAAACAAAGTCAAATTTGATGGCGGTTAATAACAAAAAGGCCCATATGGTCTACCCATTTTATCTAGCTGCAAAGTTGGGCTTAAAGAAGTATCAGGCTAGCTTTATGTTTATCCCAGGCATGCTTAAAACCCTTAACTGTGTTTGACTTTTCCAGTTCAACTGGAAGGCTGTTCCATTATGCTACTCTTTCTGTAAAGTAATACTCTCTCATTACCCATAAAACTTCCAACCCCAAATTGTGAAATTTTTCTTGCATGTTTCCCTTTTGAATGTTTGTCACAACTCTGAGACGAGGGGCCATATACACCCCAATTCTCTCCTGCTTTCTGTTACAGGAATCCCTTTAGATTGGTAATTTGAGGTTCAATCTCTCAGCCCCCAGCAATTCAATTCAGATCAGGACATCATTCATGGAGAAGCAGGAAAAACCAGAATAGGTTAATAAAATTACAAAAAGTCTTTCCATGTGGAGGCCAGAATGAAATAAACACTGTGTTTATACGTATACAGACAACAACCTTTATTGATGCATAGCACTTTTATATACAACCCAGTCGTTTGCATGTGAGGAGGCCTTTCTGTCAATCATGTTACTAGTGTGGCAAGTTTTCGATTAACTACCTCCTGTGGCGAGGAGACTGTAAGTCTACGGAAGTATGACTAGTTGTTGTTTTCCTTCCTGCCTCAAGTCCTGTAGGGGTAATTGGCACATTAGTGTCATTTATGTGGTGTCCCCTTGCCAGGAAAGCCGTACGGTATGGGTGCTAATGGAAATATCCGTTTTGTAGACCAGGTTTCTCCTCCGTTTTCACTTGCCTCTACAGACCCCTTACATGGGTACCCCTCAATTCATGGTCTTCTTTTCCTGGGAGCCCCCATATTACCTGTTTTATAATAATATCAAACATGCCTGGATACCACCTTTTACATCAATAAATGTACACAATAATGCACACACTGACCTTACAAAGCATTTTCCTTCATTGCCCTAAGCATTACTTATAATACAAAGACAAATTCTCCATAATAAGTCTATATCTTACTATAGACATTGAGATGCAAAGCATGGCGATATAACATAATCACTATTCCTGTCCTCATCAAACGCTTTGTCATCTTAAACACCAAAATATGTACATCCTATGTCACAGGTCAAGAGGAGGAGAAATTATAATATAATACTTCCATCTGCAGCTTTAATTTAAAATAAGTTGTCTAACTTCAGATCACTTGTTTTTCATGCAAAAAAAAATAATTAAATAAGCATTATAGAAAATTTGGTACTACAATCACATATATAGTTGTGAGCAGGCAAGCCAGCCAGAGCCGATGCAAGCCCGCGGCCCTCGCAAACCGAGGGCCTCAGTTGCCAAAGGCGCTCCTTGCCAGCAACTGCGACCCTCGCAAACTTTACGTTGTAACGCAAACAACACGACACACCAACTGCGACCCTCGCAAAGTTTACCTCACAACTCAAACAACATACGAGACATGTTAACACTCATTACGACCTCGCAAAAAATCGTCCGCAACTCGCGAACATGAAAAAAATCAAAACACAATAAATACACACAGCATATACGTAAAAAGCTTACCTACAGCAAGAGGGAGCATCCAGGACCTCAAAAATGCAACTTACACCTTCTTTTAACTAAAAATAAAAGCGTTTAGAGACTAAAAAATTCTCTAAGCGAGAGAAAAAATGGCCGCCGAACAAAACGAAAGCAAGGCTACAACACTCTAAACACTCAAAACACCACAAGAAACTCGCATAACACCACAAAAGACCTACGGATATTCCGCTAAGACGCATACCACACATTACCCGCCATTTTACGACAATGCGGAAGTACACAACTACGCTAACGGTTTGGTCTCGCGCACGCACAGTATTACACTGCACCCATTCAGCACGCTTACACAGCAGCTCCACACCACTAATGCTGCAGCAACATCAAAACAGATTGACAGCTCTTCAACACAATGCTTCAAAATAGGTAAAGTATATTCATTTATTAATGTATTATATATTTCATTATTACACACCAAACAGCATTAGCTACCTTACAATTTCATTGCCGTCATTTTTTGATGGGCAATTCGCTAGTGGAAATGTATAATTCTGTAATGCCAAATCATATTCTTGCTTTCCTTATAATTTCCTCATTACACTATTTCTTCTCTCTTACAAATATTTCTGCAAACATTCATCCTGAAACATCAAATGTACCTTGTCATTGGTTTTGTATGGCCATTTACATTTGTGATTGGGACTCGATCCTGATACTGTCTCTTCCTGTATGTAGTCATGTTACCCCTTGGATTGTGTGAGGCCTTGATGGATGCATCTATGTTGAAGTACGATTGCACACTGAATCCTCATGAATTTCCATTTACTGTTGGTTAATGCATTAGAGAAATGGGAGCTGTTAAAGTATTAAGCAATGGAAAGTTTTAGAAGTCAGCCCTTTTCAGTACTGTCATGCTTAAATTCTTCTGCAGTGCCAGGGTGGGTTTGTAGCTTGGTTATTTTAAATTCTTGAATTATAATCAGTTGGCAAGAACGTAATATAGAGTAAAGAAGTATGCTTTAGTGTGTCTCTCCGCCACCTATTTTTATCTGTGCTCGCCAAATATAACCTGTAGAAATAAATCTATTTTATACTATGGCAGCTTGACAACATTTATTTGTATGTATTGCCCATCTAATCTTTTAATCTCACTTGTTCCATCACCCACTGATTCTCTGTGTAGAGACAACCCTCTCATCCAGGCATGTAGCATTATGGGTAGAGATTTAACCATCATTGTGGTTTAGCTCAATACTCAAAAAAAAAAAAGACACATTTCTAATATTAGTTCCAAACACCCACTCATATATTATTGTGAGGAAAGGTAAATACAATAATGTACAGACAGAACTGAATTAAGTAGGTTTGTTCTGCTTATCCCTATTTATATTAAGAACAAGTGCTGTCTCTGAGCATTTCTCTGCAGTTGAAGTAGAGGAATTTTCCAGAGATCACAATGTTAGGAACTGGAATGAATTATTCATTTAACACATTAGAGTATCTGAGGCTACTAGTGAATAAATGAATAAAGCTGTCTGGATAGATTGCTTTTGAAATGTATGTTTAGAAATATATCTTTAGGGGTGCGGCAATTGTGTGGGACAGTGGTATAAAATAGTGCTGCTCCCCCAGATGCCGGTGTGGTGACATCCTTCCTGACTTCCACCAATGGGAGTTCCTGTCAGATAGTGTGGTCATGTTACTGAGATAAGGTTGTCAGCATTCGGAAGCTGCTCTCAGGGAGATCTCAAGGAGATATCTTTATACAGAAGATATGCATAGATGTGAGCTTACTTGGATGGAATCTCAATATTAAATAGCAAGGTCAGTAAGTTTGTCAGACTCTGAAGAGTTAAACAAACTGGGTAATGTTTTTAATAATACATACGTGAAGATTAAAATCACTGCTGCTGCCTCACTAGCTTGAAGGTCCAAATATTTGTCTATCCCGTCAGAGAATATTTAATAAGAATCCCTTCCCATCTCAGTGAAACACTTATCCTAGAATTATTTTTTTCCTTGCTTTCCCACGGTTACAATATAAAGACATGATCGCTTGCAAGGGGTGGAAACACCATATAGAACTGTGAGATGAAAACTTGTTTTATGATTTCTTTTGTTCATTTAAAATTCAGTGAAACATAAAAATTAGTGGGGGCATAGTTTGTGATCCAGTGCGTATAGGCAGTAGTGGTATTAGTGAAGGGCTGCCATAGATGGAATCAGGAGATGTCTGTAGCAACTTGGTAGTGACACACAGCGTTCTCACTACAGCATAATTTCAGTGTTCCCCATATGGTAAATGTATAGATAAATACAGTATGGGAAAAAAGTATTTGATCCACAGCTGATTTTGAACGTTTGTCCACTGACAAAGAAATGATCATTCTATAATTTTAATGGTAGGCGTTTTTTTAACAGTGAGAGACAGAATAACAAAAAAAAAAACTAAGAAAAATACATGTCAAAGTTAGAAATTGATTTGCAGGTCAGTGAGAGGAAATAAGTAGATGATCCCCTATCAATGAGCAGGATTTCTGACTCCCGGGTGTCTTTTATACAGGTAACGAGCTGAGATTAGGAGCACTCTCTTAAAGAGGGTGCTCCTAATCTCAGCTCGTTACCTGTATAAAAGACACCTGTCCACAAAAGCGATCAATCAATCAGATTCCAAACTCTCCACCATGGCCAAGACCAAAGAGCTGTAAAAGGATGTCTGGGACAAGATGGTAGACGTACACAAGGCTGGAATGGGCTACAAGACCATCGCCAAGCAGCTTGATGAGAAGGTGACAACAGTTGGTGTGATTATTCGCAAATGGAAGAACACAAAATAACTGCCAGTGCCATGCAAGATATCACCTCATGGAGTTTCAATGATCATGAGAACGGTGAGGAATCAGCCCAGAACTACAAGGGGGGATCTTGTTAATGATCTCAAGGTAGATGGGACCATAGCCACTAAGAAAACAATTGGTAACACACTACGCCGTGAAGGACTGAAATCCTGCAGTGTCCGCAAGGTCCCCCTGCTCAAGAAAGCACATGTACAGGCCTGTCTGAAGCTTGCCAGTGATTCAGAGGAGAACTGGGTGAAAGTTTTGTGGTCAGATGAAGCCAAAATCAAGCTTTTTAGCATCAACTCGTCGTGTTTGGAGGAGGAGGGATGCGGCCTATAAGCCCAAGAACACCATCCCCACCGTCCAACATGGAGGTGTAAACATTATGCTTTGGTGTGTTTTTATGCTAAGGGGACGATGGACAGGGCATTGAAAATGGGTCGTGGCTGGGTATTCCAGCATGACAATGACCCAAAACACACAGCCAAGGCAACCAAGGAGTGGCTCAAGAAGAAGCACATTAAGGTCCTGGCGTGGCCTAGCCAGTCTCCAGACCTTAATCCAATAGGAAATCTGTGGAGGGAGCTGAAGGTTCGAGTTGCCAAACATCAGCCTTGAAATCTTAATGACTTGGAGGGGATCTACAAAGAGGAGTGGGACAAAATCTCTCCTGAGATGTGTGAAAACCTAGTGGCCAACTACAAGAAACGCCTGACCTCTGTAATTGCCAACAAGGGTTTTGCCACCAAGTACTAAGACGAAGGGGTCAAATACTTATTTCCCTTGTTGACCTGTAAATCAATTTATAACTTTTTTGACATGCTTTTTTCTTGGGTTTTTTTTTTTTGTTATTCTGTCTCTCACTGTTAAAATACACCTACCATTAAATTATAGACTGATCTTTTTTTTTTTTTTTTTTTTTTTCAGTGGACAAACATTCAAAATCAGCAGGGGGTCAAATACTTTTTCCCCCCAATGTACAATGCTTTATGTATTATATTTAAATGGCTCTCGAGGGACCCCCGTTTTTGTGGCGTCGTCGTTGTTCAGTAGTGTCAGACTCTCCTTTACCCTATGGATCGCAGCATGGCAGGCACACTTGTCGGCAAATGTCTCTCTCTGAGCTCTATCAAGTTCATGTCCGTTGCTTCAATGACCTCATCTAACCATTTCAGCCTCTGTCGTCCCCTTCTTTGTGTGCCTTCAGTATTTCTGAGCATCCTTGCACTAATGCAAAAAAAAAAAAAAGACCTCCTTTTCAATACACTGGGCCATCTTGCAAATGTTTTCCCTTCCTTGTTCACTCACTAGCTTTTCATTATTCACTCTCTTCTTTTCAGTGCTCTTCTTTCTCCTCTTCTCTAAGTTTTTCTAATTTGATGTTTTTCAGTTTAAGATACTTTAATAACCCGATTTGTGATTCCTTAATCTCACTAATTATTTAACAATACTGTAATGGTTTTATAATTTATTTTTATGTCCCTTAATATGTTACATTTATTGGAACCATCATTTAATGTGTGATATCTTCTTTAACTGCCTACTTGCAGCCTTTCCTATTTCATGAATATATTTTAGTAGAGGTCTTGTGCTGTGCGACAAACACATTTACATGCATTAAGAAATACAATATGGTGTGGTAATGACTGGAAGTTATTTTAAAGACCTGACCTTATCAATATTATTAAAGGCATACTAAAGTTTGCTGGATTATGAATGCATCTGATAGAGGATGATTAGTAGTGTATGCAAACATAGTTTTGCATAAATAAATACCAAAATAAAAATGTAAACACTTACATTTAAGTCAGCAAAATGTCCTGTAATTTTCTGACCGTTGGAAATCCGGGTAAACACCCTCCAAACCCAGGCTAAATTAGCATCACATTTTAAATTATCTGTTTTGGCCAATCAGGTTAGCTAAAACATTTGTGGTTCCTGTTTGAGCTGCAAAAGCAGCCTGGGATATGTAGTGTATCACTGATATGCGTTAAGTATTTCTGCTGACATACAGATAGCAAGCTGCAAGGAAATTGTCTGAGCAAGCAACAGCAGGTACATTTTGGGTTAATATTGCTCCCCTGATGCTGCATACTGATTGGGGGGGGGGGGGGGCAGATGCCTGGGGAGACACCCCCTTGAGGTGTCAACATAATCATTAGAACGATTTTTAGATCTTAATAAAAATAAAATGTTTTATATGTGCTGCTTTTGCCTAAGGAGTGCAGAAATGTATTAACCCATGAAACCGGGATATGCTTTTAACATAGCAGCACAAAAAGAAGACCATCAATGACTTGCAGGTTTACAGACATGCACAGGAATCGATAGTATACAAAATATTTACTTTAATATCTAGCATGCAAAATATTACAGAAAGGAGAGCTACATATACCACCCAGGTCCCCTGGGTTGTGGGCAGGAGCCCCTTGACCCGGCACAGCAGGATAGATGCATAGAAAGATGCTAGCTAAGGAAATGTTTTACATGTTGTCACAGCAGTGGATGGTGAGGCGAGTTCCTACCCTACCGTGGTATAGTTGTACTATGACAGTAGGCCCTGGACGTGGGTATAGGGCTACTGTATCTGGCCCGTGCTTGGGTCATGTGCTATATACAGTATAATTATTTTCCCTAAACAGCGAGAAAATAATTAGTACAGGTTTACCAAAAGTAGTGCCAGTTGAAGACATTTTGTATACACACAGGTATGTATAAGATATATATGATATATGAGAGTACTCATGTTTATTGGGTTAGTGCATTACCAATAGCAACATACACTATATAGCTGCTGTATATGCCAAATGGAGTCTGCATAAAGCAGGCTTTTCTTATGCTAGGAGCCCCTTGCTGTGATTGTTGTGTTTAACTGAAGCCTGCAACAAACTGTAGAATAACTGCTCTCAAGACCTATGAGCATTTAACACCAATAAAAGAAACACTTCATGTCTAAAATATATATTTTAAGGCTTAATTCACTTACTGACATTTATAATACATTTTTTTCACTGTGCTCGTGTTCTAAAAAGAGCATTCTGCAATCATAGCATAATTTGTTGAGTATTTTCTTACAATTACTTTTGGAAATTGTTATGGTAGCTTTCAAATCTACATGCTACTGAATAAAGAAAGGTGTTTTACATTTCAATAGCTTCAAAATAATGATAATGCAGTAGGTGGGAAACCAAGAATAAATGATCCAGAGTTTACTGTATTTAAATATGTATAAAGATGTGCATGGTTCCACATATTTTAAGAGCTGCAAATTCCTAACAGACCACTGTGATAATAAATTTAAAATATTCTGTTTTTGCAGGACAGAATTTGAAAATAGGCAACAAGTTTTTAGAACATACAAATGAATAATATCTTCTATTTTTTACATTTATATGTAATTATGCTACCGCGGCATCTACCCTTCTAGTTACTAGTGGTCTACCCCTGAGGCGGGAGGAGAGTTCAAATGGAGAGAGGATGTTTCAATCTGCACAATGGGAATGTGGCAGCTACAACTATGCTACAAGATGATGCTCTTATTTTTTTGTAATGTCGCAACATATTCCGTAAGTTCAAGTCAAAACAATATTATCAAAAGAAAAAAAAAGAGTGGAGGGCCCTGTCTTTGAGCTTAAAAGGGTAGATAGTGCTTTACTAAAGCACATAAGATTGGAAACTTGCAACGACTTAATGCAGAGCTCATTAGTTTACAAAAATACACCCTCTTGAAACAGTAGCTGTAAGAATCCGTGTATTCAAGCATAAAACCTGCAGTAAAGAACAGTAAAACATTTTAAAGCTTCTGCCCTTTTTCTATATGGTCTTTTGATAGATTTACCATAGTAATCCTTTTTTGTAGGCAGCTTTTGCATATGTTTCAGATAAAAGGTCAAAATAGTCTTTACTGATAACAAATCCTATTGTTTTTTATATAATTTGTAGCAGCTTCGTTAGTCAAGTCTTGAAAATGCAGAATAATGGAGAATTGTGGCATTTATTATTTTTTTTTTTTGTTTGGTCTTTTATATTATTTAGTTTTATATATATATATATATATATATATATATATATATATATATATATATATATATATATATATATATATATATATATATATATATATATATACACACATTACCCTACCTCCATCACGACTAACCCCGCGTATGGGTTTCCAAGCTGCCAGCCTCTGCTACTGTTCATATTTATTTTCTGTTGTCAATAAACCTTTTTCTTGTGTTCTGGATCATTGAATGTTTTTATGGTTTGGACATGACATTTTATTCAGCTAGATAGGGATAAAGTCATTCCTAAAGTTAGTCTTAGAAATCCTGCCTTAAGATCACAGTTAATTGATTTCTGGCAAGACCTACTGGGCACAAATCTTGAGGTTTATAAATAATAAATTATACTAGTATCCTTTACGTGTCAGTGACATTATATTGAGTATACAGTAAATAAGTGTTTTTGTAAACCCTTAGTAAGCTTGTTGAATGCTAGTCGTTACAGTTGATAAATAATTGCTATTTCTGGTCAATTATTGACATTTTAATAATTTGAATTTTTATAGCTTTGTTTAAAAAACACTGTAATTTGAGAAACTATATATTTGTGAAGTTTGTAAAACCTAACAACAATGGAAGCTATATGAGTCATAAGCATAACAACATTATATGTAAAATTAATATTAATCTCTCTCTCTCTCTCTCTCTCTTTATAATTATAATTATTCTTCATCAGGGAACTGTTATATGCAAATTCGACCTATACATATATATAATTGAAGAGTGAAACAGGCGTGAATGTCCAAAAATGTAGTAATTATTAATCTATATATAGATTAATAATGAGAAAAGATAAAGGATTGTGTATATTTATTTTGCTTTTTTCAAGGCAAGTTCTTAGAGCATACTATAAAAATGGCACCTCATTGGTCTTTTACTGATAGCTATTTTGCACTTAGTAAAGAAAATTGAGCAGCTGTTTTCTTTTTCTTTGTACATTTCTACATTATTTATTCTGTTTTAACAATATATTAAAGGTAAATAACAGCTTATTAGCTTTGGGCACACAGATTTGCCAGCTAAATTCTTAATAAGTATTTCATTTAGGTATTCTCATGAGAATGCCGAAATCATTAGCAAAGGAAGAAATGCCTATTTTTCTCATTGTACTGTAGATGGTAGTCTTCCTCTATCCTCTGCAAATAGTACCAAAACCTTCGCTTTACAGCAATCCATCATAGTGCAAGTACTCAAGAAAAAAAAAAAGGATCGCTCTTAAATGCTCTCAAATGTCCAGTAGCAAAAATAAATGAAGGGTATAGTGCATTAAGGGATTTCCAGTTGTGTCTCACAGGGTAGTGGAAACTGCTTGGAGCTGGGCTCTCGGGATACCTCCTGCTTTTGCTGCCTTTAGCAATAGCTTCCTAACTAATCAGTCTCTGGGCTTACATCACTGCTTCAAGTCTGTTCTTTCTCTGTTTAGTGACTGAAAACAGGACACAGCCAATTACTCTCTACTGAGTTAACCCAGTTTCTGTTTATCCACCTAACAACAGTTGTGAAATCACAGAAATGAAAACTTGCTGCATAGAGAGATCTAAACGCGCAAAATGTCATTGTTGTCGTTTCGAACGAAAAATGAAAAAAACGTAAATTCTGTCTAATCAAGGATTGAATTTCGCATCTCTAAGGAGAGGGGGGTTGCATCTTCTGTCACAGCTTAGACAGATCAATAGGTATTTTACTTCTCCTGTCATTGTTTAATTCCAGTGTTGGAGTATACAAGGAATCCTTAGAAACGCTGGCACATACAACATTAATTAACTAACAGCGTCTGCCATTCTGATCAACACACATCAAGGTTTTAGGAGAAAACCAGACATGTGATAGCTTAACTATTTTTTATTTAGCAAAAAATAACCATATGTCACTGTGATACTTCCATAAGAAGTGAGATAAAAACAGTTTTGTGAGCTAAATCTCGAGGAATGGGTATAGAAAAAGTATGTGGTAAATCACCACGTTAATGTTCAAAAGTAAAGGTCTTCTGCAAAGCTGAAGCATTTACCCAGCACTCAATACTAAATAAAATAGTTTTTTTCTCTAAAATTTCAAGATTGCTAGCCTGTTGAATACTTTTGAACAGGAAATGTCAGTGAGCTGCTGTCTGGAATACTGATAATATACTATATATGGATACAGAGTGCTAGGTTACGCTTTAAAATATTGGCCGCATTAAAAATGTATGTAGTACTACAGAGATTATGGTACTTGGGTTATATTTTATTCTTCATTAAACGAACTCTGAGGTCATTTTTTTTTTTTAGTCTGTTAAATAACTAAAGATTATATTGGTCGAAAATGTTTTTAGAAGCTAAAAAAACAATAAACCTTTACATTTTTAGCTTTTAAATACATTTATTTTGTTATTGGCGGCATCCATTTTTGGCAACCCCTTTTGTCTCCTTTATCAAGAGGGTATGTCTTATAAACTCTGGTGCTTGCATGTGCCATATTCAATTTGTGTATGTAGAGAAACCAACATGGTACATCCCATAGCAGTATAATTGCATATACAAATTAATAAATTACAGGCTGTATTTTCTGCTCCATTTCATCAAGTTAGTGTATTTTAAATATTTTACTTAAGTGGTCCTTTTTATAAATGATACGTTATTGCAAAGTATATTACCGGTATATATTTTTTTTCCAGAGTTAGGGGGAGAAATATTAAAAACTAGTAACAAGAAAGTCATGGGATCTAAATTGCTACATGGGCCAACAATATACTATGAGCCTTTTTCCCTTGTTGATGGGAAATATCTTCCAAATACTCACTGTAGTGGGATTGATACATGCTTTAAAGGTACACAGTCGCCACAATTTATGCAAATCAACACTGACAGTTTGCTACTGATTTTGACATTTCAGTGGCTATAGTAATAGTACATAATAGGGGTTTATTTGTTTATATAATATCTCAATGGAAAGAACATTAGTATTTGAAGAAAATAAAATCAATGTAAGGTACACACAAAAGGCATAGAGACACAAGGCTAAGGGCTTGTAATAATAGAGAGAGAGAGACTTGTGTTATCTGACTCCTATCTATCAAATCTGGTTAATAAGGAATGAGTCCAGTACTAAGAAATATTGGGCATATACAATATTTCCCTTGTAATTGCTAGCCCCCCTCTCCCCAAGCACAATATAGACATACATCCCATTACTCCTATCATGCTCTTACGCACACCCCAACTATAAATAGTATGGGCCTATTGGTACCCAGGCAATTTCTACTATCCTATGCTTTTAACAGGCATAACAAGGAGTAACACACATATCACAATGTCCCCAATGTTAACCCATCACAGTGGGCCCCTTTCCCCTGGCACAATACACCTAACCTATAAGGCTGAGGGCATCAATCTGTAAGGATTGCACAGCTAGCACCTTGGCGTTTTACAGGCATGACTGCTACTATAACTATTTTTCTCCAAGTATTGAATTTATTGATAATCTTCTATTAAAAAACAAACCAACCCCTACTGTGTATGGACTACAGTGATCATTTAATATTTTGTTAACCATAAGCTTTTAATTGAAAATGTTTTTGGCCAATGACATGTAATGTTATAATCCATTAACATAATCGGTCATTGTGCCTTAAAGAAAATGTGTTTTTTTAAGTAAACTGAGTTTCTGAGGCTGCTTCTGCACCATGAGCCGCGATGGGAAAATTATAAAAACTAAAGATAACAGTAGAAAAAAAAAGAACAACCAGTTGAAAGTTTACATGCTTACTGATATATGTATTTTATATGATATTTAATAATTTTGCTTAATGTAAACTGGTTTGGGGCATTGTTGGTCATTCTTACCACCTGTACCAACAGGCTGCTATTGTAGTGTTGATGAGAAAACTGAATTAAATTGCCTTTCGTGAATGACCTGCTTTCTGTTAATCAGTTTTGTGTGTTGCACATTAGGTGTTTCCAATTGTTGAAGTAGTTATGGTCCCTTCCTGGTGTTTACAAGGACTTAAACCTTAGTATCCTACCAGAAGCAATTATTACCCTTGGTTTCTTCATAATTCCTATTAGCTGGACATTTCTTCTTGGATATTACATTAATATATAGAAGAAATTTCCACATTCCTACTAAAACGAATATAGAAACATATATTTGATGGCAGTTAATAACAAAAAAAGTCATTTTAGCCTGGCAATTCTACCTAAACAGCTAGACTTAATTAATCTTCGGGATGGCATTGGCCATTAGAATCGGCTTGATGTCAGTGCTTACTTCACTGAACCAAGGCTATCCCTGTGCCAAATGAGATTATGCTCTGTGCACAGAAATAACGTTTTGTTTTAATGTATGGGGAAAAGCTGCAACTGCTGAAGTAAAACTTAAGGGCTGTGCTGGAACTTAAAAAAAAAAAAAAAACATAATGTAAATAGACTACAGTCAGTCTATTTGGAATCACACAACTTCAAGGATTACATAGGACCATTATGTTTTGTAACCTAATTTAAGAAGATGCAAAATTACACCCTTGAACATTTCCTGCATTACCATAAAATGCATGTTTTGTATGGTTTGCAAGGTATCGGTGCAGATCTCCGTTAGGATATGGCAGTATGCGGCCATAAAAAAAACTTGCATTAGGTTTATAGTGGTGTTTTTAACATATCTTATTGGAGTAAACTCCTACTGGAGACAATTGTGTTGTGCAGAATAGGTATAACATTCAATTTCTTTTACTCATAATAGTTCCACAGTCAATGCTTACAGTACCTTGGATACCATTATTAGCTGGTGCTTCTCCATTACCGTAGACAGAGTAAAGCTTCTGCCAACAAGTAGCTCAATACAATAAACAGTAGAAAGGGTGATTAGGACATGTTGTTCTTTTAAAACACTGTATTTATTATTATGAAAAAAAATTGAGCGTTGAATACATTTTTTATAAAAAAATATGTAGCAAAGAACTGTAAAAAATATTGTGATTTAATAAAAAGAGAAACTTGAAATTAAAATTATTTTATGTTCCTACCACGTATAAGCCGGAGGTTCACCTTTTCTTTTTTTTTTTTTTTTTTTTTTTTTTAAAGTCTTTTGCATAGACTGCAACAAACTTTGCAGCTGAGTATTTAATGTACAGCTTTACTGACATAGCCTGAGGAAATGTACTGGACTTCCTACAATGTTATGGAGAATATTGGAGGAGCTCCAGCATCAAAAACAGGGGCAAGTGTGTTTTTGTTTTTTCTTTTAAGGTAATTAAATCAGACCATGATTTGCTTACCCATTGAAGGAATTTGCATAAACTAGAAAAATGGACAGCTAAATGGCAAATAAGATTTAACACCAATTTTGGAAGGAAAATAAATATGCAATGTGTTATCTATCTAAATGGAACAAACTTAATGATATCAGAGAGATGGAAAAGGATTTACGAGTCCTTGTGGACAATCGCACTCCTAGCAGTGAATAGCAAATGCAAATAAAATATCTGCTTGCATTAAGAGGGGTATAGAAGCAAGTGCAATTCTGCCATTATTTAAATCCTTGATAATACTCCATTTGGAATATGGAGTAGAATTTTGGGCACCACTTCCAAAAAAAAATAAGGACATTGTAGGGCTAGAAAGGGTTTAGAGAAGGGCAAAATAATGAATTTGGTGGAATGGACGCATTGCATTATGAAGAGAGGCTAACCCAATTCAACTAAAGTTCTCAAGAAAAAAGGGACTTACAAGGTGATATGGTTATCTTTTATATACATTGAGGCTCCGTATAAAGTGTTGTCAAGTTAACTTTTATTGCCAAGAAGCTTACAATTGATAAAAGGTCACCTCGTAGGGTTAAAAAAAAATCTTGCATTAAAGAAAGAAAGTAAAGGAGATGAGATTGTGGAACTCACTAGCAAAAGTGGCTGTGACAGCAGATTCAGTAGATAACTTCAAAAATGGCTTGTATGTATTTGATTAAAAAGGGCACACAAGGTTATGTCGGTAAACTAGAATAGATAAGATATCAATCCAGTTTACAATCTGATTGCCAGACTTTAGAACCAGGAAGGATCCTTTTCCATAATGAAACGATTGTCAGTGTTTCAAATGTGTTTTGTTTGTAGTCCTCTAGATCCATTGACAATTTAATCTTAAGATGTGAGCAGTTCCCAATTTTTTTTTTTTCAACGCTAATTACTTGTTTTTAACTTTCCCAATAATCTTCATTGTATTCTTTACTGAGCTCCTTTTTAGCTAGCAACTCTTTTCAGTGTAGATAATCTGGGTCAGTCTTCCCATTATCACATTTCTGTGAGGTTCAATGTCATTGTCATCCTCTACAGTGGAAGCCGCTTCTTGCAGGTCTTGATTTGTCAATGTCCCTGCATGAGACTGCAGTAATTGCTCTGTGTAGTTTCCATTTTGCTGAAACATACTCTGTTTGAAGACCATGAACCAATGTTTTTGTTTACGCTTGTGTCTAATTCCAGGAATTCCATTAAGCCACTCATAAATTAAGGCAGCAACTGTCACTAGTATAATTTTGCCATCAAGAAATTTGGGTAGGTCAGAAGCTGCATATCCATTATAGAGTTATGCTTCCTATGTTACCTGCAATTACACTTGGTGCTGCTTCATTTTAAAAGAGGTGGTTAGTCACAGATATTTCCTTTGCACAACCATCACTAGACACCCTTCATGGAACTATGTACAGTGCCTTGCAAAAGTATTCACCCCTTGACTTTTTGCCTATTTTGTTACATTACAGCCTTAAATTCAATGTTTTGTTAATCTGAATTGTATGTGATGGATCAGAACACAATAGTCTAAGTTGGTGCAGTGAAATGAGAAAAATATATACATATAACTATTTTTTAGAAATAGAAAACAGAAAATACCCATGTCCGTTTTTATTCACCCCCTTTGTTATGAAGTCCATAAAAAGCAACCAATTACCTTCAGAAGTCACATAATTAGTGAATGGATGTCCACCTGTATGCAATCTAAGCATCACATGATCTATCATTACATATACACACCTTTTTTAAAGGCCCCAAGGGCTGCAACACCTATGCAAGAGGCACCACTAACCAAACACTGCCATGAAGACTAAGGAACTCTCCAAACAAGTAAGGGACAATGTTGTTGAGAAGTACAGGTTATAAAAAATATATCCAAATCTTTGATGATCCCTAGGATCACCGTCAAATCATAACCAAATGGAAAGAATATGGCACAACAGCAAACCTGCCAAGAGACGGACGCCCACCGTCAGCACAGAGACCTAAGGTAACCCTGGAGGAGCTGCAGAGTTCCACAGCAGAGGCTGGAGTATCTGTACATAGGACGACAATAAGCCATACGCTCCATAGAGTTGGGCGTTATGATAGAGTGGCTAGAAGAAAGCCATTAATTTCAGCAAAAAACAAAATGGCACCTTTTTGTGTTTGCAAAAAAGGCATGTGGGAGACTCCCAAAATGTATGGAGGAAGGTGCTCTGGTCTGATGAGACTAAAATTTAAGTTTTCGGTCATCAAAGAAAACGCTATGTCTGGCGCAAACCCAACACATCACATTACCCAAATAACACCATCCCCACAGTGAAACGTGGTGGCAGCATCATGCTGTGGGTTGTTTTTCAGCAGCTGGGACTGGGAAACTGGTCAGAGTTGAGGGAAAGATGGATGGTGCTAAATACAGGGATATTCTTGAGCAAAACCTGTACCACTCTGTGATTTGAGGCTAGGACGGAGGTTCACCTTCCAGCAGAACAATGACCCCAAACACACTGCTAAAGCAACACTTGAGTGGTCTTTAGGGGAAATGTGTCTGAATGTCCTAATCAAAGCCCAGACCTCAATCCAATATAAAATCTGCAGTCAGACTTAAAGATTGCTGTTCACAAGCGCAAACCATCCCACTTGAAGGAGCTGGAGCAGTTTGGCAAGGAGGAATTGGCAAGAATCCCAGTTGTAAAATGTGGCAAGCTCATAGAGACTTATCCAAACCGACTTGGAGCTGTGATTTCCGCAAAAGATGGCTCTACAAAGTATTGACTTCACTGGGGGTGAATAGTTATGCACATTGACTTTTTCTGTTATTTTGTCCTATTTGTTGCTTGCTTCACAATAATAAAACAAAAAACATCTTCAAAGTTGTGGGCATGTTCTTTAAATTAAATGATGCAAATCCTCAAACAATACATGTTAATTCCAGGTTGTGAGGCAACAAAACATGAAAAATGCCAAGGGGGGTGAATACTTTTGCAAGGCTCCTCTTCTAGGCAATTATGGTATTTGCACTGGCATGCAAAAACTTCTAGCCAATCCAATGTTCCTGAATTTTTGGACTACCTGTTGCCTTAATAATCTGATGACCTTTTCACCATAATTAATAAACCGTGTATGTGGCAAACACTTTTTAGTCCGCTTGTTTCAATATGGCTGTTGTGTTAGGAGCTATGGAAATATCACATATATAGTTGTGAGCGTACGAGTTTTTGCGAACGCTGCGGGCTCGCTACGCGAGTCGCGGCCCTCGCGTAGCGAGGGCACTGCCCGAGGGTCTCAGTTGCTGGCATGGAGCGCCCTCGCAAACTTCACGTCGCAACCCAAACAGTACGACACACACATTACGACACTCGCAAACAACATACGACACACGTTCACACACATTACGGACTCGCAACACTCGGACGCAACTCGCGAACATTACAAAATGTAAAACACAATACATACACAAACCACATACATAAAAAACTTACCTACACCAAGAGTGAGCACCCAGGACCTCAAAAATACAACTTACACCTCGATTTAACTCGAAATAAAACAGTTTAGAGACTAAAAAAAAATCGAAGCGAGAGAAAAAATGGCCGCCGAACAAAACGAAAACGAGGCTACAGCACTCTAAACTCGCAAAACACCACAAGAAACTCGCAAAACACCACAAAACACCTACGGATATTCCGATACAAACGTATACCACACATTACTCGCCATTTTACGCCAATGCGGAAGTACACGACAACGGTTTGGGCTCGCGCACGCACAGTGTTACACTGCACACATTCAGCACGCTTACACAGCAGATCCACACCACTAATGCTGCAGCAACATCAAAACACATTCACAGCTCTTACACACAATGCTTTAAAATAGGTAAAGTATATTCATTTATTAATGTATTATATATTTCATTATTACACACTAAACAGCATTAGCTACCTTACAATTTCATTGCCGTCATTTTTTGACGGGCAATTCGCTAGTCCTTTATATTGTTTAGCAGTTTGGCAGTAGATCATTATAGAAGTTAGCCACAGTACAGTCCTTCATTACAGAATCGGCATATATGATAAGCCTTGTTTTTCTTATTGATTCTTATTGGCGATTCCAGTAATATGATACTTAAATAATAGCATTACAGATGTATAACATGGTTGCATGGCAAATAATCAGTGTTTTCATCAATTTTAAATCCATGTAACCTTCTTAACTAAGCAGCAAAGTTCTCTTTGGAAACCTTAAATCATTGTAGTATCTCTTAACGAGTCCATTGACTTTTAATAAATGCATCAATGACTAGTTTCCCTTTGGTTAGTCAGTTTTTTATACATTTAGCATGAATGCTTTCAGCAGCATCTTGAATTGCCACTTGACTTGTAACCCTAGTGTTTATGGAAGCTGTGTCACTGGTTAAATCTAGCAAACCCCACTCACTACCTATATTCCACTTATAAAGAATGTTTTTCTCTTGTGCTGAATTACCAGTAGAGTGGCCCTCCATTCATGCTTCTAGTTATTAATCTCCCTTCAAGTAATTTTGAATGTGACTTATTCCTGGGTGTAACAGCTTTAGTACTCACTGTCAATTTGTCGTGGGGCATATTGAGTGTAACACCACCTCCCCACTAGTGCAAACCAACACTTCTCTTGGCTTACAAGCATTTCAATGTGATATGTAGCAGCAAATCATAGACACTTGATACCATATTGTCACATTCGGCAAACACCATTCGACATTGAAATGAATCATTTTGACATAACTAAAATAATTGGATTTAAAACAAAAATTGTGACATTAAACTGAATCAACTTCGTGCGAGACAACTTTGTATGTGAACCATCTGTTTATATTAAAAGCAAGCTGATGTGCTCACTCTTTTTAAAATGTGAGCGAGTTGGCTATATTTATATGGCATCTGCAAATTTAGAGTTTTAATTGAAAATCTGTTTATAGAATTTGCAATAACTGTGTGATAAGATACTAAAGTATAATTGCGCACAATAACATGATACATAAGGCATGGGAAAGAACAAGCACATGTCAAAGCCACCTATGACATTTGGAACGTGATACTTCTTATATATTCTGCTCCTAGTGGCTAATGGCCCTCAGGGTTTGCACCAACTCTGAGACTCAATAAAGATTAGTCTTTAACAGGAGCATTGTGATGTCACATGCTACCAATAGCAGCTATATAAAACAAGCCAATGCTATAAAAAGAGGTTGGTAACATAGGTCTGTTACATTTTTTATCTCACAAGTGGCCTTATGTGATCATTTTTAAAATGTATATAAAATATGTAGTATATTTATGAACAGATAAAAACTGAAATAGATTAGTGTAGTTGAGCATAATGAAACAAGTGGCCTTTAAACGACAAAACATTCCATGAATAACACATAACTACTATAACCTATTCTCCGTTGGTGATTAAAGTTTGACAAAAATGGTGCATGAAGTCTCAAGACAAATATATTTAATTTTGCCAAAAGTATTATAATCTGAGCTAGCCTCAGGCAGGAACCTTAAGTAGGTTCTCGATTCTGGTAACGCTTCTGGGTGAGTCTGATTCCTGCTCTTGTCCATATTCTTGAGTGCTTGAACTTTGACATCAGCAAAGCTCAGTACATTATTCTCTTAATATTATTCCAGGCCTAGCCTTCGGCAATCATCCACACCAACAATACATGCTGCTGTGTAGTCAATAAAGCTTGGGGTTGTACATACATAAATATGAGACCATATGCTTCTTCTTTTTTTTTTTTTTTTTTTTTTTAACGACCCTGCAGTTGAATTGTGGCAAGCATGCTACCCATGAATGGCCCAGCGGTACCCACTAAATAATCTATGATGTGACATTGGATGAATTATGAATTACATGATGTATTGGTTTTGCATTTAGTTGAGTAAATAATTTCATATTTCTTGACCAGCACATCAGTGAACATAATTCCAATGATGCAAACTATATACTATAGAGGCCAACATGATTATGATTGCAAGGACATTTTGCTTGTCTGAAACTGGAAAATAACATAGTTAGTATACTAAGGAGTAAGTAGACACGGGCTAGAAAAAAATCCCATTCTCCAGGTTTAATGGCATCCAATGGCCAGCAGGAAATCTGAAACAATGGCCGGTTAAGAGCTGCCTTACACAATTTGGCTGCAAACACTTTCAGAGAGAAATACATTTGCAGAAAAAATATTTACTTTATATAAATGTCGCCCAGCTAAAGAATTCCTACTGTTTTGGTGTAATTAAATGACGTTTCCCTTATCTTGTATTACAATACACATTTTGTCCACTCTGTTACAACAGACGTCATTGCTCTGGCAGTTAAAACTTTTAGGAGTATTATTATTTATTTATTTATTTTTTACGGTAATTTATTGTGAAATATGTCTATACTTTCTGTAATATAATTAACATATCTGGAAAGGAAGGCTGTATTTGGCTGTCTGGCAAAACTCAAAATATACCTATGGCTGAATGATAAATGGGCAATTATGATTTTCCAAATGTATTAGACTTTTTATAACGTTGGGCACACTTCAGAATAGATAAGAAAATGAGGAAGCTCTGTCTTTTACTAATTAAAATAGAAAAAAACTAAAGTAAAGACCTAAAGTCCAATGAATGAGGTATTAGTCTGCATGCCAGCTGTTCCATACAAATAGTTACAATGCAGTTCACCAGTCTCAGTCATAGCCTTGTGTCGTCTGGACAGCTTAGGTTGCCATAGAAACTAAATTCAGTTGCAAGGAGCAGGGCGAATGCTAATTGTAGCCATTTGTTGTTCCTTCTGTCGTTCCCTTAACTAGCACAGTTGTAGAGCTGCCAGAGTCTCTGGGCAAACAGTATGGAATACCCCCAAAAGCATTGCCGCTGAAGGCAACCGGCTGCTCCACTTACAAAAAAAATAGTTTCAGCAACCGGCAGTGCTGACAGTGCCACTACGTGGGCCGATACACAGCTTGACTCTAGCACTGACAACTGTTGATCAGGGACTTGGGGAAGCCGGTAGCTGTTTTAAATCTGTTGAAAGGGGACTGTTGATATGGATATTAATTTGACACCAATCCCCCAGAGAGTCATCCCTTGTAAGTTTTAACAACTGTTTATCTAAATCGAAACACAGCATTGATGTGCCAGGGGTATAAATTAAGTTCTCATGAGCTTTGGCTCTATTTTAATTTGGCACTGCACTTTCATGGCCCAGGGCAAAAATATTTATTAGGTTAGCGCTAACTGTTTTCCTATTCACAACGGTATTTTAAATAATTGTGATATTCATATTGCAGTGAATGCCAAAACCGAACGTTACAGCAACAATTAAATAAATTGATAAATGAGACAGATAGTTGGAGCAAAGCATCTGCTTTGAATTGGCTCATGTTGATATTCAAATGAGGGAATTACAAACAAATATTGTGGGTAAAACAGTAGGAAAAAACATTAAATGCAGAGAGTGAAATATGGACTTTTTTATATATATGTAGGTGTGTGTGTGTGTGTGTGTGTGTGTGTGTGTGTGTGTGTATATATATATATATATATATATATATATATATATATATATATATATATATATATATATATATATATATTCTTGTTGGTGCTTTGGGGAAAGCCCATGGACACTGGATTCTAGGCTCAAAGACTGGCTTCCATTTTTTGTAATATGTTAATATTGTTTTGTCTTGTATAACACTACAGAAAATGATGGCGCGTTATAAATAAATGATAATAATAATATATATATATATTTCTGAGATAGATATGTGGAATTATGAATCAATGTTATTACAATGCCCATCTTACTCTACACAACTACAATAATGATGACTTGTAATATATCATGACATTTGAACATTCTACTTTTTATTTCTACTTTACATGACACAAGTGAGCTTTGCGGTACTTTACTAAAATACGCAGACGTCCCATACAAAAGGTTCATTTGAGTGTCTGACAAAGTGTTTATACAGATGTGGAACAACTTGTTTTAGTAATGTAGTGAGAGAATAAGCTGTTTGCTAATTGATGGCAGTTTTAGAGAAAATAATGTAGTCACATTTAAAAATCAACCACTTCAATTCCCTAATCTAATGGTCTTCAGGGTTCAGCTCTTTAAAGATGCTTGCCCACAATTCCCCTAGCAAAACCATTTGTAGACACTTTAAGCTCTTTGGAAAAGGGACTAAGTAACCCTTTGGTTATCTTCGTGCTCAGTGCACTTTTTCTGTAATTGTTTTGTACCTTGTTTTTGCAAAGCTCTATGCATATTGATGGCACATACATTTAGTTTTGTAGTCATTTTAAAAATATATTCCACACATTTTCAAGAAAACTTAATGGACTATTAACAGCTTTTAACAGTAAATAATAAAGGGAGAGGATCTGACAATTTTTAGGTTTGTAAAGTTGTTACAGCAACGAGTAAACATTTCCAAAATAACCCTATTTAGTATTTGGTAGTCGATTGCATCTCTGTGCAAGACTTAACCTGTCCTAGTGGTAAGGAAAATCTGGAGTTGTCCTAACAATGTCACTTCTCAGTGGCCGTGACTTTACTATTTAAGTTATCTGATCAGCCTAGAGGTGAGGTAGGTACTCATCCCTGGTATCTAGTGGAAGGAAACGGAGGAAGAAAGCAGTTCACAACACTTTGAGCTGTGCTCTCTACCTCTCTATAAGCAGTACCTGCTCCGACCTCAACTTGTAGTCCACACTGAGTCATCTTGCAAGGTCACAGGGCTTTCTTTGTAAGCTTTACATAAAAAAAAAACATGTACACCATACTATATTTACCAGTTTTATATATCCAGGGTATTTGCAAGTGCCAATGCATGATATCAGACTATTTAATACTAATATAATGTACCTTAATTAATAGCTCTCTAGCATATCCTTCTGGATGGCTGCCCGTCAACTCAAGCTCAATGTGTCTAAGACTGAACACCTTATATTTCTATCCTCTACTACAGCTTTCACTACTCCAAATATCTCTCACTTTTGACAATGCCATCATCTCTCCCACCTTCCAGGGCCGTTGTCTTTGCGTTCTACTGGACCCTTCCCTCTCTTTTATTCCTCACATAAAATCAGTAACAAAATCTTGTCATTTTCACCTAAAAAACATCTCCAGAATTCATCACTATCTTACAGAAGACACAGCTAAAATGTGAATACACTTTCTCATCATATCTAGACTTGACTACTGCAATTCACTCCTTGCTGGTCTCTCCATCTCTCGTCTGTCTCCAATCCATAATGTACACCTCCGCTAGATACTGAACGCTCCCCTTCCATACTGAACGCTCAATGTCTGCAGCTCCTCTCTGTCAATCACTCCACTGGCTTCCCATAGCCTACAGAATCAAATTTAAAATTTTGTTTCAAAATACTCTCCCAACTGCCCCCTTTGTTCTGCTAATGACTTTCTCCTTTCCTCCCCTCACTCCCGCCTTCAAGACTTTTCTCGTGCTGCCCCTACTATCTGAAACTCTTTGCCTCACTCCATTAGATTATCATCCTGCCTCAAAACCTTAAAAAAAAATCACTAAAAAAACATCTATTTAAAAAATCCTATCAGCTTCAGCCTTAAAATGCACAATTGCACACTCCACAGCTTAAAGCTTACACCCACAATCTACAGTACAACACACAGACACCTCCACTTGACTAAACAAATTGCTTTCACACTGCCATCTTGCATCTATCACCCTCTTGTATCACACCTAAGCCCTTTAGATTGTAAGTTTGCGAGTGTATGCTCTTTTTTTCTTTGTAAACTGCAGACTGAGTAAGGGAGCAGGTACTTAGACCAGGAGAGAAGGAAAGTGAGTTGGTACTGTGGAAAAGAGATAAGGGATTGGAGAACTATTAATTTGCCACTGCAAAGTGGCCTTTTGTAATTTTATTCTCCACTTAATGTTGGTTCTACCAGATTGTTCTCATTTCGAGGAAAGATGGACATAATTTGTCAAATGGCAGTAAACATATAGAGGCAGCATGGTGCCCGAGCCTGCTAGAAAGTATGTCAGTGTGTAGCTGTGCTGCTCTTTGTTCATCAGAAGAATGTACTGTAAATGTGCTGCATATGTCATATCACATATTATAATGGTCGACTAGGAGACGTTGTCACGCTTTGCGTTGTGCGTATGGCGCTCATCGCTTATGAGCTGTTAAGGCAATAAAACTCGCAACACAGCACTTAGGCAATGTGTGTTTATACATATATATATATATATATATATATATATATATATATATATATATATATATATATATATATATATATATATATATATATATATATATATATATATATATATATATATATATATATATACACACACACACACACACACACACACACACACACACACACACACACACACACACACACACACACACACACACACACACACACACACACACACACACAAGCGACTTGCCCGACAAACACAGCACTTAGGCAATGTGTGTGTGTATATGTATATATATATATATATATATATATACACACACACACACACACACACACACACTAGCGACTTGCCCGACAAAAAATGGACGGTCAATAAAATTTTAAGCCATGGCAATGCTGTTTGACACACAATGTGAGGCTTTTGCTTCTCTGAGCACATTCGGCGCTCATCTCAAAGCTTTCCTCCCGCCTACTAGGTTCATTAACCTGCAAGTCTTGTGCTTGGGAATGCAATCTGTCTCTTTCCACCATCTCCCCTATGTCCCTTCCCTGTGTGTTTCTCTTCTGTGTGTCTGCTGAATGTTTGTGTGGTGCGCGCTGACTGCTGTTTGTTTTATTTTCAAAGTCCCACGTGCCTGGCTTTGCTCAGCCTAATTTTTATCCAGTTTCAGTTTTTCGTTTTTTTTTTTCTCACCTCGACGATTTTTGAGTTACGAAACACATCAAATAAGGCTCAAAATGCTTGCAACCTCACTCCCAGGCGTCCTGGCTCTCCCCCTGTGCTGTGTGTGAATGTGTTTTTATTTATTTTATTATTATTTTTCAATTTCCGTGTCTCGGCTTTTCAATTTGTATTTTTCCAAGGTCCTTTTAATTTCTTTCCCCTTAGGTCGCATCTGTGATGGCGCCACTCGCTGCCATAAGAACCTTTGGTGCTCATTGCAGCTTAGGTGCTCATTTCAGCCTAAGTCCCACGTGCTTCAATGCCTCAACTGCTGGGCAATGAGCGCCTTTGCCTGTCCTGCGAGCACGGAAGGCTTCAATGCTTCAAAGGCTCGTCTTGCTTTGCGAGGCTCGCAAGCGTGACGACAAATCTCAGTTTGACAATTATAATATGTGATATATATATATATATATATATATATATATTCTGTTACTTTACTGATTTATTTAAATTATTTATCTTGGAGTCTACAATGTTTGCATAATGTTTGTTTTTTTCGTGTTGTAATCTGGTCCCTGACACCATTGTTTATTCTATTTACACTTCCCCAAATGACTGTAAAGAAGGTTCTGCCTTGAAATATTTACTTTTTATTTGGAAAAGTAGCCATTGCTTCGTTGTTTTTTCATTACCATTCTTTGTTGAGTATTTATCTGGAAATGTACAGCGTCTATCCCCAAAAATGTTACTGTTCATAGAATTTATTGGTGATGTGACTATTTATTTGAAAACACAAATACTGCAGTACAAATACATCTTATTGTGGTTGCCCTTTATATGTGAATTTAGTAGGTTGTTCGTTTCAGGTAAAGTCATCATCATTATTATTATTATAGCTTTATGTTCTCAGGAGATTCAAGAGGTATTTGGGTATTTTGCTAAAGGTTCGTTGAGTGAAATATTGGTGCCTTATCATTTGTTCCAATAATTTTTTTGCCTCCACGTTCTGCTGGTGATTGGAAAAAGTACTGGTATTTTAGATTATATTGATGAATGAGAAAAAACAAATCTGTCTGTGTCATATATGGGGGAAGAAAGATAGTGGATAAAATGGCAGCATTGACACAGATGTGGAATTTCAAGGCCCTGTAGTAATTCTTCAGTGTTGAAAGAAGAAACTTGGAACACAATAATGTAGAGATGTTGCTGCAGATAATTTCTTGACAGATGTGTGAACTTTGTGCTTGCCATTCGTCTAAAAAAAACTCCTAATCAACAAATGTGATGGTCTTAAATGAAAGTAGCGATTTATACAGAATCTTCCATCAAACAACTGAGTTTAGTATTAATACTTCCACCAGTGAATCATTCATAACCTGTATTTGATTGCTTGCAATGATTGCAGTCATTTTAGATTTCTTTAAAGGAACATTGAAAGGAATTGTTTTCTGTATTGCATCTTAAAAAACGATATTTGATAATGTCCAACTCTGTGTTCTTTTTTTATGCTAAAAACAGGAAAAAAAGCTGATTCAAATGGTTAATGATCTGGCGGCTTTCCCACTGTCAGCCAGTGATCACTAATGTAGATGTATCCACTTGGGGAACCACCACCGTAAACTACTGTACATGTTCATAGTGTTATTGGCAGAGTGTAGCTTTTTGATTTAGATGTGGGTAAGCAAAAAGTGTAATGATGATGCTCCAATAATTGTAGAATGGTGGATCCAAGATGATGATGATGCTAAAAAATAAGCATGTTTACTGAAGACATAAAGATTGTAATAATTCACATATTGAAATACTTCTGCATAATAACTCCCTAAGGTAAGGAAGACTACTGAATGTTTATTTTGATGGAAGATACAGTATGTAAATTATTCACTACTTGGCAGCTGGAAATCATCCTCTTAATCCCTTTACTCCTAGTAGTGGAGTTGTTGCTTGATGGTGATCCATTGCCAGCAGAGTCAGAGCTTCTTTAGTGCTTTAATGTTAATACATATCTTGAAAGCAGTGCTCGGGTCTCTCTACTACCTGTTAAGGATGTTTTAGTCTCTGCAGTGCGTGTATAGACACTGTACAAAATATACCCATTCAGTGGTGTATTGTAATCCATTTATATTAGAATGTCAGAATGTCTTTTCCCCATTTGAAACATTGATAGTGTCGGTAAGTAGTTTACATATACATTTTTTTTATTCACTTTGTAACATGCAACCATTTTTGCAAAGTGATAAATAGTTTTGATTTTAAGTTTGCATGTTTTCTATCTTGTAGGGTACTTTGGTAAAAAAAACACTTTATACATAAGATTGCAAGCTTGGCATGGCCTCCATTGTTATCAGTTGTGTCAAAAAATGTTGCCTTGTACTTAACCCCTTTACAGTGCTATGGAATATGTTGGCACATTACAAATAAAGGATAATAATAATAGTTCAAGATGAAAAGTACTAATCATCATATTTTCGGTTACAAACAAGGTAGTGTTTTGTCCATTTTTAAAGGAGGTGACAATTTCTTCATGTCAAAGTTGTTTCATAGCATATCAGAATTCAATGATCCTTAAAGTTAATGTCAGAAGTATTAGTTAGCTGTTAGGACATGTATGTAAACATTTCATTCTTGGACGTGCATTTCCTAATGTATATAGAATATTAAAATATGATGGCATTTCTTCATTAATCTTGCCAAATCTAAATGTTTCAACATATAAAACAAAAGTGAAACCAGATGGACTGAAAAGAGCACACAGCTTCTTTTGAGTGATGAAATTGCTATTGATTTATGACAAATGCCAGAAAAAGCAGTCTGGGACTGTTTGGTTGCTGTCAGATGAGAACTTAAAGTAGACAGGGTTTGTTATCAATCATTTGTTCTCAATGTAGGACAGTGGCAGGCTGTTATAATTCATTTGAGGACTTGGTCTGACTAGTACTGGTGGCTTCAGTGGTTTGCGGCAATGCACTGGTGCAGAAAAGTGACATAAAAAGGAAGTGACATGACTGCTCCAAGCAGTAGACTTGCATGGTTTAATGAGGCATATTTATCAAACCATTTCAAAAACACTTTGATGATGAAGTACAACACTAAAGACCTTGTTTTTAAAATGTGTTGATTGTGCCGGGTTGCACTCATTTACAGATTGACAGAAAGAATTACATGCCTAAACAGGCCTTAGCAATTGCTCTTTTTGGAACTGATGGGAAACACTGTATGATGACTCCTTGGTACACTTAGCACATTTATTTTGTGTACGTCAGCAGCATTTTAAGCAGTTCTGTTTTCTATAGGAAGAGTCTTATTTCTTCTTAAAATTGCAAGCAGCAAGCAAGCATCGCGACTTGATATTGCTCATTGCCACAATTTGCACGTGATTCAAGGAAAATAAGCTAAGGAACATGACCATTGTCTTTGCAAGAGTATTACATATAACCACAACTTAAGTTGTGTTTAAAACTTGTAAGAAATGCAGCACTGTGCTAAGATCATACAGCCATATTTTATATCATTGGGTGAAACTCATGATTCATACTGTTGTACTGCAGCTGACTAATGTACTATACTGAACTATAGCTGACTAATGGGTAACAACCATAACCCCCCCCCCTCCCCCCATTTACAAACAAGTACTTAAAATACTCTATTAGGATGCAGCAAAGAAAACATATTATTTTCTTGCCTCAATAAAATATATATTCCATGTGCAAAGGTTGTTTTTGCCAATATCAAGTCATCCTGTTGGCAGACAGACTTGGGTGTGGTGTGTATTACCTCCTTTTTAGACAATCCCAAATAATTATTCCACCAATTAGTACTTATGTATGACATACTGCAAACAGCTGAAGCTTATAGGAGAGTTCTGATGCATTTCGAAGTGCTTCACAAGGTGCCTCCTATGGACAAGATCCCCTAGATAGTTGCTTACTCTGCCTAATTAGAAATCTGGTCCTGCTTTTAGAGTTATTGACTACACCTGAAATATTCTGATTTTCAGTTTATTTTAACCTTTGTTGTTCTTGATATCTCATACAATACTCTTGTACTATGTAAAGCATGCACTGGTAACCCCTTAAAACATTCCATCTCCAAGTTAATTTATTTCAGCATATATCCAGATTGAATCGCTGTTTTCCTTTCCTGAGTTGTTTAATGTAACATTTTTAGATTTTACTTTAATGAATAATAAATGTAGTTTGAAACAGCTGATGCTGATTGACCACTGTATTACTGCTCGTAGGAAAACAAATAAATTGTCAAATCAATTTTGTGTTGAGAGATAACTACCCAGAGAAACTGTTGCATGCACCTAATGCAGTGATGAGTAAATAGAGGTGATAGAGGTTGAAGAAATGATCGTTATATTTGAGATCTACACGAGATGAAGAAAATGGATGTATCCAACACTATAGGGAAAATGACTTGGAAGACACATTTTCTTACAACCTTTCAACATGTTACATTTTTTTTTCCAGAGCCCAATGTTATCATGGCTAGAATATGAGTGTCTTTAGAGTCTTTTTATGTGACTTGTTGCCAATCACCTGCTTCCAAGAATATGACCTTTCAGCAAATTGCAATAAGTGCAGTATTGATCCTGGTCTTACAATCTTCAATATTCTGTTAGCTATACCTGTGATGTAGTATGTTCAATGAAGACAAATCAAACACTAATATGTATTAAATTATTTAATGTTAAAGGTTTAATTGCTCTTAGCTGTAGGTGACATAATTTGTTTCAAGATTTTTCTTTTTAAATTTGTACAATACCTTCCTATTTGAAATGCCTGGAAAGCTTTTTTTGTATGGGAAATACTAACAGCCTTATTAAATTGCGATTCGGCCAATTGAATAGGGCTCTATATAAGCACAGAGCATATTTTTTTACACAAGTTGTTAGTTAGTGAAGACCTTGTTTTTGAATAGAAGTTCACTAACTAAAAACTTCTGTAAAGAGGTTGACATAACAGTGCATGAGAATGCAGGTAGGGCAGGACCTGAGCAACTACTTGCTTCTGAGCATGTACAGGTTCAGGAGCAGTGTGAAATTCTAAAAGCTGATCGCATTCACAAGATAGACAAAAAATGTCTCACCCTCACACTTCCGCTTCTGCTAAATTAGCCTCTAAGGGCCTCATTCAAATGCAATTTGGCCAATTGAATCGGGCTCTATATAAGCACATAACATATGGTTGTTACAGAAGTTTTTAGTTAGTGAAGGCCTTGCTTTTGGATAGAAGTTCACCAACTAAAAACTTCTGTAAAAAAATATGCTATGTGCTTATAGAGAGCCCTATTCAATTGGCCAAATCACATTTGAATGAAGCCCTAAGTGAGCACAGAGAGCTGCAGATGGACAACACAGCAGACCTTAAGGGGCTACTAAATACAGCGCAATTTGGAACATACCACTGTAAAGATCTCCTAAAATCATGTTGAAATATTTTTTTAAATAAAAAATAAATCCCTGTTTACATGTGCCACTGGCAAGCTCCCAGACAGACCCACAGCTACAGCTCTGTGTAATGAATATATGTTAAAAAAAAAAAAAAGAGCTAACCCCTCACACATTGATCTGTGCAGAGAATGGAATGCCGGAATCACCTCAAAGGGTCAGTTGTTGGTTAACTGTTCGCTGCATTCCTGAGCTCAGGGAAATATTGCTATAAATCTTTGTCTTCATGGCATGCTTTGGCACATTTTATTAATCATGGAACAGTCAGTAATTAGGACACTGTTTTTGTAAATAGTCCTAAAACTTTTGAATTTTTAGGTGTTCGTGTAATAATAAAAAAAAATAGATCATTTTGACATAAAATGTTGTGCTCTTTCACACCATGAAGTGCACCTATAGTGAGGTAAATTGACCTTTAAATACAAGTAGAGTGCACTAAAATAAACATTCTGTAAAAAGTATTGCTTTTTTATTGTAGGCTAATGTCATTTGTTTGTTACAGATACCACAACTGTGCTAATGTTTCCTTAAACTACAGTGGTCCTTTCAGGTGTCTGCCATCTGTTATATTACAGTGGCAATCATTTTATATATATTTCTCCTGCTTAATACACAGTGACTGTGCTTCGCCGATATAGCTTGATTGACTGATGTTTTTTCATGTTAAAGGAAAATGGCTACTTCTATCATTCATAATGTGCACTCATTGCTATAGTGGCAGGTAATTGCATGTCCTGTAAGCACTTATTTTTGTTGTGTCCTGTATCTGCAATCCATATAAACAGTAATATAGTAGAAAAGGTGCTCTCATGGAACCAATCATCCAACTGGACCAGTAACAAAAGAAATCCCACTGGTTAGGCTGGTGTTCTTATGATCTCGGTACTCAGACCTTGGATCACCAAGATGAATGTTGTGATGACTGACACTTTACACTAAAAGAATTCAATAAAAAAAAAATGGACAACCGCTATATTGCTTGTACCCAAAACTAGCGGTCTTTATTAGGGAACACACATTGACTTTAAAGCAGCCAAACAGGGATAAGTTACAGGTATACATTAACTTTGAGTAAATAGTTTAAACTTTCTTTCCCCTGGACATTACCCAGCGACTGGCATGGTAACAGAAGTGACCTTGTGTATCTCCACCTGGAGATGGGACATGGAGGCGTAACTATCCGGGTCATGCACGGCCCTGGTGGGAATTGGAGTCAACAAAAATAGTGGTAGTGTACTTGCTGGCCAACCACAAGTTTGGCCTGGGCTATGCCTTTATTACAAGGTGGGGGTGGGGGGTGGCTACTAATACTCATGGGGACTAGCTTTTTGGATAATTACATCAGTGTCCACTTGACGCCTCTGTCCACCCATGGAACCCACAGTTTTGAGGTTACGCTAGCAATGTTGTCATGAGATCTAGGTTGATTGGTTAAAGCCAAGTTCCAATTTGAACTAGTGTCGTAGGTAACTGATGTCAAGTCAGTTCAACAGCTTTCCCTTGAAGTATTGTCTGGAGGTCCTTTTGATGTACTATTGCAGTTAACTACATAATGAATTGGTGTCTAAACTCACTTAGCTCAGCTCACCCAGGGAGACATAGTTTGTTTTTTCTCTCAGTGACAATCTCCACAAGTGTTTGATGGCAGGGTCTACATAGGCAGGGCTTAATGTGGGATAGTTGTGAGTGCGTGGTACCATCAGGTCCCTAAAGAAGCTATGCCAAAAAGTCCAAAACCCACTGTTAACGCTTTTTAGTTCACTTCGAAACCTGATTCCACAGGACAATAGGAATGTGGGTAAAGGGTTTATCAAGGCTCGTGACTGTGCCAAGCTTTTAGCACTTATGAAGGTTCTTGAACACACAATACTAGTCTCAAAGTAACAGAGGTTAGAAAAGAGGAACTAAATGAGACTATAAATCACCTCCCACATGCTGCAGTTTAAGCATTGTGTCTCTACAGCAAAACTCTTCAGCTTAGGCTAGAAGTCTGGTGAACTCTGAGATTTAACTCCATCTCATCTCTGAGGACTTCTAGATTGGCGATAGTTAATGGTGTTGTACTATTCTATATTGGGTAGTAAACCCCAACCAGTGAATACAGCTCCAGGTTGGACTACTCATGATCAGGCACACTCCTTTATCTCCTCATATTAGTGATTTCCTTGAAATTATACAAATGCGTTCCACTGTGCTGTAACTCGGTAAACCTCCGCAGATTGCTTAATTCACATATATTGATCATTAAATGTGGACTCTATATGAGTATCCATTTTCTGATAGTTTTCTCTATCTTGATTAGGAAAGAGATGTTCTTAGATTAAAATAAATAAATATATATATATATATATATATATATATATATATATATATATATATATATATATATATATTTATATAGTTTTCCAAAGAGTGGGAGATGGTAAAGGTTTAGGGGAGCAAAACCATCCAGATGGCCTCCCAACGGCTTCCCAGTTACGGGCTTTAAACCCCCCCTGACTTGCGGACCTCGCGATGAGCGCCTATGGCGCTCATTGTGAGTCCCCCCCTCCCTTCCACTTCACAGGACTTGCGATGAGCACAAGCCCGTAACTTTTAACATAGCGTTACCAACAAATTCGCAATTACAACAACTATATACATGATGAAAACAAGTCCACTAATGTAATAAATTAAGCTTATTCATTTTCAATTGTTTCTTTTTTTATGGTGCATTTATTATTGTTGGTTCTTATTTTGAAGGAAACTTTAATGAATAGCAGGACACAGATTACATAGTAGTTAATATAATTATATTTCCTATTAAATATTTCTATCTGGCATTGTTTATGTACAGTTCATTGTGTTGAAAATTTAAAAGCCACGAAAAAGAAATCCAAATTTGTGAAGAAGTGCTTTGAGACCATAAAACTACTGTCTTGGCAATTCTTAAGCTTGGTTGATGAGGGATTTCCTTTCACAGAATAATGATTCCAAGCTCGTTATTTTGTATATGTATGAAAATACATTGCACCCTGAAGAACACTGTATTTGAGGAGATGGTCATGTTTTGCTACACAATTGTTTTAATACCAGTATTAGAATGTAAGTATGAGGATCTTTTTCTTTTAAGCCGTAGCGTAAATAATTGCAAAGATTTTAGATAATGTAAGCTTTGAATATAAATTCACATTTTCAGTGACAGTTTTACCACCAGGGAGGTCCCACTTCCATGGGTCTAATTATGGAAGTGGCCTGATTTCCCCAGCCATTAGCAGGAATTGAAACCATAGCAGAATTAGGTATCACACTTCTGAAACAGTTTGTTATATAATGCTCTCAATGAGAAAGTAGCATTTTAGTAATTTAGAAGTATACAAAACTGTATCTTGCTTTAATAATGCAGTGTACAAGTATAGTGTGTGTATGTATGTGTGTGTGTGTAATATATATATATATATATATATATATATATATATATGTGTGTGTATAATATATATATATATATATATATATATATATATACACATGTGTGTATGTATTTATGTATATATATATATGTGTGTGTGTATCACATATATAGTTGTGAGCAAACGAGTTGTTGCTAACGTAGCAAGCTGCGGCCCTCGCATAGCGAGGGCCGCGGGCGAGGGCCTCAGTTGCTGGCATGGAGAAAATGAATAAGCTTAATTTTATTACGACCCCCGCAAAATTTACCTTAAAACGCAAACAACACGACACCGCGACCCTCGCAAAATTAACGTCACAACGCAAACAACATACGAGACACGTTACCACTCATTACGACCTCGCAAAAATCGTCCACATCTCGCGAACATGAAAAAATTGAAAACACAATAAATACACACAGCACATACATAAAAAGCTTACCTACAGCAAGAGGGAGCATCCAGGACCTCAAAAAAGCAACTTACACCTTCATTTCAAACAAAATAAAAGAGTTTAGATGCTAAAAAATTCTCAAAGCGAGAGAAAAAATGGCTGACGAACAAAACGAAAACGAGGCTACAGCACTCTAAACACGTAAAACACCACAAGAAACTCGCAAAAGACCTACGGATATTCTGCTAAGACGCATCCACACATTACCCGCCATTTTACGACAATGCGGAAGTACACAACTACGCTAACGGTTTGGTCTCGCGCACGCACACTATCACACTGCACACATTCAGCACGCTTACACAGCAGCTCCACACCACTAATGCTGCAGCAACATCAAAACAGATTGCCAGCTCTTCAACACAATGCTTTAAAATACGTAAAGTATATTCATTTATTAATGTATTATATATTTCATTATTACACACCAAACAGCATTAGCTACCTTATCATTTCATTGCCATCATTTTTTGACGGGCAATTCGCTAGTATATATATAAATATATACTGTACAGTGGAGGGCTTCTATTGCTCTTTTGCCCAGCATAAATTAAATAATTGTTGTTATAAACTACCTCCTCTGAAAATTTACTACACAAGTTAAGGAACTGGCCCCACGCTGAGGCAGTAACCTTGTAACATCTGTAGATGGATAGGTACCCTGACTTGGGTATAATCCATCCTGAGCTTTGCTTAAAGCTGTGTAATACAGCAAGCTTTTGCTTAAAGGAAGCAATGTTTAAAATGGTATTAGATTACAAGAGCGAAGTCTTTGTGCATGTCCCTGTTCAGCTTTCCAGAATGCATTGTAACAACTGTATTTCTCTGAATGTTTAGTAGAAAACAAGTTCCTTTAACTTGTTTTAGACCTTCAAATGTGAACACAAATGCACTATTTATTTGAAGAAAAAAAAACTAGTTTGGTGATGACAATTTTACTTAAAGTGTACTTTTTCACATACTTTGTTTAAGAGTAAGACGCTTGTGAATGCTACACTCACAATTAACTCACATCAGCAAACCTCATAGGTTACACTATTATTTTGCTTTAAAATGCCTGGTAAAGGGTTGAGAAGATTCCCACATTATCTTGCAAAAATTCCTAATCCTCTTAATATTGTTCTATATTAACAAACAATTATTTCTAAGTTATTAGACCTCCAAAGTTAATGTGTAATCCATAATGTCAAGATTAATCAATTAGCAATTTAGATAAGTCACATAATTTCTAATATGATGAACATATAGATAGGTATTATTTTAATGTTTAATGTTACAATGTTCATTGTATCTAACAGTGTTCATATCATTCAGTAATTACAAACCTCAAATTTATAACCAAATGTTTTTAATGAGAATCTATCACATATATATTTGTGGATCTGAGCCCCTGTAAGGAATGGTTACGGTGTTGGTAACGCACTTGCGAGGCGAGCCGTCACGCGGGGCTTAGGACTTAGACTGCCGAACTTGCGGCATATAGGGCCGCAATAGTGAGCCTCGCAAAGCGAGGCAAACCGTTGCGGCACGTAACCACAAGGGCAGCGAGACATCCTCCTCCCTCCTTCCCCTCCTCATTCCTTCTTTCCCTCCACCTCCCTTCTTCCTCCTTTTCCTCCTCCCTCCTTCCTCCTTTTCATCCTCCCTCCTTCCTCCTTTTTATCCTCCCTCCTTCCCCCTTCGCATCCTCCCTCCTTTCCCCTACTCATCCTCCCTCCTTCCCCCTTCTCATCCTCCCTCCTTCCCCCTTCTCATCCTCCCTCCTTCCCCCTTCTCATCCTCCCTCCTTCCCCCTTCTCATCCTCCCTCCTTCCACCTTCTCATCCTCCCTCCTTCCACCTTCTCATCCTCCCTCCTTCCCCCTTCTCATCCTCCCTCCTTCCCCCTTCTCATCCTCCCTCCTTCCCCCTTCTCATCCTCCCTCCTTCCACCTTCTCATCCTCCCTCCTTCCCCCTTCTCATCCTCCTCCTCTTTCCTTTCCCCCTCTAAAATTGCCTCCCTATCCCCTTTCCCCTTACTATCAGGCGATCAGCTCCTGCTGCTCTCTTCCCTTTAGCGCCGGCTTCTGGCTGTGTCCCAACCGGCATATGCTAATGACGTGACGCGATGTGAAGTCATGTCATTAGCATATGCCAGTTGGGACACAGCCATAAGCCGGCCCTGCATGGGAGAGAGCAGCAGGAGCTAATCGCCTGACAGTAAGGTGAAATGGGATAGGGAGGTAAGTATAGTGTGGGAAAGGAAGGAGAGAGGAGGATAAGGGGGGAAGGAGTTAGGGAAAGGGAGGAGGATAAGGAGAAAAGGGGGGAGGAAGATAAGGGGGGAGGGGGGAAGACACAGGAGAGGGAGTGGGGGGGGAGAGACATGGCGGGAAGGAGACACAAGGGAGGGAGAGGAGAGGGGAAATGAGACACGAGGGAGGAAGTAGACAGGGGGAGAGACGAAGGTGCTCACATTGGGTGGCAAACAGCATTGCCAGGCTTAAAATGGAATTCCCTTTATTTTTTACGGGCAAGTAGCTAGTAATGGTAATAAAATGAGATACCCTTAAGTAAGGCGCGCTTTAATAATGCATAAAATATGTTGCCCATATTTAAAAATTAAAGAAATAATGTAGAACTAACAGTAATTGTTAAAACACTGATAAGAGGCACTCCATCGACTTGATGATGATATTTTTGTAACTGGTGGGCATCTTTGTTGCATTTAGTAGGAGCGCATTCACAGATTACTTGGTACCATCTCATTGCTCAAGTCAACAGTGAAGTGTATGTAAGCTATATATATTAAATGTCCATTTGCGGGTGCAGTGATAAATACCTTTGCTTATCAGTGTTGTCAAACTTTATTTTCTAAACCTACATTCATTTTTAATTCTGGCTTTTTAGAAAATATTATGCTTCATTTAGGGCACATTATTTATAGGGAGCTGCTTGTATTTCCATTGCATGTGCCCTTAAATTTACAGACAAATCATTGGATGCTATTTGTGTGTAGATTTAGCTTCACTGTTCATAAAAATATACTGTGGACATATAAATGGTAATATACTCACAAATATTTTGGGATTATTACAAATCATTAGTGAGCGTTGTGTGTCTGTATGATTGGTATTTTATCTTTGTCAACATTATGAAGTACTAGTCTTTAAACCGCTTCTCTGGAGCCTAATTACAGAATTGCATGAACAGTACAGCAAGATATGTATACACTAGAGAGGCAGAGACCACATTTCTTATATATCTGTTTGATGGTTTTAGATTTAGCCCATCAAAAGACACCAGAAAAATCTTTGTTTTAGTTATACTCTTCTTATGCTGCGTCCTGCAGTTATAAACCCATGTAGGTCAAATGAAAATGTTGTACTGGTTCTCCATAAAAAAAGATATATATATATAGAAATATAAACTTACAGATAAATAACTGTGTGTATGTATACATTTGTGTTCACATTTGAATGTCTAAAACTAGTTAAAAAAAAACCTGTTTCCTGCTCAGAATTCTGAGAAATACAGTATTTGCACTGCATTCTGGGAACCTGGGTAGGGACATACAAATGTGCCGCAAAGGATTCACTCTTTTTAATCCAAATAACATTTTAAACATGGCTCCTTTTAAGCATATTACGCAGCTTTAAGCAAAGCCCAGGATGGAATGTGTGTGTGTAGGTATGTGTGATATTTATATCCGTAAATCTAGTAAATTTTGGGTGCCCTAACAATTATCCATATCACATACATTGATCCTAATAGTGGCTTATCGCACAACTATATTTATTCATTTTGGGACAAATAACTAGAAATAAAGGCTGAAGTAAAAATAATTAGGTCATTAAATATGTGCAAGTGTCATTTTAATCTAACCAAGCATAAATCAAACTAATCTATGCACATTTTGCCTGCCTTGGCCAAAACTTAAGTCTCTGTTAACCACAGAGATGCTTTAGGTTGCCATGTTGATTAAGTATCCACTGCACTTTATAACTATTGTTGCACATTGTTTTTACACATGCAGTTTCTGTGCAGTATTAACTACATATTCACAAGATGCTTAATATAGGTCAGATCCACCTGTACTTCACACTTTTTCGCTTGCTTGTATTCCTGGAACTGTATTACAAGGAAGCAGTGGAAACTTTGCATATTTTGAGATATGAAGCAGGAAGCTTTGGCCTGTTTCAAACATACAAATAAGTGTAAAAGGAAATTCATTTATTAACTAATTCTTAGGCGTGTAGATGTACACAAATTCACTGTTTTTTTAATGTCTTCTGTATTATGCTAAAGAGTGTCTTTCAGTCTTTTGCCCACCATAAGCTAAATGGATATATTCTAGCAATATTGTGGTTTGTTCAATAGGACCTTATACACAGGAAAAAAAACACCACAATAGTACTAAGAAACTATAAATGCCTAGCAGTTATTATTTCTCAGCCATTTTGGCTAAGGTCAAGTGTAGTACTGTCCCCTTCTATTACCAGCATGAGGGTTGGGGGTGGCTAGAGGCTCTTGGTATTGCCAGAGGCCCTGATTAGCAAGAAGCCTGGAACCTTAATGGTGTTGGCACTTTTTAACACATGCTGTGAAACATATATTTTTTGGGGTCTCCGGTTAGTGGAGTCCTTTTGGCACCGGGGAGTGGTCCCTTATTTTTTAAGCCAGCTCTAGTCTTTGGGTTACTGCACACTATATGTGCCCTAAGCACATGATGTGCGCCGCTAGAATCTTGTTTTTACAGAAGGGAGTTCTATGTCCCTAATGTCCTTGCGTCCTGAAGGAGAAGGCAGAAGTGATTTTTGTGTGTTTTGTTGGTTTGGTTTGTTTTGTTTTGTTTTTTGTCTTGTTTTTTTGTTTTTTTTGGACACTGGCACAATCTTGATTTTTTTGGCTCAAGATTTTGTTTTGATGCACCCTTCACTGACTAATGGGTGGCAGAGGTGGTCTTTCAGGTCCTCTGCTTGGGACTTCTTTGATAGGATCCTGGGCAAATTTAGTGGCAACTCCCTACCCAGGGAGAGATGGCAAGACCGGTTAGAGCCCTGAAAACAGAAAACAACTTTGTGTTTGTTGTGCATGGCACTAAGCTTCAATAATAATAATAATAATAATTAAAAAAAAAGTCTAGCACTTGATATTTATGTCCAGTTCTAATATACTCTGAAGCCAGTTCTGTGTTCCAGGAAAACGTTTAATAACATTCATTTATCCGATTACATATTAACACAAAGGGAATAGGTAAACAATTCATTTTGACAGTGCTATTCCTTCCACAGAAATCAAGTGCGTGCTGCGGGGGAAATACATGTGCAGCATCGCTACCTGTCTTGGCAAATTACCAATGACCTCCTTCTGTGAGCTTAAAGGGAGCGAATGCAAAAAAAAAACTGTTTGGGTTCTTTATAACACTTTCACTGGCAAAGAGGCCTGCAGCGTATCGGAAAGCAAAGCATTGCATGTTCCCTCCGCCGGTGAAAGGATAAAAAAAGCATTAAAGACGGGTATATAGTATTAGAAGGGGTGTCCAGTTTACAATACAACTGCTTGTGTATGAAGTAGATGTCTCATACTAAAAGTTTCAATGATGAACCAAATACCCATCATCTTCGCCTTCCTTCCCTCCAGTGATCAATAGAACGGCACACCCACTCAGGCTCCAAGATATTATGAAGTTCTATAGGCAGATATAGAATGTTACATTATAAGTCATCTAATAATAACATTTCCTCTATAATACTTTTATGGTTGTTACAGAAATGCAAATGTTAGGTGGTTACATACTTCACAGCCATGTGGCTGTTTTTTTAAATAACAGTAGCCCTTTAAGTAATTATAACAAACTAACTCAATAATTACACATTTGTTTCTGACTTGCACTTCCATCTTCCCTCATTTTGACAAATAGTTCATTTTGCTACCCAATCGGATTACGTACAATTCCAAAACGTAAATAATAATACAAATTAACCAAAATTACTGATTTTACCATTAATAACATTTTATGCAACAAAATATAAACATAAATATTTAAAGCACATTTCTTTAAAGGCAGGACAGCAAACTTAAACCTTTACTGTCACTTTAAGATGCTCGATAAGTTATGTTGTTAAAGGACAGTTGACACTAAAAATCAATACCGCTTCATAGTGAGATTTTTAGTATGTATAGACTGTATCCTCAGAAGTCAGGTCAGTGTCCCCAGTGCCTCCATACTTGCACTATGAAACCACATTGATTTGTAAGAAGCAAAGGAAAAAAAATGTCAGTATGAGAGTGTATATGTATATATATATATATATATATATATATATATATATATATATATATAATCATCATATTGACAGCTCCTGTTTAGACTAGATATGGTACAATTAAACATCCCCTAAACCTGGGTAATTGTTGTAGGACATTACTGAAAGTCAATTCTTCATTAATGTTCTCTAGGCAGGTGCACTGGTGGCACTTTGATTCATGGTTGTAGTTGTTTAGAATACTTTGCTTTGCATCAATGCGCCTAAAAGGGTTAAAGAGGGTAATTATGAAATATCGCTTTTAATTGAACCCCACTGAGCTTGTTTATTGATGAGGAAAGATGTGAAATCACTGAAACTGAGATCACTAAACCAGCGAAGCCGGACGGTGTGACATTAATTACTGCTGCCTTTAAATATTAAAGTTACCTTTGGGCTTACACTAAGTAATTAGCACAACTGAAACATTTAATTTAACATACAAAAAATGAAATAAATCCTCGTCCTTAACCCCTGCGCGTCTACATGGTATTATATTGCATAGCAGAATCTGAGCATTAACCTTCTAAACATTTTTATTGTAAGCAAATCTGCGGCTTTGTATTGGCGCTGTCGGCTTCCTAGCGTGTCATTTCTATCTGAACAGAATCGTTGGGTGACAACTACTATTCAGTTCTGCAAATCTGTTGAGACTTAGTCATTTATAATCCTTAGTTTAAGGACAGAAAAAGCTTTACATTCTGGCAAAAGCTTTTGACAGTGCTGCTGTTAATGCAGATTTAAAATCTCACATCCCTGCTGCAAGAATAATATCTATTTATTTGGCCTAATAACTCATTTTCTCAGTTTTATTGCTCCTGGCCCTTCCTGAATATGCTATGACTTCAACTGCAGATTGAGGTGAAAGTATAGCATGTCTGATTTGTTATAGATCGGGTACGTTTCACTCTGTTTTATACCCATCAGTCCTTTAAATGTTTTGTATATATTCCGTATTCTTTGTGTTTTAATTTAATGCACTTATTCAGGCAAATTACAATACATTTTCTCCAACTTTGGTAAATGTGCTTTCTTTTTACTGCTTGCTTGCTGTGTTTGTTAAAGTACGATGTTATTCTGTCTATTATTGCATTCTTTCACTTATAGTTTTTACATTTTCCCTTACATTTTTATAGAATAGCAGTAACTTTTATTTCAACAATATTTTTTCTAAAATAAAGTATTTCATTTAATTACACAAAGACTTGTAAAAATGTTTGAAACTGCATTTTATTTGATTTCAGAAATGAACCTAGTGAGTTTCCATTTGTTTTAATGCAGTAGCATTTTTTTTTTTTTTTTTACTTTTTATAATTGTTTGTTAAAAAGTTACAAACTTTGGTGCTATTTCCAAATGCTATACTCTCTCAAAGGGCAAATATTGTTTTACATACATTTTAAGTGTTTCACGAACTAATATATTTAGCATGTTTTCTAAGCCATGAGCATAAAAGCATTTTTAAAGAAAATCCTATATTTAGCTGACCCAGCTTAAACTTCAAGTCTTTCTATATCTTGAGGGGGGGGTGGGGGTTATGCTATTGGAACTTACTGTTAGAATAAGTTCTACTGTCAAGTACATATGAATCTTGGCAGTCTGTTAACAAAACTAAATAGCGATCTTATCTGAATCTTTTGTTCCTCCTAAAGTTCTAATCCTGTTAGGAAAATGCCTGCTGCCCTTAAGGAAAAACTGGATACAATAGTTAAAAGTTAAAGATTGTATTTATTTATATTATTATTATTACTAGAAACTTTCCCCTCAAAAAATTACGGCAATAAGATTGTAAGGGCGGTAAATTTTATTGGTGTTTCAAGATGCTTCGGCGCTCATTGTGAGGTTCTTGGTTGTTTGTGTGCTATGAGCATTGTTTTTTTTTTTTGCTAATGGAATAATGAATAAAATGATACATCAATATACTTTACCTATTTTCAAGTAATATATGCAGAAAGCATTGTGCAGAAGAGCTGGCAATCTGTTTTGATGTTGCTGCAGCATACAATGTGTGTGTTTTGAGTGCTGTGTGTGTTTTGAGTGTGTAGTGTAAATAGTGTGTGCGCGCGAGGAAAATCCATTAGGGTAGCTGTGTACTTCCGCATTATGTAAGTTAGTGTTGTAAAATGGCGCCTAATGTGTGTTACGCGTCTGTGGCTGATTTGTCGTCCTTGTTCTTGGATCGCGTCCGTCTTTTTCGGAAAATCCGTAGGCGTGTGGTGGTGTTTTGCGTCTTTAGAGTCCTGTAGCCTCGTTTTCGTTTTTTTCGGCTGCCATTTTTTCTCTCGCTTAGGGGATTTTCAGGTGTCTAAACTCTTGTATTTCGAGTGAAATTGAGGTGTAACTTCAGTTTTCCAGTTCCTGAGTGCTCCCCCTTGCTGTAGGTAAGCTTTTTATGTATTTGTTGTGTGTATTTATTGTGTTAATGTTTTCATGTTCGCAGGTTTCGGGCGGTAAGGTTGTGTTTTTGCGAGGTCGTAATGTTTTTTTTCTAAGTTCCTCGTATTTGTTTCTCGTAAGTCCGTAAATTTTGCGAGGTCCGCAATTGCTGGCAAGGTGCGCCTTCGGCGCTCCATGCCAGCAACTGAGGCCCTAGCTTCGCGAGCCCGCAGCGTTAGCAACAACCCACATGCTCACAACTATATATATGATTTTTATTATTATGTGTTTAACTTTAGTGGTCATTTAAATGTTGACAATGTGCTAGTGCTATACCAGCCTTGCATACTCTTTCCTTCCCTATTCAGAGTCTAATTTTTTTCCCCAAGCTGAGCTTCTTTTAATGTCTTAAACAGCATTTCCAGAATACTTCTCTTGATTTTCCAGATTCACATATTTATTAATTGCAGGGTCCATGTTTAGTGCATTCTGCGGCTCCGGCTGGGCCCACGTGTTAGCATTCAAGAGAGTGAACTACTTGTTTGTGCTCTCTAAGAATATAATATAGCGAAGCCAAACTCACATTACATTTTAGTGTACCTCGTAGGTGTGTGACCTCGTGACAAGTAGTCAGCTAGGTGATTATCACCACTGTCCAATGAATCTTATTCGGCAGCACTGTAAAATAATTGGCTTTGAACTGCTTGTCTGTGAACACTTCTATATCCTTGTGTTTTGCGAGAGCACATTCATATGCCTTTATCTCGATGGCACCATAATATTTCGACTCCATCTTTTAGCTCACATTTTTCTTTCAAATTCCATCAATCCTTTATATGTTGTAGTTAACTTTCATGGCTGCTTTGTTACCCTATGCATAAAATGTATAAGGCTACGCAAAATTATTCATTTTAATGATGTGCAATTTACCAGTGTGGAATTATTTTCTGCTATTAACTTTTACAAAAGATCTGATTAATCATTTTAGTTCCTATAAAGGTGCAGCGCTATGAATGAGTTCTGCCCTCCCCGAAGTCATTAGCACTATCCAAATGCCTTTATTGTGCCTGCTCTTTGTTGAAAACCTCAAAGGCTAAAACAAACATTCTAGAACATTGTCTTCTCAGAAAGAACATGGCCAAGGTTATATCACTGTAATAAACTAAACTCTGGTAAAAATGAGTTGGAAATTGCAAATCGCTGCAACCCTGTCTATTGTGCACCTCCACAAAATACAATAAATGTAATATTATTTTTCAAGGAATTTGACCTATTTATATATTTTTCTGAGTTGTTTTTTTTTGGGGGCGGTTGACTCATAGCTCAATATTTACAGGAATGCAGAGGGGATTTAATTCCATTTGATTGAATTCCATTTACAACTTTTTTCAAAAGTAATTTTTTTGGTTGAGCAGTAATAATGTAAATTATTTTTACAGTTAATATACAAATATTATATATGGATTCAAAGCAATTATACGATGCTTTGATTTTGGCCCATTACACAGTTAATACCTGCGTAGCCTTGTACATGCCATGTGATCTTTTGATGATTTTCAATTATAATCTTCGTGGATACGGATACACTTATTGCCCTTGAGATATTTTCTTTGCTATGAAAATTAATTTAATGCGATCTACAGTATAAACTCAGTATTTAAATTGGATGTTAATGTAATGGGATCTTGTTCAAATGTGACTCTAGGATAGAAACAACAACCAGTTTGAGAGAGGTATATTATTCATGTAGTTTTTAAAAATGACACTAACATTAATTTCACAAACATTTGCTTTTGCAGTTTTCTGATAATATCCGTGCCTAACCCTCTTTAAGTGGGAATTGTAAGCAATGTTGTAATCGTTTCAACAACATGTATTTACATGATTTTTTAGGGTTCAATTCCCCCTCTTTGGAGTCTTTCCATCCACACATCCATAGAGCTTGATGCTCTTCTCTCTGTACAGCGTCATTTGTTTTCCTCTTCCTCCATATAAATTAAATTTTCAATACACGTCCCTAAATACAGTCTGTGTTTGATGTATTCCCCACATAAAACCTTAGTGCTTGATGCCACCTCCCCACAAACGTACTCAGATGCCCCCCCGTCCGCACATCGTTACGCCATGCTTGATGCTCCTCCTCACAGCTTCAGTGGTGTGTGTGTGTGTGTGTGTGTGTGTGTGTGTGTGTGTGTGTGTGTGTGTGTGTGTGTGTGTGTGTGTGTGTGTGTGTGTGTTGTCTCACACATTTTATGGTCTGTCTTATCATCCATACAGCCTACTTTAGTATGGACAAAACAACAAGTTAGAGGTGCTCATCAGAGAACTAACTACCCTTATAGGCTATGATAACCCAGTCTGAGAGCAACCTCTTTTAGCGCACTTGTGCCCTTCACCAGGAGAAATCTCCTGTAACATATCAATCTGGTCCCACTCACTAGAGTGGTCCAGCCCCGAAATACCAGGCAATTCTACCCTGAACAGGAGAGACAGCAAACTGCAAACGTACGTTTTGGCCTTCATTCATAAGCTCTATATTTATGTTGTTGTTGTTCAGTTGTGTCCAGCTCTCCGTGAATCTATGGACAGCATGCCAGGCATATCTTGTGTCTGGTACTGCTTAGCAATAAGGTTTCTTGGCAAAGGTACTGTAGTGTGAGTTGCCAGTTCCTTCTCCAGCGCACCTCAATTTGTCTGACCTCTCTGCTATGACCTGCGTATCTTGGGTGACCCTACATATTATAGTTCACAGCTACACAAGTCTCTTCACCATGACAAGTTAGCGATTCAGAAGGGGATATGTATTCATATTTCTCTCTATATGCAAGCCTTTATGTGTTTGTCAAAGAACCTTTCCCTGTCTAGATCTAATTTGTAAGTGAACTTTAATTCAATTACTATTCCGGACAGTATAATTTTCTATTTTATTTAACTGATTAAAAATGGAACATACAAAAATAATCTGTCCTTTAGTGAAAATGAATATGTGATACTACATTGTACACTATTTATTTTTATTAGAATTGATGAATATTGTGTGAAAGTAAAGATTTTAAAAAATATAATACGATGGGGAAAGCAACATCAGTAAAGATTATAATTTAAATATTTATATTGTAATATAAAACACTTTACCCAGACATACTGTAAACATTTGCTAAGGAAATGATTTAGGACTAAAGGTGAATATTTTGATATCACATTTTATTTGTGGTGGAGGGACTAGCTTTACTCCAAACAAAATATAACAATATAGGAAACGGCAACCTTCTGTTTTCCATTGAAGTAAATAAAGGCACTCCACACCGCACATCAATTTTCACAGTCATTTAATAGATTAGAAGGCAGTTGTAAATAGCAAAACCCACATTGCTAACTCGCTGAAATTTCTTTCTTGATGTTCTTTTTTTCTTTTTTTTCCTGTATTCATTTTGCCATTCTTTTATTTAAACTAGCATATAAACATTGATTGCATCTGTAGAGCACAGATATGGTTACATACTGCATGTTTAAGTAAGCATGTATTTGTTAAAGCAGAACAAACATTTGTTCTTTTGCTTTGTGCATGACATGTATATTCTCTTGCAATTATTTATGTTTTATGCGGTCCTATGTGCATTGCCCAAGCCCCACTTAGACCTACTCCTTTTTCCTTGTTATACTGTATCCTAGACTGTGAGTGCGTATTTGTCTACTGGCAACAAACCTGGGTGTAATTGAGACGCCACTAATCCAAATCTCCCCCCCCCCCCCCCCACCCCCACCCCCAAAAAAAATACAAAATATCCATTCAGATCACCATTAATGCAGGATGACAAAGATGGTTCCTCACATCAGCCAAGCTAGCAAACTTCTGTCCACCTCCATATCTACTGGGGAAACAACCAAGATCCCTATTAGATCTACCACATGATTGGATCTATTAAGTAAGAATCCCTTACACCAAATTTTAAACTCAAAAACTCACTACTGCAGATAGTACTTAACTAACATCATCCTCGCATATTGGAAACAAAAAGCACTCAATGCCCTTGGAGACTGAGCTACACAAACCAATAATATCTTGCAGCTAGAAGAAATCTGCATGAGACCACGTAAGTACCTACAAGAGCTGAGTATGCCTATTTACTCTAATATGCCTCCACTATTTGTAAGAAAATAGTAAAATTTGTAACAAAAAGTTAGATAAATAGTTCATTCTTGATTTTCTGTAGACTTGTACAGATGATCAAATAAAGTACATTATCGATGACTCCACAAGCCCCAGATCATTCCCAATATAAATTGCTGTACTGTCAAATCCAGTCTAAAGATGTCCTTGAATAATATCAGGAATATTTTAAGGTATTTCAGCACATATTAATATCAGGTTTATTTTTACATTTTTGTTTGTACTAAATATTTTTCCACTTTTCTCTCATTTATTATGCTTCTTTATTTCCTTCTTTCTAGAAAATGCAAAGCAATCTATTTAGAGATTTCCAACTCAATAAGCCTCATACAAATGTGACCTCTTTATATCATTCTCGCTCACCTTTTGTATTTCTCATCTTTAATAATGTTAGCCAAGTATCCTCACTGTGCATGTGGATATTATTTACGCTGATATAACTAAGCTTAATGAGTCTGGGTCTTAAGGGTTTTGTCATGGTCATATTGATAAGGCACAATATGCCGATCATCACTTTATAGAATGCAGGGATACTGCATTAATTAAAGCTAGTATCATAATTAAAATGTTTTATAGCCAGTATTATTGTTCTGTATTGCCTCGCTGCTATATTTAGCTCTCAAGGTGTTTTTATTGACCTCACTGGTTATGTGATCTGTTCTGTGTTCTGTTGGGGAATTAGCTATATTAGAGTAATGTTTTATTATACATTCTGATTTTGCCCTTTAACTGATAGAGATTGCAATAATAACCATTATCTTCTGCAGTTTCTTTCAGGCTTTTCATACTCCGTTTATAGTGATAATCTCAGCACCAAAGTAGATGCACATCATTTGTTAATTAATATGCCCACTACATTTGAATAATCTTTGAAGAGAGTGGGATAAATGATAAATCTGCCTGCTTTTTTGTTTTTGTTTTTTACTATTAACTTTTATTAATTAGTGTCACATGAAAGATTTGACTTTGTGTGTTCAATCTGAAATAAACTTAGAAGTATATTTTGCTGAAAACGCCCACACTGTTTCAGAGCACATAGCAGGAAACTGTTGAAGCCACTAAACCTGAAGATTTTAATAAAGCAGCCACTTAGATAGGATTAAGACACATCTACAAATGATTATATACATGCAGACTTTTAACAGATTTAACATTTTCTTGGTGTGACATTGTTCCTTTAATAACTAAACCAAGGTTTGCAGATGAATCATATGGTATCGTTAATCCTAGGTGAGTGCAAGAGTAATTTAAGTTTATAACAAAACTGTGATGTAAAGGAGCCACATTAAGGTAACTGTAATCATAATTACAAGTCACATTTAAGATAAGTGAAAGTAGACTAATTCCTCTTTGCATAGAATGATAGAGAACCCTTTTCAGACATTTTTGGTACTTTGAGTTAGTTTTATTTTATTTCAAATAGAATCTTTTCTATACGTTGTTAAAAAAAAAATTATGTTTGAGAGATTCTGCCTTTTCTATATACTTTTGTCTTGCCTCAAAACTATACAGGCACAAATATTAAGTCATTTTTGATATGTTTTAACCTACAAACCATGGGCCGTTTTAGTAGCCTTCTTTGGACAGAGTCTAACTTATTTATAGTCGTCGTATATATCTCTTTATATTTTGCATGTTATCTTAGTTCAGAGAAAACATGATATAACAGAGTCCTGCTGTGAAGCTGGAAAGGACTATAGCCTTAAGGTAAATGTAAGGAAATCCTCTTCTTGTAATGGATTGGTCTCATGAGCCCTTGAAATAGTTTCAATACAGATCTCATAGAAAATATAAAATAGTTGAAATTGACCTTGATATTTTGATGTGAAATTTTATTTTGAACTTAAGATGGGGCTGCATCAAATGGACTTGGATTCCAAATTCTGTTCAAAGTCATGTGAATTTTACTTTGAAGTCCCCATGAAAATGTCTTTAGATTTATTAGGATACAATGCAAACTATTTCCTACAAAAATGATTCATAAATGCAAATTCAACTGGAAATCTAGAATTGTTGAAGTAAAAATAGCCCTGTAGAAGGAGAAATTGGAACATAATAAAGTCCACAAAAATGTAATTTGCATGTTGTATGTTTTACCTGCCATCTTACCCTATGTAACCTGAAATATTTTCTAATAATATAAGATGTTCAGTCAGATCAAATTCACTGCTCATACAAATTAAATGAACAGTTTAGTCCCATTTTTACAGAATATGTAAGGTTGATAATAAGCATTACTGTAAGCTATCATTACCTTTTTCAATCAGCTTGCTTCAGCTACTTTCTCAACAGTACATCCTTTTAAACCAAGATTTCAATTACGCCTATGCAAAGCACTGGCACTTTGAAATGCTGGTTATCCATTGTAGTAGTTTTTTTTTCTTTCATTGAAACAAAAGCATAATTGCATATTATAGTTAGTAAACTAAAGGCTGTATTATTAATATAATTACTATTTGTTTGTTTTTTGCTAAAATAGTTTTTCCCATTATCAGACGTATTTATTCGGAAGAGTATATTTTAAATGCAGGTCTGCAGTGGTCGTTTTAAAACAAGGGTGGGGAAACTATAAAATACTATTTTATCTTACCCTCCGTGGACCATGTTCTTAATATCCATGCTCTTTCATCTTGTGTGTGTCATAGCTTTTGTCTTTAAGGTAATCTCTTGAGCATTTATGGCCCAACATTCAGTATTCAGATAATCCATGAGGCTGAAATGTAGCTTCCCATTTTATAAACTATCTCATAAGAGGGAAGAACATCCCGGTTGCAATAATGAAAATCCAATATCTATCATGTTCGATATCCTTTTTTTTTTATCTTTTATGGTGAGCATTGCAGGTAAGGTGTAGTGTTTGTTGTATATGCATGTCTTATAAGTGCATTGTTTTTGTTAGGTTTTTTGTGTTTTGTTTTAATCCATTACTGAGAATTATTTGTAAGTTTAATGCAGTGGAACAACAGACAATACTTTTATATTTCTGCATTCTTCTTTGTTTTGTTCTCATAATTAAATTTATATGTATTCATGTTGAATTAAAATCCGTATGTAGTAAAACTTTTAAGATAAGTGCCTTGTAATTAAGGCTGGATTGCTTTGAAAAGCCAGTCTACATCTATAAAATGTCTGCAGTATTTTCTTTTTACAGAAAATATGCCTTAAAGTTAAAAGGACCAGAAAAAATAGTGATTTTGTGATAAATTCAATTTTGATTTATTACCCATGGGAAGCTATTGTTTCTTTGCAAAGTTTAAGATCTAAGACAAAATCATATTGTATTAAAGTTATTTATTATGAAATGCATTGTCAATTTTCCTAGATATACTTTTTGAAATGCTTTTTTTTTTGTTACTTGAATACATATTAGATCAGTGAAAAGAGTACTGGTGTGTATCATTTTAATTGCTTGCCTCAGTGTTTGAGTCATTAATTGCTTCTTAATAAGTTGTATTATTCGACTTGTTTTTTTATCATGCAAGCATGCTATGAACTTTTATACTGAAGACACAGAGAGATCATTTATTACCTTCAAATTATTTCATAATTTAATACACACAAATATTTTAATTTGAGTCTTTTTTTTTTTTTTTTTTGTCTTTTGGTCTTTAAAAATAGATTAAATATTGTAGACTTTGTGGCTAATTAAAAAAGTTTGAGACACTTTGCTATATCCTATATAAAAGGCTGCATACCAGGCAATTAGCTTACTTTTTAAGATACATACTACAAAATAATTTCACTTAGTAGATCCTTAGTCATACCTCACCCTGAATATTATATCTTGTTCTTTCTAAATGAGAAATTAATAATTGATAATTCAAAGAGGTGTTGCTTATCTTACGCATGGTATGAAATACAAAGCATAAGGAAAGTCTTCCTGACTTTAATATGTATTTATCGAGCACATTAAATGGTCTAATAACATTCATGAGAAAAATGCAAGAGGTTGGAAGATAGAAAGATATACGGGTAATGTGAGAAAGTACTGCTTTACACAAAGGACAGTAAATAAGTGGAGTAGCCTCCAGCAAAGTGGTAGGAAGTAACACAGTAAAGGAATTCACATGTGCCTGGGGTATGCATATGTGGTCTATATGGTGAACAAAGCCTCCACTGAGCAAAGTGCAGAAACCAGTCCATTTAGAAGTTGAAATATTGAACCATAAAATTATTTTTTTTCCAACCTACAGCCAGGTGTGGGACTTATGTAGGGGAGTATATGACCATAAATTATATAGAGGGGAAAAAAGAAAGACGTCACTCTTAATACCACCGGTAGAGCGAATCTTTGTGACCTCATAGCCCTCTATTTCTATTATCAAACACCCACAAATAGAAATAATGACCCTGTATGGCAATGCAATTGTCTTAAACCAAGGATAGGGATGAGGACCACACAGCATCAAGTTAAAAACATAAACTTTTTTTATACTCTCTTAAAAAAAAACTCTTACTAAAACCTTAGAAGACAACGTATAAAAACATAAAATGTCCTGGGAACGCTACTTCCCAGGTCATACTGAGTATTAATGTGGTAGTGATAAAGGGTTAAGCTGGTGCAGGATCATAATGAAAACATAATCTTAAGGCACTCTGCCTATTGTATACACTGATCCTATATAACCCAAATTTCTCACAAAGCCAAGATATAGTGTCCCAATATACAATAGATGATCTTGGATAATATAATCTACTAGACCACATTATACAACTCCAGCAGAGATACCTGGTACTATAGAGAATCTCAAAAGGATAGGACGTATGTAAATGTGATTTAGGAAATATGTGCTTTCTCTCTATCCAGCCATCAGATAATGGAAGGATCCAGGCACTGTCCCCTATAGTACCCTCAGTGTATCTAGCCAGCTCACGTAATAATATATATCCAAAAAGAAGGTAAATAACACTTAATCACCCTACCTAAAAAGTATATACTGCCAATATAACCGATATGAATCCGCTTGTGTTGCTGTGCGATTGGGGAATCGTGTCCCCGACACATGACGTTCCTATCAATCGACGCACACACTACAGTGCAGCCTAAACGTGCATTTTCGCATTCGGCTTGAACCATTCAGAATAACAGCTGTTATTACATATCACAATGTAGTATAGACGTTGTTCACAAAGGTGGAAGGTAAGAGCGAGTGATCTACCTGGGAGTGCCAATTAACTATTTGCTATGGAAAAAAGGCATTCTCTCCAACTCCCAAAAATAGAATAAGAGCCACATGTTGCCCAACATTGTACAAAAGAGCCAAAAGTACTCCTCTGCTTTAAAATGAGACTCTGTAATCTAAAAAAGGCAATATATCCTACCTTATCTGTCAATTTACTCAATATGACTCCGTGTTTCCACAGCAGTAAGATATTCTGGGGAGAGACGGTCACAATGTTCATACACGTCGTTCCCATCTGTGTGTTTCTAACCATGCTTTACAAGGTAGAACGACATTAACGTCTGTGAGATGTATGAAAACAAAAGCGTGACAATACTGAGAGAATCCCAATGGCAGATTAGCATCTCTGGTAAATACCTTGTCAGCTTTTCAACTTTAACAAAACCTGTAATAAAAGTAAAATATTTGTAGAATATTACCAACAATGTACATTAGTGGAAATCTTAAACACTCGTTCGCTATTATTTTTCCCATTAACTTTAAATGATCACTCTTATTTGTTGTAAACTAAACATGACATGTATAATGTTTTTAGAAAGGAAAGAAAAAGAATAAACACTACATTTTACCTTATAATTTATACATACAAATATTCTTTTCTGCAGGGATCCATTTTCTTTGCTGAGCTGACCTTGTCGAATATTTTTTCCAGTGTGTTTGTGTGAGCTAATGAGCTTCCATTAGTCCTAATGAACACTATTGCAGTTTAAATGTCACACTATAAACAATAAACTTCCTTGCATTTAAAGTCTTCTGCCACCTCAAGAAGCTGATCCGGGGAAGGCAAAATGGTAGAAATCATTGGAGCATAACTGAATATAAAAAAAAAAAAAGGCTTTTTGAGGAGTCCGTACAATATGGAGTTCATTTCAGTATGACGTTAATTGGACTCTACCTGCTTCTGACAAACTACTCTACCAATTATTTATCTAACTTGTAAACTGTACTAATTATGATATACTAATTAAGAGCACAATTACATTCCCTAAAATTTGCTGACAGTAAACTTATATATACAATGTTTGAGTTGAATAGCTGCAATATAGAATGTATAATTTTTTGTGTATATAGGGACATATATTTGATGGCACATGTGAGCAAATAATCTCGTCTCATTTGTGTACTGTAACTACCTAAAATCTCGGTTTAATAAATCCTCCGTAACTTTGTGTATCCAATATAAAGCTTGTGAATGTTCCTTTTGGTTAAGTAGTACTTTTACCACTAAAACTTCAGTGCATCTATCAGCATGGCCTAGAAAATGATATGCTGCCCATGACTTTTGACTGCACTATTAATAATTCTGGTCCTGCAGTTTGTGAAAACTGTTCAGGTTTTATACTTCATTAATAATAAAGTAGTATTCTATTGTATTTTTACTTTTTGTTTAGTTTGCATCCATGTGTCGCAATAATCTGATATTCCATCTTCCTGTGCCACAATTTAAAAAAGGCTGGGGACCTCTGGTATATTATACATTTGTATGAAACCTAACCCGGATTGCTCCATCTACTTCAGCTAAAGCGTAAGCAGAGCAATTTTTGGTATATATAATTCATGAATCCACTGTGTACATTTTAGACTACATCTTAGTACTTAAAGTCAAGCATTTATGTTCCTGCCCCAACTGTAGTTTTGCTTATACTGAAGTGTTTAGATTTTACCTTAGTCATCATACAAAAAAACATTTTTCAAGGTCTGTTAAAAAAAAAAATAGATACTGTATTCATACAACAGTGCAAAGTGATCAGGTACTTATTAACTTACTGTGGATGCTTTTAAAGTTTAAAACATTTAAATGCACTTTATACTTGCAAGTAAGCAGCATTCAGCCTAATTTGACACACATCATAAACTTTATGTTGCTTGCAGGAATATTTCAGGGGATGATTTAGGTTACTCTTGATGTAAAAGGAGGATTGCCTTTATTACTCATTTTCTTTTAGTATCAAGCATGTATGCAGCATAATGCAGACAGTAAACTGTTGGTAAAACAATCCGCAATTAGAATAGTAAAATATTGGCTGGGTGTTCTACTTAAACCATTTATTTTATCTAAAATTGATATATGTTGTTTTAATCAGAATATTTATGTTTAGCAGTCTATTTATACAAAAAGAGCAAGTGTTTTAGGTTGTTCAGCATAGGAGATATTTCATTTAGTTACTAAATGTAATGGCAACCTTCCCTAGTCTGCTTCCCACAAATTGAAGTTAGAGTACAAGAAACCAGTCCCAAGGACAAATCTTCAGTTATTATATTAAAAAAATCTTTATATATATATATATATATATATATATATATATATATATATATATATATATATATATATATATATATATATATATATATATATATACATACACAGTCAGGTCCATAAATATTGGGACATCGACACAATTCTAAACTTTTTGGCTCTATACACCATCACAATGGATTTGAAATGAAACGAACAAGATGTGCTTTAACTGCAGACTTTCAGCTTTAATTTGCCTCCCATTTTTTAAGGGACCAAAAGTAATGGGACAATTGGCTGCTCAGATGTTTCATGGCCAGGTGTGTGTTATTCCCTCATTATCCCATTTACAAAGAGCAGATAAAAGGTCCAGAGTTCAGTTCAAGTGTGCTATTTGCATTTGTTGCTGTTAACCCTCAATATGAGATCCAAAGAGCTGTCACTATCAGAGAAGCAAGCCATCATTAGGCTGAAAAAACAAAACAAACCCATCAGAGAGATAGCAAAAACATTAGGTGTGGCCAAATCAACTGTTTGGGACATACTTTAAAGGAAAGAACGCACCGGTGAGCTCAGCAACACCAAAAGACCCGGAAGACCACGGAACTGTGGTGGATGACCGAAGAATTATTTCCCTGGTGAAGAAAACACCCTTCACAACAGTTGGCAGATCAAGAACACTACCCAGGAGGTAGGTGTATGTGTGTCAAAGTCAACCATCAAGAGAAGACTTCACCAGAGTAAATACAGAGGGTTCACCACAAGATGTAAACCATTGGTGAGCCTCAAAAACAGGAAGGCCAGATTAGAGTTTTCCAAACAACACCTAAAAAAGCCTTCGCAGTTCTGGAACAACATCCTATGGACAGATGAGACTAAGATCAACTTGAGTGATGGGAAGAGAAGAGTATGGAGACGGAAAGGAACTGCTCATGATCCAAAGCATACCACCTCATCAGTGAAGCGTGGTGGTAGTGTCATGGCGTGGGCATGTATGGCTGCCAGTCGAGAGCACTTAGGCTTTGAGCGCCAAAGGCGATCATCGCCTGCGAGCCTCACAAGGCGAGCCGTTATGGCACTAAAAGTCACAGCACTTGGGCGATGAATGCCAAAGGCGCTGATTGCCAGGGAGCCTCGTAAAGCGAGCAATGAAACATGCAGGACTTAGCCTCCAAACACTTAGGAAACGCGGGATCGACCTTAGGCTGCAAGCAGTTGACAAATGCAGGACTTAATACGACATAGGAAAAAATTAAGTTAACGGCCGAGCCGAGCAAAGCAAAAAACATGAAACACACACAAAAAAAAAGCATACTAGAAAAACATCACACAGAGTACGGCCAGGACGTCTGGGAGTAAGGTGGAACGCAAATTTAAGTCGATTTTGCAGAGTTTCTACACTCGAAAATTGGCTAAGCGAGAGAAAAAATGTCGGCCCAAAAAAATTAATACGAGGCTACAGAACCCTGGACCGCACAAAACACAGACAACCTCGTACCACCTTCACCCAGGAATGTACGAGGTACAAAATACACGACTACAAAGGATGGCAAATGCTTGCGAATCGTGTCGCACATAGACAAACGACGCTATGGCTTCAAATTTGGTTGACCGTCATTTTTTGACGGGCAAGTCGCTAGTGTATGTATATATATATATATATATATATATATATATATATATAGATATATATATATATATATATATATATATATATGTGTGTGCTGTAAAAAAAATTAGACAAAGATAAATCATTTCACAACTTTTTCCACCTTTAATGTGATCTATAAACTGTACAACTCAATTGAAAAACAAACTGAAATCTTTTAGGTGGAGAAACAAAAAAAGAAAACTAATGTGGTTGCATAAGTCTGCACACCCTCTTATAACTGGGGATGTAGCTGTGTTCAGAATTAAGCAATCACATTCCAAATCGTGTTAAATAGGAGTCAGCATACACCTGCCATCATTTAAAGTTCCTCTGATTAACCCCAAATAAAGTTCAGCTGCTCTAGCTGGTCTTTCCTGAAATTTTCTTAGTCGCATCCCACAGCAAAAGCCATGGTCCACAGAGAGCTTCCAAAGCATCAAAGGGGTCTCATTGTTAAAAGGTATCAGTGAGGAGAAGGGTACAAAAGAATTTCCAAGGCATTAGATATACCATGGAACACAGTAAAGACAGTCATCATCAGTTGGAGAAAATATGGCACAACAGTGACATTACCAAGACCTGGAGCTCTGGTCTGGGAGGCTACCAAGAGGCCTACAGCAACATTAAAGGAGCTGCAGGAATATCTGGCATGTACTGGCTGTGTGGTACATGTGACAACAATCTCCCGTATTCTTCATATGTCTGGGCTATGGGGTAGAGTGGCAAGACGAAAGCCTTTTCTTACGAAGAAAAACATCCAAGCCAGGCTACATTTTGCAAAAACACATCTGAAGTCTCCCAAAAGCATGTGGGAAAAGGTGTTATGGTCTGATGAAACCAAGGTTGAACTTTTTGGCCATAATTCCAAAAGATATGTTTGCCGCAAGAACAACACTGCACATCACCAAAAGAACACCATACCCACAGTGAGGCATAGTGGTAGCAGCATCATGCTTTGGGGCTGTTTTTCTTCAGCTGGAACTGGGGCCTTAGTTAAGATAGAGGGAATTATTAACAGTTCCAAATACCAGTCAATATTGGCACAAAACCTTCAGGTTTCTGCTAGAAAGCTGAACATGAAGAGGAACTTCATCTTTCAACATGACAATGACCCAAAGCATACATCCAAATAAATAAAGGAATAACTTCACCAAAAGAGGATTAACGTTTTGGAATGGCCCAGCCAGAGCCCAGACCTGAATCCGATTAAAAATCTGTGGGGTGATCTGAAGAGGGCTGTGCACAGGAGATGCCCTCACAATCTGACAGATTTTGAGTGTTTTTGCAAAGAAGAGTGGGCAAATCTTGCCAAGTCAAAATGTGCCATGCTGATAGACTAATACCCAAAATGACTGAGTGCTGTAATACAATCAAAAGGTTCTTCAACAAAGTATTAGTTTAAGGGTGTGCATACTTATGCAACCATATTATTTTATTTTTATATTTTTTCTTCCCTCTACCTAAAAGATTTCAGTTTGTTTTTCAATTGAGTTGTACAGTTTATAGGTCACATTAAAGGTGAAAAAAGTTCTGAAATGATTTATCTTTGTCTCATTTTTTTACAGCACAGGAACCTGACGTTTTAACAGGGTTGTGTAGACTTTATATATCCACTGTAGATATATATATATATATATATATATATATATATATACATTTGTGTAATATGTGAGAGTGTATAAAATATGGATTGATGAATGTCCATTGATGCAGTGTGTTTTACATACTTTGTCACGGTCAGATGTTTTTGTATTGAATTGATGGCATGCTACAAGCACATTATATGCATGTCTACCATTGTTATACAGGCTTCTCATTTTTAACTATGAAAACAACATTACATTTGATAAAGGAGTGTCAGCGCTTGCAATCCATTAGCACTTTATTGATTTTAAAATTGCGCTACATTGTTCCCAGTGGAGTCGTAGAGAGGCAGACATGGTCATTTGTCTCAAAACTTGTACCAAAATAATCAACTACTTCAGAGTCCCTTACTGTTCCTAGGGTATTAAATGTTATGTGTGTGAGTCATTGAAAGATACCCTTTAATTTGATCTAAGGAAGATATATTTGCAAAATGGACCATATTAATATTAGACATAATATCCATGTGTGATTCATTATACTGCTGCACTGTTAAAGTTTCAGTATTTTATCCAGTTTTAAATCGGCTGCATATTTTAATTTTATGTAGTTTTATTCTGGAATATGAAAGGAATTAACTGACATGTTAAATATTCAATTATAATTGGAAGATGTCCTATGAAATAATATAGTTTCTAGGTTGTGCTCACTGTTCTCTTAGTGTTGGAACTACTTTGTAGTATATTATTAATGGGTATGTCATTTAAAATAATATAGACAGCATATTGGTGTTTTTATACTCTAATGTTACAGTAGTACTTCTGTAACTCAGGGTTCTTATTAAAAATAATTAAGAACAAACAAAGAACAATATCTTAACACCATATCATGACTTGACACCTCTCTGTGTCACAAACTAATTGAGGTGGGATAACTGCATAAAGTGATCAATAACACGGATAAAATAGTTTTTGGCATCTGCAGAAAGTAATTATTAAATAGTTTCAATAACATAACATGTCAGTCTGAGAACAACAGTAGTGTTAAACTGAACACTTATAGCTAAACTTATCAAGTAGTTAGAGAAATATTTCTCATTATTTTTCATGACCATATCAATAATCTAAAATTGTGACACACATTTGGAAATGTTTTAGCCTCCATAAGTGCTTAAACTTTAGAAGGTCCAAAAAGCACCTGACCATGACTGATAATACTGTTCAATCTACTGTGTACTCATTGAATCCTACTTTTGTTGGAGGAAATCAAAGATCATTCTGGATACACTTTTACCACAGAACGTCTCCATAAACAGTATTTCCGCTGTAACTAAGGATTCTGCATAGTGACAGACAAATGAGGCTCGAAACATACCCCCTTCTTGCCTCAGACCCACTAACATGGGTAACCATATAGGTCTATTGGCCTTATTCTCAAGTAAGCTTAATAACATAGCCATGTCTTTGGGTATTGTGATAGAACCCACTCACAGATTGCAATTGTGACCTTATCTAGAGCTCATCATTTGAAGTTGGCTATGGCAACTGAATCCTTGGCTACAGTGGGAACATAGTCTACAGTGAAGTTCTGTGGAATACTGTTTTTTGGCCTTTGTGAGACATGTACTCAGGATGTTCTTTTATTTCCTTCCTTTAATCCCCTTTCTACCCATCATAATATATTTTGTGTCTAGTTAATTTTTTAGATACCTTTCAATATATTGTATATCTCAACATACTAGCCTTTTTCGACACTTACCTTCATGAAAAGCTGAAAGGGGCACTAACACAAATTCAAGTTGCTGAGTGAGTCAAAGATCAGTAATGTTTAGCATATTAAAATAAATGGGATTGTATCCATCTTGGATAGAGGCTGAGCTGTATCGTTCATATCCACCCAGGAGCAGTAAGTTTAGCATGGTCACAAAGAAGCAAAAACAGGAGCTTGACACGAAGAAAAATATCTGAAGGCTTTAATCAGAGCTTGTAGCAAGAAATGTGTAGTCTGTAACAAGCTGAGGTCTTGCACAGACAAGCAGGCATTATTATCCTTATTGACCTTGTTTTACTAGTTGATGTTCAATCTCCCAATGCACAAGGACTAGCACTCCTGGACCTGCTAAATGATAAAGTCAAGGCTATAGATGCAATACCCTGCAGATATTGACTGGAGATGAGTGTTGTATAGTGTTACCAATTAGACAATGCTGTTTCCTAAGCCAGCATTTGAAAATCTAACATTTATATGGTCCTCAAAAATACAATTGACTTCCACTCTAAATTATACCGTTTTTTGCGTGCAAATTGAGTGGCACAAATATAAAATATACTTATAATCCTTGTTCAAACTTCTCTTGCCAATCAGATGGTCCTGAATTAGTCAGAAAATCCTGAGCTGCATTTTCAAAGTATAGTATAATAGTATGTTTTCACCTTTTGCAGGGCTATGTTTCATTCAAATAACGGATACTATTTAAACTTGTTGCTTTACATGTGTGATCGCAAATGAGAAGAGTAAAAGACAAATTACAGTAATAGAAAATAAGTTATATGACTTTATTTAATTTGGTAAATTTCATTATTATTTACCTAATGTAATAAGCAAGAGAAAAAAGTTTTGCATGTAGTTATTGCAAATGTCAATAATATAGGATGATAAAGATACTGATTAAATATGCTTCATAATCAACATAAAATGTTTAAACAAGAGACCAGTTCCAAGGGCTGTTAACATTGGAAAAGTTTTACCTGTAGAGAAGAGAGTTTGAAAAGCCCTCATCTTACCAGTAAGTATTGAAAATAACTTAAGGATTTTTTGGCACTAGATTCAACTTCTCCTTCCCCAAAATAGCAATAGCAAGCAAGTGCAAAATGTGGCACTATGACATGGATGTAACAGAGGAAAGTTCAGGCAATTAAAATTAATAGGTGTCAGCATTCATGATACCTCAAAATCAAACTTGCACATTGGCAAAAGGAGCTATTTTAAGCCTTTGCTATGTAATAAATATGCATAATAGATGTTGCAATACCTAATTCTTAAATGCAAATGATTGTTGCTATTTATATGGGAATAAACATGTCTATATAGCAATGACTTTTGGCATTTTTTCTTAACCTTTTGGAATTGTAATGCACTTTTTTAGTGCCCTTCATTTTATTTTCTCTTATCAGTCCTACTTGCCACTAATTTGTTTACAAGCATCCCGATGAGCAAAATACCATTGTAAGGTATATATATGCTATATGAGATGCACATCATTACATTATTATAGCTTTGTCTTTAAAAATGATAGTATTTAAATTTGTTTGCACTTCTTTGGAGTTTCTTATTTAAATTGAAAGTTTGTATGTCAGCATTGTTTATTTAAAAAAGTTCTGCCACATATGATCCGACGAATAGGGTAACAAAACCATTTTAGTACTAGAACGGTCCAGGGCCTAAATAAACAAAAAATCATTTTTCTTTTGGATAGCATTTTGTTAAACAATATGCATGCATTCTCAAGCACCATATTGCTCAGATCAACAAAAAATGGGTATATCACTTTTCTAAAAAAATAAATATCACAGCCCTATAACTTTCATTAAAATGTCACATACTAAACTAAACTTGAAACTGTGTCCACAAAACTCCAGTTTTAATGGTGTTAACAGATCACTTGCTCTAGACCAGGGGCGGCACCGGTACTCCTGCAAAGCCTGCAGGCTTGAAAGTCAGCGGAGTTACAGAGCTACCCGTTTTTGGGTTTGAATGCTAGTGGATTCGTAGCAATTTAATAGCGTTTTGCGAACGTAAAATTTGCGGGCTTCACAGATCAAAGGCTTTGCAGCAACGATTACGAGTTCCGATTTCAACATCCCGTAGGGTTTTTCCACCTGTAACCCGCAGATGTTTGTGGGTAGCTATAAGAGGCCAATTTAATAGCTGCAAGTCTAGCGGGCTCTGTTACGGGCTACAGGATTTCACGTTGGGGGGATTTAATAGGGCTGTAGGTCTTGCAGACGTCTCTCCCGGCCCTGCCTGCCGTCACACTCTGCTTTGCACAATTGGTATCTTGTGGTTTGTGCTCTATTTCCCTATTTGCCCTTATCATTCTGCTCTCTCACATAAAGTGATATTCAACGTATCCATATATCTCGTTGCTCACATTGGTGCTTGCTAATTAGGATCTCTTTCTAGATTTCCTCCAAATCTCACAAATTTCATTTTTTTTTTTTAAACTCTTGTCCCACCTCTGCCACTGTAATACCATCCTCGTTGACTTCCCATTACCCAAAAAAAAAAAATGTCCCCTCTTCAAACTGTCATGAATTCTTTTCCAGGGTCATACACTTTACTTATCAATTCCCAACTGCTTCAGCACTCTGTTACTCCATATGCTACCATAGCTTATCTAGAACAAATTCCTCACTAAATAACAAAGCAATGCACCATCTTAAATATCTGATTTTCAAAATTATATTCCTCCAGTCTGTCATTTTGCTATACTCAAAACCTATACAAATGTTACGTGATTAAAACTTTAAAGTTAGTTATTCTTGATGTAAGATCTATCAGAAATCAGTGGCTCTCAACCTTTTTAATCTGTTGACACGTTGGCTATGTAAGTGTTCATGGGTACCACCTTTTATATGCAGAACATTTTATACTACAGTTTTTCATCTAGTTTTGCTCACTTTGGATAGCCTACATTATAATTGCAGATACATTCGTCAATAATAGATCTATAACTCTGAATAATGGCAGTGATATGTTTAAAGTGCTTAACTGACATATAATACCTTGCTTTAAATAATATGGTGGACCACTAAAAGGTATCAGAGCTGACAACAAAATCTTTTTATAATGACCCATTATGATTTCAAATGTGAAAGTTACATTTATTACATACTGTGTTGCTTATAACTTGTTTTTTTTTTTTTTTAAATAGATCTTAGACTGTAAGTGTATAGCTAGTGCAGTGATCTGCATGTAATAAATGAAACAAATTTCCATTGACCACAGTAGCTCGTGAATCGAGTCATCACATTGTGTATTGTTTCCTTAATTATTCCTTTAGTACTTTCCTAATGTGTGATTATATTCAGGTCTTTGCTCTGCAAGTTCTCAGATGTGACAGCTCATGAAATAATTGTTCTTCTCATACCTTGATTTATGAGCCATTGTTTTCTTTTGTTTTTTTTGTGGTTTCCTTAGCAACCAGCGCGCATATCTTTCATACTTATTTTCCCAGCATTCACAATATGCAATACTGAAGTACATCAATTAAAGTACAACAGTGACACATATTCAGGCAGATCCTCTATATTTTGGGACTTTATATTTCACCTTTCCGTCATTTATTCCTCTAAAACTAAAATGTAAGAAAATAATGTAAACAACAATCAAATACATCGACAGACCACAAGGTAAATGGATCATAAAATTAAATTGTTGCTCAAAAAGATATACTTCAGCATTTTCGGAAGATGCATCATTTTAAATATAGTGTTCCTTTCAGTAGATAGATAGTTTTCTGCTGCTGCTTTCTCTCTTGTCAACTCCATAATAATGCTCCTATCATGTCAGTACAAAATTGTCTTTTTGTGATATATACTTAAAGGAGAAATCCCAGATATAGTACCTTGCCAAACATTTTGTAAACAACTTAAAAATACAATAGGCTATTCAAAGAAATGTTCCCATTCCTAAGGTAAGACTATTCTTTATCTTTACCTTTTTAAAAGCTTTTCACTGTAGAGAATGGATCACTAAATCCTGTCAAATATATTTATGATTCAACACCATTTTGCATACACAACTTTGTTCAAAATTTCATTCATCATAGTACTGACATTACATGAAAAGCAGTTAAATGGCACTGGAAGTATTTTTCCTGCTGGACTACCCGAATATATTAATATTAAGCTCTTTTGAAGATCTTGACTTTATAAATAAAAAAAGCAAAAAGTTAGTAAAAATATAAATAATTACAAGTTTCAATTTGTGGATTATTATGTATAATGTTGCTCTAATTGGGGAAACATTTGGTGGTATAAGATGTGTATCAAAGGTTTGTTGAAAGGCTGCCTTGTGGGACTAAAAATTGTTAAAATTGCAACTCACAGTAGAATTAACCACCCTCAGGGATACGGCCAACAAGCAGTGAACTAGAGATCCAAAATGGAAGCCCCTAAATAGTGGCAAAGTCTTAGTCTCACCTTCTAATACTGTTTCAACACTTTAACAGAATTAGAAAATGTAAATATTTGACTTGTTTTAAGTTTTTAATACAATGTCAAATAATTATTTTGATTTAATGTTGTCAAAGACCTTTTGCTGATAGATTTTGGATAAAATGGTGGTATGATATATGCTTAAATATTTATTGTGAGCATCAATTAATCAGACTTCATTAGTAGGTTTAACCAATTAAAAAGTCTTAATCATGCTTTCGGTTTACTTGTATTTAGAGATAGTTTTAACACCTCCTTGTGACCAGAAACAACTTCACCTTCTACTTTTAAAGTGCCTCCAAATGGATAGTAATCTATCTCTAATCTAATCTAAAAATAAGCTTTTAAATGCATACACTATATATTTAGACAGCAGCTCACAATATATCACAACGTGGAATGGCTTCAGCTGCAAAGATGTAAAATACTGAACTGCTGGCAGTAATGCCAAATCTAGCATAAGCTTCAAGGGCCACAACCTTCAGCTTGACTGAACACTGTTTTTTCTGTGTAATTGATAGCAAGTTGAAGGTTCCTAGGCTTTCTCATTGCTGAGTCACCTTAATCCACTACATTGTTCCTTATGTGTGATTAGATTAGATTACATTTCTTCCTAAACTAATATATGTATAAACCTATAAACATTCCATCCTTTTGTGGAAATTGTCTTGTGGAACCCCAGTAGTCCAGTATATTCTTAAAGATAGGTGAAAAATTCCATACACTTACATAGTTACATAGTACTTGAGGTTTAACAACAGACTTGTAGTCCATGAAGTTCAACCTTTTAAGGTTTCTTCTGATCTGCAGTATTCCAACTAATTATTAATTGATCCAGAGGAAGGCAAACAGAAAAAAAAACAAGTGAAACTTTGCCAATTGTCTCAAAAGGGAAAAAAATATATTTCCTGACCCCAGATACTGGCAATTGACTCCTCCCAAGATCAGTACTCCCTAATCAACCAGGATTACCCTAAATGCCCTTTTTATTTAGAAATATATCCAATCCCTTTTTAAAGTTATCTATCAAATCCGCTGTGACCACCTCCTTTGGTAGAGAATTCCACAGATTTAACTACCCTTATGGTGATGAACCCTTTTCTTTCTTTAAGGTAACCTCAAAGGATGTCCTCTTGTCAGTTGTGCCAACCTCTTGGCACAAAAATATCACTTGACAAAGCCTTATATTGACCCTGGATATATTTATATAAGGGAATGATATCCCTTCTTTTTCCTAGATAAAAATATGTTTTATTTGGTTAGTCTTTATTCATAACTTAGCCCATCAATTCCCCTTATTAGTTTTGTTGCCCTTCTCTGTTCTGTTTCCAGCTCTAAAATGTCTTTATTATGAAGTGGTGTCCAAAATTTTACTCCATTTTCCAAATGAGGGCGATCTAGAGATTTGTATAGTGGCAGAATGATATTTGCTTCCCTTGCTTCTATACCCTTCTTAATACATGCTAATATTTTTTTTGCCTTTGCAGTTGCTGCTTGGCATTGAGCACTGTTACCTAGGTGGTTGTCCACAAGTACTACCAAATACCTTTCAATATCCAATACCCTGAGATTTACTTCATTAAGATTATAAATTACATGGCTATTTTTCCTTCCTAAATTAATAACTTTACATTTATTTGTATTAAATGTCATTTGCCATTTAGTCGCCCAATTTATGCAAATCCCTTTGGAGGGAAAGTACATCCTTTTATGATTTAATTACCTTGCACAACTATGTGTCATCAGCAAAAATGGAGACAATACTGTCCAGTCCCACTTCTAAGCCAATAATATATATGTAAAAAAAGGAGAGGACCTAATAATGAACGCTGGGAACCCCACTTACCACATTAGTCCAATCTGAGTATATTCCATTTACAACAACCCATTGCTTCCTGTCCCTTAGGCAGCTCTCAATCCATGAGCAGATATTTACTGCAATCCCTGCATCCCTTAGTTTGCGCAATAGTATTCCATGTGGCACTGTATCAAAAGCCTTTGCAAAATCCAAAAAGACTACATCCACTGAGTTGCCTTGATCCAAGTTCCTACCTACCTCCTCATAGAAACTAATTCAATTTGTTTGGCATGACCTATCCCTCATAAATCTATGTTAACTCCTACTTATAATCCTGGTCAAATAGACAACCCCTTATTAACCCTTCTAAAAGCGTTCCCTCTAAAGAAGTAAGGCTCACCGGTCTATAATTCCCTGGATTTGCATTTGCTCCCTTCTTAAATATAGGTATCACCTCTGCTTTTCTCCAGTCATCTGGTAGCGACCCTGTGTTGAGTAAATCTTGAAAAATTAGATATAATGTTTTGGCTATTGCAGAACCCAGTTCCATCAGTACCCTTTGATGTATTCCATCAGGACCTGGGGCTTTTTTAACATTTATTTTTTCCAACCTGTTGCTGTGTCAAAACCACTTGTATACCCTTGTGTATACTGAAGAAAAGAACCTATTTATCTCATCTGCCTTTTCCTGGCCACTAATTGTGGTTTAACGACCACAGAGGCTTTCTCTTGGCAAGCCTTCCATATAGTTTATTGATGTAGAGGTCATGCCTGATTGTAGTTTTGTTTAATATTTACTGATTTATTAATATTTCATTATTTCTGGAACGCGGGTCCAATTGAAACTCGTAGTTGAAACCCATAAGGCTTTGAAATCTAACCTCCATTTTTCAGTGACGTAACGATGACTATCTCATTTGCCATTGGCTCCGTCTAAACTCGTAACTACGGGTTTGACTAATTACTCGGCCGCTCATCCAACGTGTGCAAGAATGGTTTACGGGCTTGCATCTACGGCCCGTAACTCACTGCATAGTTCAATTTAGTAACTCTGTAACGCAGCCGAATTTCGAGCCTGCAGCCTTTGTGAATGTGCCGATGCCGCTACGGGCTTCAAATTTAATGCGGCTGCAAGTCAACTTGCTTTGTAGTAAAGAAAATATAACCGTGTCTAATCTAGAACAACATTTTGCAACTGTTGTAACAAAACTTAAATTGTTAAACGGATATCAGGAAATCAAACTAGCATGATGTCGACATGCTAAAATTCTTCTTTGTTCAGGGTGAATGTTTGCATTATTTTACAGAGACCCAGTGACAATTAATAGAACATCCCTTATGTTATCTCTGTTGAGGCTGGGTTTGTTCAGTTTGAATTTTGTATAATTTCAGATATTTGCATTAGGAGGGAGAAGTAAGTGCAAGTCCAAAACAGTTGATTTGAATAATGACATTTTGATAGAGATGTGTTGCTTATGAAAAATAGCAGACATCAGCATTATCTTCAGCTATAGTGTGGATAAGTACTGAGTAAACAAATGGACATCAAACCACATTCTGAAGTAATTTCAGTGATTTTGGACACACCATGTTGCAATCAGTACATTACTTCCCATTAGCACTTTCCTTTTACAATTTTTAAAACAAACCCGGAGTATGCTATAGTGGCTAGATTCAAAAACATGCACTGTATATAAGAAGAAAATTACACCTAAATGCCTCAAGCAGACAAGAACTGTTTTCCCCACATAATTTGAACACTACTTCGAAGGATACTCACTAGTGACATGCAAATGTGGCCCAAAATATACAACTTTTTTTTGCTTCTAGCTCACTTAACATGTGCCTGATCTTTATGTCCAGTCACAACCAACCTCATACTTATGTGCTTCCATATAAGGCTCAAAGTGCTGTCAGTTTGTGGGAATCTGGCACTGTAGCCTAATTCATGGCTATGTTCTAAAGACTGTCTGAGAGCAACACACTAGTCATAACTGGCTCCCATGTTAAACTGGCTAGAGGCAAATCATTTGAGCCTCATTGGTATGTCACGACCCAGAATCCTTAGCATTCGTGAGAGTGATGAAAGAATAGGTATGGAAATGCAGACCTCTTGGCCTGTTTGATACATGTAGGTATACTCTGTATTTTTTATTTGCTTACAAATTTTCAAAGGACTTTGAGAGTTGACATTATTAGTGTGATAAATAAAACATAGATGATTGCTTTTTTCCCTAGGAAAAAAAACTTTACTTTTATAAATTAACATAAAGGGCAATAATCGAAGGAGGGAAATGAAGCTTGCTGCCTTTGTGTACGATTGCATTGAATCGTAATATGGCAAATGCTGCAATTATACAAACAATTATTTTTGAAGTATGAGAAGTGTTTAGATATATTTGTTTTCTTCCTTCCTTACTGTGATTTTGATTATGTGCACCTGATAATTTGTTCTACCTCTGCTCCCCTAAACCCCTTGTCTCCCCAAAAATACTATGTGCCATCCTCTTCAATTAAGTTGCAGGAAAGTAGTGTATTTTGATCTCTGGTTTAATGACCACATCTTTATTGATGTCAATGTACCGTCTTGAATATGAGGCAATCCACTGACAAATATATAATCAGAGTTCTCAAAGGAAGAGGAACAGGGAGCAGAAAATTACATATTTATGCCATTCTTAGGGATCATTTTTATTCTTTTTACTGTTTGGGAAAAAAAACTGTCTCAAGGTTGAGGTGAAGAGAGCCACCCTGTCAAATGTACTCTATCAAATATTAAAACTTTACTGACAAGAGTCTTTGACTAAGTCTCATTCCAAAAATACAGCTTTCAGACATCACACTCGCATTGAACATCTCTACTTTCCTGGAGAACAAATTAAAAAATATCCTGTTGAGCCTTCCCAAGGCATTCAATTGGTTTATTCTGTTTTTGAAACTGTCTGTCAAACTGTTTTCTTCAAACATTGACAGATTTCCCTCTAACCACTTCTCCACTAACCCTTCACTGGTATCCTGCTGTTGTATTTCCAAGCTCTTTGAGAGTACGGATTGCACTTTCACCAGCTGTGCTTATATGGTCTCAGTTTGCTTAGTGTTCCCCTGTGAATTATATACACTACCTATAAAGACAAATAAGATGTTTCAGAAGGAAAAGGTACAATATATTTACCAGTGAGTACTTTATTAAAGCAGCGGTTTCAAATTGCTTTCATATGACCATTTCATAAGTGCTGCTGTCCCAGGCCGCTGTGTGTTCGTTTGATGTTTCAGTTAACCGTGTCAACACTATTGCCGAGTTAGTTACTAGAACAAAATGTGCCGATGTATCTTAATGCTTTTATAAACTATTGCCACCCAAACACTTGCTAAAGTTTTATTCGACTGTAGAAGAAAAAATTAAATCAATGCTTTTCACTGACATTTTTTTCTCAAAAATAAAACTTTTACTGCTAGTATCTTTATTTATGCATCTCCAATTTATTCCATAAAAGTATATATAAATATATATATAGACAGAGAGAGCGAGATCATAATTAATATATAACACATGCCAGGTGAAATGAAGATGTGTTAGCAGGAGTATAGTAGGTTTCTGGATTTTACTACATATATATGTGTATCTATTTACTTTGATGTATTTTATTAATAAGTATATTTAAGCTGTGTTTTTACAAATAGTATCTACTTGGGGCTGCCCTCTGCAGCTCATGGAGACACAGACTCTGTAGTCAGTACAGAGCGCAGTGCCTCATACTAGCCCATCAGTGACCATCTCTCAGCAGCATGTTGCTGTAAGGACACACTGACTAAATAGATATGTGGCTCTGTTAAAAACATCCTTAAACCACTATTTACTAAAACCAGTTTATATATACATGACACCTGGGTTGTCCCAACAAGCTCAGTCTGTTTAAAGATCTACCTGCCATACCACTTGTAACCATGCATGTGGGGTCTCTTTACAGCAACATCCCAAATAATTCACAATTAATTTAATACCTTCTACCCATCTACCAAATTTAAAATGGATGTGTCTGCAGAACAGGTGAACTTTCTTGACACTACCATATTTGTGATGCAGTTACCTTCAGAGCTCCAGTTTCCATCCCTCCCACACTAAACAAACCATAATTTATGGCCAGGCTTATCTGCTAAGGGAACTGCATACGTTCTATGTAAGTGAGGCATTTCCTGTTAGTTTAAAATGAGTTTAAACAAGTAACGTTCATATGTTTGTTTGCTATGCATAGACTATTAAAACAGTATGCCATAAGTAAAAATGTATTTTCTTCGCTTTTAAGCTGCCTGTTTTCCCCTCAAGTAGAGCTACCTCAGGGACGTGGCCAGTTCTGCCTGGTGTCACTGGATCTACCTCATGACATCATTAGCTCAGACCCCACTGCTTACACAGAGGTAACAGCTCTATTCTAAAATGTTTGCAGCTTCCACATAGACCCCACCCAGTGACTGAGCCATCATAGCCCTGACCCCTCAGTCTGAAGCAGAACCTACCTTTATTTTAGTCTTGTAAAAAAGCTGAGAAAAAAAATATTAATTTTTATTTATTTTAATCTACCTACTGTTTTTTTTTTTCTATCTCCTATGCACAGCAAACAAACATATGAGACTGACTTGAAAACACCGTACAGTGGTTCTTTAATATTATTTAATGCAAAAGCAACTTTTATACTGTTTTTAATTTGCTCTTTTAAATTTATGTAATACATTTTTTATTGCAAACCCCTTTAACCAAACAAGAGGGTGTGTTAAAAAAATAAAAAATACAGCAATATTTTGCTAATATTGTTACTTTTTTCTTATTAAAACATGTATGCTCAAAGATTTTGCCCATATAGGCAATATGTGGTGGAAAAGCCCTTAAACATAGTACATGTATTTCCACATGTACAGTAAATACAATACCTCCCTCAATCACACTTAATTACAGATCACCCTCTTCTCAAAGCCGGTTCTCTAATTCACTGTGCCACACTGAGCTATGGTTAGCTATACACACTAGTGTGTGAGAATCACTGCTCTTAGGGTATGTACTGTCCTCACAAGATTTGAAGGCATATATAAGTGAGCAGAGTTATGAATGCATCTGATAGAGGATAGTTAGTAGTGTATGAAAGCATGTGACATATAGAAAACTTAAGTTTACTTACAAAGTTATTTGCACAAAAGTCAAATCCAGCTGCTCACAGCAGGAAATACAGCAGGGTACATATTTCGACCTTTCTGGTACAGAGCAGAGGAAGTAACTGTTGCAGTTCTTGTACTGAGCACGCCTGAAGTCACTGAGGTGAAGAATGATACAGTGGGCCCCCCGTTTTTTGAGGGCACGCTAAATGCGGCCCAATGCATTCGTGAACCGACAAGAGCGAGGCCGAAAATAGTGCGCCGGACATCTGTGCGCAGTCTGGGCTGGACTCTTTTTTTTTTTCCCTGCTACCATGTATCAGCATCTAGTGCTGTGTATATGTGAGAGGCCACAATCTAGCCCTACACTGTGTGTCCGAGAGGCCACCATCCAGTACAATACCCCCCTGTATGTATGAGAGGTTACTACCCTCCCTGCACTGTGCATGTGTGAGAGAGACCACCATCTACCCTACACTGTATATGAGAGGTCATAGTCTACTCTGCCTTCTCCGTATATGTGTAAAAAGCCTACCCTGCGATGGTGATGATATGGATGGTGGCTTCCATCACATATACACAGTGCAGTGATACATGGTAGCAGGCAAAAGGATAGGTCAGCCCCGAACTGCGTGCAGATGTCGGGCGCACTATTTTCAGCTGCGCTCTAGTCGTAACGCGCATGCGTTGGGGTGAATTTGGCGTGCGCAAGAAAGTTGCCCTACCGATACAATGTATTAGCCTGAACCTGATTCTGAATTTGAATGTTATGATAATTCAGGTGGGATTTTCTAGTGGTGTACACAATCACATGCAAATTCAAAAAACATAGGACATTTTGTTAACTCAAGGTAAGCTAATTAATGTTTATTTTGGGATATTTTCATGCAAAAACATTTTTTTTATACACTACCAATTATCCTCTATCAGATGCTTTCCTAATCCAGCTCACTTAAATATCCCTTTAAGCTTTAAGTCGATGCTTCTGGATCTGTTTATTCCTACTTAGTCTTGTTTTTAAGGTGTAAAATGTAAATACATAATGTAATCTTTAAGAATTTTATAGTCTCTTGGCACCGATGTTGCATACTTCATAATATAATTTTATTTTAGAATATAATTTAAATAGCACTGTGTTTTCAAATGTTTTAAGAATCATGTATGCACCTGTTTATACGCATGTTTAAATGGTAACTTGCTCTTGGTTTGAGATTTCTATCTTAATATTAACACATCTGGTAAAGAGCCCTATTTGTGTAGCTATAGATGACATTTCGGTTATATAATTACATGTATAAAAATACCCATTTGACCTTTCGATCACATTGTTTTTTTGATCTATGACTTTTATGAATTGCCCTTTTTAGTGTAAAGGTTTTTTTTCCATTTAGTCCGTGTCTGCGATCTCAAGTCTTATATTGCATAGGTCTCCTCATATTAGAACTTTTGTGACATTATATTATTTAACATATTCACTGCCTGACAAATTAGTGAAATAGACTCTATTTCTGTCTTTGCACGGTTAGGTTAGAGCATTTGAATCATATATGGGGGGAACACGTTTACCGGAGTACACTATCTCAGCACTTTCTGGATTTTTTTCGGGTAGCTCACCCCTTGTTTGCTGTGTCTAGTGAAGACAACTTACCGTATTGGTCCGAATATAAGCCACACCTTTTTTCCGATTTTTGAGCTTGCGAGTTACGGGCGCGACTTATATTCGCGACAGTCAAAAAATCATTGCCGATTTGCGAACTTTGCTTGTAACGCGTGCGACTTCTATTCGCGAATGCAAAATTACTGCCGATTTGTGCAATTACGAGTTAAGGGTGACAATTTTCGTGCTTTAGACTGCGGTATTGAATAGTGATTTACGGTTTTAGTGATTCTAACATCCTGTAAAGCCTGTATCCTGCAAAACAAGCTACCGTGCTAATGAGAAAGCCTGTTTCTTACAATGGCTGATCACTTTGAGAGTCTTTTTCTCTCCAATTTTACGGGTGTGGCTTATATTTGAGTACTATCTTTTTTCTATTTTTTCCCCTTGAACTTTACGGGTGCGGCTTATATTCGGACCAATACGGTACTTACAAAGCCCACGTAAGATAAAATGCTCTTCTGCCATGGCTGTTTCTCTCAAACAGTGGAGATTTGCCTAGTATTTTATTGGGTATATTGGTAGGCAAGATCCACAGGACAATGGTATTTTCAGTTGGCACAAGTGAAGCAAAATACTGCAATTAAATTACAACCGAAATGTTTAGAGTTCATTCTTAGTTGACTGCCTATAATAGTCTCGATATTCTTGTAATACATTGCACTGGGGTTGTGAAATATCAGATTACCTGACAAAATGTTTCATTCCAATGCTTTTGAATGATGTAGTTCAGATATTGTAACATGAGAAACGGAATGATTTAGAGCACTAGCTAGGACTGGTGCCAGGAACAAATATGGATGACATGAGGCTAACACTTTATACATACATTTAGCATTAGTCCCAACTGTAGACAGACGGATGGATTATATTCAAGTTGATGCAAAAATAAATGCGTATAGTATAACCTGTCCAAAATATTTTGATCTTAAAGGTGGTTCTCATGAGCATTGGAAGATAACCAGCTGACCCCCAGATCAAAAATGTTGAGTTGCTAATTTACAGCATAAACTTAATTATCCATTGCCAGTGTTCCCTAATCTTTAACCATAGACCATAGTACAAGTCAAATAGAAATATCAGCTCTTTTACTATTACTTTTAGATCCTGTTTCTAAAGCAACAATAGAGCTAAGGATCATTTTATACTACAAAGAAAAGAAAGGCAACTGAAAGCAGTGTAAGCTTTATTGAGCACCAGTTGTTTGGCTGAGATACACTATTAATTGCCAGTGTTGTGTGTTAAGAGCTCTGTTGTCTGCTCCTTTCATAGCGGTGAGCGCTGTGTCCGACCAAGTAAAAAGATTTTACTGTTGTCTAGGGTGCTGACATCAGACCTATCGTCCACTTCATGCTTAGCTGCATGTTCAGTTGTTACTGTGATTTTGGAGGAAGATCAGTCATTGATATTGGCTACTTTTTTAATTAAATACATTTATAAAGCACAGGCACTTTTTTTATATCCACAAAATAAAACATGTTGTTATAGATATTATCAGAATGAAATGTACCACTGTCATAGTAACAAAGGATTTTAAGTCCTTTAAGACACTTCTGCATTGATGAAAATATAAGTAAATTAGGTTTACTATCAAATGACCCTTAGTCTCCCTAAGGGTGATGGGGGACTCCAGACGTCTATCCCTTGCTCGCTGTGCCTTAAGGAGTTCAGCTGCACCTCACTGACAAGGCACAAAGAAGGCCGAAACGGATATCTAGAGTGTGCGGTTTCTCCTGTTAATGGTTAGAATTGCCTGGCATTTCGGGGCTGGATCACTCTAGTGAGTGAGGCCAGAGTGATATACTACAGGATATTTCTCCCTGTGAAGGGCACAAGTGAGCTAAAAGAGGTTGCTCTCAGAGTGGGTTATCATGTCCATAGAACTAACCTATTAAGGTTAGTTTGTTCTCTGATTGAGCCCCTCTAACTTCAACAGAACTCATTTGATCACTAGATGTTTTGGTCCTATGTTTTCAATTGTTAAGGGCTGCTTACTAAATATGCTTCAGAGTGTGTTGTTGAACTTTTAATAAAGCTTCTAGAATGCTTTTATTTTTTCTTCTTTTTCATAAAGCTATTTCCTTATGTTTCCCAATACACCATTAAGTCCAAGCCTTAAACCTGTAATTCAATTATAAGTTAATGAAGCATTGTAAGCACTATTTATAACCACATTTTCAAAAAGTCACAAGCCAATTATGCAAAATGTCTATATCGCTTTCCTCACCCACCAAAGTAAATAGATTTAACCTTTATAATAATTACGTGTTCATGTTTAAACCTGCTTTCAATAAGTTGATTCTCAGAAGAAAATCCTTTTTTTAATTTTTATTTAAGGGCATGAAATTTTAGCCTAGCTTTTAATGAAACTTTAAGATAAATTGGTGACTTACACGAGCGATTATAACGTAGAATACGGACCTTTTTTAATATGTATTACTCTATAAATAAAACTATTATTTATATTTTCTGTATAATACTGTATAAAGGATTTCTGATGCAATTCTAATGAGAGTTTTCATAGTTAAATGCATGCAACTTGAGCTTAAGAAAAGTCATTGCAATCTTTATAGATCTAATCTTCCCATAAAACTACATTCTTTAGTACTGAGTGTCTCTAATCATTTCTTGTTTTAATGTCATAGTCAAAAGTTTTAGGGCATTCAGAAAAGTGGTGTTTTTAGTTTTTCTTATGCAAAGGAGACTTGCATAGGATTTGATGTGGTATATTGCCTTTTTAAAACAATAGGACTACTAGTTTCACTCTAAGTGCAACCATCTCATATTTACAGGCATTTCCTTTAGCTATAATTAGTTGACAAGCTACGTAGTTTACCATACCTAGTATCGAACATCTCATTTTCATCTAATTTTGCAGATTGTAAATGTATAATGTTATAAAGCAAGCAAAATGTTGTAATGCTAAAGGATTCCAAGGCACAACTTGTGTATTTTTAATACACGGATGCTGATATAACATGCCACTACTACAAGTGTATTGCTAAATATGTCTCTAGCCTAGACACGTACAGTAGTGCTCATTTGGGAGCCCATATAAAATGCATTGGAGAGCTGCATTGTAGCCCAGACCTTATATTGACTGGCCTGTACCATAGGATATTTCTCTCCTTTGTATGTACTGGACTAGACTTCACCTTAAAAAGTACACAATTCCAGTAAGCTACAGTATTGATCATTCTTAGTTGCATCTGCAAATGTGTTGTTAAATTAGAAAAGTCTTATAAGTGTTTTGTTTTCTTCATGCCAAGAGAAAAGAGGACACTTCTAAAGATTGTATGAAAGGCTTAAAGTGGCATGAGAATATGGGAAAGGTGTTTTTAGACCCGCATTTAAACCTTTTACAGAAACCTATTTTAATGCATTCTGTGTTTGTTACTCATCATGGAAACTGGCATTGATTTGTCTACTACTTTTCTGAATGGATGAAAATGTTATTTGTGTTTAATTGTGTTTCCTATACATGTAATAGCGTTTTGTTTTATTCTGTACCAGGTAAATCAATATTAATTCAAGGGGTCTTACCTATTTTAAGAAATACCAGAAAATAATCTGCAAGACCCTGAGAATTCTGAATTTCCCGTATGTCCCAAAAAAGAGGAACTGGCAATCTGTCATCCAGGCAGAATGTTTTATGACAAGTAGTAATGTCATGTGGATAGGTTCTCTGTCAACACAGCTGCCAAAATTGTTGTTTTTGCGTTTTGTTAGCTAATTTAGTTCTAGACTCCTGCTGTCTTGACATAGGGTCATTAGGCATTGAAGTATATATTGTAAACTCTCTTCACTTTGTATGTGTGGGCATTTAGTAAGCTATTGGGGAATTATTGTATTGTGTTATTCTCTTGTTAAGCCAGAAAATACATTTAGTTTTTTACCAGTAAGTTTATTTGTTATGTACATCATGTTTAAAGGAAACAGTGTTTATTAAAATACAGTGGTTGGCTGGCCTGGGACTATCTGACCATCCCACCCCATAAGCCAAATTATAGATATTTTCATTATAAATATATCAAGGTTGAAAGTTGGAGACAGTGCCCGTCAATAAAAAGAAATGTTAAAAATATCTATGAAAGCCTAAAATTACAGTTATCTCATAAAAAAAAAAAAGACTGGTTTCCGTGTCTGCCAAGACTATTCTCTTCTGTTACTGTGGGGGGAAAAAATGTATTTTTTTCACTACACCAAAAAAACTAGAGTTTGTTCTTGCTTCTTTAACATAGCCCACTATCTTTTCTCACTCTAAATGTTTGTTTTTTTCCATTCAATTTGTAAATCAAAAATCATTCTGTAACTGAATAAAATGATTGTTAATATTAAAGTTGGCTATTAAAAAACTGAAATGTTCTTGTCCTTAAGAGGATTTGCATATGGACAATATAGTCTTTCAGGTTTATGATTATACAATCAAGATTTTGTAAATATTTTGATGCATCTTTTGATTCCAGACTTTCCAATGGGACCCCACATAGTGATTATTTCCATGTATACATAGGTAATACATAATAGTTTGTGTTATCCCTCATTGACTTCATCAGAACCATGCTCGGCTTCTCGTCCATTCTTCAGAAGTATTGTAATAGTGACATTTGTATTAGTATTTATAACCTACCAACATTATTTGCAGTGTAATGGAAGAGAATACTTTAAACATTTCACGTATGATTAGTAAGAAATACCAATATTTAAAGAATTTGAGGACCCAGCTTTTCATGCAATCAATATACGTAGTATTTATAACATAATCTATACTGACAACATTATTAAATGTTTGTAATGTGGGGAGTATAATTGCATCGGTGTGGTATTAGAATGTTATTTCTAGAATCATTCTTATCTTTATTTTACGTATTGGATTATGATACTAATTCAGAAAGGTATACACAAAACAAATCTGCTGTCCTCAATTTTTGTTTTATGCTCAATAGTTATACTTGTTGACACTCAATTCATTAATAAAGGAGCTGAAATATTTTAGACAACCCAGTGAGAAACTACTTTTTTTTTTGTTGTTTTTTTTATTTTACATTTTTAATTTTTGTGCGGTTATTATTGTAGAGGATTACTGCCTTTTAATATGTGTGTTGGAACATACTGTCATCAAATTTAAACTTAATTTTATTATTCAATGTAAGCTTTTAAAGCAGTTTAACAAATACGAGGTTTATGATGTGAACAAATACAACAATACGATGAAGAAGAAAGAATGCAGCACTGTGCAAAAAATATAGAACTGTTTTTATTGTTACAACAAAAATATATTTTAAACCTATTAAAAGGTTATAACTTCATGAACGTACACTACTTATATTACACACTACAACGGAGAGACTGTAAGATGTTTTGACAACAAAAGTAAAATGAAGCTAGATAGATGGGTGTTATGAATTGTCATAATTTTAGATCTAATGTCTAACTGTAAATCCTTATGAGATTTCAAGGATTTCAGTTGGTATGTGATCAGAAAAGGAATTTTATTCTCCCGTATTCAGGTGAACACACTGTTGAAAATTGTCAAGACTGTCCAAGATTCTGTGTAAAATACTCATCCATCACCGTGAGCCCCTGGTCAGAAGATGACAATGCAGTAAATATCTTCAGCAACCACCTTTAAATGTACAAGCTGTTTTCAGTAGGAATTTTCAGCACTCGCATAAAACACACTGTCATGAGTGACTGCCTGTGCTCCAAAGTCATTACTATTGGGATGATAGAACATCTTTCAGCAGATAACCGAAAAAACTTTAAATGTCATATCTAGTTTTTGAAGCCATTTTCAATCCTCTGTTCAAGGTTATATGAATATTGACTATGTCTTTTAAAAAAAATTAAGGTTTCAGATCTGTGGGAGGGATCATTCATATAGATGGTAGATTGAGGAGTATCAGGAAAACTGGAAGTGTTTTTGGATGTCAGTCACACAGTCATTTAATCATGAGCAAGTGTAGCGGACTCCTTCTGCAGGTGTGATAAGTCAAGATCATTGTCACTTAATAGTAGCTTCCTAGAAGAGAATCTGAAAGCAAAAAAAAAAAAAATATATAATTCTTGGGAACATTAAACAGAGATAGGGATTTGACTGCAAATGTAAAGTATCCTACTGGCACGGCGAGTTTATAACCAATAAAACAAGCCTGCATATTCTTTCTATTAAATGCAAAAGAAAATAAAATGTATTTACTTCTGACCTGCCCTCTTTATCAAAAGTATTTTATGTGGAAATGCAAATTTGTCTGATAGAGATGTATTGCTATCATCAATATCCTTCTCTCTTGGGCCAGATCTGCTATAAACAACTACTTTCATACTCGCTTCTTTCTTAGGAGAGCATCATTTTAATTTCTGTATGTTTTTTATGTGCTTCTTTTCATGCTGTGGCACGTACTGTAGAATATATCAAACTTTTCTGCAAGCGCTTCAGGCTGAAAACTTTCTATGCATGTGGCCGTGAATTCTTTTGCAGATTTCTATGCATGTTTTATGCTGTATCATATTGAATTAAAAAATGTTGTATTATTATTTCACAGAAAACCAAAAAACACACTTTGAAAGGTCACGTTCACGCCCAAATATCCATTCCAACACAACAAGGGCTCAAGCTGCTAAGGAACTGAATTATGAATTGGAAACGCAGCCTTCTGCATCCCGAAGCAAAGCCGTTAGAAGAAAAGAGATTTGCAATACAGAAATCAGCAAAGAGAAAGGACAAAGTCATGGCTGTTCTACCAAAACAGAGTCAATTCCTGAAGTTGATGCTCTCCTGGCAAGATTAAGGGCTCTGTAATATTCTTAGTGTATTTGGAAACCAAACAACTGTTAACAGCATTTGATTGCAAACCATCTACAAAATATTGTACATACGCACGGTGTGTTACACTCTTCACTTTTCTTTAACTCTGTATCGTGTAAGGGTTAAAGAAAAGGCCTGTTGCAATATACTTATATATATAGTTGGCAGTGGTATTTCAAAGGAAAGATAATGAAAAATATAATGCATTTATTGAGGTTGTGTGTTCTACCTTAAATTTAATCTCCAGTGTATTTAAGAAGGTTTGTAACCTTAGTATTAGATAGATAAATCATGATATATATATTATATTTTGGATCAATAAAAGTGCAATTTCCCTTCATACTTTTTCAGATAAATATAGGAAATTAAAACAAATGTGTATACCATGTACACCATTGTGTTTACAGTTTTCATGTCTCTAATATTGAAATAATTCCTTCAAGGTCAAAAGACTTCATTTTTAGACAATCCTTTGAAACTTAAAACTAAGCTGATATATTTGAAATGTTAAATCATAAAAACTAAAGGCATAAGTCAATATGCTTGGCTAGAAATATTTAAATATTATATATTAATATTAAGAACATTTCACTATTTTCAACACAAATATATATGTTTGATTTTAATCTCACTTCCCATATACCAAAGCATGTTCTATATATTTACTGCAGAATAGTTTCTCCAATAATTCATTATCTTCATGGGCAATGTATTTCCATATATTATTAGGGAGGGCCACAAGTTTACAAAACACATAGCATTGTTAATCCTGTAATCTAAGAATAAAACACGCTTCAGGGAAATCTACACGCCTTCAGGGAAACTTCCTTAAAATGTCAAGATAGATGTTGTTGAGCATATCATCTGGACATTGTTATAATAAAAACATGTTTTCTTACTATGCACTTAACAATATATATATATTTTTTACTTTTACAACTGTGTATTAGACCATGTAATGCTCAAGTATTTCTAAACACTACTAAATATTTATTGAAAATATCCGACAAATGTAACCAATATCTCATTTGATTAAATTCTTCATCAGTAGGACTGTATATCATCTATCAAAATAGCTCTTATTGAGAGTTGGTCACATATCTGCTTCAGATGAGATACAATAATACATATAATAGGCATACAACTTCAGATTATTCAGCTATGAAATGACTATTGCCCTCTCATTCATAGAATGTGTGGATGTCTTAACTTGAAATATTTCTACATACTATGCATTGGAAAATTATGCTTTGTTTCATTTCATATGTGGCCTTCTAATTTCCTTAATATAATTTAGTATTGTTGCTTTGCACCTGTTCTATTCACACTTTTACATGGAAATTAAATATTACTTAAAAAATGCGTTGTTGTTTTTTTGTGTGTGTTACACTAACAAAAAATGCAATTCTTGATATCAATTATTAAGTTTTACCCTATCATGGTCTGTTTCCATCAATTAAAATAAGTATTGTTTAGCCAGAGGAAATTAGTTGTGAGTAGCAGAGCAGTATATTATAAATCAGTGTGTTCTTTGTACATTTTCTGCAGTAATTATAGCAGAATTATAACGGAATAAAGCTTAACATTGATCAACCATAGAGATGATTCACAATATTAACTCACTAGAGAACAAAAGCATTTGATTTGTTGAGTGGGAATAAATAACCATGTGGTACAGACAGTTTATGTAAGAAGCAAATGGTCACATAAAAGCAAAGTATAGAATGGGAATGTATGTGGCCAGTCCCAAATAGAAAGCACTAAAAGGAGGTGGGAGATATGTCCAGTGCAATTAGGGGGCACAACAATATAGAAAAAAAATTAACAAAACATGGAATCAATAAATCAAACCCCAGCTAGGACTACCAGCTATTAATAAGAGCTAAAACACACATATATATATATATATATATATATATATATATATATATATATATACATATACATACATACACACACACTATATACAAGATACACATGTGGGAAGTGTGTCACCAGATAAAATAAACGGACAAATGTGTCTTTAAAGTGTAGTTGAACAAGAAATGTATAAGGCAAATGGTATATTGGAATGAGTTGTGTTACAGTCCATCAGAAAATATCTAACAATCTTTCACGGCAGATATAGTCCCAGACTAACAGGTAAGAGGACATCTTAATCTTATCCATCAAGCAAGATCATAATATACAGTATATCACAAAAGTGAGTAGACTCCTCACATTTTTGTAAATATTTTATATCTTTTCATGTGACAACACTCTGCTACAATGTAAAGTAGTAGGTGTACAGCCTTTATAACAGTGTAAATTTGCTGTCCCCTCAAAATAATTTAACACACAAACAATAATGTCTAAACCATTGGCAACGATAGTGAGTACATCCCTACGTGGAAATGTCCAAATTGGGCCCAAAGTGTCAATATTTTGTGTGGCCACCATTATTTTCCAGCACTGCCTTAACCCTCATGGGCATGGAGTTCACCAGAGCTTCACAGGTTGCCACTGGAGTACTCTTCCACTCCTCCATGATGACATCACATAGCTGGTGGATGTTAGAGATCTTGCACTCCCCCACCTTCCGTTTGAGGATGCCCCACAGATGCTCAATAGGGTTTAGGTCTGGAGACGTGCTTGGCAAGTCCATCACCTTTTTCTTCAGCTTCTTTAGCAAGGCAGTGGTCGTCTTGGAGGTGTGTTTGGGGTTGTTATCATGTTGGAATACTGCCCTGCGGCCCAGTCTCCAAAGGAAGGGGATTTTTTTTTTTTTTTTTTATGCTGACTGGGTGTAATATGCTTTCTTCAATACAGTTGCAGCCGTTTATTTTAACATATACTTCCTATGGATTTTAATGTTTGTTTTCAACAGTTTATTGTTTAAGTATTATACCATATAATATAGTATGTTTTGCAGCAATAGACACCATAAGAGTGGAGTGATATATAGTTATAGTAATTAAGGTTGAAAAATACTTTAGTCCATCTATTTCAACCTTTTTAGATCTACTCTGATCTGTGATATGGAGATTATTGTTGTATATTGATCCGGAGGAAGGCAAATGGAAAAAACTAAAATGAAACATTGTCAATTGTCTCAAAAGGGGGAAAAAAGATATTCCTTCAGGACCCCCGATACTGGTGATCAATGCTACCAGAAAATGAGAGGTGAAAGCAAGACTTGGGTCCCTGTTCAATTGAGCAATTGCTGGTTACTGGAGCCCTTAATGTAGTCTGTAAACTAGTTTGCTATTCACTTGGCTTCTTTTAGCTACCTGCAAACGATTTGCAGGTTATAAGCTGAAAATCCCTGCGGTTGTTAAAATCGTAACTCCAATCCATATACATTTTTGATCTTTCAAGCCTGTAAATGTTACAATCACAAATCACTATTCAATTGCTACAATTCCTCAAGCCCCCAATTGTTTTCACATCTGTAAATGGCAAATGTAGATGAAAATCCTACGAGTACAAGATTTACAAGGGGTTAAATACCTGATCATAGCACTGTAAATAAAAATATAAAAATCAATACTGCACTTTAAAAGACAGGGGATGCGATGAAAGACGTTAGAATTAATTGGACAACAGTCTCAAGCTCGCAAATCTGCAATAAAAAATAAATAAATCTTGTTATATTGATCACAGGGATAAAGGAGTGAATACATATTAGGCCACCCACATAGACCAGAACATCTCCTTCCTTTATTTTTATTATTTTGTACAGATTGCGAGATTGATCGCAAATCGGACTTCTAAATGCTAATTAATTGACGTTTAACCTCCATGTTTTAATGCGGTCATGATGACGGTCTCATTTACTATTCGCTGTTTCTAAATTGATATATACAGCCTTGCTTAATTGATCATCATCATGCTCTGAAATGCTACTTCCGATTGCTTGGTTTACGCTTTCGGCCCTTAAATTGCGGGCTTGTTCAATTGAATCGCTCTGTAACTGTAGGAAATTTCAAGCCTATTTTTTTTTACGGCCTGTAAAGCGTAAACTGCGGGCTTGCAATTGAACAGGGGCCTTAGTCTTTCACTCACTGGATGCGGAGAAGGCATTTGACCAATAATCATATGTTTAAAAGCAAATCTAAGTTTCTGGATTATTACATTTTTGCAATCCTTAGGCAAAAACCATGCTTGATATACACAGTACAATTCCTAAAACAGGTTATTTTTAGTAATATCTATAAAAACCCTTTAATGGTTATGTTGACACCCCCAGGGGTGCCTACAAAGGCACCTGATGCCCCCCCATCAGCATGGAGCATTTGGGAACCAATTTTAACCATGTACTAACCTGCTCAAAGTCACTGCTGGGATGTGCCCCGCCCGGCTGCTTTGTGCTTCAGTCTCTACAGTGCAGCTGGGCCCCGCACACACCCGAGATCAGCACAGACAGAGCTGCTGTGTGTTTGAGAGATATACCCCAGCATTTAGTATTAAGTGCAGTTACAACCCAAGCAACATGTTTTTTTTTTTTTTTTTTTTAATACACCATATATTCTCCTCTATCAGATGCATTCATAATCAAGGAAACATAGATATACCCTTAAGGCACTTGAAGTTTGCATGCTCCCAGTCCGGTTACTCTGTTACGAGTCTGCTAGGACAAATATCTTGGGCTGTATTACTGTCAAGATCACAATCTGGCAGTGCATACTTCTCAAAAACCAGGTGCTTCAAAATAGCAATCTGCTCTTCATATGGGAATGTAAGAATACAGCAGTGTAGAGACTTGAAGCAAGGACCAAATCCTTAATTATAAGATACAAAGGGACGAAGAGAGTGAAATAGCATAGGAGTAAGAAGTTGCACTTAATATGAAAGTGTGAAAAGTGAGATGAAATAGCAGCAGTCTCTGGCATCATAACATCTAAATAGAGCTGGAGCTGTGGCACACATTTATGGTTATATGTCAATATTAGTAGCTGCAAATAATAAGCCTACATTCTAAAAAATAACTAAATGAAACTGTACAATGTGTTGTAAACACATATTTAAAGCAGCTTTGTATGTTACTTTTAAAAATCAGATTATACTCAAAATTGTTGCCTAAACTTTGCAGCCTTTCAGGGAACCCTTAATGTTAGTTTAGGTAATTGTATGAAAGCTGAAAGACCCCGTCTACAATAAGTGACAGACTACTACAGATACAGATGAAGACTATCGCATGAAGTTATGGGCTATGATATTTAGTACATTTCTGTAGAGATTGATTATCTTTCCTTTACAAATTATTTCACCTATTTAAAACCAAAGCAACATTATTTAATATTCCAGTATTAGATTTCCGAGTGGCAGCAGATTCTGTAGCGCTAGGGTACAATGAACATTTGTGCATACATTTGAAGGCAGTTGAAACAAGACCGCGCATTGTACATCAAGGGACAGTGGTACAGGAGATGTTTTCATCCCTGTGGGAGCCTGTTTGAAATGTAGGCTCTTGTTCAGTTGTAGTTGTGTAATATTAAATTCAAATGATTTATTTTTGAATCCGTTTACCGTCTAGTATTAGATGCTAGAATTTGCATACGTGTTTTATGAGTTTATGGAGAAAAATCGCTGGGAATAAATACTACTGAAATACGTTTAACTTGCACTCATGAATACCTTATAGTGTACATGCTTTACAACTCTTAATAATGTAGAACATTATTATTGTGTATAAAAATGTATAATTTATAATGAGGTATTCACAAAATAAACTTTCAAAATAGCATATTTTGAGCTTTCAATTGAAATATTCCAAAATTTGGTAGGTTATTTTCGAAGGGTATTTTTGGTGTTTCATTTAACTAAAGCTTGTTAATGCTTTAATAAAGTGTTTTGAACCTGCTAAAGATTTCAAATGAATATATTGTAAAAGAGATGGTCCTGCTGGTGAGAGCAAACTACTCTGGAGCAACTGAAACACGATCCAAATACAAAGGACTGCATAGGGTTGGATTTTAATGTAACTCCAAAGTCATGCAAAAATGGCTGTATTTTAATACAATATTCTTAAAATAGCTAAAATTTATATTTTGTATTCCATCCTCAATATGGATGTGTTTACCGACAAACGTTTTGCTAAGGACATTGGTTCAATTACTTCTTACATTTAAATGACTTTGTAGCTAAAATCTTAAATTTTCCTTTTTTTAAGAGACATGTAATTAGATGTTCTAAATCACATTTGAAAGATGTGTTAACTATTTCAAAATATAGTTTTTGCTGGTAAAAGAAGCCCTGCAAACATTAAAATCCCTATTCTGCAAGGGCAGCTTTTGCAGGCTTCTGACACTCGTGCATGTTACTTGCTTGTAGTTACTGTAAGGGAGAGTAAATGACTTCTCTGTAGCGTTTGCATATCTTCCACCTCCTGGCATTAGTTAGTTTTTGTATATCTGGCAATTATTTCTATTCGGGGGGTTTGAGATAGGCCTGGAGCATGGTTTCTGCATGTCACTGGGAGACCAGCTGTTTACAGACCTTCTTTGATGTCACTCTGAAATTACAATAATGGAATCTTCACAGGTAAGATCGGTCTCTTTGTCCAACAAGGATGATAGTAGTCCATGATCTTGTGGACTTTGTCCTTTGGTATTATTAGAATTAACTTTCCCCAAGCCAATCCTCTTCCTTACTAAAAAAATTCAGACCACACCAGCATAGAGTTAGACAGGTGTTACAGCCTCTTCTAATCCATCTCCTGTAAGCCTAGCCAGTTAATGCCAAATATTTATGTTTTACCGAACATATATGAATTCCAAGAATGTATGTTTTGTGCTGAAGTAGCCTATTTGTGTGGTCTATAACACATTACAATGTTTTATTGGATTGCAGACCTCTATAGGCAGTTCTTTAAATACGTTTTCTGACTTGGGTCTCCTATCTCTACACCCCTAATAAGATACCTTCAATGATATGCAGTACAAATAATTCAGCTTTAAATACAGAGAGATTATTTTGAACCATGCTTGAGCAGCCCTACCCTTTATCGTAGAACAGTATAGCTCTAATAGTACTTTCAGATGTATTATGTCACAAGGAAAGAGTACCAATTACATACTTTGTCTCACAGTATCCTTCTGTAGACTTAATACTATGAAAGTAAATTATAGCGTGGAGAAGCACAAATCACTGATCATCAAACTGGCACATGAAGATTGGAGCTACTTATAGAAACCAGTAAGGCCTGTGTGTTCTGGCCATTACATGTACCTAAAAGTTTGGCTTGCCTAAGCCTCAAGGTAGCCCTATGCTTATCCCAGACATGTTTAAATTCCTTAAGCTTAGCTCAATGATTGAGATTTCCTGTAATGTTGGCTCCACTGCCAAGTCTTCAAAGGCAAGATCAGTTGGGCCATAAATGTCTCTGCCTATTCACATCTTTTGTTTTATTTTTAGTAGATAATCTTTGTTTTAAAATCCACATGAAGATAGACTTACAAAGATGTCTTGTTTAATTCCAGTTCCTCATCTATACTAGTATTTCTCCTCAGCATTCCTTAAAATGACATCTTCCTGGTTTACAACTAATTTTTGTAAAAGCATTTGCAGATAGCTCATATTCAGGTAATGTCTTCCTTTTTCTACCATCTGCAAACAAACAGTGTGAAAGTACTTGCCAAGCACTAGGCAACTCATCCTTTTTACAGGACAACTGTGTGCTTTTCACCTATGCCAAACTTATTTTCCATAATTATGCTCAGCATGAAATAGCTACATAGCCTCTATACTTTGTGATTATGCACTATATTATGCTATCATACCACAAAACAACTAATGGCCCCTGTTCCTTCAGGTACTATATATGAAAGTACTAGTAAAAGTATCAGATGATAGCGGTATAAGGAGATCATATCAGATTACAGATGATATGTGGCTACCTACAAAAAATATCCTGTTCCTGAAAAACTCTTCTTAAAACCAAATTCCCCAATGATTCTAGTAACCTTTTGCTTAGAATGACCACATATTTTGAAAATGCACCTATATCCTGCATTACCAAAGCATCTAAAGGTGGCAGTCTTCATCCACCCATTCCAAGTTGATGGAAGTAGACTATGAAACTGAGTCTATTCTGGATGTTCAGAGAAGACAAGTTAAGATTTAAAGGGCTAATAAAACTGCACGTCAATATTATGAAGAGCAATCATAATTTAATAGAAAATGTGTAAAAATGGATTTATTTGAAACTCTTTTCATTATTATAAATGCAACTGATAGCTTTTACAGCACACACACACACACTTATTATTTACATTGCGTTGGCTTGAACCATAGGATATAACTTATCGTCTTCACTACAATAATACATATCACTTTTTTTCAGTTTGAGATTAGAATATCTAAAGAACCCAAATAAATACCATTTTGTGTTGCAACAAGGAGATTGTTCTGTGATTTGCAGAGGGCTTGTGCTTTTTTGGCCTTGCAGAACTTGCCAAGACGTTTAACAGAGTTGTTAGAATAGTTTGAGGATTAACTGGACTATAACAAATATTTTAAAGCTATGAAATATGTATCCATTTTATCTTCTCCACTGGCTGGTGAAATCTATGTACCTTTAATACTGGAAAGTCTGTGGAGGAGACAATCATTCATGGAAACCCCGAGCAACCCTGGCTATTTTTTTAAACTTGAATAGTAATATTATGTTTTTCTCTTAAACCTATTTTTTAATTCCCCAATAAACATTAAAAATATATGTACATAAAGAAGCAAAGTGAATATTTAACCAGATATATAATTTAAAAACACAGTTTACCCCATTAATGTCACTGCTGTGCCTTCCCCACCTCTCTCATTTTCCTGAGCTTTATTAGTATTATTATCATCATTGTTTATTTGTAACACTACAACATATTCCGTAGCGCTATACATGAATTAAGGCAAAACAATATTGACACATTACAAAACATGCAGGCCCTGTGTTTGAGCTCAGATTCCAATGTCCATAGTGCTTTCCAAAGCACCGTGCAAGATGGAAAACTCACAGACTTAAATTATAAAGGGTTTGGGTGTGATATAGGAGGGTGAAACATGCAGTGTGCATGTGAAGGTGGCAAGTAATAAGCTTCTTTAAACAGATGTTTTTTTAGTGAGGTTTTGAAAGATTTGAGGCAGGAGGATAGTCTAGTGGAGCAACACAAGAATAGGGGCAGCGCAAGAGATATTTAAAGATGAGAGCAGAAATATAAGGGGGTGCATTGTTGCTGACGGCTTTGTAAGTGAGGGTCATGATTTTAAATGTTATTCTGGGGGCTATGGTAAGATAGTGGAGAGACTGGGAGAGAGGTGCTGCAGACACTGAGAGTCTATTGCGCTTGATGAGTCTATTGGAGGCATTCAATAAGGATTGAAGTGGGGATAGATGGGTGGTGGCAGGCCAGCAAGAAGCGAGTTGCATTAGTCAAGACGAGATATGTTGAGAGAGTGTATTAGAATTTTACTTATGTCTTGTGTAAGGAAGTCACGTACTTTGTAAATGTTTTTTTAAATTTAAAAGACAGGATTTTGTATGTGACTGTATGTGAGAAATGAAAGAGAGGGCATGGTCTAAAAGAACCCCAAGACAGCGGGCTTGAGAGGTAGGAGTGATGATGGAATTGTTGACAGTGACAGAGATGTGATGAATTGAAGCTGTAGTAGAGGGTGGGAAGATTAGGAGTTCAGTCTTAGACATGTTGAGTTTAAGATGATGGGTGGACAGGATATGCCTGTGAGGCAGTTGGAAACACGTGCTAGAAGAGAGGGGGAAAGATCAGGTGCTCAGAGATAGAATTGAGTGTCAAAAAGATTCTATTAGGGTACCAAGTAAGGATGTATAGATGGAGAATAGGGGGGAGCAAGGACTGAACCTTGGGGTACACCAACAGACGGAGGTTGAGGAGAAGAAAAGGTGCCTAGCACAGTTGAAATCTTTCACTTCCCTTCAGTAGTGCCCATGACAATGAGAGAGGTGAGGAGGGGTTCAGCAATGGCCATTAATGAGGTAAAATGTAACTTTAAATAATATTTTCTGGCTAAAGCTTTGATTTGCTACTGTTTGCCCATGTCTTTTTGTTAAAGGTGAACTTAAAGGACTACCACGCAATAAAAACATATATGTTTGAAAAGTTTGTCTAACTATTTAAGCAGGAAATAAATCACAGTAGTTCTAGTTTAAATTAGAAAAAAAAGATACCTCTGCAGGACACTGGATTGATCCATTGGTGGGAGCTGTGTGTTAGAGGCACATTTGCATTTCTAGAAAACTGCTGGTGCAGTCAATGATGCTTCTGGGCCAGTGGGAGTGTTGTCTATTTCAGTCTTATCCAGTTGTCTTTAAACTGGTCCTCTGTTGCCTGATTCCACACCCCTCTTTTCACTGATAAACAAAACACACACACTTGTGTTTCAGCTCTGAGGAAGTGAAACACAAAATGGATAACTATACTTTTAAACAGAGTCTTCAGAAATTCAGATTTTTCCAAAAATGCTTCATGGCTATGGTTTACACAGCTGCTACTTTTACATTTAGTTCATAATTGACAAACAGGTGGGTCCTTTGCAAAATTGGTTTAACATGAAAAGCACTTTCAGTGGCGCTTTAAATATCCAACCTTCGTCACTTTTTCAGAGGGTCTTTATGTCATGCCCAAGTAATGACAAGTAACATTCCCTGTAGTGTTGGGTCTCTTGTCGGTCAATTCCATACTATGTAACATTCCCTGCTTATGACAAGGTACTATAACTTGATAGATCATGTTGGGGCACTTTAAGAAATCTTGTGACAGCACTTTTAGAGTGTAAAGAACAGGTGAGCTCTGCAACCAGATTCTTGTGGATGTCACCTTATTGCATCACAAAGCTTCTTGGACATTAAGTGCCAGTGTTCATTTGTTCTAAGCTTTAGCTTTCATACAGATGTCCTAGTCCTGCTCCTGACCCAATATATATATACTTGTTTTTTGTGTATCTTCCTGCTTGGGCATTTGGCCTATCTACTCATTCTTGAATTTAATTTTGCTTTATTTGTGTGTGAATCTGTGCTGCCTGCCTCTAGACTGTGATGTAAGTTTTAATTATTCTAAACAAAATCATACTAAGGAAAATAATGTATTCTATCTGTTTAAAATATGGGAAATATCACCCTTAAGATAAACAGAGTTTATTAGGAAATTTTCATACAATTGCCATGTTTAGCAAACAGACTATTTCAAATACAGGCGATACGCATATATTAGAATTGCTACTAATAAATTTATTATTTTATGCTAAAATAGACAAAAAGTGCCAGCAGATCCAAGCCTTTTCTATTTAAAAGATTATTTTCCACTATCTTTGTTATAATTGCTGTTTTATGTTCTGCAATAGTTAAGTGTCTGTTATATCATGCCAGTGTACATTCATCCACAGGAACAGATAAGGGCATGAATCATTTATTTCATATTACTGTTAATGCACAATATTTCTATACTCTGTCTATACATGAGTGTCTTAACATACTTTATATTAATAATTCTTCGGTACATTAAAATAAGCTCTGCAGTTTTAATAACCTTCGATTTCCTCAAATAAATATGATATTCATATTTCTGCATTTCATTGCTTAGATCTGAACAAACCCGTTTGCACCAGCTGTTTTGCTTCTTTTCTAGTTCTATTTGGTTAATACTTATGAAAGATATTTATTTTATATAGTGTTTATTGTTCAATGAAAAATTCAGATGTGTAGACATTACACCCTAAAAACTCAATGCAACTAATTCATATTAACTGATGATGGGGCCTGGAGACACAGCCCATCAATTACTTTGTGATTGGGTAGGAGTTCAGCAATACAACCACTTCCTTGCCAAGGTTTCTCTTCCAATCATCATCATGGTGCTGCTTTAAACCAAGCATGACTGAGCTTAGACTCGAGCACGTAGCAAATATGTACAGCTTTATGTTCGGCATATATAATTTATTTGTCATTGCCTTTAACTGTAGTAATCTTACTTTCTTCAAAAGCACAGTTAGCCTTACTTTTAAAATGCAGTGGTCTTTTAATTTCCAGATATAATTATTACACACATCCATACAACTATTATTTGCCGTACAGAGCTATTGCCACGAGCACGCGCACATAGCACGCGGCACAGCCACAAGAAGGCGCTTGTAATAAGACAATGGGAAGGGGGGAAAGAGACAATGGGGAGGAGTGTGATGGGAGGGGAAGATACACTGGGGGGATGGGGGGAAGAGACACAGGGGAGAAAAGGGGGGAAAGAGACACAGGTAAACATAAAATGATTTTCTTGCTTTCAGCTTACATAGCTGCTAATGTTATTAGTTTGTCTTTTACAGAGATATATTAAGGGGCTCAGTCACAATATCAGTTTCATCTCTTTTATCCAGCATGCCAATCTCTCTTAGTCTGTTGAATCACTCTATCAATTCTTTCCTCAAGTATAGTGCAGACACGAACATCTCACAGTTGGACCCCAAATAAACAGAGACTTGTTGTCTGTCTGAGCAGCATGAGGCACATGCAATCATGACATGTTCTGGAAGATGCAGGTTCCAGAACATGGAAATCTCTTTCTCTGGAGTCTTCTTATAAGTAAGTAAATTCATGAAGATGCTATTATGGTTAATATGAAAACAACTCTACCAGTAATTGCTCAGTTTAATAGCTTTAGAATGAGCCAAAACAGAGCCCAAGTGCGTCTACCTTACTAGCTACCGAGCTGATTCTGTGACTGTTAGATGGAATAAACAGATGAATATTCCTTTTTAGTCGACTTTTCCAAGGGTGTTAGTTTTATATATACTGATTTATAAGGAAAGTGGGTTAACATAGACCAAAGATGTGTGCTAATTTTTATTATTTTGCTTGTTCTGTTGATACCAAAAGATTAAATAACAGCAATAAAAACTAACCTCCTATTTAATGTTCTGTTAATGTTTAGCAACCTTCAATCAATGTCTTCACAACAAGACCAGTTGAAGACTAGCATATACAGTAGACTCTCAGTTAACTGGAACAAAAAAATTGAATCAAGTGTCAGGATTAAGGTTATCATGCCATAAAATGCTTACAGGCACCTAGATGTCATCCACTGTACATCTTCAATGTTACCTGGAAGCAGAAAGACATGAGTGACTGAGCCAGAGCAGTGTTGGCATTACATTTCCTGGGTTCAGCACCCCACCCTACAGCAAAACATATCTGTGTGTGAGGAGTGAAAGCTGCTGCTGCTGCTAGATCAGCCCTCACTGACAAATATACTTAGCAGAGCATCCTATGTGCAGCTAATCTAGGCCTCTCTTAATAGTAACTCTCAAGAAACCAGAAACCACATCCAGCATCTACCAATCCCCATGGGTGCCGGATAACTGAGAATCTACTGTACATTTACCTTTCAGGGGTACTGCAATCAAAGTACTTTAATCCACCAATATACCTTGAAGATTAGTCTGTTGGTCATATATTCATGAGACTACTGCACAGCAGTCACATTGGTCCAAATTGTGGAGTTTAATGCTTGAGGTGTGCCCCCTTATAATAAATCCTGGGAAATTAATAACTAGCTTTACAACCATGGGCATAGGAGCCCAAAAAAATCTGGGGGGATACAGGTTAAAGAGAAAAAACTGTGGCCCAAAGTCGTGCAATTAAACTCTACTCCGAGGACAGGCAGTAGGGGTGGGTCTACTGCCAGTGCACCAAGTGCAATTTTTTAAATCAATTTCTTGGTTTAAATTCTCATTGCCCGTGGGCTCCAAACCAGCCCAGAGAGAGAGAGATAAGGAGTTATAATATGTGTGTGTGTGTGTATATATTATGTGTGTGTGTATGTGTGTATATGTATATATATATATATATATATATATATATATTCCACAACAATCATTTTTTTGTACAGTGAGCACAAAAGTGAGAAAAGTTATCCACCGTACAGAGTACAGAAAATGAATAATACATTTATAAGGCCATTTGCATGTCTAAAAGGCAGATACATGCACATGAGAATACAATGTACCTCACTATTTTTATCCAAAAATAGCTCACTATACACTAAATGATTGTTGTGGAATACCCAATCCTACAAAATCTATTGCACAAACCAGAATCTACCTCATACTGATGATAGCCAAAATATTTATTATGGCGGGCGTATGCTTTAAGGGAGCAATGTATAAAGTTGCTGTTTTTGGATAAAAAGAGATAGGTACATTGTTTTCTTATTTGCATGTCCCCGCCTTTTAGACATGCAAATGGGCTTATTAATGTATTATTTGTTATATATATATATATATATATATATATATATATATATCACATATATAGTTATATAGTTGTGAGCATTGCGGGCTGTTGCTAATGTTTGCGGGCTCGCGCAGCGAGCCTGTGGCCCTCACTTTGCGATGGCCGCAGTTGCTGGCATGGAGCGCCAATACACACAACAAATACATAAAAAGCTTACCTACAGCAAGGGGGGGCACCCAGGACTTCGAAAACTGAAGTTACACCTCAATTTAACTCCAAATAAAAGAGTTTAGACACATTAAAAAATACCCTAAGCGAGAGACAAAATGGCCACCGAAAAAACGAAAACAAGGCTACAGCACTCTAAAGACGCAAAACACCAACAAACACCTACGGATTTCCCGAAAAAGACGTACGAGATCCGAAAACAAGGACGCAACCCGCGCGACACCAAAAACATTACAAACACATTACAAACACATTACAAACACATTACAAAAACAATAAATACACACAACAAACACATAAAAAGGTTACCCAGAGCAAGGGGGGGGGCACCCAGGACCTCTGCAAGTGAAGTTACACCTCGATTTAACTCCAAATCTCGGCGTTTAGACACCCGAAAATCAGCGAGAGAAAAAATGGCCGCCGAACAAAACGAAAACGAGCCTAAAGGACCCTAAACACGCAAAACACCACCAAACACCTACGGATATTCCAAAACAGTCAGACAACATCTGAAAACAAGGACGCTAAATCAGCCACAGCTGCATACCTTACATTAGGCACCATTTTAGAACAATAACAGCTACCATAATGTATTTGCCTCGCGCACGCACACTATTACATGGCACACATTCATGACGCTTACACAGCAGCTCCACAGCACTGATAATGCAGCAACAGGAAAACAGAATGCCAGCTCTTCAACACAATGCTGCATATATTACTTCACAATAGGTAAAGTATATTAATTTCTTATTTTATTAATTATTCATTGCCATACCAAAAAAAACACCAACGCTGCTCATAGCACAGAAACAATCAAGAGCCGAAGGCGCTCAGCGCGAGGTTAGCAATGAGCGCCAAAGAATCTTAAAACACCAACAAAATTAATTTTACACCCAAACAACATTTCCTGCCTTACAATCTTATTGCCGTCATTTTTTGACGGGCAAGTCGCTAGTATATATATATACGAGCGACTTTGCAACACAATGTAAAGCTTTTTGCGCTCATTGCAGGCCTCTCCACTCGTGTACTTTTGCTCCTCTGAGCACCTTTGGTGCTCATTGCGAGCCTCTCACCTAGTGTCCTTCCAGTTTTGTGCTTTGCAACGATCATCTTTGGCGCTCATCGGCAAGACAGATATACACAGTATATCTATATTTTTTTAAAATAATAATTAATTAATTACTTAACAAATTAATATACTTTACCTATTTCTAATTAATATATCCAGCAATCAATATCCTGAAGGGCTAAGGATCTCTTTTGATTTTCCTGCAGCTCACAATGTACATACAGTTGGACCGATTCTGCTGCCCTGAGGAGAAAGTGTCAGCAATGTGCTAATTGTGCAGTATAAATAGGCTGAGTGCGCGAGGGCAAACCGTTGGTTTAGTCGGGTAAAGCGCCATTTTAGATTCATAATGTTATTAGTTGCAAGTTAGTGTTGTAAAATAGCATTGATTGTCTATGTGTTACACGGCTCGCGAGCATTTTTCGTCCTTTGTAATAGTGTATTTTGTCCTGCTTCTCGTAATTTTTTTACTGCTTGCAGTCTAAGATGATCCCACATTTCCTAACTGATTGGAGGCTAAGCCCCGCATTTTTCAATGCCTCAACGGCTCGCTTTGCTTTGTGAGGCTTGCAAGAGCACCTTTGGCGCTCATTTCTGCCCAAGTCCCGCCTGTTTCAATGCCTCAACTGCTCAACTTGGTTCGCAAGGCTCCCAGGTGAAGAGCACCTTTGGCGCTCAGCGCCTAAGTCTCTGATTTTCACATACAATATTAGCAATATAGAAGCAAAATTCTATAAAATATTGAAATCATTTTAATTGTCCCACTCAGTTTATTTCAAAGTGGCACTACACAAAAACTCTTAACAAAGCACTCTGGAGGAACAAAAAATGTTTCACTTACTGTGTCCAATTTTGAGTCTAAACCAGCAAATCTCATTTTGGCCACTTCCTTTTGAAAAAAAGTAATAATATTCAGGTGTCTCAACACTGGAAATTATTCTGGTGGAAGACACCCTTTAACAAATATTTTTTTGTATCCCTTCCAACCACGAAAGAAACTGCAGTCAGTACTTAATTTGTTTGTATTCCATTCAAACTTCAGATTTGATTATTAGCAGTATTTTCTCAGTTTGAGCTTATTAACTACCTTGTGTCATACATATATTACTTTCCTGGCACAGAAAATAATAACCTGGAGTGGAAATTTTGATCTGAAGCTATGCGACAGAAGGGCTGTTTAGTACTAGCTTCCCAAAGATAATGGCTTGGTAAAGGATAGTGCTGCTTTGCCAGGAATGAATAAAGCAATGTGCTCTTTTTTACAGGACTAGATGCTTTTCAGCAGCCAAAAAAAAAAACTTCTTTATAAATGCAAGGATGGAGGTCTGACTATGTCAGTCTCTCCAGGTGCATCATCAAGAATATAAATTATGTGGTGTGCTCAATAATCACATTTAGTAAATCTGCCCAGATCTAATTTTATGTTGGAAGGTCTTCATGAACAGGAGAGCAAAATATACTCCACTTGGCTGAATATTTGAATGTAAAATGGTGAACGTTTCAATATGTCAATGCTATTCAAGTACTTGGTCAGATCATTGATCTTTGTATTGCTGAGCAACCCCTAAAACATCAATTTAGTTCTATGCAGAAAATTATACCTTCCATTAAGTAAAAAAACTTTTTTTATTTTCTAAGTGAATATAATGTGAATAGTTCTCATAGCATGCTTATATTAATTAAGCTATTTATTCTGATTGTTTTTTTGATTGTATTATAGAGCTTCTAAATTTGTAAATGTTTTAAATAGTTTGTGATTTTCACTCTTGACACTTGGCTTCCATTCGTAAATCAAATGTAATTATTGTATACCTTTGCCATTATAATGTACCTTCAGCAAACAAATTATCCCATCTAAGTAGGATACAGAACAAGACAAGCTATAAAGGCACCAGGTGCTGTTGTTGTACAGCACAATAACACTGTATATGGCCATCTGCACAAAAGCTATGCATTATTTAAGAAGATGCCAATGCTTCTGCATGTTTAATTTTGTGACTAATTTACACAAAAAACAATTGTCCAACATTTGTTTTAATCAGAATAGCATTGTTTGTCTTTTGTATGAGCACATTATATTGATAAAATGTTATGTTTATTGTCTATTGTTTCATTGCCAACTCTCCAAAACTCAACATAGTACAATGAATACTAACCAATTATATTTTGCATTGGCTTCTAGATATATATTAAAGGGAGTCTTCAGGCATTTTTTCTATAAAGTTTACTTAAAGCCGTAGAAACAATTCACACTCTTCCCTCTTGCACTTCACCCCTCTTTTTACTCCTCCTCCTCTGTGCTGTACCCTCCATGAAATCCTTTTGGATAAAGCTCAGTTCTATGTAAAAATAATAAAATAAACAGAGTTGTTGGAAGATTCCTAGATTGTTTCATTTTTTCCAAGGATTTAATTAAGATCAGGGGAGTTGTATTGGCAATTTGACACCCAGTTGGTATCTTCTAGGAGCAGTTTGTTGCTGGACTTTGTAATATACTTTCCAATATTTGGTACTGCAAGTAAGGAGAATTGACCCATAACTGTGTCAGGAAATCTGCACATTGACAAGTATAAGAAGAAAATTCAGTACAGAAAAGAGTGAGAGAGAAAGTGATACTTTGGGCTTAGTTGTGTAATAAGGGTTAATTATACGCATTTCCATGTCTGCTTCCCACCACTGATCAGCCTCTCATGATAGTTCAGTCCCAGCTTCCTGAATTGAAGAAAAAGAGGAGCTGATGCTTCTAATGTGTTAAATGTCTCACTCATAAATGGTAGGGAGTCTGAGAAGGAGTTACTTTTGAGCAAAGTAAAAATGTAAGTTGTTCTTGAGCAACTTAATGACTGCAAGTATGCCCAGTGTGCTTCTGCCTTTGTGACAGCATGGATAGTCAGTCTGCATTAATTAAAAGTTCAAACACTCTCTATCTGAAGATAGCAGAACATGTTAGAGGTTTCCGAAGGTGACATGATTGGCAACAGTGGCAGAGCTAGTGCGTTGCAGAAGGCACAAGATCACCAGAGCCCACAACAGATTAAGGGCCATTTGCTGCCTGCAATGGCCTGGACTAAAGGAGGACTCTAAGGCAGATTTTTTTTTTAATCGAAAATCTGACCATCATCATATATTTGTCTACCTCTATGGGTATTCAACGCAGGGGGCCTCAAGTTTTTATGCTCCTCCTCTTCTGCCCAGTCCTAGAAAAATCCGCGCTCTAAAAAAACCAAAAAACGAATGGAGATCCGCACTTACGGACCTCCCCGACGCTAATGAGCCTCCTACAGAGTTTTCCAGAAGAAAATTGTCAATGGCGGCTTCTGATTGGCTGAAAACGCTGTCTATCATATTCAGCCAATCAGAAGGCGCCAATGTGTGAGCCAATCAGAAAGGGATACACCCCAAAATCCCACTCTGATTGGATAATGCACCTGTCAATCTTTATTTAAACCAATCAAAGGCGCAGATGCCTTCAGCCAATCACAATGGGATACACCCCCACAGGGTGATTGGCTGGAGGCATCTGCGCCTTCTCATTGGCTGTAAATCTGATTGAGATTGACAACAGCCAATCAGAAGGTGCAAATGCCTTCAGCCAATCACTATGTGGGGGTGTATCCCATTGTGATTGGCTATTGTCACTGCAACCAATCAGAATGCACAGATGCCTCCAGCAACCTAGGGTAAAAAAGATTTAAAAAATTACTACAACACGTTTACATAAAATAAATAAACATAGTACATATTCTAAATAATCTACTCACCTTTCCAGCATGTCACGCCCATCTTCTTTTCCTTTTCTCCGGTGCTGCCCCTGTTAAAAAAAAACTAACATTAGTACACATACATAAACATAAGTGCGCTTCCAGGGCTGGGCAGAAGAGGAGGAGGCTGGAGACATCACGGGGAGGTAGATAGATAGGATGTATATTAGATAGATAGGGGGATGTATATTAGATAGTATTTATTGTATATTAGATAGATTGGGTGATGTACAGTATATTATATAGATAGGATGTATATTAGATTGTGGTATTTATGTAGATAGATTGGGGGATGTATATTAGATAGATCGGTTGTATTGTATATTAGATAGCGGTGTATTGTATTGTATTTCATTTTATTTGTATTGTATGTATTTGTATTGTATGTATTATATGTATTTCCTTTTCAGGTGTGTCATTTTTTTAATTTTCTGTAGTGGGGGGGGGGGGGGGCTTGTAATGTATTTTTTGCGAGCCCGTAATGCAGGAAGTTAGAATTTTCATTGCAGCCGGGGTCCCCGATCATGTGCGATCGGGGACCCCCACTGCCAGGGTTAATGCGGGTTTCCGAGCTCATCTCGGATCCCATGGGGTTAATGCGGGTTTTCGAGCTTATCTCGGATCCCTTCTTGGGTAAGTTGTACGTGGCTGGGCAGTCCGTGGTCGTGGAGCTTTGTTTTTGTTTTTTTCAGCGGCCATTTTTTCTCTTGCTTAGGGGATTTTCGTGTGTTTAAACTCAGGAATTTGGACTTCAATCGAGGTGTAGCTTCATTTGCAGAGGTCCTGGGTACCCCCCCCCCTTGCTGTGGGTAAGCTTTTTATGTATTTTTTGTGTGTATTTATTGTGTTTTTAATGTTTTCAGGTGCGTGCGGTTTGGCCGTTAAGGTTGTATTTTTGCAAGGTTGTAATGTTTTTTTTTCTAAGTCCCACGTCTCGTATTTTTTTATGCTAAGTCCATATATAGTGATTGCATGTTAGATCTATTTTGGTAAAGTGCCGCTTGTCTGGGTGTTTGTAACCGCGTGTGAGGCGCGTGTGAGCCTCCACCTTCCGCAAATGCTGACCAAACTGCGTCCCTCGCTTCGCGTGAGTGACGAAGATTCATAGTTTGACAACTATTATATGTGATGTATTGCTGCTGACACACAGACACCTCTGGAGGTGTCAACGTAATCATTAGAGGGATTTTTAGAGATTAATAAAAATAAAATGTTTTATGAGTTGTGCTGCATAGATAAAGGCTGCTTTTTACCTAAGGAGTGCAGAAATGTATTAATCCATGAGATTTGAATATGCCTTTAATGCAGCCGTGGCTTGCTAATGGCTAAGACACAATGGCATGCAACCTACTCAGGGAGTAACACTCTTATATCTCACTTGTGACCTTCACAGGGAGAAATATCCTGTAGTATATCAGTCAGGACCCAGCCCGAAATACCAGGCAATTCTACCCTGAACGGAAGAAATGGCAAACACCAGATATATATTTCAGCCTCATCAGTGAATTTAGATATGAATGTATGACCTAAGCAATTTCCTAGTGTTTAACACTAAATTCAAAAAAAGGGGGAAATAATTTAATAGGAAAAAAGTAGGATAATTTAGTGTTCTCCAGGATAAAGCAAGATAAGTAACTACGAAATTAAAAAGCGTCTATCCTTAAATAATGGCTGTAAGTCAAGAAAAATGGGGTGTCACTTTCCCATAATACTGTGGGATTAGAAATAAGTGACCACCTTTATTATGACAGATGAAGTGTTATAATATTTAATTTCTAGAGCTTAAAAATAAGCATCATAATGGTATCATAATAATAAAGTGATGCTGGTATGCAAGCCTCATATGCAATAGGTATTTGCTAATCATAGGGATGCAGCAACATATATTATAGATGAAAAGTTTGAGGATAGGCGCTGGTTATTTGTAAAAAAGTGCACTGAACTAAGAAAGGTTTAAAAACAACAACAAAAAGGCAGGGGGTAGAGAGTGGTACCTAGTATAAATATAAGTATGAACGCAGTATACTATAATTTAATTTGAAGTATAGAGGGGAGGCAGATATCACCATCAATCCTTAAATAGACATATTTATCACTTATAGCATTATCAAACCACTGCATAAAGTTAGGCTTTTACTGCTTAAGTGTGAGAAAAAAGGATAGGAGTATCTTAAGTCTCCCCTTTAGGACATAAAGCAATACATGTATACTTGCGTTTTTTTGAAATACCACACAGGGGTATAGTTGTTCTGCTGTAGCTCACAAAGAGCATAGAATTAAGTGTACCATCTCCCCCCTGCTCCCGACGGTCCGTTTCACCACTAAATGGGGCTTACTCATGGGCTGGGTCTTATCTTGCTTTATCCTGGAGAACACTAAATTATCCTACTTTTTTCCTATTAAATTATTTCCCCCTTTTTCATCAGGGAATTTAGCTGCACTCCATAAGGAAAAGTATACATGGAATCCACATCTGCAGTCCTCTATCAATTAGTCAAAAAATCACAAAGCCCTGAAGGTTCAATTGCACATGCAACAATATAATCAGAGGTGATCATTCTGAGAACGAACAACACCTAAGTAGGTTTGTTATATAGGCCTGGTAACCTACTCAGAGAGCAGAACTCCTTTAGCTCGCTTTGGTTTTATACTTGATCTACAGGATTGAAATACTGCTTAATTGACGTGTTCTCAAACAAGGTATAGTGATTATCTAGTTTGATATTAGACCGGACGGACTGCATTAGGCCCATGCTGTTTTCCCCACTGCAATACTGCTGCAAATGTTGGTCTCAATTTACATAACTCCTATAAGGAATCTTATGAGTCAAAAGTTTACATTAACTATAACATTGCTATAACATGCTTTTCTTAACAAACCCTTGCGTGCAAACTCTTTTGAGTGGCTGCTACATGTGATGTTAGCTAAAGTGCGATTACATGGTTCCTGTCTGAAATCTACCCTAATCTTATATGTTCAGGTAAAGCCCTGCTGCCTTATGTAAAGTCAGCGTCCGGGAGCACGATATACTCCTACTGAGAGCTATTACAGTAAAAGTAGCAGCTCACTACATTTAAAGCTATTCAATACCTTGCCTTGTTCGCAATAGGAAAGTGGTTAATCAAAATTGAAAAAAAAAAAAAAAAAAATACCCTTATATACACTAAAATAAACACAGAATTTAAAAATATTTCAAGAAAAAAATGATTTAAGATTAAAATAATAGTTACAGAAAAAAAAATACAATTAAAGTAAAACAAAATAACATTTAAAGTAATACCCAAATAAATAATTGAAAAAAAATCTAAAACTTGGAAGAAAAACAAAAGAAATAATTAATACATTACTCTCCTTCATGACCCTCCAGTGATGATCATCACTTTTTTTTGTTCTCAATCATCAGCCCTGGATAAGCAGGCACATCCATGTTGATAGCAGAAATCGGTTCACTTGTTTATTTATCGAAGAACTTCAAATCCTCTCTTCAGCCATCCCACTGAAAGAAACATTTGTTTTTACTTACATGGCGAAAAATAGAAATTATGGGTTCACATTTATTGGCAGCTGGTACCAGCTCCTTATGTCTTCTCTAGGGAATCCTGCCATCTCATGGTATGGTCAAAGTATCTGAGCTTCAGCCTTATGATCAAATCTTCTAGTGAACAGTTTGTCTTGTTTTCCTATAGTACTGATTTATTGGATCTTCTTGCAGTCCAAGGGGCTCGAAGTAGTTTTTGCCTACACCACAATTCAAAGCCATCAATTCTACAGTGCTTAGACTTCTTTATGGTTCAGCTCTCACATCAATATGTTAATACTAGGAATACCATAGTTCTAACTATGCAGACCTTTGTTGATAGTTTTAATATCTTTACTTTTTACTAGCTTGTCCAAGCTTGTCATAGCCTACCTTCCCAGAAGCAAACATTTTTTAATTTCATGACTACAGTAATCATCTGCAGAGATATTGGATCCCAGGAAAATAAAATATGTCACTGCCTCCACTTTTTCCCTGTCTTTTTGCCAGGAACTGAGATTGCCGTTTGCCATGATCTTTGTCTTTTTAACAATGAGCAGCAGACCAAAATTTGCACTCTCTTCTTCTACCCTCATCTATAGGTCCTTTAGTTCCTCCTCACTTTCAGCCATCATGGTAGTATCATCAGATTATCTGAGGTTGTTGATATTTCTTCCAGCAATATTGATTCTGGCTTTGGATTCATCCGGTCCAGCCAAACAAATGATGTACTCTGAATATAAGTTGAATTAATAAAGTGACAATATACAACCTTGTTGCACTCCTTTACCAATCTTGAACTATTCTGTTGTCCCATGCTCAGTTCTAATCATGGCTTCTTGGTCCACATACAGATTCTTCAGGAGGAGGATGAGATGATCTGGTACTCTCTTCAAGAACATGCCACATTTTGTTATGATCCACACAGTCAAAGGCTTTAGAATAGTCTATGAAGCAAAAGTAAATGTTATTCTGAACTATTTTGCTTTCACTATCATTCATCATTCATTGGCAATTTGATCTCTTCCTCTGCAGAACCCGACTTGCACATCTGGTAGCTCCTGGTCCATATGTTTTTGGAGTCAAGCTTGTAAAATGTTAAGCATTATCTTGCTGGCATGTGATATGAGTGCAATTGTTTGATAATTGGAATGATTATTGTCACTGTCTTTTTTGGGATGTAGACTGACCCTTTCTAGTCTGTTGGCCATTGCCAAGTTTTCCAAATGTGTTGGCATAAGGCATGCATCAGCTTGTAGAATTTTGAATAGTTCAATTGGGATTCCATCAACTCCTGCAGCCTTATTATCAGCAATACATCCTAGGGCCCATCTCACTTCACTCTCCAAAATGTCTGGCTCCAGCTCATTGGGTAGGTTTTTAAGGTCATCACTGCTGTTAAGGTCCTTCTATATAGATCTTAAATGTATTCCTGCCACTTCTTTATCTGATCTTCTTCTGTTAAGTTCCTACCATGTTTGTATTTTTTCACGCCCACATTGGCATGAAAGGTGCCTTTTAGGTTCCCAATTTTCTTGAAGAGTTCTCTTGATTTACCCATTCAGTTTAATCTCTCTACATCGCTCATTGTATAATGTCTTCTTGTCTCTTCTTGCTTTCCTCTGGAATTCTGCATTCAGTTGAACAAATATTTTCCTATTTCCACTACCTTTTGCTTTCCTTCTTTCCTGGGTTACTCCCAAAGCCTAATCAGATAACCAGTTTGCCTTCTTACTTTTCTTTCTTTTAGGGGTATTCTTTGTTGCTGTTTCCTGGATAATATTGCAAACTTTGGTTCAAAGTTCTTTGTGCATTCTATCTTTCATGTCTAGTCCCTTAAATCTATTTTTTACTTCCACTGCATATTTCCTAGGGAATTTATTTATTTAGTATCTGATTGGTCTGACGAGTCTCCCTCTTTTCTTCAGTTGAATTCTGCACTTTGCTATTAGAAGCTCATGGTCTTAGTCACAGTCATTTCCAGGTCTTGTTTTTGCTGATTTTATGGAGCTCCGGTATCTTTGGCTACAATGTTAATCTGATTTCTATGTTGTCCATCTGGTGGTGTCCATGTGTAGGAGGCTATTGGAAGAGGGTATTTGCTACGACCAGAGAATTATCTTGACAGAATTCTACTAACCTCTGACCTGCTTCATTTTGTACTCTAAGGCTAAACTTGCCAGTTATTGTAGGTGTCTTTTGTTCCCTACTTTATTATTCCAATCTCTAATGATGATAATAGCATATTTTCTTCATTTCTATTTGTGTTTGCCTTAAGGACTAAAGCTCCTCTGATATTTGTATTATGTGAATTGTTGATTAATCTAGAGGAAATCCAGCAAAAATAGACCAATTGTCTCATAAGGGGAAATATCTTCCTGATCCCAAATACTTGCAATCAGATTGGTCCCAGTACCAATACCCAAGAAGTGAAATCTCTTTTCTTCTAAACCTCAGGTGATGCTCTTGTGTCAGTTAAAAATATATTGGCAAAATGTTCACATAACACAGCCTTATATTGACCCTAGATGTATTTGTATAAGGTAATCATTCCCTCGTAGGTCCTTTTTTTCTAGAGAAAATTATGTTTTATTTGGATAGTCTTTCATCATGGCTTAGTCCCACCCATACCACTTTATATATTTTGTTGCCCTTCTCTATACCTTTTCCAGCTCTAAAATGAAATTTAGTAGTGCCCAAATATTGTACTGCAAATTTCAATGGAGATGTACTAGATAGAGATATATACAGTTGCATAATTATATTGGCATCTATGCTTAAATTGCTTCTATAGCACTCTTAATGCATGACACTTTATTTGCCTTTGCACATGCTGCTTGGCATTGAACACTATTTTGTAGGTTCCATTTAGATTATCAAATATAATAGTTGTTTTATGCTGCGGGTTTGCGCAATGAGAGGCGAAGCCTTCAGTGCTCATTGCGGGCCTTATGATGAGCGCCGAAGGCCCGAAAGTTACAGGTTTGACTGGGGCTTCAATGAGTGCCGAAGGCCCATACATAACTGGCTTGACGGGGCTGCAATGAGCACCAAAGACAAAGAGGGTGGAGAGGGTGAAAAGAGACACAGGGGAGTGAGTGGGGGGCAACAAGACACGGGCGGGGAGACATAGGGGAGGGAGATAAGGGGGAAAAAACAGGGGAGGGAGAGGGGGCAAAGAGACACAGGAGGGAGAGAGGGGGGAATAGACACAGGGGAGGGAGAGGGGGGAAAAGAGACACAAGGGTGAGAGAGTGGGGAGAGGCTCACGAAAGTTGCCGGTTGGCCAACGCCTGCAATGAGCGGCAAAGCCAAAACATATAACTTTACATTTATTTGTTTTTAATCTCAACTGCCATTTAGCTGCCCATTCTTCTAATTTATGTAAGTCTCTTTGAAATAAAAGTTTATATGTGAAGAACCCCACTTACCACATTAGTCCATTCTCAGTACATTCCAACAACTCTTTGTTTCATAGTAATTAAGGTTGAAACAAGACTTTCAGTCCATCAAGTTCAACCTTTTAAGATCTCCTCTGATCTGCAATATGCGGATTAGTTATTAATTCATTAGTTGTTAATAATTAATCAATTATTTAATTATTTATTTTTTATTTTATTATTATTATTTTCTAATTATTAATTAATCCGAAGGAAGGCAAACAGAAAAAAAAAAAAAAACAAGTGAAACGTAGCCAATCATCTCAAAGGGAAGAAAAATGTATTCCTTCCTGATCCCAGATACTGGAGATAAGATTTCTCCCTGGATCAATACTCTCTCTCTAATTATCCAGGATAACCCTGAATTCCCTCCTTAATTAGAGATTAATCCAGTCCCATTTTAAAAAATATCTATTGAATCCACTGTCACCACCTCCTCTGGTACATAATTCCACAGATTGACCACCCTTACTGTGAAGAACCCTTTTCTTTCTTTAAGGTGAAATATTTTTACTTCTAACCTCAAGGGATGTCCTCTTGTCAGTTTAAAACCTCTTGGCACAACAAGCTCCCCTGACAAATCTTTATACTGACCATTGATGTATTATATAAGGTAATCATATCTCCTCTTAGACACCTTTTTTCTAGATAAAATAAGTTTGATTTGGTTAGTCTTTCTTCATAACTTAGCCCCTCCATTCCCCTTATTCGTTTCCTGTCCTTTAATGTCTGACCTCACGCCTTGGGCCCTGCCCAAATCTCCAATGCTTATACTAAGCACGCCCTGTGATGTAGGGCCACGCCCACTTAGGCCAGTGGGCCGGGCAACTCACCTCCCGCCAAACCAAACATAGGAAAATATATACAACAATAATGCCACTTCTCCACTAAATTCCTTATATATTTATTTCTCTTATATATATATATATATATATCACATATATAGTTGTGAGCGTACGGGCCGTTGCTCACGCTTGCGGGCTCGCGTAGCGAGGGGCGCGGGCAAGGGCCTCAGTTGCTGGGATGGAGCGCCGAAGACGCTCCATCCCAGCAACTGAGGCCCTTGCTCGCAGCGTACAGCCCGTTGCTCACGCTGAGGCCCTGCAGCCACCTCCTCCCCACAATACCCCGCCGCTGGAGAGAGGGAGCAGAACTCCATGCCCCATTACACCCATCAGACTACTTACATTAATTGGAGCATCTCAATTCACCTCCGCCATGTCTCCCCTGCCTGCACATTTTCTGAACAGCTTCGATGAATGTAAGTAGTCTGATGGGTCTGATCGGGCCCATGAAGGCCTGGCCTTGGGGGACATGAAGGCTTAGCCTGGGGGGACATGGCATCATGGGCTGGAGGCCATAAACGTCGCAACGCAAATAACACGGCACACACATTACGACACTCGCAAACACCATACCACACACGTTCACACGCATTACAGCCTCGGAACACTCGGACGCAACTCGCGAACATTACAAAATTAAAAACACAATACATACACACAGCACATACATAAAAAACTTACCTACAGCAACAGGGAGCATCCAGGACCTCAAAAATGCAACTTACACCTTCGTTTCAATAAAAATAAAAGAGTTTGGACAATAAAAAATTTGATATGCGAGAGAAAAAATGGCCGCCGAACAAAACGAAAACGAGGCTACAGCACTCTCAACACGTAAAAAACACCACAACACACTCGCAAAACAACACCCAAAACTCGAAAAACACCACGAAGCACCGACGGCTAATCCGCAAACACCCATAACACAGATAACCCGCCATTTTACGCCAATGCGGAAGTACACCACTACGCTAACGGTTTCGTCTCGCGCACGCACACTCTTACACTGCACGCATTCATCACGCTTACACAGCAGCTACACGCCACTAATGCTGCAGCAATATGAAAACAGATTGTCAGCTCTTCAACACAATGCTTCAAAATAGGTAAAGTATATTCATTTATTCATCTACTATATATTTTAGTATTACACACCAAACAGCATTAGCTACCTTACGATTTGATTGCCGTCATTTTTTGACGGGCAATTCGCTAGTATATTTATATATATATATATATATATATATATATATATATATATATATATATATATATATATATTTTTTTTTTAATTATGTACATAACAATAACAACTTTAACACTCAAGCAAATAACAAGGTGGGAGGGTGGGATTTAAGGCTGGGGACCGCTCTGCCCGACGCGCGAACACGGGTGGAAGGCCCGTCCCCGATGCTCCTGATTGGCTGATTGCCTTACAGGCTCCGCTGGGTCACATGACGCTACGTGCTGACCCAGGGAGCCTGTGCAGCCTCCGCATCTATTATGACCCAGGCATGATCCATTTAGGCTTTAATGGAAATAATGGACACAACAACTGTGGGAGAAACACTGGCCGCAGCTTTTATTAATAAATAACCATATATAACATAAACATAACTTTCTGTATATAATTTACATAATACCTTCCAGGGGGAGGAGCCCGGCCACGGACAGGGACCTCACACCTTGGATCCTGCCCAAAGCCCCAATGCTTATATTAAGCACGCCCTGTGAGGTAGGGCCATGCCCACTTAGGCCAGTGGGCCGGGCAACTCACCTCCCGCCACAGAGCAAGCGAGGGACCCCTCCTGAGACTGTGATCCCCCCCTGCTGTCCATTAAAGCCAAGCCCTGCTCAACACTCTCCCTGAATTCCAGCATGAGTAACTGTAGCCCAATTTTGGTCAGATGTACTTTGTCCTTAACGAAGAACTGGTCGGCCTCGACCGGCTCGAACTCCTTATATCGAATGGCGACGTAACCCAGCTTTCTGACAAAACTTGCCAACTGTTGGTTAATCTTCTGATGCGATCTGTCCAGCCCGACAGGATCCAGAGCTTTCACCATGAGCGTCTTTTTATCATCTCGGACCATATCAGAAACATCCCGGAAACTTCTTCATCCAACTTTCCACATCCCGCTTCATGACCCTCAACATCCTCCGCATGGGAGCCGTTCCTAAGTCATTACCGCCGGCGTGTATCAATATTACTCTTGGCTGTCCATAACGCTGGGCATACGTGTCCAGTAGCCTATCCACCTGCGCCCACCGCAGGCCTCGAATCCCGAACCAGCGCACGTGCAAGTCAGTAACAGGGAAACCCATTGGTGCCTTGTCCTCGGTAACTGCGGCTAACCTGTGGGCCCAGTACACGTACGAATGGCCCACGACCCACAGTTGCTTCTGTCCTCCTGAAAGCAGAAAGCAACATCCATTAGACTACTGCCCTGCACGTAGGACTGAAAACGTTCCGACTCCCATCTCCTGATACGCTTCACTGCGGTGTCAGGCAAACCTAACCTGGCCGCTTTGGTAGCGGCCCCAATTCGAAAGGAGTGCGGCCCGAACTCTGACTGCTCTAAACTCAAACGTTGTAGTGCGCCTTTTAGCACCCTCTCAAATTGATAACGGGATAATGCCGTCCCATCGGCATGAACCAACAGCGAACACCTTCCCGCCGGTCGCTGGTTAAGATACTTCTCCACACATACATAGGGGCAACACTCTGTGCACAACCTCTTTTCCTTTACCCAACTGGTCAGTCTTAGACCTCCGTAACCATATCACTACCGTGCCTTCCCTCAGACAGGTATCCACCAACTGCAATCCCCCGGAACCGTGTCTACTGTTCGCGACTAACTCCCCTATCTGAAACGCTCTGAAGAACGCCAGGGAAAAAGCCGTACGGAAAAGCAGAGATTCAAAGGCGGTTCTGCAGGTCACCAAAAACACCTGCACCAAACTCAGCAACAGGCAAAAAGTAATCGACCGCAAGGTATCCGGCCTGCGATCACCATGAAACATGCCGCGCACCACCTTGCGCACTAGAAACTCCTTTGTAAGGTTCCTCTGCCCTGCCAGCTTAAACATAAAAGCCAGAGCCATGACCTGTCTCCCTACTACGGCTCTTGTTACTCCTTCCTCTGCGCACCGCAGCAGATACCAAAGCAGGATCCCTAGGGTCTTATCCTCCGACGTAGTCCCACCGGCCATTGTAACTAGGTCATTCCACTTAGCCTACACTCGTCTGTACGCGGCCCATGTCGCCGGGGCAACAGACTGTCTGATGAGTCTCGTTACCTGGCAGCTCCAAGTTCCCAGAGCTCCGTGGGAATAGACTCCCAAAGCACGTTCGCCCGCGGGGCCAATACCTTAACCGCTCTTCCTGAAACCGAGAAAGGGCGTCAGCAATGCCGTTCTCCAACCCCGGCATGTGCCTTGCCTGGAACCATATGTTCAGGCGGAGGCAGCATAGCACCAAGTGACAAAGTAATCGTACTACCGGTATGGATGTTGCTGTGAGGTTATTTACCGCTTGGACAACCAACCCCCATGTTATCTGTATAGAATAACACTCGCCGAGCCCCATATGTGCACTGCCGCCACTATGGGAAATAGCTTGAGAAATGCCAGGTTCTTTGTAAGACCTGAGACCACCCATTCTACCGGCCATGCTGCAGCGCGCCATCTCCCTTGGAAATATGCGCCACAACCGACAGACCCCGATGTATCAGTGTAAAGTTCTAACTCAGTGCCGGTGGCGCTCTCTTTCTGAAGAAGCGTGGTCCCATTAAACTCGGCAAGGAAAACCGACGATACCCCTGCGTCATCCCGCATGGCCCTTGAGACTTTGATAAAATGATGTGGCCTCAAGAAGCCTGCGGTAGCGAGCGACATTCTCCTACAAAATATCTTCCCCATGGGGATAATCCTGCAGGCGAAGTTCAGCTTCCCTATGATGGATTGTAACCATCGCAGTGACACCCTATGTGCACCTTCCAACGCACTGAGCTCCGCTCTCATGTCCGACACTTTTTCCCGGGGAAGACTGCATTCCATTGTCATGGAATCGATTCGAATCCCCAGGAAGGTCAACTTTGTCGTAGGGCTCTCGGTTTTGTTGTGGGCCAACGGTACTCCAAAATCTTGACAGATTCTGGTGAACACCTCCAACATGAAGCGGCAAGTATCTTGCCCTGCCGGACCGACGAACAGGAAATCATCAAGGTAGTGCGTAATGCTCCTATACAAAGTTTCCGAGCGCGCAACCCATTGTAAGAATGTGCTGAACGCCTCAAAGTAAGCACACGATATTGAGCTCCCCATAGGTAAGCATAGGTCGATGAAATAACTGCCATCGACGAAACAACCCAGGAGCCGGTGACTCGACTGATGAACTGGCAACAACCTGAACGCTGCTTCGATGTCCACCTTCGCCAGAAGCGCGTCGGCAAATGTGACCATCTCAGCCTCCCGATCTAAAGATTCGTAAGACACAGTTGACTGGTCTTTTGCGATCCCGTCGTTTACCGACCGCCCTCTGAGATGGGAAAGATGTTGGATCAACCTAAATTTACCCTGCTCTTTTTTAGGGACAACGCCGAGGGGGAACAACCAAATTCTGAATGGGAGGGGAAGCAAATGGACCCGCCATCCTACCCAGTTGGACCTCAGTCTGGACTTCTTTCGATGGTACCCCCGGTAATTCCCTTACTGACCGCAAGTTCGGTCCCTTGCATCCCCACAGCTCTGTAACACATGGGATACGGAAACCCTCCTGTAAACCCAATTCCAGGAGGCAAGCTGCGGCTTTATTGCCCGGCACTCCACCGTAGTATTTTAGCCACAGCAGCATGGTGGGGAGGCGTATGGGCGTCTTGCCCTTTTGCAAGGGGCTCCCCTGATCTACCCCCCTCCTTGGCTCTGACACATCTAGCGAGGGGGTGTTCGCCGCCTCAGGTAGAACATGCATGCTTGAGCCTGCAATTTGGGGCCCATCTACAAACCCTTTGTTGTAGGCAAAGCAGGTCTTGAGACCTATGGCCACGGCGGGGATGGGGCCCTTGGCTCCACCGGACCCACTACGAAAGGGCGGCAAGAAGTATAGGTGCATAGGTGTTTCATATATGTCGCTCGCATAGCACACAGGCCATGATGGAGAAGGCCTGAAGTCAGGTGTCGAAAGTCCTAGGCAGCCACATAATTTCCTTACGACGGTCATCTCACTCCCGAAGGCCCCTCTCTCCCACATCCAGTTGTCTGGACATGGGAAGAAGAGAGACCAACTCAACAAATTCCCTCCTCCAAATTTTTGTTCTAACCTCCTGGGGATGATGTGCCCCTAAGTTGTCCAATGAGCACAAGACAATTGGTCTCATGGCTGCATCGGTAACCCCTGCATTGGTTATGCCTGCTTGTGGACCCGGGACCGCCACCACCTCGGAGGGCCTAGTTGCCGCCATTACCCCGGCCGGCGCTGCTTGCCCCGCTGCCCAATTGGTGGATTGATCGGCCTACGCACTCTTCGCTAAGCCCCTTATGCACGCACCCATTTCCTGCTTGCTCACAATGTAGTGTGTGGCTAAGAGGGTCTGAAGAGACCCGAAAAAACCCTGCCTTTGTGTGTAGGAGTTCACTTTTTCCTGTATCCCCTATCTGATCCACCATAATGAGCTCACCTGCTTCTGGAAGCCTTGGAGTGGAAACCGCCAACGGGGTGTCCCTGCGTCTCTCCTGACGCTCCGGGGACTCTGAACGTCTGGCCCTCCGCGGGCTCCGTCCCCTCTCTGATCCAGTGCAGGCGCAACTGCATCGGCAGGATCTCCTGCTTCTCTATCTTGATCTCCTTCTGGACCTGTGGGTGCAAGAGGAACAGTCACTAGCTCTCCGTGACCTGCATGCCCGTGCCCATACCGTTTGCTCCTCCCCTGAGGATTGGTCATGGTCACCTATACTTGCACGGCTGGAGTAAGCTAGCGCCGCAGACTCTGCTGCCCTCTGTAGGGGTTCCCCTGAGACTTCTTGTGGCGGTATAAGGTCTACCTGTGGGTCGGAATAAGTCCCCTTTTGCTGTGGCCTAACCGTAATGCCCTCAGTCTCAGCTCTCTGTCGTCTTAAGGTGGTGTGGATGAATAGCAGTGGCCTGTACCTCTTTCTAGCTCTAGTGGGGCGCGCCGGCCTCGCCACTGCCGCTGTCACAGGCATGTGATCTACCATGCTGTCTTGGCTGTTCATCTCTCTGACAATTCTGCGTCCCTGTAAAGCACCAGAAGCGCTGTTAGTACGAGAAATAGAAGGGACCACATGGTCGGCACAACGAGGATCTGTAGGAGCTTTTTTAGGGTTTACAGCTTTTCTATTACCCCCTGCGCCTCCTTTACGGGGTGGTAGAGGGATGTTTCTTGTCCTTTGCTGCGGCCGATCCCCTTTGGACAAAATGACTGGTGGTGGCCGGAGTTCTAGGCCCTCACACTCACCGCTTGTTGGCCCAGCTCTCCCCTGCCTGAGGGGCATAGGGTCCTGGCTGCCCTGACCCGTATCACCTTTTGGTCTCCTGGCCTTGCTCTCAGCTGGACGGGGGTCTGATGGCTCTGTACCGGTGGGATGGGGGGATAGCCTGCTGGCACCTCCATTATTACTTAGGCCACCAACCACTACAGGCTGAGCCTGTGCAATGTAAGGAGGGCCTACTGCAGAAGGCATGGGTGGTCCCAGCCTGTCCTGCGCCCACCTGACCCCTTGGCTTAAGGCACGGGTCCTAACTTCAGCCAGTAAGGCCTCTATGTCCTCAGCATCCATAAGAGCCCAAGCAGAACACACAGAAAAAACTGACACAAAACGGTCACTAGATCTCATGCATACTGCCCCTTATGTGCTGTTCAGAACCAAATCTCAGTATTAACCTCCTACTTTTTTAACTTTCCTGTGCTGGGCCTCAGACATCCATCCGTTTCAGGCTGGAGACCGCGCTGCTCTGCCCCACGCGCGAACACGGGCGGAAGTCCCGCCCCTGATGCTCCTGATTGGCTGATTGCTTTACAGGCTCTGCTGGGTCATGTGATGCTACGTGCTGACCCATGGAGCCTGTGCAGCCTCCACGTCTATCAGCTTTTCTCTAATCCTCTGGTACTATGCCTGTGCAGAGTGGGTTTGGAAAAATTCTATATAATGATTTAGCTATTACAGAGACCAGTTCCCTCTGAACCCTTGGATGTATTTATTCTAAGGACCATATAGAAGAAAATGACCACAGTGATTATTAACTCTGGGCTTGTTCATGGTTATTTAAAAAAGCAATAAAAAATAACAATGCATTTGTAAATTTCAGATACCATCTATTCAAGTGGTAACAAGTGGTATGAGCAGCAGTCTTGGTCATTTTATTGTTCTATTTGTATGCACAGACAGGTCAACCTGCCAAATCAGTTTGCCTTTTCTAACAACTATGATTGGTTGGAACGGTGTGGAAAAGCTCCAGGGTGAATAATGAAGCTTCCTATGCTCAGGGAATAAATAACATTCTATTTTTCAGACTGTGCCTATAGTGTAATTTTTTAATTATGTACTTGATATAAAATGTTAAAAGCTTTGGTATATCAGGCTTTACATACAGCATACAATGGGCATACAAGACCCTTATGCATTGACTACATAAATAATAATTTGATTGTGTGTTTCTATCTTAGAAAAGCAAAGAAAACTACCACCAAGTGCAACTTTATATAATTGTATCTACTTATATATTTTTCAAGATAGTGTAATTTCTCAAACTATGCACTTTATCTTTGTTGTGGTAATGATAATATTTTAATTTTATGTTGCTCTGAATAAACACATTTTAAACTGCATAGAATTGCATCCATTAGCATTAAAATATAATAGTTATGGTGCCTGCAAGCAACATATATTCTGATAATTTAAGAAAATAACAAAAGCTGGTTGCATTAAGAAAATAACTCATACCAATACTTTTTATTTACTAGATTAATGGGATCTTATATAGTAACTATTGCACCTACAGGTGACTATTACTTATTACTAAAAAACTATTGTTCATTTTGTAAAAATCTAATAATTTGCATGGATATTTGCGGTTTTCATACAACTTTAATGAGTTTTAAGTCTATATACAGTTGTGCTCAAAAGTTTGCGTACCCTGGCAGAAATTGTGAAATGTTGGCATTTATTTTGAAAATTTGACTAATCATGCAAAAAAAAACTATTTTATTGAAGGATAGTGATCATTTGAAGCCATTTATTAACACATAGTTGTTTGGTTCCTTTTTAAATCATAATGATAACAGAAAATCCCCCAAATGGCCCTGATCAAAACTTTACTTACCCTTGAATGTTTGGCCTTGTTACAGACACACAAGGTGACACACACGGGTTAAATGGCAATTAAAAGTTAATTTTCCACACCTGTGGCTTTTTAAATTGCAATTAGTGTCTGTGTATAAATAGTCAATGAGTTTGTTAGCTATTTCATTGATACCCTGAACAGGCTAGATATTGAGCCATGGGGAGCAGAAAAGAAGACCTGCGTAACAAGGCAATGGAACTTCATAAAGATGGAAAAGGATATAAAAAGAAATCCAAAGCCTTGAAAATGCCAGTCAGTACTGTTCAATCACTTTAGGAAGTGGAAAATTCAGGGATCTCTTGATACCAAGCCAATTTCAGGTAGACCAAGAAAGATTTTAACCACAACTGCCAGAAGAATTGTTTGTTATACAAAGAAAAACCCACAGGTAACCTCAGGAGAAATAAAGGCTGCTCTAGGAAAAAGATAGTGCGGTTGTTTCAAGTAGCACAATATGATGATAATTGAACAAGAATGTGCTGCCAATGCCACAAAAAAGCCTGGTTACAATATGCCCGACTATACCTTGACATGCCTCACATTTTCTTGCACACTGTAATTTGGAGTAACGAGACCAAAATAGAGTTTTATGGTCACAACCATAAGCGCTATGTTTGGAGAGTGGTCAAAAAGGCCTATAGTGAAAAGAATACCATCCCCACTGTGAAGCATGGTGGTGTCTCACTGATGTTTTTTTTTGCGGGGGGAGCTCTAAAGGCACAGGGAATCTTGTGGAAATTGATGGCAAGATGAATGCAGCATGTTATCAGAAAATACTGGCAGAAAAAGTGCATTCTTCTGCATGAAAGCTGTGCATGGGATGCTCTTGGACTTTCCAACATTACAATGACCCTAAGCACAAGGCCAAGTTTACCCTCCAGTGGTTACAGCAGAAAAAGGTGAAGGTTGAGGAGTGGCCATCACAGTCTCCTGACCTTCAACCTCCTTAAATTGGTGCCTCTTAAGTCCAAAGTGTAGCTCGTAAGGGCTGCATGCTTGAAGTTTGGCTGGCTGCGGACCCACATTCCAGATTAATGCAATATTAATAAAGCTGTAAATATGATATTTTATTACATGTGAGTTACGTATGTTATTTAATGAGGCTGCAAAATATCATAGGGCCACTCTGGGGAGATCTCAAACGTTCGGTTCATACAAGACGACCAAAGATTTTGCATGACCTGGAGACATTTTGCCAAGACAAATGGGCAGCTAGACAACTCATGGTTTCTTAAAATATGATGCATATATTACTAATTCGCCAAGGGTATGCAAACTTTTGAGCACAACTGTAGGTCTTTGACTGGCTGTCTTTGACAGCCACTATTTAGGTGCATACAGAAATCCATGGCAACCTGGTCAGCCAAGCAGTAGATTTGATGTGTCTGATTCAGTTTTTTTTTGTAGTAACTAGACTGCATGATATATACTTAGATTTTTATTTGAACTATCCTGTTCCCATAATCTGAGTAAGCATGTGGTATGTAATTATTGCTGTGTTTTTCATGTGCTTTAACGTATGAGTAGTCAATTCGAGTACTGGGTCTGAATCAGGAGGTTCAGGTACTTTTTTTTCCAAACCTCAGGTTCATTAGTTCATAACCTATATATCAATCCTGAAGTCTCCATATTCATAATTAAATTGTTATTAGTTTGTGTACTTTCTAAGCATCTAATTCTCTGTCTAAACTCCCACTCTCTGTCCTTTTGAGTGCCAGTATATATAAAATATTTATATGTAAAAGACATATATAGTGGACCCTCTGTACTTGACTACCTCAGAACTCATTGTTTTTGGTTCTCGATGTGTCTGAATGGGGAACTGGGGAAAAATGGCTTGGAATCGCACCACCCCACATCCTTTCTTATCAGGAAGTAAAGAAAGTACCTTTGCACAGTGTGGCATGCTTTTCAAGAGCCCAAGAGCACACCTGTGCCTATAAGAATCAAAGTGCAGTTTCTGCTTATTAGAATCCAAGCATAGACTGTACTAAAGTGTAGCTTGTGCTTATGAGAACCCAAGTGTAGCTTGTGCTAACAAGAACCAAAGTTCTCAGCAATAACCTCTCTCCTCCTTCTCCTCCTCTACATTGTCATCATCCCATTGGGCCTTCATGTCCTCTCAGTTCAGCTAAAGTGAAGATAAATTCTATTTTATTTGATCTAATTTTTTTTATTTTATTTCTGTCTGTTTAGTTTTAAGGTTTTGTATCAAGAAACACGGCCATCAGTACAAACTAAAATGTACATCCCTATGGGAATTGCTTACTTGGTACTCAATCTGCCGTACAAAATGGATTATGTTGGGGACCAAGGTACCACTGAACATTCTAGATCTTCACTTATTTTTATCAAATATAATTCAATCTTGGTGATATTTTTATAAATCAATTAACTATGTCAGTCTTAAGATATTGTAGCGTAAGAGTTTAGTGTGTTGACATCTCAACTGATTGGCAGATTTTTAAAGCATTGTTACCTTGACAAACTAGGGTTAAAATGAAACCGAATTATTTTTATTTATCTTCCAATGCAGTCAAAACCACAGCAGCTTAAATCATGACTATATCTATATCTCTAGACACGTTCCTAAATGGACATCTTGGTTAAAAATAAATATTTGTAAAATATTCATGTAGTGGCATAAACTCTCATGCAAAGAAGTATTTTATGTGTTATAACTTTGTTGACAGCCCATTCTCTCCCCTTTGTTACCTATCCCTACATGGACTACACATGCTCAGATCCTCAAAGGCATGCCAAATGACCAGAAACTGGAATACCACATTAGCTAATAATCTACACTGTCGTAATGCATGGATATCTATAACAGCCTCTTTTAGTCATGGAAACAGCTATTTTAAATAGTCTAGTTAATCTGCTACAGTGAATGGTGGTCCTGTTCCTATTTCAAAACGGATTTTTTTTCCTGCCTTGATGACCAAAGTACGATATTAAACTCCCAGTCTCATAGAGTTGTTAACAAATCGGTTTCCTGCTGGTGATATCATGGGCTTATGATTGCCACTGAAGTATTTGATACAAGCATCTGCTTTGTAACAGGGTATTGAATGGATGCCAGGTTCAATGTACTACTTATACTCTTTTGACGTAAGCTGAGCAATATTTAAAAAAAATGCATACTTTGAATTATTTAATGTTACAACATTGTAAATGACAAAGCACATACATATTAAATACAGTATACATACATACCACTTCTCATTTTATATTTTTATTGCATGTTATAGAAGTACAATTTTGTCTTGCTTTAGAAATCTTTAAAAGTTTAGATCTGCAAAAATCCAGCTGTTTTTCTAATCCTCTTCCAAGATAATCACTGTTCACATTTCATTCCATTTATTTTTGGAAACGCATGAGCAATCTGTTAATTTGTCTCTGAAAAGCTGATAAAATTTACTAGCTGCTCCATATTCATATTCTGTCATTTCAGATACAGATGTATCGTCACTTAAGCCATATTCTGTAAGCTCCATTAAACCTGTGGAATGACATCAGCTCATTTGAAGATGTTCATATGCTTAACCTCAAAGCTATGTTCAATAAAATGTACTGGGGAAAAAACAGAATAAATTCTATAGGCATACAGGAAATATTGAGTAGACAAATACGTTAACTAGACCACGCCAGTGGCTCAGTAAGTTGAAGTACTAGAAAGGAAAATTACAATGATCTAACTCGTGTTATTTAAGGTTCTAATTACTGGGTTACTCATTGAAAGTCATTAGTGCAAAAGACTGAAAAATTTAAAGTGCATGTACTTCACCTAAAACAGGAAAAAAATATTCAAGGTCAAACTACTTGTTATAAAAGAATAACTTCAAATGTTAACCCACGGACTTGTTGCAGGCAACTACTACTACAGTGCATACAAGGGCTGCATGCCTTATACATAAGCTGTAGATAAAAAAAAGATATTGATGGATCTATTAAATTATTTTAAATTATTACAACATATTATAACATGTTGGAGCTGCTCTGTATCAGAACCTCACTCGATGAGAATAGGATTTGGACTATACTTCACGTTCTCTGTGTTCTGGAGCTCAACAACAACACAATGTCTATTATGTGTATCTAGAGATATTTTTCTTGCACTGTAACGGTAGTGTAGTTTTGCAAATTTGGGCAGTTAGCAATTTATTGGCTCAACTAAATTTATCTATTTGTTTTTACTAATTTAAAAATTTCTAAGCAGTAGAAAAGAGGGGGGGCGGGTCCTTCGCTATTTCTCCAATTATATACTTGGTAGGTGCCTCTGGGATCAATAAAACTTAATTTCTCTCCCCTATAATAAATTAAGAGACCCCTTAACCCAATACTACTGCTTGTAACAGTAGGCCACTACCCTTAAGCAAGTTAAAAACCTGCTTCCAGCTGAGAACTCCGAGAAAAACAGTTATTACACTGCAATCTGGGAAGCTGAGCAGTGACATGCAAATGTGCCCACAAATGCCTCGCTCTTCAATCCATAGCCATTATCAAACATGGCTTCCTTTAAGCTTATGCATGCGGTATTACACAGCTTTAATTCAAAGCCAAGGCTGGATTAAACACAGTCTGAGAATCCAATCCATGTACAGCTGTTTCAAGCTTACTGGCTATCATCAGCATGGAGCGGGATCTCAGCCTGTGTTGTGGACTTTATGAGAAGGTAGTTCACCACAACAATCATTTATAATATGGTGGGCAAAAGAGCGATAGAAGCCCTCCACTGTACAGTAGTACAGTAAATAAATAGTACATTTGAATGACTACAACAAGTTAAAAAGCCTGCTTCCAGGTCAGAACTCAGAGAAAAACAGTTATTACACTATATATATATATATATATATATATATATATATATATATATATATATATATTTATTTTTATTTGAGGGAATTGCATAAACATACTTTACATTTTGATTTAACAGTTTAAAGTCTCATGTCATTAATTTGTTCTGTGTGTGAAAAATATCCCTTTATACTACAATAGTCTTATTATACATCTTCTGTACATACACTGCTATTTCTATCTACTGTAGGTAGGACAGATCTATCTGAAAAATATGCAATATGTTCCCACAATGCTAGTTGTTGGCCATCTCGGATGGGTCTTGCACTTAGCTCTGGTAGGGTATATACTTAATAATTCTCTTCTATGACCTGAGTACCAACCAGCCTGAATGGGGCTTTCCCGTAATCTGTGATTCAGTACCTAGGACCATATAATATGGTGCTCAGTGCCACAATGATGTTTTTGCTTTTCAATAGAACTGAATAAAAAATGTATCTGTTTCCAAAGTGACTACTCAAATTAGGTAAACAACAAATCTCCAGTGAAAGCAATATTAAATATAATATTTACAAATTAAAAGTCACAAAAAAATAATTAATTCGCAATTCTCTGATAATTATAAGCAAAACAGATAGTTTAAAATATTCTTAAACCAGTAATCCCTCACTTTCTTGTTATGCAATTTAATTTAAATTGTTTTAGGTAATTATACTTGATACATGCAATTTTTAGAAATAGTTTTAATATAGTTAGTTACTTTGTGACATGGAATTATGACATACCTATACTGATCAATAGAATAGTGTGAAAACACTTTCAGATACAATTAATAAGTCAATCTTATCAAACACCTCATTAGCATCTGGTCTTGGCATGCCTGGTAATTCAAGGAAGATTGACACCTAAACTCCTCGTGTTTTCCAGGTATTGCTCACGTTTAATTTGCATAAATGTTACAATAGTGAATAAAATATATAATATTTTCATAAAACTTTCAATAAGGTCAATGGACTAGTGAAGCTAAACCAATTATATTTTGCTACATGTATACATTTCAACAGCTTTGGCAGAATGTATGTAAATCTTAAATGTGTATGTGTGTAATCTCACTATAATTTTAATGTTTAAACAATGGCAGTATATATATATATATATATATATATATATATATATATATATATATACATACACATACATTATATAATCTTGTATTTTTAATAAATAAATAAATAAATGATGAATACCATTGTATACCACTTCTGGATCACTACCTTGCAGTGGTGAAGGGGCTTGTATACCTCAATGAAGCAGTGAGCTATACCATGTAGGGTCACCCAAGATGGGCAGGTCATAGCAGAAAGGTCAGACAAATCACGGTTCACTGTAGAAGGAACTGGCAACCCATTCCAGTGTATTTTCCATGAAAACCTTATGGATAAGCACAGCCAGAGACATAGATAAAACTGCCTGGCGTGCTGCAGTCCATAGGGTCACTGAGAGTCGGACACAACTGAAGGACTGAACAACAACAACCATGGTATAAAATGTCATTCTGTTTCATTGCAGAACAATTTCTTATACATATATAAACTCAGTTTAGGCAAAACTTTAGGTTTATACTGGTTTAACAATATCAATTGGCATTTAAATATAAAACATTTTCTCTTCTACAAAGTATTAAGATAATTCTTCAAATAAAGCAAAAATGTTTCATATAAAAAATATGATAACATACATTGTTTATAATGTTTGTCCAGTTATACATGTTACTTTTAGGTATTTAGGCATGAATGGTATCTGTTTAATATAAGATTTGTAATATTCAGAATATATTACAAACATAGATTAAAATAAAGAAAGAGAAAAGAAGGACAAGGAATTTCATATTACTTGTTTTATCACTTATAAAATTGTATTTTTATTAGTGCATAAAATCTAGAGTGTCTATGTCAAGGTGTAGAGATCATGGTATCATGAATATGACTGAATTCCATTGGAGAAATATAACTTATGTAACTATAACATTATTCAGAGGTTGTGAACATAATTACTTGCAATGAGCTTCAATAGCTCATCTTGCTGCAGTTATAATATAAATAATTAACTTATATCAATTCTAGATAGAGAAGGAGCTGACACATTAAGGAGAGAATTAATGGATTTTTGTCAGTGTTTAATTTTCTTGAGAGAGAATATATGTTGACCTGACCACTCTGGTAGATACCAGAGATGTAACAACATTGCAAATGACAAGGCACATACACATTATATACAGTAGAGAGATAGTGTTTTAAAAGTATTAATTACATGTGAAAGTTTAGTCACAAGCGTGTCACGTCATTAGCATATGCCGGTTCCAGAGAAAGGCATAAGACACGTTGTGGGGCTCCGATCAGCAGCAGGAGCTGATCGGAGGCTACAGAGAAGAGGTTAGAGGGGGGGAGGATAAGGAGGGAAGAGGAGGGAGGAGGATGAGGGGGGAAGAGGAGGATGAGGAGGGGAAGAGGAGGGTGAGAGGGGGAGAAGGATGATGGGGGAAGGGGGAAGAGGGGGATGACGGGGGAAGTGGAGGATGAGGGGGGAGAGGAGGATGAGGGGGAAATGAGAAGGATGAGGGGGCTTAGGGAACATAATAAATGTTGTTGTTGACCCTATTTTCCACTTACACAGCTAGTTTACTGTTTTTCTTTGAAATAAATATTCAAAAACATTTAACCTACTGATGCCACAATTAATGTAATTTTATTGGTATCTATTTTTATTTTTGAAATGTATCAGTAGCTGCTGCATTTCCCACCCTAGGCTTATATGTTATAAGTTTTCCCAGTTTTTTGTGGTAAAATTAGGTGCCTCAGCATATATTCAGGTTGACTTATACTCGAGTATATACAGTATTTCTAAATGGTATCTCTTCGGTCTAGTTTGTTCTAATAAAAAAAACTTGGATAGGAGTATAAATTGGGTATTTGGGCCTAGTACATACTAACAATTGGCTCCTAGAGACGCGAACGCTGTCTTGGCACCATTAAGTGACATCATCAGAGCGTGTTGCGTTAATGAAATGTGGCGTCTTTACGTGACACACTCTTATGACGTCACTTAATGGCGCCAAGGCAACGTTCATGTTTCTAGGAGCTAATCATTAGTATTTACTAGGTTCCTGGGTGTGCACCACATCTAAAGGGATTTCTTTGATATTAAATGGATGGTGGCAAAATAATTTGTTGTTCAATCTAGCAGCTGTGTGAATCAAAAACCCCACCATTTTTTAAACCAAAACAAAATCCACTTCTGTGTATCACTAGCACTCTAAGTGCAAACTGCCTAATAAACGCCATTCAAGTGTAACATATAATACAAGAGAACTAAATAAAATGTGATACATTGGTGAATAAAAACACAAAAAACATCAAATATTACACTTGTACATAAAGAATTATAGATAGTGTAGATTCTTGAATAATAGATGTAGCTTTGAATTCTATACTTCTCAAAAAAAAGAAGACACACCATATTTAGAGACTCCCACATGGACAAGTGCTTTGCAGAGCACTAAAAAGATAGTACTGCGTGAATTAAGGGTACACACTAACCACCACTGGACCCTTGTCATATATGGAGTCTGGATGGCTTCACCTGTTTTGTGCACTCTTATTCCCAACTCCTCAGCTAAAGTATTCAATAGTACTCTAACAGTTGGTTTGCTTTCAGTGTTTTTAGTGAAACCACTTGTCATAAGCGCTCAAAGTATTAGTGTTAATGTGTTTTGTTCCTAAATATAGAACTTTTTCAAGACAAGTAATAGACCCTATATCCCAAAGTCAATCTGTTTATACTTAATGCACATTTTAATTGACTTCATTTGTATTTGCCCCATTTTTCATGTTAACACCCCACTAATCTAATACAAAATCACATATATTTAAGTTATGCTTTATCCATATTCTATACTCCAGTGGAAATCAAGATCATATACTTATACTGGTTAATACCACTCTTTATTGGCTTATGTAAGTAGCAATTTTCCAATATTGTAGGGTGCTTTGGGAAAAAGCACTTTCTACAAAGATGTTAAGCTCATGGGCCCTCCATCTTCTACAGCTTGTTAATATTGTATTTTTTCTTGTTCTCATCCCCTGTACAGTGCTACGGAATATAGTTACATAGTGCCTCATTCAATTGTAATTTGGCCAATTGAATAGGCCTCTAAATAAGCACATAACATATTTTTTTTAAAGAAGTTTTTAGTTAGTAAGCATCTATCCAAAAGCAAGGTTTTCGCGAACTAAAAACTTCTTTAAAAAAATATGCTATGTGCTTATTTAGACCCCTATTCAATTGGCCAAATCGCAATTGAATGAGGCCCATAGTATTTGAGGTCGAATAAATAATTTTAGTCCATCAAGTTCAACATTTTTAGATCTCTTCTGATCCTTTTAATATGTGTATTATTTGTTAATAATTGTTAATTGATACAGAGGAAGGCAAACAGAAAAAACAACAACTTTGAAACTTTGCCAATTGTCCCATAAGGGAAAAAAAAGGAAAATTGTTTCCTGACCCCAGATACTGGTGATAAACTTTCTCCCTGGATCAATATTCCTTCGCTAGTTATCTAGGATAACCTTGAATTTACAACAAACATTTGCTTCCTGTCTTTTAGCCAGTTCTCAATCCTTGAGCAGATTGCTACTGCAATTCCTGCATCCCTTAGTTTGCACAAGTCTTCCATGTGGCACTGTATCAAAAGCCTTTGCAAAATCCAAAAAACGACATCCACTGAGTTGCCCTGATCCCGGTTCCTCCTCACAGAAACTATTTAGATTAGTCTGACATGACCTATCTTTCATAAATCTGTGTTGCCTCCAACTTATGATCTTGTTCAAATAGACATATTCTTGTATACTGTCCCTTATTAACCCTTCTAAAAGCTTCCCATCTACAGATAAGGCTTACAGGTCTATAATCCCCTCGAATTGCTCTTGCTCCCCCCTCTTAAATATAGGTATCACATCTGCTTTTCTGAGTGAGGCTTGGAAAATTAGATATAATGATTTGGCTATTTCAGAACCCAGTTCCCTCAGGAAGTTGGATGTATTCCATCAGGACCTGGTTCTTTATTAACATTTTTTTTCATTTATCTTTTAACATTTATTTTTTCCATTTATTTTTTGGCACGTTACAAAAATAAGTTAATAATAATAATAATAAAAATAATAATAATGTCAATGTCCATTAATAACAATCTTGTCATTCCAGGAACTACACCTCCCAGAATGCACCACATCCCTCTATGGCAAGGCATACAGGACTTAATAGCTCACCAGAATTGCATTTTTTTTTTTAATCTTGCTTTATTATGTCCTATGTTTGCAAGTTCTTTGCTATTATAGGAATTTTAAAATCGCAACTAACTTTGGTAAAGCACACATTAGATAAAACCCACTGACTTTCCATGAAGCCATTTAACAAAATAAATTATACACTATAACAAATTGGTCATTGCCAAGCATGTGCTGTATAAATACACAGCAAGCCATATGGGACCTGGGACACCTGAGAGCCAAGAAGTAGGTAATAAGCGAGTGCACAAATAGATGGAGAAATACAGAGTCCATACATGGCCTAGAATGAAGTCATGCTGTCTTTTTAGTGCTGTGTGAAGCACTTGTTCATGTGTATATTTATACTTAGAATCTTTACTACTCGTTATAAAGTCTGTGCCTTTATCTTGAACCTTTAAGAAAAAAAATGGCACAAAATGCCATATTTGCTTGTTTTTTTTACAGATTCTTGCTAGTGAAAGTTTATTTGACTTCTGTGAGCCATTTTGGCTCTGTTCAGTCTTCTGCTTGGATATCAAGCATCTGCACATCAATATGTTGGCACTGTGTGCAGGAGTTCCATGTTAATATGCTAATTCCTTGTCACTAAGCAATGACTAAGATTTGAGGGGAATCCACAGATAACAAAAGAATGAATTAATAATGCATAACTCAGAACATGTAGAAGATCATTTGGTTTGTAAACTGATAAAACACTAAGCAGTATTGGGGAAAATATTATCAATATTACAGTACAGCATGTATAAATAAGTTTGTATTTAGAAATAAACTGGTACCTTTTGGTGAATGATCTATAGGAGGTGGTAAAACCTTCATACAGATGGTTAATCCAGGTATGCAAAGGACTCAAAGGATAAGAGATCACCTACATTTCTACATATGTCATTCAATTTAAATGTCAGCAAGTGCAAAAATATAATTTTACAATGTTTGGAAATGTAAGAAAGTTATATTAATAAAACTAAATGTGCAGTCTCGCATTTAAAGTTTATTAGCAATAAAAGTAGAAATTGGACAGAGCAATACAAGTATTATATAGAGACATTCTTTGGAATAACTATAATTCATTTTAGCCAAGTAACAAACGCAGGCAGGTTAAATTTAGACTTCTGTCTCAAAGACCTTTACAATAATTTTTCCAATTGTACCACAAAATGTTTTACTCTACACACACATGTATACTTCTAAGGTCTTAAGTCTGTATTTATGGGAGGCTTATGAATATAAAAACCACTCATGCCTTGTGCATGCAGTGTGCTTTTAGACTGTGTGCCGAGAGGACCTGAATCCCTGCCAAGACCATAACTTAAAAAAAAATCCAGTCATTCATTCAGGTTTCTAATTCAGACATTTTCATAATATGTTTTATTTATACTCACACCATATACTTTTATTTTGTGCATGCCAGCACATTACTTTGCAATAAGGCACTATCTCACCTTATTTCAGAAGTATTTCCACATACTTTACAAGAAGCCACAGTTCCTTCTCCCCTTCTTTCCATCTTTCCTTACAAACTCTCATTACGTCTCTCTATTTCTCACTCTTCTGTCTCGATAACTTCCTTATAATTCCCCCCAATCTTTTCAATTTCTCTCCACCATTGCCATTTATTTTATCCTGCATGCACAAAATAAAAGTATATGGTGTGAGTATAAATAAAACACATTATGAAAATGTCTGAATTAGAAATCTGAATGAATGACTGGATTTTTTTTTAAAGTTATGTTTTTGGCAGGAATTCGGGTTCATCCACCTTATGCTATAATGCTTTGTAAGCCAGAAATTAGAGAATAAATTATAATGCAAAGTAGATTTTTTCCCCAATTCTTTTCCAAGCTTAAAGCTTCTGTATTAATCACATATAATTGTTGTCGTGATTGCGAGTTTGTTAGTAACGATATGTTAAATGCTTAGGGCTTGCGCATGCGCAATGAGCGAGGCAAAAAGTTAAGGGTTTGACGGGGGCTGTAATCATTGCCAAAGGCGCTCATTGAGGGCCTCGCGTTGAGTGATAAAGGCGAGGGCCGTATGTGACAGGCTTGAGGGGTCTGCAATGAGCGCTGAAGACGTTCATCGTGAGGGCCGTACGTGACTGGCTTGATGGGGCTGCAATGATCGCCGATGGCGTTCATCGTGAGGGCCGTATGTGACTGGCTTCACAGGGCTGCAAGGTCCAAAAGTTGCGGGTTGACTGATGCCTGCAATGAGCGGCGAAGCCCATAAAGTAGAGGGGGGGAGGCTCGCAATGAGCGCCAAAGGCACTCATCGCAAGGCCAGCAAGTTAGAGGGGGGAGAGCCTCGCATTGCCAGGCTTCACATTTTATTGCCATCATTTTATAACCTAGACTTTATTTTTAAATGTGGTGTCTTTCCAATGAACCAGCACACCCCTTTCATACTGATACTATATTCGCTTTTGGCCTATTCTCTACTGCAAAGTTATGACACTATATCCTTGTCCAGCACAACTTTCATTTGTTACATTTATATTCTCATTTCTCATAGATTTAGAATCATCATGCTTGTCAGGACATTCCCTTAGTATAGCTGCAACTTCATTTGGATGTGCAAACATGCTGGTCTGCAAACATTATGTTGATATATCTGGAGATCTATTAAAGCATAAGTGACATAATAAAAATATGGGAGAGTTTCAAGAAGTAAGACTTAAAAAAATATATCCATTTTTATGCTGATTATTTGTACTCTGAAAGTCCATGTTTGTATTTTACTAACTGAACAAAAGCCTTCTTCACAAAGTACATGCCAATCAAGTACATAAGTGTAGAACAAATCACATCTATACCCACAGCCATGTCATATTACATTTCAGCAACTTTTACCTAAGTCTTGATTTTACATTTGGTAAATGAAACACAACATATCAGGCTACTATCACCTGGAACAAATAAACAAAACGTATATGATAGGCATGATATGGCATCTATAAATCCTATGCCTTTGTCTAGCCCATGTGTTTATGGACCGCAGTTATCAAAATCTTTGCAACATGAATATTTTCTGTTGTAACTGGATCTATTGTGTTTAAAGCTAAAGTAACAATACGAATATGAGCTAAATGCACTTGTGATAGTACTGTATAGAAACTGTAGTTATTCTTTATAATATGCTATCAACCTATACAAATGTTGATTGATCCTTTTAATATGTATTTAATTATGTTTGCTCCTGTTAAGACTAGTGAAGCAAATTATGTTTAGCCCAATGTTTCACTTTGTCATAATACTATTATCTGATATTTGAAACCCTTTATAGATATAGTGTAATACATCTAGATGATTAATATTATATTCTTCATACTTCTATACTCAGAGGGACTAATTTCACCAAGTGAGTTATTGCTCTATATGAGTTATTTCTCCCATTGTGCATCATTTATAAAGCTCACGCTTCCATCTTGGACTCTGACTTCATCTACCTTACTGAAAGTCTTATGCTGCAGGAACAAAAAATGATTGATAACAAACCATTACAGTTTTTATGACTTTTATTACTCTGTGATATGACCTGTTTCTTTTATTATTAATAATTAACTAAGAATGACCATCAACGTTTTTCACAGAGACTTTATTTTCTGTTATTTCCAATAATTGCCCCCAGCTCCATCCACTGATGAGCATTTCCTTCATGGAATTTAATTAGAAAACTGTGATCAAAGTTATAATTGCCAGAAGTCACAAAAGCTTGTAGAAAACAACAAGACCAACTGGATAAGTTTGCATTAGATAATTCTGAAACCTTATAATTTTGAAATTTTATGATTCAATATCAATACCATAATTACCTTTTTATTAAAGTACAGGCTATATAGTTGTCATGCACAGAACAAACCCCAGATAGACACCTCTTTAAAGATTTGTTTTTAATTCTGAAACCTTGTTTTATTTTAACAAAATATGAAGAGTACAAATCCAAGAGTGTTTGGTAGTGCTTATACAGTTGTGCTCAAAAGTTTGCATACGTTGGTAGAAATTTTGAAATTTTGGCATTAATTTTGAAAATATGACTGATAATGCAAAAAAAAATGTATTTTCTTTAAGGATAGTGATAATATGAAGCCATTTATTATCACATAGTTGTTTGGCTCCTTTTTAAATCATAATGATAACATAAATCACCTAAATGGCGCTGATCAAAAGTTTACATAGCCTTAGTTCTTAATACAGTGTATTTCCCCCTTTAGCATTAATGACAGCGTGCAGTCTTTTGTAATAGTTGTCTATGAGGCCCTGATCCTTGTTGCAGGTGGTATAGCTGTCCATTAGTCTTGGCAAAATGCCTCCAAGTCATTCAAAGTTTTTGGTTGTCTTGAATGAACCGCATGTTTGAGATCTCCCCGGAGTGGCTTGACGATATTAAGGTCAGGAGACTGTGATGGCCACTCCACAACCTTCACCTTTTTCTGCTGTAACTACTGGAGGTTCAACTTGGCTTTGTGCTTAGGGTCATTATCATGCTGGAAAGTCCCATGCACAGCCTTCGTGCAGAAGAATGCAAATTGTCTGCCAGTATTTTCTGATAACATGCTGCATTCATCTTGCCATCAATTTTCACAAGATTTCCAGTGCCTTGAGAGCTCACCCCCCCCAAAAAAAATCAGTGAGACACCACCATGCTTCACAGTGTGGATGGTATTATTTTCACTATTGGAATATCTTTTAATATCCTTTTCCATCTTTCTGAAGTTCCATTACCTTGTTACAAAGGTCTGTTGTTACATTTGACAGTCCTTTTCTGCTCCCCATGGCTCAGTATCTAGCATCCATGTGAGAGCTAACAAACTCATTGACTATTTATACACCAACACTAATTGCAATTTAAAAAGTCAGGTGTGGGAATTTAACCTTTAATTGCCATTTTAACCTGTGTGTGTAACCTTGTATGTCTTTAACAAGGCCAAACATTCAGGGGTATGTAAACGTTTGATCAGGGCCATTTGGGTGATTTCTGTTATCATTATGATTTTAAAAAGATCTCAAACTTGGGGGTCAATCAAGACAACCAAATACTTTGCATGACCTGGAGGCATTTTGCCAAGACGAATGGGCATCTAAACCACCTACAAGAATTAGGGGCCTCATAGACAACTATTATGGTTCGTTCTCTGATGAGCGCCTCTGACTTAGTTTTTTTGTTTATACAAATTACCCTTAGGGTTTAGTCTCCCTAAGGGTAATAGGGGACTCCAGACGTGGACCTCTTGCTCACTGGGCCTTAGGGAGTTCAGCTGCACCTCACTGACGAGGCCCATGAAGGCCAAAACGCATCTGGTTGGGGTAGAATTGCCTGGTATTTCAGGGCTGGGTCACTCTTCTGAGTGGGACCAGACTGATATACTACAGGATATTTCTCCCTGTGAAGGGCACAAGTGAGCTAAAAGAGGTTGCTCTCAGAGTGGCCTATCATGGCCATAGAACTAATCTATTAAGGTTGGTTCATTCTCTGATGAACGCCTCTGACTAGGGAGTTCAGCTGCACCTCACTGATGAGGCCCATAAAGGCCGAAACACATCTGGGGTTTGCCAAGACGAATGGGTATCTATACCACCTACAAGAATTAGGGGCCTCATAGACAACTATTACAAAAGATTGCACGCTGTCATAGATGCAAAAAGAGGCAATACACTGTATTAAGAACTAAGGGTATGTAAGCTTTTGATCAGCGCCATTTAGGTGATTTATGTTATCATTATGATTTAAAAAGGAGTCAAACAACTATGTGATAACACATGGTTTCATATGATCACTATCCTTCAATAAAATATTTTTTCTTTTCATGATCAGTCATATTTTTAAAATAAATGCAAAAACTTCAGGATTTCTGTCAGGGTATGCAAACTTTTGAGCACAACTGTATATATTTGTATTGTTGGTTATTTAATGCCACTGTGATCAAACAATAATAGAATAATCAATCTTTTCTTATTTACAGCTTAGATTACCTCAAATACATGTTTAATTGGTGTTTTGTGATTGTTGCATTATAAATAATTTTTATTTAATTTGTTTTCTGTGAATATCTGTGTTTAAGTATTACATATTGACAGTGTGAATGTTGTTTGTTAAATGAGTGGGCATTAGGCCACCCAGCAAAAGCTATCTGACATCAATCATCACACTTCACAGCCTTGACTCCAGATGGGCTCTGGACTTTATTCAGGATTCAGACCAAATTGCCTGGCAAGATAACATGGATGAAAATGCAGCATCCATAGCTGAGTTGTCAATAGGCAAAGGCCTTCTGCTACAAGTGCTGGATCCTTTCATCCATCATAAACTCAATTCTCAAAACTAATTATTCCAGCAGCCAAGTTTACCATTTTGCTATTTGCTCTATTTTATACATAATCACTTTTGTTTGCTTAAAACATACTGTACACTTTTTAAACATTCATCTCTTCCAGGAATTTTAGTATAACTCTATTTGTAGTCACAAAGCAGAATAAAGAAATTGTACTCGTCATTTCTTGTTCTCAAGTGCCTTAAAAGCTGTATTTTGGTTCTTAGTCTTGTCAGTGTAGAGGAAGGAAATATTAATGATTTGGATGTGTTAGCAAAGCATTAAAGCCATTGCCTCCCTCCTTCCTTTCCCAAGGGCTCATGTTACGCAACATCACAATATTACATTTGATCAGATTTAGACAGTTTAATACCATATGAATTGATGTGATTTAAATCACTGTGGCTTTGGTTCAGCATAGTCCTGATTAAACACTTTCTTAATAGGTAAGCAAATGTTGCAAGCTATAAGAAAGTGTTTAATGGATATTGCACATAGTAAATGCTTTGGATTGGTTGGCAGTGATATCTAGTAGCAGATAAGTTCACATTTAAGTTCAACTGCAAATCTAATTTAAATTCAATATAGTTAATTACATTACAGGTGCCATAAAGCATTTGGCTTTTGTCTATTAAGCTACTGTTTGCACAGAATGTTAACTTTATAAATGCCCAAAAATAAAAATGTAAGTGGATGCTGTAATATTTCTCAAACGCTTAGTCATGCCTGTATTGACTTAATATCTGCATCATATCCAAAGACCTATCATTTTTCTTAACTTGTGTGGCTGTGCAATATATAAATGAAGCACACATATATCTTAAAATATCTATGCCTTAGTCTTTTTTCAACTCTCTTTTTACAAAAAAAAATAACTTTTTTTGGCTGTTGTATTCTTAATATTTGCTTTACACATTCTTTGGATTGTTCGTCACCTGGGTGTTTATTTTACCCCTGTATTTCTGACCTTCTCTTCTAGCTTATACACTTGCAGAGGGATCAGACTGATATACTACAGGAGATTTCTCCCTGTGAAGGGCACAAGTGAGCTAAAAGAGGTTGCTCTCAGAGTGGCTTATCATGGCCACAGAACTAATCTATTAAGGTTGGTTTGTTCTCTGATGAATGCATCTGACTTATTTTTTTTGTTTATTCAAATTACCCTTGGGGTTTAGTCTCCCTGCCTGGTATTTCGGGGCTGGGTCACTCTTTTGAGTGGGACCAGACTGATATACTACAGGATATTTCTCCCTGTGAAGGGCACAAGTGAGCTAAAAGAGGTTTCTCTCAGAGTGTCATTTGATGGCTATAGAACTAACCTATTAAGGTTGGTTCGTTCTCTGATGAGCACCTCTGACTCACCTTTTTTTGTTTATGCAAATTACTCTTAGGGCTTAGTCTCCCGAAGGGTAATAGGGGACTCCAGACGTGGACCCCTTGCTCACTGTGCCTTAGGGAGTTCAGCTGCACCTCACTGGCGAGGCACATAAAGGCCGAAACGCTTCTGGGGGTTTGCTGTTTCTCCTGTTCAGGGTAGAATTGCCTGGTATTTCGGGGCTGGGTCACTCTTCTGAGTGGGACCAGACTGATATACTACAGGTTATATCGATCTTGGGAATTAATAAGTTAATACATATCAGGCCACCAACATGGACTAGAACAGTATTGGAATTCATTTTTATTATTTAGTATTTTGCGGTTTTGCAAGTCAAATCACATATCGGACCCCAAAACGCTAATTGATTGACATGTATCGTCCGTGTTTTACTGAAGTAATGATGACTCATTTTCTATTGTCTGTTTCTAAATGGGTAGTTACGGCCTTGCTTAATTGATCATGTTCCCGTCCTGAACTGCTACACACGAGTTCATGGTTTACGCTTTCGGCTTTCAGCCCGTAACTTGCGGACTTAATAGCACCGGATTTGTAGCAGACTGCGAGCCTGCAGCAGGCCGGCAGACATACGGCCTATATACTGCGAGATGCGCGGCCAAAAAGTTAAGTTTTGGTCTCATCGGTCCAAAGAATCATTTCCTACATGTTTGCTGTGCCTCCCATGTGGCTTTTGGCAAGCTCCAAATGTGTTTATCTTCAGCAATGGCTTTTTTCTCGCCTTTTTCACTGTTTTGTGGATTGTCTATGTTATGGTTGTTCTACGGGCAGTCTTCCCTTGTCACAGTGCTGCCATATTCTATCCCACCTAAAATACCAACTAAAACATGGCAATTACAGTTTGTTATACTATGGAAAAGTCAAGGGGCATGAATAATCTAAATATTGGGAGACTCCTTGGATACACACTAATGCCAGTGTCTTCTGACAAAGGGAGGGGCTTACAATTGAATATGGGTAAACCCCAAGCCTAGGTCTATTTGGTACGTGAGAACCTGTCCATACCAATCAATTGATTGATCAATTGATTTAATATGTTGCTCGCACATGCTATGAATGAAGTCACACAGTTCAAAGAATTAGTAGGCATAGGAACACAAACATTTTAGCTTTGTTATAGTACAACATTTGTAATATTTGCAAGGAGGTAATATCTCCATTCTTTGCAAGGTGTTTAATTTGTTTTCTGCTATGTACTCAACCCCTGTACAGCGCTACGGACTATGTTGGCGCGATATAAATAAAGATAATAATAATAATAATAATATATGTTTATATTTGAAATATTTAATCCAAATTTAATAAAAGAGCGACTAATTGTTTTTGGGACTAATAGTTTTTGAGGTTAAAACCTTAAAATACACACTTTCTCTTTTTGAGGCAAACGTGTGCATGAACACCGAAGGATTTACAATTAAGGATTGTAAGTAGAAAATTTTCATTTGATGGGTCCTCATAAAAATCCAAGCAGTTGCCAAAGTTATGCCAAACACCTCAGAATATATCTTTTGAAAGAGCTGCAAAATTTTCTGTCATCAACATTTAGAGTAGGATTTATGATGTTTTGCATGCTATATTATTTCATGCACGCCTGGAATAAGTATGAAGCCATAAAACTACAATTTTATTTAGGTAGATGCAATGGATAGAGTGGATGTGTCTTTTTATATACTATATACAATATATTGCATTGACTCTGATATCATTAAATGTCATTAAATATGACGAACAATTGTTAACACCTGATCTGGACATTGTAAATACCCCTTTAAATCTTTTTTTAGCTGTAACTTTGTATGTGCATTACAACGCTGTTTTAACAAAAGCTGTGGAATTCCATTTGCCGGTGAGATATTTTATTCTGTTATTAAAACTTAATAAAGCGTTGAGACTAGTTATATAGGAACCAATGCTTCTTATTAATGGTGACATTAAGTGAAATTCAGGGTCAGAATATAGCATATGAAAATTCATGAGGTTTAGTAAATAAATTGCATGACATACAATTTTGGATTTCCCAGAATACATTATATATATATATATATATTATGATTTTAAGACGTATGCTTGACACAAACAATAAATGATTGAGAAATTCAACTAGAAGGCTTTATGAGTTTTAGACAAGACAGTGGAAGATGAGCCTGGGCTAACTGTACAATAATTCTAAATTAGGGACTTTTCTCAGTGAATGGTAAGGGAAATAGAATTCCTTCATGTCGCAGCAAAGCTGCCTGAGTTGCATTAGGGGATGATTTATTTTTCCTGGGGGAATAGAATTAGTGCATTTGAATTAATGACAGAGAAGATAGCCTTGCCTGCAGGAGATAAGAATATTATCCTTAATGGAATTTTCATTGCTGCCTGGAACAAAATTGGGAGAAGAAAAATCTAATTTTCCAAAATCTAAAATGTCAAAAAACATAATTACAGTAAATATTAGTAAAGTCTGTAGTCAGCATAAAGGTAATATTGTCAAAACCACTCAAAGTCAGAAACTTACAATCTTCTGCCAAATCTATGAGATCATAAAGCCATAAGATTATAAAGAAAGACATGTTTTAAGAACACAGAAAATACTTGTACTCCTATAAAAATAACATTTTACGTCCATGATTTGTATTTATGTGATTCATACACTGAGTGTATTATATGTAATGACAAGTATATTTCAAGAAAACACATTATCATATTGTTAAAATTGTGTTTTCGACACAGTAAAAAATGACTACAGCAAGGCTGTTACAGTTATTTTATTTAAACATAGATTTTGATGGCAGGCCCCATCAAGTCTGCCAGTGTTATTCACGTTAGCGCCTTAAGCCTAATTAATTCTCAGGATAGCCTTATGCACTCCCTAGCAGTCTTAAATTATTTGTCTAATACTCTTTCTGCAAATTATTACTTATATAGATTATACCTGAAGCTTCCATTTACCAATCATGACCTCTGATTCTAGTAATCCACATTTTTTGAAATATAGGTGCATCCTGAAGGTTATTACATTCATTACATTGGCACTGTCATGTTTGATGTTTTGGCTTCTTTGTAATCAATATTAAAACAGACTTTATGTTGTAATAGTAACCTTTTTTATTTATTTGAGTTTGTTTTTTGGTCACTAATTAGAGAAGCTATTAGTAACTGATGCCCTAATTATCACGCCATCTCTCTAATTAGCATGCTGTGCTTATTAAAGAAAATAGAAAATCATAAGAACTAACTCTTTCAGAAAAATGGTTTTAATGCTTCTTAAAAATAACACAGAATCCCCCAAATCCCATTACTACTTTATGACACTTGAAAGTACCAGTCAAGCCCTCTTTCCATTCTCTCTTTGACGCAATACTTAAAGGATCATTGATGTCTCATATGTATAGTACACTGATTTGAAATACATATCTTGATAATGATCAAAATCTTTTTACAAAGTAAAAAAATAAATTTAGGTTTTAATTCCACCTGCTTTAAATCATCTGGCAAAGTATGAAATTGTTGCCGTGTTGTACTTTATCTAGGTATTATACTGTATGCAATGCCTGACAACACATTAGGCATTAGTATGAAAGACTTGCTGCTAGACCTTATAATATACTCCATATGGTGTTTTTTGTATAATTCACAGGAAAAAAAAACCAACTGCCATTCTTTTAATCTGGAAGGAGAGGAGTGAGACGCTATATAAAAGGAGGGAATTCTCAAACATTACCAGAACACTAAGAAGAGAAAAGATTCAATACAAAATGGGTTTCCATGGCAAATTACTTATATTTAAAGAGGACCAAAACATTTTGCTCAATTCTGTTTCAGAAGGTATAAAAATGCTTGAAAAATGGGGCCTTCAGTTAGACCCTTCCCCAAAATTCGATAAGATGAAGTTAATGCCGCCAGAATGGTGGAAGGTTTAAATTGGGTAAGATAACTGGCAGAAAGGTGTAGATTTATTTGGAGATAGTAAAAGGTAGACAACTAACTGAAGCTTTTTTTCCCCCATAGGCCTAACTTTTATGGATACCTAGTGGTACTAAGACTTGTTTGGGTTCCACACAAGGTGTTAGTTTTTTTATATTTTTATTCAATATTTAGTTATGTTTTTTTTTTGTTTTTTTCTTCTTTTTTTGAAGTACTGCATACTCTCTAACTCTTTCCCATACCTGAGTGTGAGATAAAGCCCGCTCATTAGTGGAAGGGGGTCTAGATACAGACCGCCTCATGACTATGGGGGTTACCTTTTCACCTTTTAAATTTTGTGAGACAAGGCTTTTGGGGAAAATACTATTCAGTAGCTTATTCTTTTGATGTGAAACTTCTGTTAATATGACAAAAGGGGTGAGTTCGCTTAAAAATAACTAGATTGTGACTACCGCAATCTGTTTGATTCTTTCTGTGTTTTTCTTATACACATTCTTCACCATCATGCTTATGGTGGTTTAGCCTGTATTTATAGGGAAATGTTTTTAGTGTATATCGACTCCTTCTAATAGATATTCTAAACTTGTGAGTCTGATACATGAGCAGAATTAAAATGAGTTAAATAAAGTTAGATAATTTCCCATGGGTGAGTAGATTACCAATATAGATAATGTTTGTGTTCTTGTCAGATAAATATAGGAGGTTGAATTGCACTCCACAATGACTAGTTAAGTGTTTCTCCCACTTAGACTAGTGTTATTATCTTTCATGACAGTACACAATGTTTTTGTACTGTCTAGGGAAGAAATGTGTATGTTTTTGTATAAATGTAAATGTTTTTATTGTGTAAATTTATGCTCGGTAGCCTCCAAACACTTAGGAAACGCGGGATCGCCTTAGGCTGCAAGCATTTGATGAACACGGGACTTAGTAAACGCGGGACTTAGAAAAAAAAATACGAGATAGGAAAAATACGAAGTTAACGGCTGAACTGCGCAAAGCAAAAAACACAAAACTCACTAAAAAAAACAAAACAAAAAAAACAGCACGGGAGAACAGCCAGGACATCTAGGACTGAGGTGGAACGCGAATTTAAGTCCATTTCGGTGAGTTTCGGCACTCGAAAATTGCCTAAGCGAGAGAAAAAAATTTAGGCCCAAAAAAATGAAAACAAGGCTGCATAACCTTGGACCGTGCAAAACACAGCCAACCGTGTACCACTTTCACACAGGAACCTACGAGGTACAAAGTACACTATTACAAAGGACGGCAAATGCTCGCAAACCGCGTAACACATAGACAAACAACGCTATTTTACAATCCTAACTTGCCACTAAGAACATTACGCATCTACAGTAGCGCTTTACACAAATAAACCAACGGTGGCCCTCGCGCACGCAGCCTATTTCTGATGTACTGTTAAAACATTCATAAAACTAACTCGTCAGGCCAGCAACAGTTCCACTGGACATTATATGCTGCAGGACAATAAACAGACATTTTTACCTCTTCAGGCTATTGATTGTAACATATTTTAATTAGAAAAAGGTAAACTATATTAATTTATTATTTAGTTAATTCATTAATTAGTATTTACAAAGATATAGAGACGAGCCAAAGGACACGCAAGGAGAGGCTCGCAATGAGCACGGAAGGTCCTTAGAGTACAAAAAGCTTAACATTGTGTGCCAAACAGCATTGCCATGGCTTCAAATTTTATTGACCGTCATTTTTTGACAGGCAAGTCGATAGTATATATATATATATCTATTATTGTGACAAAATGCCCCCTAGAGGTTGATGTGGAGGTGCAGCAGTGTTCATTCCAGTAAGGAGAGACGATCTTGCCTGCTATGAGTACTCCAGCAATGGCAGGAGCAGTTGCAGCAAGAAGCTGCTAGATGGCACTGCCAAAATTATACATATTTTGTAAGAGCTGCTGAGATTGTACACAATTTCCAAGCTTAAACCATTACCCTTACCCTAACCCCCTTACGCTAACCCTAATCCTAAAGCTATGACATCTGCTGCAAAAATTAAGCAGGGACATCTAGCGGATGCTCGCCACCACTGCTGCCGCCTGTACTGGCGGTGTGCTGAAGTACTCATAAAGGAAAGGTTTCTAGCTTTAAAAGCCTCACACAGAGACATGGGTGTGGTCTCTCCATTAAGTCTGTCTGTGAGACAGTGTGTAAACGTGCAGACTGAGAGGTGCCTGAGAGACACAGACCACATCAGTGAAGACTGTTCTGTACCCGAGACTGCTAGCAGAGGCAGATACTCAGAGAGTCAGATTCTACAGACGGCAGTGCTAATGAGTAGAGCTGCAAGACCCCACAAGGTGAATACCCAGGAGGGGTTTGGATTTTGAATTGGACCACAGAAGTGTGAACATTAAAGAGAGGCCTGGAATTACAGGCAAAGGGAAACCCCTTGAAGTGGGAAATACTGGAGTTCAAGTGTTTGGACTACATGTGTATTAGACTATGATAGGGTAACTGTTATTTTCTGTTTTTTTTTTTTTTACTATATGCTGACATGCTGGCCAAGAATTATTAAAGTGTGTAAAGGAATTGAAAAGCCTACTGGGCCTTCATCCATGTAAAGAGTTGGGTAAAACGGGACACTGACCCCGTGAGTGGCAGTGCCTTGTCACAATATGTATATATATATATATATATATATATATATATATATATATATATATATACCGTATTGGCTCGAATATAAGACACACTTTTTTTTCCTATTTCCGAGCCTGGAAATTATGTGTGTGGCTTATATTCACGACTGTTAAAAAATGATGGCCGATTTATGGGCTTTGAAATTACGGGTGTGGTGTATATTCGCGACTGTAAGAAAATTATGGTCAATTTGCGGGCTTGGAAATGATGGCTTTGACTTATATTCATGACGGTAAAAATAATTGCCGATTTGCAGGCTTGAGACTGTGGAATTGTAGCAATTGAATAGCGATTTGCGGTTTTAGCGATTCTAACTTTTTGCAAGCTACGATTTTCGGCCTGTAACCCGCAAAAGAAGTTATGGGTTAGTACTGATTAAGAAGCCTGTTTCTTGCAGTTATGGCTGATAGCTTAGAGAGAAAAGCATCATCAAGTCTAGGAATAAAGTTTAGTTATGATGCAAGTTTCAAACTTGCAGTTGTTAATTATGCTAAAACCACAATTAACAGAATATGGATTAGACAAATCTAATGTGCGATGTTGGGTTGCTTCAGAGCAGAAATTGAAAAATTCAGTTTCAAATAGAAACTCTTTCAGGGGACCAAAATATGGCAAATATTCAGAACTTGAAGAATTTTACAGGTGCAGCTTATATGCAGGTGCCGCTTATATTCGGCCCAATATGGTACTAAAATTTGAGCACAAATGCATACATTTCTTGAGTATTTTATAATAATTTTAAACTCAAAAAGAAAGACATACATTTATGAGCTCATCTAATAATTAACTTGTTCTCATAGAAGAAAAACATTAACTTAATTTATTAAATGCTAAAATTAAACATCTCCAATAGTCATAATATAAACTTATTAGTATAGTATTATTTTGGGAATACCATAATGTATGTCAGATTTTAGTTGAAGCATAGACTCGTTGAAGCATAGCAGGGCTAGATCTACCTTTTTGGAGCCCCTGGGCAGTAAAATGGAGGAGCCCCCACAAGTGCGTGCACGCACTTGCACACATACAGGTACATGCACACACAGAGGCACACATACAGGTACAGACACACACAGAGTTGCAGACATGCACATACTTAGTTACAGACATACCCAGACTCACACACACACACAGTTACGGACTCACACACACACATATACACACACACATATACACAGATTCACACATACAGTTACAGACTCACATACACAAATTTACAGGCACACACACATTCAAAGACTCAGACATACAGCCCTAATAAATTCCCTCAATGTGTAAAATCATAGCCCGTAACGTAGCGCAAGACTTACGGCTATTAAATTGGCCCTGTAAAGCAACCCGACTTACAGGTTAAGTGCAAAGAAAAACTACAGGATTTTGAAATATGAACTCCGCGGCCGCAAATCCTTTGATCTGACGAGCCCGTAACTGTTACGTTCAAGAATCGCTTTTAAATTGTTACAAATCCACTGGCGTTTAAACAGTAACGCTCAAATGGAGCCAAAAAGCCAACGGATACTAGAGAGGACCAGCAAGTTGGTTAAAGTCCTATCCGTAGCACTGTAAATGCAAATATACACACACTACTGTACTTATAATTATAGTAAAAATGATGTTAGGTATTCAAATGAATAGCACAACATTCTCAAGCTTGCAAATCTGCAATATAAAATACTTTTTTAATTTCCGTGTTATATCGATCCCGGCACTCAATGTGTTAATACATATAATGCAACTCACATGGACTAGAATATAATATTTACTGATTTATTAATTTTGCATTATTTTTGGAATGTGGTTCCGATCAAATCTCGTAATTGAAACCCATAAGGCATTGAAATCTAACCTCCATTTTCAGTGATGTAATGATGACGATCTCATTTGCCATTGGCTCCGTCTAAACCCGTACCTACGGGTTTGACTAATTGATCATGTTCACAACCGCACATCCAACCGGCGCAAGAATGGTTTACGGGCTTGCATCTACGGCCGGTAACTTGCGGCATGGTTGAATTGATAACTCTATAACACAGCCGACATTTAAGCCTGCAGCCTTTGTGGGTGTGCTGATGCCACTACGGGTTTCCAAATTTAATAGGGCTGATAGACAGTTACAGATTCACACACACATACACAGATTCACACATACATACACAGGCTCACACATGCACAGGTTCACACATGCACAGGTTCACACATGCAGAGGCTCACACATGCAGAGGCTCACACATGCAGAGGCTCACACACAGACTCACATACACAAACATGCATAGATTCACACTTACACAGGCTCACAAATACAAAGGTTCACACATGCACAGGCTCACACATACACTCACACACACAGAGTCACATACACAAACATGCATAGATTCACACTTACACAGGCTCACACATGCACAGGCTCACAAATACACAGGTTCACACATGCACAGGCTCACACATACACTCACACACACAGACATGCATAGATTCATACTTACACAGGCTCACACATGCACAGGCTCACAAATACACAGGTTCACACATGCACAGGCTCATACATACATACATACATACATACACACACACGCTCACACACAGACTCACATAGACAAACATGCATAGATTCACACTTACACAGGCTCACACATACACTCACACACACAAACATGCATAGATTCACACTTACACAGGCTCACAAATACAAAGGTTCACACATGCACAGGCTCACACATACACTCACACACACAGAGTCACATACACAAACATGCATAGATTCACACTTACACAGGCTCACACATGCACAGGCTCACACATGCACAGGTTCACACATGCAGAGGCTCACACATGCAGAGGCTCACACACAGACTCACATACACAAACATGCATAGATTCACACTTACACAGGCTCACAAATACAAAGGTTCACACATGCACAGGCTCACACATGCACAGGCTCACACATACACTCACACACACAGAGTCACATACACAAACATGCATAGATTCACACTTACACAGGCTCACACATGCACAGGCTCACACATGCACAGGTTCACACATGCAGAGGCTCACACATGCAGAGGCTCACACACAGACTCACATACACAAACATGCATAGATTCACACTTACACAGGCTCACAAATACAAAGGTTCACACATGCACAGGCTCACACATACACTCACACACACAGAGTCACATACACAAACATGCATAGATTCACACTTACACAGGCTCACACATGCACAGGCTCACAAAGTGACTTACCTTGTTCAGCAGCTCCTCATGGTCAGGGCTCTCTCACACCCTGGTTCCCACACACTGCCGCTCTGATCTTACTGCACAGATTCAGTAATGGACCTCCTGCAGGAAGTGGGAAGCGGGACAAAGGAGAGGGCCAGAGCTAGGGCGGGGGATAGGGCTCATTTTTTTTTTTTGGGCTTAAAATGTTTTGTTTTTTTAACTAAAATGATTAATATATTGATTAATATTTAATATGTTGTTGCAGTGTTCTATGCCTCTGAATCTTTCCCCCCTTATATATTTTACAAAAGGAGTTATATTGATTTTAGTCGAGTTCTAATTTAATTGTATCTTCTTTGGTGTGTCTTTACTTTTTGTGTTTAAAATATGTTTATAAATCACAGATGAGCTTATGTTTAACCTCTAAAAGAGATCATTGGACTGCATACAAATACAGGTTGATTGGGATTTCACAATGATATCAGCTAAAGATAATTTTTGGCCTGGGATTTGTAATATGATTCCCATCCATTTGGCAGACCTCATTGAATATCATTCATGGAAAAGCACATCTTTACATGCATAGAGACACATTGATACACACACTGATGCATACATACTCTCTAAAGCCTACACACACACATTACCATACAGACCACACAATTATACATATAATTGCACACACATACATGAATACAAGCTACATAACAGTGCTGAGTGAGCTCCAGATTCAGGTTATGTACAGAAGAACATGGATTACACATAACTCTGAAACAAAATTGACAAAACAAAAACAAAGAAGCAGAACTGTAATGTTTACATGTATTTGCTATAATCAATATAGCATAGTACATTACAATTATTAAATAAGAACAGAAAATCAATGTCATTCACAAGAACCTCAATAATGGTCCTCTGAATATTTTTGAACACCACATTTACTACAGAAACACTACAAATACTATAAAATATACCATATTAACATTTGTGACACACTTGTAATTTGCAGACAAGTGTCTTGCTCTGGGCTGACTAATAGTGAGCAAGGAAGGCCTGTTTCCATTATCAGCTATTACAAAACTGTTGAAACTAGAGCCAGTACACTACAGAAATTATGATTGGAAAAATAATTCCCATATAGGTACTTGTGTCTTCACTTTCACATTGTTGCAATTCCTTGTTCCTATTGTTATAGTGATAATAACATACTCATTGATCTTCAGTTACATTAATCACATGGCACAACTCCAAATGTCAGGGAGAGCATGTCTAGTTATTGTAGGATTGCACCAGGAGACGCTCCTTCCTTTATGAGACATATCAACAAAATAAGAGCTACTAATAAGGTTTGAAGCCTCAGAACAAACCATACGGGAATAGCTCTTTTTATTTTCCAATAAGTTAGTTGCAAAAAAAAAATTAAATAAAATCCAATTGTGTCTGACATAGATTTCTTTGGTTCACAGACACCCACTCAATATTCTGCCAATAATGAAAGCGCCAAATGTGTAATGTAGATTACTTTGGGATGGCTACTGTATGTGGTTACTAAATAAACTGTCAATAGTCTTTATTTGTTTATATTTACATGTTTATGTTTCATTTGAGAAGTATCATTTATGAGGCATTATAACTGCACAACTGTGGCAAAACATGTTGCTAAATTTTACATATATTAATTATATGTGTGTGTATTTAAAAGATCACGTCAGTTACATTTTTTGCTGTATGACTCTGAATAACAAAACTTGATAGTAGGCAAAATATTTTTAGAAAATACATTTTAGAATTTCATTTTTATATGCAAGTATTCTTGCATGCTTTCATTTCCTTTACTGGACGGTTTCTTGTTGGTGCTGGAAGGTTTTGCTGCCACATTTCCATTATCAATATCATTGTCCAATGTGTGTCTACCCACCTCAGGAAGCAGGAACTAAAATACAAGCTTGTAAAGTTAATACATTGAAAGTGTATAATGTTTTTTACATTTGAATCTCATTTAACACATATATATGTATATATGTATACATATATATATCACATATTATAATTTTCAAACTGCAAATTGTTGTCATCACGCTATGCGAGACAGAGCCTCACTTTCAGTAAACCCCGACCCCCCCAGAAAAGCAAGACTTTCCAAACAAATACGACCCGCGTGAGGTTGCAACAATACAAAAGGAAATCGGGACTTAGAAAGAAAAAAAATACGAGGTCGCAAAAATACGAAGTTAACAGACGAAACGCGTACAACAAAAACACAGCAAAATAAAAAAAAAAACATAAAAAAACTCACACAGAGCTTGGGGGGACAGCTAGGACATATGGGAGGAAGGTTGCATGCAAATTGAAGTCAAATTTAAGCATTTCCCGCACTTGAAAATCGGCTAAGCAATAAAAATAAAGGTGGCCGTAAAAAATTAAAACATGGCTACACGACCCCTAACCACGCAAAACAATGCCAAGCACATAAGACTTTTACCCAGGAACGTACAAGGTACAAAATACACTATTAGGAAGGACGGAAAATGATCCACAACCGCGTAACACATAGACAATCTCCGCCATTTTACAACACTAACTTGCAACTAATAACATTACCATTCTAAAATGGCGATTTACACAACTAAACAAACGGTTTGGCATCGTGCACGCAGCCTATTTACACTGCACACTAGACACATTGCTGATACATACACCTCAGGTCACCAACAGTCCAAATGTACATTGTAAGCTGCAGGAAAATCAAAACAGATTGTTAGCTCTTCAGGATATTGATTGCTGGATATATTAATTACAAATAGGTAAAGTATATTAATTTATTAGTTAATAAATAATTACCATAAAAGAAAATATATATATATAAAAAAAAAAAAAAAGCAGGGGAGATGCTCGCTATGAGAGCCAATGGCGCTCAGTGCGGGACTTCCAATGAGCGCCGAAGGTGGTCAGATGACCAAAAGTATACGAGGGGAGAGGCTTGCAATGAGCGCCACAGGCGCTCTTTGTGAGCCACACGATGAGCGCCGCAGGCGCTCAGCGCAAGGCTCGCAATGAGCGCTGAAGGACCAAAAGCCTTACTTGTGTGGCACACAGCATTTCATGTCTTACAATTTTATTGCCGTAATTTTTGATGGGCAAGTCGCTAGTATATATATATATATATATATATATATATATATATATATATATATATATGTGGAGTGGTAGAGTAATCAGAGGGCTTTGTGTGAGCCACTCATTTTACAAAGCCCCCTTTCCCCCAGGTAGGAGTGAAAGTTAACTCCTGAAGCAGTTGATTAGTTCCAGCTCAATGATACAGGTAAGTAATTGAATACAAGGCAATGGACTATTTATTTGTTTTTGCTCCATCCAGGTTTAGCTGGTTGGAAGTTTTAATATTTAGTGACCGTTCACAGTATAGGTAGTGCTCTGGTGGGAGCTACGCCTGTTGTTTTCTTTGATTTGTTTTGGAGTATATTTTGTAACACTGGCAAATATATTCTGTAGTAACATTTTGAAAGCATTAAAGCGTGTTGTGTTCCTCCATCAAAAGTTCCAAGAAACAAGGGCACAAACACAGTGGAGACAGTTTGCTTGTCACTATCTATCTATCTATCTATCTACTTATCTATCTATCGGCACACACCTATTCATAATGATAACAAACATTCAAAGTAAAGTGGAAAGCTTAATCTTTTATACTTTCGCCGTAGATGAGAATCAGAAGAGAGAAAGGGTAATAATAAAGAAACTAAAGATAAAAAGAATTGACCAGCGTGGGATGAAACAGATGGTTATATTCCCAAATTTCCCATTATCAAGTCATGTTGTTTGAAAGAATATGAAACTCGAGTGATCCTTGTTAGTGTCAGTAGTAGTACAGTAGTAGAAGCAAACAGTAGAATAAATGACTATTTTCATGAGACTTGCTTGCAATTCTGCTGTTTTCAATGTGTTTATTCAGTACAAGTTCAAAAACAAGAATTCCCATTTCTATATTTATTTTAACTGATGAAACTAAATAAATGAGACATAAACCTACATTTATAATATATATATATATATATATATATATATATATATATATATATATATATATATATACTGTATAAATAAGGGTATTAACCCAATTTCAGAAAGACAATTTGTTTTTCCAAAATAGAACAATGGAATGACATACATTTCAGAGAACTGTGGCTTATGATTTGGATGGAAAATATATATTTATGCTTTCATACTTTGCAAGGTAAACATGTTTTCTGTATTTTGTGTTTCTTTTTTTATTGCGTGTTGTTAGTGCTAGTCGAAGTATTAGCACAAAAATACAATGGTAATTTTCAGTTAAACTAAATCTCAAGGAGAGTGATATAAATTCTAGTGGCATCTCGAGCCAATGTATTCTCTATAGAGCTGTTAGAAATGGAACATAACTAAAAGAAGATAAAAAATGATTATTAAGTCAATTACATACTTCAGTGTTTTCATTTTCTTCTGTGTGTACAGATTCCTCTTACTTATATATCCTCAATATCTCTCTTGTGACCCATATAACCCAGATTTTGACTGCAATTGAGAAACTCCAGGACAAGCAATTTTGAAACAATATAGAACAAAAAAATTGATTGGGCACCACCTCTGCTTCAGCTTTTCTGCCTAACATAAAATAATACAATTTTCATGAAATCCAGTGAGTGTTAAAAACCTATTTAGTTTCACTATGACAGGCTTATTAGCCCATACGTTATTATAGCTTGTTGTTATGTTATGATGATAGCACATCCACCTTATATTCAAATTGGTGTTTTATTACAAATTGCAATTATACAGTACAGAACAATATAATACAATACACATTCAAATTAAAACTAATATGTCATAAGATATGAACAGAATATGAACACATTTTAATATAATAGGATTTTTCTTAGATGACAATATAATGTTGTTATGAGCATGGATCTCGAAAGCGATTAATCCTATTTGGTTACAGCTATGCTATATATCTGTCTCTAGTCCCTCCTATTGCTTCTTCAAACATTCGGAAATTAAGTTTCATAATATTAAATGAGAATTGATAGCATGCACAAATGACCTTATGAGCAGCTCACCCCCCTCCAAAAAAAGAGATGTGCTTATTACAAGTAACCAAATTGCTACACATAGGTAGGAAGCTAACACAGGTACCGTCTCGCTGCAGATAAAATGTAGGAACAAACTGGGTACATCTGACACCGTCCGGTCTTGCTCTATACTTCTTGACTGACTGAAAAGGAGTGTTAGCCATGTATTACTTAATTGATTAATTAAGTTGATTCATATTATTATGACCACCATATATGCACACTAACAGCAGCTAGACTGCATGGTAGTGCATTAATAAGATTTTGGAAGGTTAGCATGGGTATCTGGAGTCATTGCAGACTGCAGTGCATACGACAACTGATGAAGAGTGCATGGTGGAGAATCCATACGGCAAACATGGAGATCGAGATGGTCCCACAGGTGATCAAAGGGGTTCAAGTCCAGGGAATTTAGAGGCCAGGGAAGTACTTGGAAGTCTTTGTTGGTCTCCTCCAACCACTCCTGTTCAATTCTGGTTATATGACATGTTGAATGGGTGATTTACATAGCTAGGGAGATTTACTTTGTTCTTAAACTTGGTGTAATCTGTGATATAGGGGATTAGTTTAGGGGCCTATATTCTTCATAATTTATTTTTTATCCTCCAACACATCTATAATTATTACCTCGATACGTATCAGAAGCTATATAAGCATGTGTATATTCAAAGGACCACTGCAATCGCATTTCTTGCTCTTTGGTTCATTGAATAACTAAACTTGATAATGGGCAAACATTTGTCGAAAAAAAATAACTAACAAACAAAGTCTTTAGATGTTTTATTTTAAAGAAAACAGTCTTCTTTTATTGATCTATAAAACATTAATATATAGACATCAGTAGGTTTCATGGCAACATACATAGTCAAGGCATTTGTGTCCCTGCATTAGTTTCTGTGCCTTATAAAATCCTAAGTGACAATAACAAATATATGCTCAGAATGTAAATCTTATTAAATGGACACCAAAGTATCAAATTTCCCTTCTTGTATTTAAACAAACAAGTTTTTAGCATTGCCAACTATCAGCCTCATTAAATTGGAGCCTCTTAAGTCCAACGTGTAGCTCGTAAGGGCTGTGTGCTAGAAATTTGGATGTTTTACATCACTGTTAAATTAGAAGTGCTGCGAGTTACGAGCTGGAGACGCTAAATCGTAAACCAGTTCTCTGCAGTTAGAGTTGCGGGCTAGAACGCAAACAATTAAGAAAGCACGTAGTTACGGTTTTAGATGAAGCCAATGGCAACAGAGATTGTCATCATTGCGTCACAAGAAAATGGAGCATGGATTTCAAAGACTTACTGGGTTCAATTACGAGCTATGAGCGAACCCACATTCCAGTCACAATGCAATATTAATAAAGCCACAAATATGATATTCTATCACATGCGAGTTACAGTATATGTATTAACACATTGATTGCTGGGATCGATATAATGCAATAAAGATACATGAAATCAACTATTTTTCTGAGCCGATTTGTGGGCTTGAGAATGTTGTGCTATTAATTCTAAGACCTAACATCGCTTTCCCTTTCAATATTAGTACAGTAGTAAGTTTGTATTTGATTTACAAGTGTTATGTATTGTACTTTACCCCCCTTACGGGTCCTCTCGAGCACACGTTGGCCTTTGGGCTCCATGTGCGTGTTACGGGCTTGCTTGCGAGTGACTATGTTGCAATTTAATAACTAAATTGAAAACGTAGTGGTTACGGGCTTGACGGATCAAAGGATTTATGGCCACGAAGATGAACGTTGCTCAACGCATAGCCTGCTCTCTGCTGTCTTGCTTCTTAACACGCAAGTCCGCTGGGAGCAATGTTACAGGGATAATTTAATAGCCGTAACACATAAATTTGGAGTTACGGGCTACGTTTTAAAATGTAGCCCCAATTTAATGAGGCTGTTATATTTTTGAAAAAGTTGAAAATTTACTTTTAACCTTCCATTCTTGTATACCTATCCCCGTGATGGGTTTTCAAAGCCATATAAGATTGTAAAGAAAACATTCTTCTTTTATTGATCTATAAAAGAGTAATATTTAAGCACCGGTAGGTTTCATAGCAACATACATAGTCAAGGCATTTGTGTTCTTGTATTGTTCCATTGTAAGCCAATGTCCCTGGCACCACAAAACAGCCAGGAATCAAAATAAATTACATTAGTTCCTGTACCTTTTGAAATCCTGAGTGACAAATTACTGTGATGTTGAATGGATTGTGTGATATACAGATTTTTATTTTCAGCCTTTCATCATTGCAAAGACAAGTTTACTATGTTGAAAATATACAAGATTGGTCAGAAATGCTCTATACCAAAAGACTGGCACAACGTCTTTTATAATGCTATATAATTCTAAACTGCCTGTATTAAATATTGAAATATCAAAATGTCAGAAAAAGGGACAACAATCTGATTTTGAAAAACAATACTATTTTTCAGCTGAAAACAAATATTTTATATTTTCAAGTTTGTTTTAATAAATATAAAAGTCAAATAAAATTTGCAGTTATCAGTCAACAACTGTGGGTTCCTTTTGTGAACTGCTACAATATCATACTGCAAAGCACACATTCATTGTATCCAAGATTATAGAGTTAGTCAGTTATTTCCAAGCCGCACATCATCTCATCTTACTGTGGTTGGTATAATGACCCCAAACCCTGTTGGAGAGTATCATTTCATTATAGAATCGAGAAGAAACCCAATTACCACAATGAAGAACAGAAATTATGTTTAGTGTGGGTTAAACTGAACTGCCAGTGAGTTATTTCACAGTAATTTGAACAGTACCCCAGAAAAAAAAAATCCAGAGCATCAATTAATTTTAGCTTGAGTAGACATTGCCTGTTACTACAATGCCAATGATTGTAGTTTATTGACCACAATGTAATGCATTTCCTTCATGTTCAAATTAATGAAATAGGTTTTCCTTATGTGACATACAGTGCATTTAATAAGGAGGAACATGCTTCTGTTGAAACCATACAGAGCATCCGTTTGCTTTAGTAAGTAGGAAATTGCTCCAAAACTACACTGAAGACCATCACAGTTACTGTGCGCTGTATTGTGGTAACTGGTTCACTAATCCACTCATTTTAATCAGTGATCCAGTTACCACAATAAAAAGCATTACATTAATTTAAATGGGTGGAATAGCATTCCAGTTGCATCAACACACAGCATCAACTCATTTTAGTGATTGCCACCCAAGTTACCACAAAATAGAGTATAATTTCATATTAACGTTGGATAAGCATCCCAATTAACTTAATGCCCCCTTTCTCCATTATAGTATGGCATTTTTGGTGCCTATAGTCTCAGTACAAATACCACAGATTCCCCAGAAGTTTATTAATGCGTTTTTCCCCGGTATTTAATCTGGTACCTGCCAAAACTGTTGCTTGCAGAAGCAAGAGCTAACATCCATTCTACAAAATATTTACTGGATGCACAGAAATTTGGCAAAATAATCCAGTTGATGAGAGATTATGGTGTGAACATAGAGTGATGAAATCAGCAACATTTCACCATTTAACCTTATGTCAAAGACTAGATTTGAGAATGGAAAGTTTGAAAAAGTAAATATTGTTGAATACAGCATTTAGTATATCAACCAGTATATTATTATTCTAAAAGAAAGCGGCTACCCTCAGTAAATAATTTATGGATATAATTAATAATAATTTAAAGGATATATTTAGTTAATAAAGAAATACCCATTAAAACATATCCTTAATGTGCGTTTATTGTAATCATGGGACTTGAGAATGCAGATGTTAGTGTGTACATGTATGTTCATATGTGTTTCACTGAATATACTGATATAATTTTGATGTTTTATTTTTTATGTAATCTTCCTTTGGAAAAGTTTTGTAGATGCTCATGTGATTTGCCATAATTAGTTAGATATTGTAGTTTTGAGTTCCAAGTTGTAATTTAGTAGCCTGACTTTTCTTTGTTGGCATAAAATAAATATAAAAAAAAAAAAAAAAACATTTCTCCTAAAACTGCTCTATGACATTGATTATTTTTCTGTTCTCTTCTCCTCCTTTTCAAGATCCCTTCTTGGACAGTGCTTTATTTGTGTTTGTTGGCCAGGAAACTACAATAACTGTCATCTTCAAAAGCAAATGCACTGCATGGAATAATATAAAGCAACGAGTATTCACTAATTAAACTGAGGTACTATAACTATATATAAGCATAATTAGCCATTTAAAGAAACATAAGCATATACAAGTGCAATTTTACTCTAACATGCTGACTGTACACATCATAGATCTTTGCAATAATTCTCAGTGATATCTAAACTAAATGTTAATTTACAAAGCATTATGTAGCAGCTATGTCATAAAACATCTCTGAATCTTTTCAACTGATACACAAATCTGAAGAAGAAATGTAAATTAATTCTCTGCCCTCTTGTTAAATGAGATAATAGCACAAAATAGATCATTTTCTGTGCTTCATTTTTCATCTTTCCTATAGTTTTTTATATCATGCAAATATGGGTCGACAAAGTGATGAATTTTTAGTATTACACTTTGCAGAGTAGACAGTGATTATGTTGAAAGTATCCAGATACATAAAATACGATAGCTGTATAAACTTAAGTCTACCCTTAATAACTTCCAGAAACATGCATACTGCCTAGCACTCCTTTATTGTTTTTTTTACTTTGTTTCCATATTCTTAAAGGATCAACGCACAATGAACTGATGGTTTTAGCGGTTGCAAAATGCTAAGTTTACTACTAAAACTGATGTGTATATATAATGAGGTTGTCCAAAGTTTTTGCAATCTGCTCTATAGGGATGGGCGAGGAACCAGATCAGAGTCTTAGTGGAGATACAATGGAATTAATAATATTTATAATTAAATGCAGATGTCCTCTCTCTCTTTTAATAATTTCATGAGGGTACAGGCTAAAATAAAAATAGACTTGCAGGTCATTGCAGAATATCATTTGACTCCTGCAGATCAGGCACAGGGTTGTTATTTTTTCTGCATCATCTCTGCAAGGAACAGTATTCCCATGACTGTTGTGATGATTCCAAGCTTACACACTGATAAAATCTTACAGAAATGAAGTGACTGTTTCACACTGAAACGGATGATAGACATAGAGTGAACTCTGATTGTTTTACCCTGCTGATTCTTGTCTCTACTAGGGGTGAACTCAGCATTTTTCATATCTGGAGATGAATTGCTCACTAGCTGTATGAGTCTATATATAAGAATATATAAAATCTTGATAACTATTAGAAATGTCATCAGTTTTTCCACATCATATTTATTAATGCAACAATTAACACATAACATATTTATTAATGACTTAGAAGTAGGATTGGAAAGTATTGTCTAATTTTTTGCTGATGACAATAAGTTATGCAAGGTAATTAAATCAGATAATTATGTACTTTTATTAGACAAACGGGCGACTAAATGGCAGATGAGATTTAATACAAATAAATGTAAAGTTATGCATCTGGGAAGGAAAATAGCCATGCAATTTATATTCTTAATGGAGCAAATCTAGGGGTATCAGATAGTGAAAGGGAGTTGGGAGTACTTGTGGACAACCACATAGATAACAGTGCTCAATGACAAGCAGCATCTGCAAAGGCAAGTAAAATATTAGCATGTATTAAGAAGGCTATAGAAGCCAGGGAAGAAGTATTTGAAGTTGAATAAAGACTGTTAGTCCATCAAGTTCAACCTTTTTAGTTCTCTTCTGATCCTTTTAATATGTGGACTATTTGTTAATAATTGTTAAGTGATCCAGAGGGAGGCAAACAGAATCCCCCCACAATGAAACAGTGTACAGTGACAAAATTATATTTGCTCCCCTTGCTTCTATACCCTTCTTAATACATGCTATTTTTTTACTTTAATTGCAGCTGCTGCTTGGCATTGAGCACCTAGGTGGTTGTCCATAAGTACTCCCACATCCCTTTCAATATCAGATACCCCTACATTTGCTCCATTAAGATTATAAATTGCCATTTAGTCGCCCATTTCTCTAATTTATGCAAATCCCTTTGTAGGGAAAGTACATAATTATCTGATTTAATTACCTTGCACAACTTAATGTCATCAGGAAAAATGGAGACACTACTTTTGAGTCCTACTCTGCGTCATTAATAAATATGTTAAAAAGGAGAGGACCCAATACTGAACCTTGAGGAACCCCACTTACCACATTAGTCCAATCTGAGTATGTTCCATTTACAACAACCCTTTGCTTCCTGTCTTTTAGCTAGCTCTCGATCCATGTTTAGCCAGCTCTAGATCCTCTCCCAGTGGTGTCCAGCGATGCCCTGGTCTTCAGTCTTTTATGCCAGGAAAGGCCCCTCCAACAATGTCCTGACGTCCTGTAACACCTAAAAAAAACAAAAATACAGTAAATAAACATATACTGACAACCTGTAATAAAAAAAAAAGGTTAATACTCTACTTACCTGGCCAAAATGCCCCTCCAGCGGTGTCCAGTGATGCCCCGGTCTTCAGTTCTTTGGCCCAGGCTCAGCCCCTCCCAAAAAAATCCTGATGTTCTAAAAAAACAACTACTAACGGAGCTCCTCCCCTGAGGAGCTCCCCTGTCGCAAATGGAGGTTTCCGCGCCTGCTCCAATATCAAAAACCCAAATTGTGCCTTCTGATTGGCTGAAATCTCTGTCAATCAGATTTCAGACAATCGGAACTGAATACAGGGGTATATCCCATTGTGATTGGCTAAAAGCATTTGCACCTTCTGATTGGCTGATATAATCGTCAATCAGATTTATGCCATTCGGAACACGCATATGCTTGGAGCCAATCAGAATGGGATACACCCCTGTAAGCCATTCTGGTTGGCTTCATGCATCTGCGCGTTCTGATTGGCTGAAATATGAGCATGTGCATGAACCTCCATTTGCGATGGGCAGCTCCTCAGGGGAGGAGCTCCCATAGTAGTTGTATTTTTTTAACATCTGGATTTTTTGGGAGGGGCCGTGCCTGGGCCGGAGGACTGATGACCGGGGCATCACTGGAAACTGCTGGAGGGGCACTTTGGTCTGGTAAGGAGACTATTAATCTTTTTTATTACAGGTTGTCAGTATATGTTTATTTAATGTTATGTTGTTTTTTTTTTTAGGTGTTACAGGACGTCGAGACATTGTTAGAGGGATCTTTCCTGGCATAGAAGACTGAAGACCAGGGCATCGCTGGACACCGCTGGAGGGGCATTTTGGCCAGGTCAGTGGACTAATTAACCCTTTCCTTTTAACAGGTTGTAAGTTTCTTTTTTATTTTGATAGTGTTTTTATTTTTTTTATGTGTAATTCGTTTTTATTTTATGTGTAATTTTAATGTGTATTTTCTGTAATGCTTTTTTTATTTTCTGTAGTTAGTCATTTGTTATTTTTTGTAATTAGTGTTTTTTTAAATTTCCTGTAATGTGGGTGTTTTTATGTTCTGTACTTAGTGGGGTGTTGGGGAGTTTAATAGGGGGTTAGCTAGGTAGTGTAGAGGTTTATAGGACAGAGTAGAAGGGGGTTAATAGGATAGGGTAGAGGCGGGGTTAAAAGTATATGGGTTTACTGGTTCCAGTTAGGGTTAAATAGGTCAAGTTAGGGATAACTAGGTCTTGATAGGGTTAAGTGGTTAGTGATATGATTCATTAGGTATGGTGAGTGTTAAATATGGTCAATTGGTTAGATGGCGGGTTAATTAGTTAGAGGGGGTTAATTACTTGGATGGAGGTAAATTACTTAGAGGGCATGGGGTTAATGTGTGTGTGTGCCGCGAGCCCTTTAAGGGTATTTAACATTTTTAAATGCTGCAGCAAGGGGTAAATGTGAGGACCCTCCAGCGGTCCCGATTGGGGCCCTGAAGCATGGAAGGGTTAATGTTAGGTGCCACAGTGGTTAACTATTTGTGTGCGGGAGATTTGAAATTTTAAAATGCTGCAGTCTCGATCGGGACCCCCACCGTAAGGGTTAATGTGGGGATTCTGCGGGGGACATTTTGAGGGAGCATACATAAGGGCTTTTCAAGGCCTTGCAAGACCTCATTGGTACCATTAACTTGTGGTTAGAGTTTTGCCATTTTAGCACTTGACGGAGTAGTTAGGAAGGGGGAATCGGAGCAATTGAATAGTGATTTGCGATTTTAGCCTCGCAACAGTAAAAGGTCAAAGGCTTGGAGGTCATTAACTTGAGATTTGTAAAATTGCAAAGGATCCCTATAAATCGCTGGTGGGAGCCAGTAATGCGATCGGAAGACGCAACTTTTTGCCAATTGAATAGCAAAATAACTTGCCAGCCCAGATCTTAAAATCAGAGCAATACAGTTTGTATGGAGATGCCCCTTGCATATTCTGTTTAGAAATGTTTTAAACATGCTCTAGTAATTCTAAGTGTACTTTTTTGTTTTCATATATAGACTTAGTAATGTATACCGACAGTAGTGGTCATTCAATGGTGTTTCATTTGTGTATTTAAGAAAATATTTGCAATAAAAAAAATAAATTCAGTGTTTCTTTTATAACTTACAGTTGAATTTTAGTGTTCAGGGACTAGCAACACAGATTTTTTCCACCCGTACTAGTTTTGGCCCAGCAGGATTTACTAATTTTATTTTTCAGAGCAGTCTCGGTTCTCCTGCAGTGGTCACTTTATCTGCCAAGGAAGCTGTCTTCATAGAAGTCTTTATATGTAGATTAACAGCCCTATTAAATTCCCGCAACGTGAAAACCCGAAGCCCGTTATGGAGGCCGCTAGACTTACGGCTGTTAAATTGACCTCGTACAGCTATCCGCAAAAGATCTGCGGGTTACAGGCGGAAAAACCCTATGGGCTGTCGAAATCAGAACTAAGTTGCTGCAAATCCTTTGATCTGTCAAGACTGTAAATGTTACGTTCACAAATCGCTATTAAATTGCTACGAATCCACTGGCGTTCACACCTGTAAACAGCAAATGGAGCTAAAAAGTCTACGGGTGCTAGAGAGGACCCGCAAGGGGGTTAAAGTCCTATCCTTAGCACTGTAAATGCAAATATCAAGATACTACTGTATATGAAATTAAAGGGAAAATGATGTTAGGTATTAATATTATTAGCACAACATTCTGAAGCTCGCAAATCTGCAATATAAAATACTTATTTTCTGTTTAATTTCCATGTTATATCGATCCCGGCAATCAAAGTGTTAATACCTATAATGGAACTTGCATGGACTAGAATTTAATATTTACTGATTTATTAATAATGCATTATTTCTGGAGTGCGGGTCCGATCATAACTCGTAATTCAAACCCGTAAGGGATTGAAATCTAACCTCCATTTTTTCAGTGACGTAATGATGACGATCTCTTTTACCATTGGCTCTGTCTAAACCCATAACTACGGGTTTGACTAATTGATCATGTTCACGGCCGCACTTGCAACGTGAGCAAGAATGGTTTATGGGTTTGGATGTCTGCCATGTCTATCATGTGAGATCACTTTCATTAATACTTTCATTGGCCCTTTAAAGACTCTTCCAGTTCTCCATGAATCATAATATATTTTCCTATACTCATTATTACAAGTGTGATTGGGATGTGATTTTGTACATCATACCTCAATATCATACTTTAAGTTACTATGGAGATATATAATACAAATACTACTGTGTATTTTAGGCATTAATTCGCAAACATTTTTTGTGAACTTTTGGTATTAATAATGGGAATATTTAAAGGCTTTAATGTTTTGATAAAAATATATGTACTGTAATAATACTCATACTATTGAACTCACTTTAATTTAGCTGATCAATAATAATCATAATGTATAAGTAACCATATGCTCCTTAATTATTTGGCACATTTTCTAACTTTCAGTTCTGTAAATGTAAGTCTTACAGTTACTAGTTTTCATGTTTTTCCATGCCAGTTTAATATATATGCCAAGATCTGAGCCTTTTCAAGCTGAGGTTTCTGCTTTTGATTATGTGTTGCAATGGTTTTCTTGTTTTTTAGGATAGTTTTCTTCTGTAATTGTATTTTATGTATTTATGCTGCAAACCAGACACAAAGTGCATGGCTTGTGATAAATAAACACCCACGATTACTAATCAGGGCAGAAAGTACACATAATTTTATCAAAAAGATAAGATACATGCAGTGAATTATGTGATGCAGAACTCATAATTGTCAATAAATCTCTGTTGACCCTTCCTGTTGATGATATCCTTGCCTTGACAGACTGCCTCCAGTAGCTGTGTAATTTATTGTCTCACAATATTCAAGGCTGCAATGAAAGGTCTAAAAATCACATCCTTGTCTCAATAGTAAACTTGCTGAACATCCAAGAGAAAATCACAAAACTTTGCTGACTATAGCTGCAGTTTTTTTCCCCTAAGTAAAAATGAATGTTCTTTTCTGCAGAATTATTAATTTTATCTTATCTATAAAGATCTAGCCAGTTGGAATAAATATAATTACATGTTTTAAAATAATACGTTATTAATGGGTGCAGTCCATATAAGTGCTTTTGAAGAAATTATAATTAAGCCAGATAAAGAATAAAAAATATTACCTATACTGATCTTTGATAGCAAAAATAAGGCTGATTAAAAATAAGTAGTCTCTAATTGCATTCCACACCACTGCATGGGCCCCTGGATTTGTTTTTCATTAATTAATTAATTAATTGGTATACAACATTTTTTTCATGCATTTAAAAGAACACGTTTTAAACATTACAAAACTGTTTTTACAAAATACTTAAAAAGTAAACTATATAAAAAAAAATTGACATTCTCCATGCAGACAAGAAAAAACAAGTTATTTGAATTAATACAGTACTAGTTTATAAGAGTACAAGTTCTAGAACTTAAGAAAAAAAAAAGAATGGGGCCCATTGTTTCTAATATTTTATATGAAGGTGTACATTCTTTTAAGCATTGCCCTGAAGCAGAGCATAATTGGAGTGAGATGTCCAGTGAGCAAGGTGGACAAGATGTTCGACTTCTTCAAAACCTAGGCCAGAAACATTAACCTCTTATAAGGGAAAAGTATGTGGGAACCTCAAGAAAAAAGCCAAGTAGTATTTTTGGAGCTATTGAACTTGTTAATGTTGGAAAGGTAACCACAACCCAGTTGGAGGCAAATACAAGAGTGAGGACTATGAATGGAAAATCATTTCAAAAACTTACAGGGTAACTAAGGTGAATGTGTCAAGCACAGAAGTGTCAACTGCTGATAATGTATTTCCTCATCCTGATTGAATTATTTTAGAAAAAAAATATGAAGCATTGGGTAGATATAATGGAGGACTCTGATATGGATTTATCTGATCTCTTAGCAGGAAGGGTCTGTTAAAGAGAAAAACTTATAATACTGCTATAACTGAACCAACCAATAAAATAATTTTACCATCAGAGAACTCACCAAAAGGAAAGAGTAAGAAGAAGCGAGTAACACTAATAAACTATCACTATGTTCAGAATATTTTTTTCCTTTTCTGGGAAACAAGATTGTCTACTATATATAATGTGTTCATCTGTAGGAAAGACTGGACTTGTGGCCAATCCTTCTGATCTTTTGGACCGGATGGGGTTTGGATTATATTTAAAAATATTTCTATCATATCTAGTAATATTGTTGATATAATGCCAGGGAAGTGTATTTTGTTAGAATATTTGTTATTGCAATATTGTAGATATTAATGATAGATTAATTAACATATATAGCCCCAATCTAGAACTTAAATAAAATATTTATTTTCTCTGGCAAGAATTGTGGTATTTGGAGGTGATTTCAATTGTGGTTCATGTTCAAGACAGAGCTAGACAAATGGATCATATTTGTAGTATTCTCATTTTTAGAATACTATTTGCACTGAAGCTGGTTTGTTGCTGTTGTTTAATCATTCAGTCATGTTTGACTCTCCGTAACCATATGGAATGCAGCACGCCAGGCACATGTCAGCCACTACCACTTAGAGCTCCTTCAAACTCAGGATCATTGCTTCAATGATTGCATCCATACATCTCTTCCTCTGCATTCCCTTCTTCATGTGCCTTCAGTCTTTCCCATCATTAGTCTTACTAAGGGAATCCTGTCTCCTCATGAAATGGCCAAAATATTTGAGCTCTGATTTCATAACTTCAAGTCAACAGTCTGACTTGATTTTCTGAAGTATTGATTTATTGGATCCTCTTGCAGTTCAAGGGACTCTAAGCTGTTTTCTCTAACACCACAATTCAAAGACATCAATTCTATGGCGCTCATTCTTCTTTATGGTTCTTCTCTCACATCCGTATGTTACTGGGAATACCACAGTTCTAAATATGCAGACCTTTGTTGATAATATAATATATTTACTTTTTACTAGCTTTTCCAAACTTGCCTTAGCTTTCCTCCACAGAAGCAATAGTCGTTTAATTTCATGGCTGCAGTCACCATCTGAAGAGATCTTGGATCCCAGGAATATAAAATATGTCACTGTCCCCACTTCTTCCCCATCTATTTGCCAGGAGCTGAGATTTCTGTTTGCCATAATCTTCCTCTTTTCAACATTGAGCAGCAGTCCAGCATTTGCATTCTCTTCTTTCACCCTCATAAATAGGATGTTTAGTTCCCCCTCGTTTTCAGCCATCATAGTAGTATCATCTGCATATCTTGGGTTGTTTATATTTCTCCCTGCAGCAGAGTTTGCAGGATATTAAGCATTACCTTGCTGGCATGTGAAATGAGTGCAGTTGATAATTGGAGCACTCGTTGGCAATGCCATTTTTGGGATTGGTATATGGCTGACTTTTTCCAGTCCAATGGCCATTGTTGAGATTTCCAAATTTGTTGGCAACAACCACAGCGCATCCGGAGTCCAACATAGTCCAGTGACGGAACTCACGTCCCCACACCAGGCACCTTGAGTGACATATATCAGCACATCCGCTTGGATAGAGAGGTACAAGCAAATGGCTCATAGAGACAGACAAGCCCAGACACATCACTTGTTGGTTCCACAGGCTCCACCACCTTTGCAGCCAGAGCCTACAGTCTCCTCATCTCACCCCTTACCACCAACGACAGCTGCTACACAGCCACCATAGTTGGATGCACCCTTCAATCCAACACCTCCTGGCCGTGGTAGAGGGAGGAAGCTCGTGGTCCCAGAAAGTGTGGGCCAATGCTCAGAAAGAGAAAGTAGGTGTGAACGTCCCCCAGGTCAGTAGTTGTCAAATCTCTCCCCAGAGGTTATGTTTATTCCCAGATTGCTATCAATTACATTGACCAAAATCGCATGTGGTTAGCATGATCAGACAATTTGAACATTACTGTTCTGTACTGTGAAGATGTTTTCAAATAAGATTGTGGGGCCTATATACATTGACATTGTGGAATATATAATAACAACCATTTAGTGTAGTTTCTGAAGGTTTGCAGATATCAGTACATATGATGTGTATGGGATTGTGTGCATACTTACAATTAACAGATAACATAGCAGGTTGTAGTTCATCCAGTATAATCAATAATGCATCATGAGACATACATCATATCAGGAACCTCTAATCTACTGTGGACTTTAGGATATTCTGTATGACAATGGAGAAGGAGAAAAGAGTTTTCATTGGTTATGCATAATCAAGCTACATTATAGTTGGTTGTTGTTTGTTTTGTACTTACATGTGAAGTACTCACGAATGATGAGGGCATGTAGTTGTGACCCCTGAACATTATCCACCACAGGGGGAGGTAGAGGCTCTTCCTCCTGAATAAGCTGAGCCTCATCAATGTCCCCCAGACAGTTGGCCTGTAATGCTATATTGCGCAGACAACAGCAGGCCACGATGATCTGACAAACCTTATCGGGGGTTTACTGTAGCCCCCCTCCAGTGGAATGTAAACATCTGAAGCGCATCTTAAGCACACCAAAGGTGCACTCTATTACATATTGGCATGTGGCATGGGCCGCATTGTACCTCTCCTCCGCCTGTGTTTGTGGATTGTTCACAGGGGGTCAAAACCACGGCAAACACCCATATCCTGCATCACCTGAAGTAAACAAAATGGGAGATGTGGATATTAATGTGATGTTGTGATGCTTGTTAAAGCGTTTAAACGTATGCAGAATGATTCATGTGATGTTCGTTTATGGATATGGGGGTGTGAACTTGATACTCTTTTGACCGCATCACACAGGGTTAGGACCAGCAACAAGCAATGATGCAATGGCTCAGTCAGTGTTATTCCCTTAGTCATATGTGAACATCAGAGCAATACAGTGGAAGAAGATTTATACATTAGGGTATTCACTCTTGATTACATATGCTTGGCTGGGATTACTTATGGGGACTCACACAGTAGGCACCCAGATGGATATTGACCAGACTGGAAGTAGTCATAGGTGGATGATTGACGCAGGATATGGGCATTGTAAGCACTTCCAGGGAAGCCAGCAAACACACTTTGTATGCGCATGTCTGCATCACAAACAACCTGTACATTGATTGAATGATAATGTTTGCAATTTCTGAACAGTGCTTCCTTATCTTTAGGAGGTATCAATGCTACATGTGTGCAATAAATAGCACCTAGCACACCTCCTCTTCCACAGTGTTGGGGAAACTGATGTATCTGGTAGACATTCCTCCTGCTATGCTCAGAGTGTTCTGGAAACTACTAGATGCAAGGAAGTGTATTGCGGCTAACATCCAGCAGACACTTTAGATGACAGCATCATTACTGCAGAGACAGGCACCATCAGACCCCTTTTCTTAGTTTTTAAGAATCACACACCATGTACCTTTGATTAGTACAAGCAGACTCTGACACCACCTTTCTTTGGTGTGTCCAAAATCAGACTGGCCACTTCTTTATTGTTACAGAGATATATAAAAACACAGAAAGATGATACAAAACACCAAAGACCTTCTCCCAGTTCTAGCCCATCCTCCTAGGCCAATAGCTTGCTACCCCCCTCACCCACATGGCTTTTGTCGTCATATGTACAGATACTCCAGTCTCTTCTGTGGAACTCTGCAGCTCCTCCAAGGTTACCTTAGGTCTCTGTGCTGCCTCTCTGATTAATGCCCTCCTTGCCCGGTCCATGAGTTTTGGTGGGCGACCGCCTCTTTGCAGGTTTGCTGTTGTGCCATGTTCTTTCCATTTGGTTATGATATATTTAATGGTGCTCCTGGGGATCATCAAAGATTTGGATATTTGACTTGTACTTCTCAACATAATTGTCCCTTACTTGTTTAGAGAGTTCCTTGGTCTTCATGGCAGTGTTTGGTTAGTGGTGCCTCTTGCTTAGGTGTTGCAGCCTCTGGGGCATTTCAAAACAGGTGTGTATATGTAATGACCATATGTAATGATCATGTGACACTTAGATTGCACACAGGTGGACATCATTTCACTAATTATGTGACTTCTGAAGGTAATTGGTTGCACCAGAGCTTTTTATGGGCTTCATAACAAAGGGGGTGAATACATACGCACATGCCAATTATCTGTTTTCTATTTCTAAAAAAATGTTTTAAGTACATATTTTTCTTATTTCACTTCACCAACTTAGACTATTGTGTTCTGATCCATCACATAAAATTTAGATTAACAAAACATTGAACTTAAGGCTGTAATGTAACAAAATAGGTAAAAAGTCAAGGGGGGTGAATACATTTGCAAGGCATTCTATAACATTTTTAATAGCTCATCCTTCCTTTTGAAATGAGAATTGGACCTAAACCAAACATGGGATAATAATAAATGGACTGAAGCTTATTTAAACTTTTCCAAAGGCTCATTTAGCTATAGCTTACTTGAGACTTCCATAAAAATCTTACATAGGGCATATTTAACCCTTTGAAAATATATACATTTTATACAAAAGGCAAATTCTATAGAGTATGCCAAGGTGATTTTATACATGCATGGTGGCAATGTACCATAATCCAAGAAATATGGTTTAAAACGACTAAATTAATAACAAAAATACTCAAAACCACATTAAAACCCACCATAGATAACTGCTTGTTAGGCATACACTATATTAATTTAACTATACAAGGTAATAAATTAGCCCAATTAATTATTTTAGCAACTAAAACCTGTATAGCTGGATTCCAAGATATAATCAATAAAATTAACTACATATTTATGAATGAGAGGATAACACACATATTATTAGATACATACCCTACTTTTCTAAATATTTGGGGACCTTGGATATCTTCTCCAGAATGTGTTTCTAAAAGACATTAAAAATAATAAACCTTTTGAAGCTTTGTACCCAATTATAAAAGAGAATGAGGTTGAAAGAAAACTAAAATAAATAAATAAATTACATTGAACTGAAACTGAGATTCTTCAACAAACATCAACTTATTTTGCTATATAAGAGACCAACTGGATGATGATGTACTAAAGAGAATTAACCACCACGGAACTTTCCCACTTTAACCCCCCCCCCCCCATTTATTATTTAAACATCTATTTATATTATATTATCTTTTTTCTTTAGATCACCTGATCTGGTTGATTTTATGCTCAAAAACAGGGCCCTTCCTTCTTTACAAGGTGTTAAAATTAAAAATGTGTTATGTACATAACCCCTGTACAGCACTACGGAATATGTTGGCGCAATACAAATAAAGATAATAATAATAATAATAATAATAATAATAATAATAATAATAATAATAATAATAATAATATCAATGAATAGTGAAATGTATTATCTTATTAAAATACATTATCTTTAGATACTCCAAAACATCCTTAATTTGAAACCATTATCCATTATAACTTAAATATTACAAAAATGTTTAAATAATAACTAAACCATACTATAAAATATGATATCTCAATACATTTTCACAGAAAAAAAATCAAAATCACTAAATTACAACTTAATTCAGAAATTAGTTTTCCTCTCTTCCATTTTCTTTCGTTCTTTATCACATATTTTCATAAATGTTTTTATAAAATGTTATACATTGAATGTTTACATTAATTGCTGAATTTATATGTCCTTATTAAAGATAACATATATAGTTGTGAGCATACGAGTTGTTGCTAACGCTTGCAGGCTCGCGTAGCAAAGCGAGGGCCTCAGTTGCTGGCATGGAGCGCCGATGCAACTGCGACCCTCGCAAACGTTACATACGAGACACGTTACCACCCAGTACAACCTCGCAAAAATCGGCCGCAACCCTCGGAAATGAAAAAAATAAAAACACAATAAATACACACAACACATACATAAAAAGCTTACCTACAGCAAGAGGGGGCATCCAGGACCTCAAAAAAATGAAGTTACACCTTCATTTAACTCAAAATAAAAGAGTTTAGACACTCAAAAAATCTCTAAGCGAGAGAAAAAATGGCCACCGAACAAAACGAAAACGAGGCTACAGCACTCTAAACATGCAAAACACCACAAGAAACACGCAAAACACCACAAAACACCTACGGATATTCCGCTACAGACGCATACCACACATTAGCCGCCATTTTAGAACAATGCGGAAGTATACGACTACGCTAACGGTTTGGTCTCGCGCACGCACAGTATTACACTGCACACATTCATGACGCTTACACAGCAGCTCCACACCACTAATGCTGCAGCAACATCAAAACAGATTGCAGCTCTTCAACAGAATGCTTCCTGCATATATTACTTCAAAATAGGTAAAGTATATTACTTTATTAATGTATTATTATACACCAAACAGCATTAGCTCACTTACAATTTCATTGCCGTCATTTTTTGATGGGCAATTCGCTAGTACTGAAAGAAAAAAAAGTGTAAATATTTGTAAATCATGTTTAATATTTAAATACATGTTAAAGAGTCCCATGAGCAGTTACAAATATTGTTTGAGCTCTGACACCTTCACTTGAGAAATGAAATACCCTCTTTCTAATGTAACAATGAATAACATTCTTTCTATGTCCCTTTAAACAGTATATTTGTCTGTGATAAAAAATAATCATGGGAAGAGTTGAGGAAGATAGTACGAATGGAAGAGGCACCTCCTTCAATGGCCTATTAGTAGTGATGTCGCGAACATCAAATTTTGTTTCAAGGGGACTAACACCTGGACTGTGGCATACTGGAGTGGGATCCATGGCAAAACTCCCACGGAAAATTACATAGTTGATGCAGAGTCTGGTTTTAAGCCATAAAGGGCATAAATCACCTAACATTCCTAAATTGCTAGAATAACGTGCTTTAAAACATCAGGTATGATGTTGTATCGATCAGGTAGTGTAAGGGTTACACCCGCTTGACAGTAACAGACCAATCTCCCTGTTTAATGCACCGCAAACAGTCCCTTTGCACAACCGCAAACTCCCCATTTGCACAAGGTTGTATACCAAGCTAGCCATGCCCCGTTCCTTGTCCTCACTTATGTCATTGAAGGTCTCTTCCTCCACCCAGCCACCAAGGGTCCCCGAAAGGTGACAACAAGCCCCCTGGGACGCCTGCTGTGTTTGGTCTTCCACCTCCTCAAAGCCACCTTCCTCCTCTGACTCCTCTTCTTCAGACTCCCAGAGTCTGGGGGCTTCCACTGCCCAGCATGGAAGATTATACACAGGTCAGAGTCTGGGGGCTTCCACTGCCCAGCATGGAAGATTATACACAGGTCAGAGTCTGGGGGCTTCCACTGCCCAGCATGGAAGATTATACACAGGTCAGAGTCTGGGGGCTTCCACTGCCCAGCATGGAATATTATACACAGGTCAGAGTCTGGGGGCTTCCACTGCACAGCATGGAAGATTATACACAGGTCAGAGTCTGGGGGCTTCCACTGCCCAGCATGGAAGATTATACACAGGTCAGAGTCTGGGGGCCTCCACTGCCCAGCATGGAAGATTATACACAGGTCAGAGTCTGGTGGCTTCCACTGCCCAGCATGGAAGATTATACACAGGTCAGAGTCTGGGGGCTTCCACTGCCCAGCATGGAAGATTATACACAGGTCAGAGTCTGGGGGCTTCCACTGCCCAGCATGGAATATTATACACAGGTCAGAGTCTGGGGGCTTCCACTGCACAGCATGGAAGATTATACACAGGTCAGAGTCTGGGGGCTTCCACTGCCCAGCATGGAAGATTATACACAGGTCAGAGTCTGGGGGCCTCCACTGCCCAGCATGGAAGATTATACACAGATCAGAGTCTGGTGGCTTCCACTGCCCAGCATGGAAGATTATACACAGGTCAGAGTCTGGGGGCTTCCACTGCCCAGCATGGAATATTATACACAGGTCAGAGTCTGGGGGCTTTCACTGCACAGATGGAAAAAGATGCTTGGTCGGTCCTCCAACTTCAAATTTGGGGCACTGCGCGTGCAATCTAAGGTGCCACCAGATATGAGTGTCACTGTGCACTGGCAAAAGTTGGCAGAGTAGATGCAATCGGCCTCACACACACGCCTGTAGGCAGGCAACTGATATTCAATTGATTACAGTCAAAAAAGTGTTGTTTTATGTCACAGTACACTACGGTTGCACCAGATATGACGTATCACTGTGCACTGACAAAAGTTGGCAGAGTAGATGCAATAGGCTTCACACACACGCCTGTAGGCAGGCAACTGATATTTAATCTATTACAGTCAAAAAAGTGTTGTTTTATTTCACTGAGCACAATATAAGCTGTTAGGTGTTAGCCTGTCACACACACACGCTGGCATGCAGGCATATGCAAGTAGATTACACAGAAAAAATATATAAAATAAAATAAATGATGTTCTAGCCCTTAAAGGGCTTTTTGGGTTGCTGTCCTTCAGATGGAAGGCTCTGGAAGGGAGTGTATGCTGCTTATTGGCTGGAATGTGTCTGCTGACTGTGAGATGCAGGGTCAAAGTTTCCTCAATGATAAAGAATAGGGAATGAACCCAAAAGCGCATGTGTTCGCCGTTTGCTGCGAACGCGAACATGACAAAATCGCCGCGAATAGTCCGCGGTCGAACTGTTCGGGACATCACTACTTATTAGTGAACTTGAGCCTGCATTCCCATGTATCAAAAGTGTAGAAGAAGATATATAGGTTCTCTTAAGTTTACTCACAACTTTTCACAGGACCCATTCGCTTTTACAGTGAAACAGGTACTGTGATAATCAGAATCACATACTTACATCAACTTTGTACTTCAACAGGATAAAGACAGGTTTAAGGAAAAATATGTCAAGGGTGAACGACATGTGGATCTTAGGTGGTAAACTGAAGTGGAAATTCAAATTCTGCCATCTTTTACACCTCAGACAGCTCAGTTTAGATGGAGGTTGAAAGTTGTATACTATCAACCTTGAGCTTAAGCTTGAGCCTTCTTGATAACACCAGTATTGGAAAAATGTATTTTCAGTTAGTGTCAGAGACTTCATACATTTTTGTCTGCTGGTCATTTATTGCCACTTGAGAAAGTCTAAGCAAAACACAACATAGAGATTTTATTTTTTATTTTGGAAATTAATAGTAGATACAATTTCTGCATTCAGTCAGTGGTATGGTTGATGAGCAGAATGTTAGAAATCCTCCAAAACAGAACCACAAACTTAACACATCCATAATGAATGAATTTATGAAACAATTGGACTGTGTGTCATTACCATTTATTTTTCAAGAGGCCTGCGTGGATTCTACAGCTGAGGAGGTGGTGCAAAGAGATAAAATGATGGGGTTAATGAGACAAAAGCATTGATTTTGTTGTAATCACCAGTGGACTGAGAGATCCAATGGTAATGCAAAAGGCACTTGGTATTTATCAGCAACTAAGTATGTCATTGAGCTGACCTGAGAGGCCATGATAGAAGACAACCACTAAGAGCCACATTAAACTAGAAGTTCGTGGCTGCGAGCTTGAAGAGTTGTGGATTTACAGTGCTATAAAATTAGAACAGGCTGCGAGTTACGGGCTTGAGAGTCAAACCCGTAAAACATTTTTTGTTCGTCTGATGCACGGCTGTGAACGTGATCAATTAATCTAACTCGTAGTTATGAGTTGGGATGGAGCCAATGGCAAAATAGATCATCAGAATGACATCACTGAAAAATGGAGGTGGGATTTTTAAAGTCTTATGGGGTTCAATTACGAGTTACGATCGGACCCACATTCCAGATATAATGCAATATTGATAAAGCCATAAATATGATATTCTATTACATGCGAGTTACAGTATATGTATTAACACATTGATTGCCGGGATCGATATAACACAAAAATTAAACATGAAATAAGGTATTTTTTGGTACCAATTTGCAAGCTTGAGAATGTTGTGCTATTAGTTCTAAGACCTAATATCACTTTCCCTATTTAATATTAGTACAGTAGTGTGTTTTTATTTGCATTTCAAGTGCTACGTATTGCACTTTACCTCTCTAGCACTCGTTGGCTTCTTGGCTCCATTTGCGAGTTACAAGTTTGAACATCAGTGATTTTGATGCAATTTAATAGCGCAATTGGAACATAGCGGTTTCGGGCTTGAAAGAACAAAAGATTTGTGACTGCTAAGTTCCACGTTCCACGTCCCACGTCCCGTAGGCTTTTTTCGGCCTTGCTGCGTCTTAACACGCAAGTCGTCTGCGGGTTGCTTTAAGGGGCCAATTTAATACCTTGAAGTCTTGCAAGCTACGCTACGAGCTACAATTCATAAATCGTAGCAGTTTAATGGGGCTGTAAGTCCTGGAACCTCAGATTAACTTTTTCCAAATGAGAGAGCAAGAACTCCTTCAAGAAGGGGGATATTCCCAAGCCATAGTGTTTGCTAGTTATTTGTAGCTTTATAAAAGCCATATTTGTATGTAATGAAGAAAAAGATGAGGGCAGGAGGGCAGAACCTGCAACACACACAATATATACAAAATAATCCTGATTAATCACAAGCAAATATACAATAAAGGCACACTGCAATTTAGCAGTCAATTCTCTTCTAAATTTAATAATTAACTGGTAAACCGCATACTCAATGCTGATCCTTTTTTTTAAATGACTTGTAACATGCACTTAAATCACAAATGAATAAATTCCTTAAGCTTGTTTTTATAATACAATATAAGATCCTTTCCATAGAGACAAAGCAATTATACTGAATTGTAAGAAATGTTGATGCAAAGCATATGCTCCAGCATTACTTGCACTTCATATAAAATATTTAAATTGTTAGTTTTGTCTATGCAGGATGAGACAGTATATTTATTGAATTAACTCTTCCTAAATGAGTTGCGCAAGTACATATGGCAAGTAATGTATAAAAGTGTGTTTTGGAGAGAGAAAATACAATTTTCTTATATTGTATTGTAATTGCCATATGTTTCAACAATGTAAGACATAATTCATTAGTGTTCTCTTGCCAAGCTGCTGGGAAACTAAGTTGTGATTATTATGTTTTATTTATATAGCATTTAACATATGTAAATGTACAATGTGGGAAAAAGTAGAAGGCACAAAATACACACAAATAAAAAATGTTATAATTTATGAATAGAGAAGAGGACAGTAATCTGAGAAAATAAAGGTGCAACTATTGAAATCTGCAACATGTAAATAGTTCTGTTGATATTTCCTTTTCAATTAGGAAAAACAAATGTGTAGCTTTTTAAAATCAGGAAAACTGCAATCAGTTACAAGTATGGTATGTTAGCGTGTTTTTTTTTAATTCAGCGCTTGAAATATCTTACTGTCAGTATGAACAAGTTGTTATAACAAGTAGGAATCACTTGTGGGTGTCTGCTACTTTATGCTAAATGACTCTGATATCTCTTCCAGGAATGTACTTTTCTTCTTATTCTGCAAGACACAGTGACTTCTAGAATGCTAATGCCACAGTTAACTTACATGGATATTTTGGTTGATTTCTTAAACATATTCCATCACAAAATGTACCTTAACCAATTGAACCAGACTGAGCATCTGTCTTCATGCTTAGTTTTCTGTTATGCTCCTTATTGCAATTCATTTAGCTGTTAGCTATTTCATACTAAGTGACATAAAAATAAACACAACATGAAACAGATCAACCGTACTGAAATGAGTGAGCTGCAATGTCAATTTATATACATCTGTTCTTGTTCTCTAGATAGATGTTGCACTTTAAACCAGATCCAATAACATGTCTGGGACAGAGGCCCAAACAACCACACGCCCCTTGGATAATTTAGGCCCTTTACTTATCTTATAAATTTATGATATCACATTTTTGGAAGCAATGAGCTCAGGTAGTATCCCATAGGACCCACAAGGCAAATTAATTGTTCCTTCTTTTTTATGATGAACAGTTTAGAAAATGGAACAAAATATTTCAGTACTAAATTATATGGTAAAAATGTCTGGAAATTTCAAAATTATAATTTATTTGCAGTTTTATATAATGAATACTGCCAAACCTAATGGACATAGATTTGTTTTTATTTTTATGCAAACGCCTTTAAAGCCAGGCTTCTTTCTCCACATTTGGCTTGAGGAACCTTTTCAACTTAGACTCAGATAGCCATTATGCTCAGACCCAGAGAGAGTGCCTAGCCTTTTTCTGTGGAAAATGACTGTATTCAAAATAATAGACCCAATGCCAAGGGCTAATCAATATTTAATGACAATGATCTCTCATAAACAAAAATATAATTCTGTTTTTTATATTGTCTTACACCATGTAATATGGAGCCTTTAAAACTAATATCGGTGTGAAGAGTTATTATATTTGATCCTAACACTGAGAACATTACAATAAATTTGTTTATTCCCAATAACCGTATTTCAGAGCAGGGGTGGATGTACCAGTGGTGCAGGTAGTGCAGTGCAATGGAGCCCTCCTCTTGGGGGAGCCCAGTACTGTGTAATAAAAAAAAAAGAGTGCAGGGGCATGAGGCCTCCCACCATGGTCCTACCTGCCAAAGCCCCCCGGGTACCCCCTGTGCCACCTTGACTACACACACACATACCCAGCCTGAAATGTTTGCGTACTAGTTTTAAAAAAAAACATTTCTACTTAAGCTCCAACAGATGTAAGTGTAGAGCAGTTCAGCATGCTGGCGATGTTTATCAGGGTAGAAGGTATGAGAGCAAGGCCTGCAAAGTGGCAGCAAAGTACAGGGGGAATGGGTCCTGTGAGGAAGTAGGAAAGGATATAGGAGATGTGTGCTATGGGAGGTAGGCGCTGAGGGGTTGGGTGTTGTATTGGGATGAATCCAGAAAGGGGATGGCTGCTGACAAGGACTGGGTTTTTGTAGGATGATGATTGGGTGCATGTAGCATGATGGATGCTATGAGGGGCGGCTGCTGTGTGTTTATGTGTATATACATATGTGTACATATATATCCGTAGAGGATGTTGCAGATAAGTGGAGCGCACACGCCTGGAGCTGTGCTTCAGGCAGAGGAGCTTTGGACAGGCAGGAACACTGAGTGATTTTTACATCCCACGGAGGGGGGCGCAAATTTTATTTTGCACCAGAGCCCTCCATTCTCTAGCTCCAACACTCTTTCAGAGGAAGGAGTAAATGCAAAACATGTAGGGTGAGCTTGTTGTTTTGCCCACACAGGAACCTCATATTACATCTGGCAATTCAGCAGGAGGAGTAAGTGAAACAAATCATCTCACAGTCAATTTTACACTGATAGTCCTAATTTTACCCAACATAAGATTCTCTTATGTTGCTAAATTGGTACTGCTCTTTTTATCTTACTTTACTTACTTTAACTTACTTTAATGTGGGTAATTATTATCTCCTCATCTTGCCTCTTCTTTATTTACATTTACAATGCAGTAAATTCTTACCATAATTTTTATTGTACAATTATGTAGCTTAGTACACAAAAATGATAGACTTGAAAAGCTTATGATGAGACTTTATCTGAATTTTGTATAATTTTAACATGACAAGCCAAGGTGGGACACAAACTATCATCATTCATTTTTCATCATTCATGATCTTTCAAATGTAAGATACTGTGTCATTTTAAGAATCACTATGTTCATCAGCAATGATTTTCTTGACTACCTTTCCACAATCATTCTTTTTTAACTCATTTCCTCATCTCCCTATTGAAACTCTACTTCCTCATCCCATCTTATATTTTCTCTTCAAAAACTCCCTTCCACCCTCATCCTACATATCCTAATTTTCTTATCTGTCCATACCCCCCTTTCTCTACCTTCTCTTTCCTAACCCCAAATGCATATCTTATATCACCTAAACTTCTATCCCTTCTAACCCCTCTATCACACATGTCCAAGGTCAATCTCCATGCTATGGCATGTCTACCTCTGCTGTCTCTTGTCACACATTCCTTTTCCATACATTCACATTTTATCTTGCCATCTACACCCTCTCACACACAATCCCTGACATCTCTTCAGAATAGATACTCAATCTATTTAGAACTATCACATATAATATTTGTGGTAATTGAGAGTTGTCGTCATGCAATGTAAGAAGTTAATGCGCAATGAGCGTCGAAGGGTTTGACGGGGCCCGCGATGAGAGACATAGGTGCTCATTGTGAGGCCTGAAAGTTAAAAGGGGGAGAGGCTCAAAATGAGCGCCGAAGGTGCTCATTGCGAGGCCCACAATGGAGAGGGGGGAAAGACGTTGGGGGGCTACCAAAAAAGCCAATTGATTAGAAAATTAGCTTACAACCTCACACACAGCACACAGGGAGAGGCAGTGAGCCTGTATGTGAGGTTGCAAGATAATTTGCTATTTTATTGGGGGTTTTTGCCGTTCTCAGAATGGCTAGGCAAGAAAAAAAATGCCATAAAGCCTTAATTTTTTTCAAGCCCATAAATGGGAAACCCATTTCGGGCTAGGGGAAAATGATCAATTTCACAAGCCTGCAAATTGTTTCACACCCGTAAATGGTAACAGGAGCACAGAGGAGGGAGAGGGGGGGAGAAAGACACTGGGAAGGGAGAGGGGAGAGAGGGTGGAAAGAGACACAGGGGTGAGAGAGGGGGAGGAAGAGACAAAGGGGAGGGAGATAAGGGGGAAAAACACCCAGGGGAGGGAGAGGGGGCAAAGAGACACAGGAGGGAGGGGGTGGAGAGACACAGTGGTGAGAGAGTAGGGAGAAGCTCACAATCAGCGTTGGGTTGGCCGACGCCTGCTATGAGCCTTCGCCGCTCATCTCGAGGCACGTAAAGTAGAGGGGGGAAGAGGCACAGAAGGCGATCATTGCAGAGCTCACAATGAGCCCCGAAGCTGCTCATTGCAGAGCACGAAAGTTGCAAGTTGGCTGAGGCCTCCAATGAGCATCAAAGCCGCTCATCACGAGGCCCGTAAGTTAGAGGGGGGAGAGCCTCGCATTGTGAGGCAAACAGCATTGCCAGGCTTCAAATTTTATTGCCGTCACTTTTAACAGGCAAATCGCTAGTGCACTAATAATGACAATATACCAGCATTTCTCTGTCCATAAGATGCATAGGCATATTACACAAAACTCAGGAAAAAACCTTTCTATGTATACAATATACATAAATTATACAAAAATTTGGAATACCTAGACAACTATTATATATAGCAGAGATTCAAAGTGACATTATAAACTAAGTTGTGATCGGTCAAGTGTGCATGTCTCTACACAAGATTTTAGATAAGAGAAAAACAGAGTAATATAAATTAGGGCCCTAAATATCTTTACATATTAAGGAGTAGAAAACAACAATAAAACACGATAAGGACTGTGGCAGGGTCACAATAAGTTTTGATAATGCAATAAAATTCCTGTATCTTTAGTGTTGAAGAGTGTGAACATCTTCATTGCAAACGTTTTCCTCTTCTGAATGTTTTTGAAATTTCCTCTGAATATTTAGATTTTCTGAATATTTGGATTTTGTTTTGGAAATTTCATCTGAATATTTTGATTTTCTGAATATTTGGATTTTGTTTTGGAAATTTCGTCTGAATATTTTGATTTTGGAGGGTTGTCCAACTGAGATACAATAACTATTTTTCATTGTGCTTTTTGATGGAAAGTCTGTGAAGATTCATCCTTACTTTTTGACTATTGTGGCATTTTTACTATTTTATTCTTAGTTTTTGGCTATATCCCAATGTAAGAGCCCCTTTTATGTAAACCACTGTGGAGGATGTGCATAAATATGACTGCTATGAACAGAAGGGCCCACTGGACTGTTTGGGCAGTCTGATTTTGGACACACAAAATAAAGGTGTCGGAGTGTGCTTGTACTAGTAAAGGGTATATGGTTTGTGATTCTTAGATCCTAAAAAGGGATCTGATGGGGCCTGCCTCTTTAGAAATGATGCTGTGATCAGGAATTGTCTATTGGGCTCTGAGATATAGAACGCAAAAGGTACAGCCTAGAGAGAGATTTGGGGTGAGCGTGGTTCCCAAATTTGGAGGTCGTAACAATGACCCTCTGATGTTATAGGTCTTGTTGTTATGTGTTGCTATGTGATCTTTAAAGATATGTTGACACAGTTTGCATTGAGTTTTATTGCAAGGTTTGGTACCATCTTCCATGTTAGGCTGCTCATTGGGCTCACTCTGCTGATCAGTGTTTATATCCTGTTTGGTGGCTGCTTTAATAAAAAAAATGTAGGCTTGGGGGATATATTTTGTAATTCTACATCCTATGTTATAATGGTTGTAAATCCCTAAATATTTGAATATTTCTTCTATGGTATGTGGTCACCAGAGGCACACAATAAGTTGTTTCTTTAGTTTTATACTTTAACTGGTGTCCACAGGGTGTTTTAATGGCAGAAGATATTTTCTGTTAAATTACATTGGGTTTGAAACCCTTCTGCTTAAAAGGTTCAGACAGTGCTTTTAAATGTATTTCACGGTCGCCAGCGTTTGAGCATATGCAGTGGTATCTAATGGCTTGCCTATGAATGATAGCTTGTTTAGTGTGGGAGGGGTATAAACTGTAAATGTAGTCACATCTGTCTGTTGGGTTCCTATTTACAGTGGAGTGTGCCATTGGTGATGTTTATAGTAGTGTCCAGAAAGTTCACCTGTTCTGCAGAGTAATCCATTTTAAATTTAATAGATAGGTGGATGGTATTGAAAAAAAATTATGGAAGTCTCGTTTTTTTTCTCCTCTCCATATGATGAACAGATCATCAATGTAGCGGTTGTATTTGTAGGGTTTATGAACATAAGTGTAAGAGTCTCTGTTCCAGGTCAAAACACTAATATATGCAAGTCAGTATATTTATTTCTATGTATAATATAAAACATTCAGTACTATTCTCCTGGTTACTAGAGCATGACACATATTTTTTATATAAATATAAAACATAACTTTTATTATATACTTAAAACTAAATATGCTAGAGAGGCAGTTGTCAACTTGAGCAAGAAGAGAGGGGGATAGTTCTGGCTCAGAGAGTTATATTTGGGTGTCATCTGCATATAGTGTCAAAGGCAACAGACCGATCCAGGAGAATAAGAATAGGGAAGTGACAGAGTTATACAAGGGATTTGAGTAAGCCACATACATTGCAAAGCTCTCGTTCCCCAGCAGGACTGAAATAGTTCACTTCCCTGAGTAGTTGATTAGATGGACCTGATCAGATGTTACTTAAGACTGCATCTGGAATGTGGGTGTAGCTGTTGATGGTCTGCAGTTTGCAGTCTGTGTGAGGCTGCTAAAAGACCTAGTTTTGCAGATTGTGTGGGTCTGCTAATACACTGATTGTACAGTAAGTGTACAGTCAGTCTGGGCTGAAGAACACGCACACACAAACAGAGGAGTGTATGCAGAGTTTATTCAAATTGGAAAAAGAGTGTCTGTGCAGGTGTCTGAAGCTGGAAAAAGACACAGACAAAGACAAAGCAGCTTTGAGACGATAATCTTTTTGGAGCAGAGTGGAAAGTTGGAGTTCCAAAGAATATAGGTCAGTGACTGTGAACAAACTATGGACTATTTGTTTTGTTTTTTCCCCACCCATGTTTAGCTGGATGAGAGTTGGATAGTGAGGGAACTATCATTAAATGTAGATCTTTGGTGGAAGCTAGGCATGTTATTTTCTTTGATTTGGTTTGATTTTTTTATTATTATTATGTCACTGGTTACAGTTTTGGTAAAACATGGAAAATAATTATAGCCTCCTATATTGTGTTCCTATCAAAGGAACAAACCCCCAAAAAAACATTGTATCTATCTATCTGTGGCATATTTTATAAAATGTTCAGTGAGCTTAAGCTGAGACATTTGGCCTATCTTTAAAAATGCATCTGGAATTAAACTTATTAAACCATACACAGTTGTTGAATATCTGTATAGTAATAATAAACATGCTGCACTATGTAATAAACTATACTGAATGCATCCATAATAGATAACACTGTAAATATATAATTGAGTAGCTTTTACGTGATTAACAATTCATTTCAAGAGGAAATGGTCACAGTTAGATATGGGGAGTTGGACTATAAACATCAAAGGGTTAGACAGTTTGCATCTTTCCTTCTCCTGACAGCAGTATTTTGAGAACCTTATGCAAATATGCAGATACAGCATTTGTGAGTATTTCCTCCAGAAGTCAGTGACGTTCTGTCTAGAGAAGAAATTATGAAGGCACTTTGCACTGTGGGGTCTGCAGAAGCATGTATTATGGATTTGCAAGTATCTCTTTAAATTAAAGTCGAATGTAATGTTCCAGCTTTTAGAACGCTTAAGCAGTGAAGATCAATAATTAAAAAAAAATAGTTCTGGTTTTGAAGAGTTGTCCTTTTATGAGAAAAAACATTGAAAATACCTTTAATTTTGCTTAACTCATAATATATTGAAAAACTGTTTATACTGATCCTTACTATTTAAATGTCATTAAATGTAAATACATCTACATCACAACTAAAGAAATGTTGAAATAAATATCTTCATAATGTTTTTATTTGAATATTTATGCTGTATATACATTATTTACTACTTCCATCTTACACACATAAGCAGGGTGCTCCTTGGCAGGTGCAGAAGAACCCACTTCTACCAGCAGCAGCGTGGCGTTAAGTGAGAACTTTTAGTTTACTGGTGGGGAGAGAGGTAGACAATTAGTTTTGTTTATTGATCCAAGCGAACCCCTCATTTACTAGTTCTGCACAAAAGCCCATGTTGGAGACCAAAGCATGGTAGCAGTTTACAAGCCTTTGTACTGATGCACTATTTTGCCTTTAATAAATCTGAAACAATGACATTGATAACAAGTAAAATTACTGTGTAAATGTATTATAATTATTTTCTTACACATTGAATAGAGAGTGTGACTGCTACATATGCTTTACTTGTTTCTGAAAGACTGTCACTAAAACCAAGTGAATTGATGGTGACTGGTGTTTAAAAATAATGCATAGAGTCAAAGGTCTGATTGATTCAGTGAGCATCTATGATACACTTACCTGCCATTGCCAATAAATTTCAATCAACTACAAACTCATGTCAAGTATTTTGTAGCTACACTGGCAGCACAACAAAGTATCCTTGAATCCAAGTTAGCCTTCAAATGATAATCCTTTGTTTACTTATTCATTTTGAATACTGAAGCTTGTGCATTTTCTTGCTGTCATTGCTATATATAAACTATCCAATCTTGACAATTTCTTCTAGGATACTAAAAGTACAGATTCAGCCCACAGTACTGAATCATATTTTGTGCCATGATGACATATACATTGCAAATATACTATGCATTCCGTTTTTATGACACTATTTTTATACTTGCAGTAACAGAAGTGAACACAAGGTGTCTCATGTCAATAGCATATTATAGTAAAGGTAGAACTCCAAAAATGTCTTTTTCAAATGTAAACATAAAATATTGCATTATAAATATATGTATTTCACATAAAAGTATTATAAAAAGATTTACACATACAAGGCACATTCTTAGGCACATATACATACAATTTGTATTCAGAATGCTGTTTTGGATACACAAAGGTGCAGATCAGACTCCAAAAGACATGTAAACACTTATTCTAATGAAATATATAATGAAAGTAAAACTGATTAATGAAGCAAAAAAAACAACCAATCAAAACAACAGCAATGCAATAAACTGTAAAATGTCAATGTATGACACTCAGTGTGAGTCTCCCTTGCTTCTCTATCCGTAGCCATAGTATTGTTAGGACATATTCTAACAAAGTGTACAAGAGACTACATTAAGGTGTGTTGGGATCATTTGAGACAACTTATTTGAACATTAATAAATAATTAAACATGAACACCTTCCTGTAATGACCGGTTATAAGGGTGTTCTGGAATTGTTTGGAGATGTGCTATAGAACTATTCTCTTTACAGATGGATGTGTAGCATTGATGGGGTATATTCCAGCTGCAATTGGTTTGTTTGCTCCAATAGCAACTTCCTTGGTATTAGGTGGTATGGAACCCATTGGTGCTAAAATCTATGGACCATGCTTATTACCAAATTAATAATTCTGGAAGAAAAAGTATCTGGAAATTGCATCATACATATCAATGCAGTTTCTCCACACTAGACAGTAAGCACATACCTAGAACAATGGAGTGAACAGTTGTTATTACTATGCATTAATAATTACTCCATTGATTTTAGACATAGTTTTTCCTTCTTGCAGCCACCCATCTTAACAGCAAACATGGTATCCATGGGGACTTTCCAAAACTGAAAATAGAAAAAAATGATTGCTCTTAAATATGATCTTTTTATAACAGTGAGTTCCAGATATACACATTCATATGGAAGACAGGGAACGATCTGGGAGGGTTGAGAATTCCTGAATAATAATAATGTTTCCTATCATATAGCCCAGCAATATGTGCCTACTTTGACTATGTAGTACTTCTATCTTTAGTTACATGATTCTTTTAGTGACCCAATGCACTGGCTTAAAGCAACAGTTACCAAAGGTGCTATTGATCTCATTGGCACTTTTTAAAAAGAGTAGATCACCTTGCCACAATAGCTACAAACAAACTAAGACACTGTGCTTGATCCCAGGGACACATATTTAGCTGTCCACAGCATAATCATGAACCCACTATGAGCTGAGATGTTTACTAACATTGAGCCATATTCAACTGAGGTGTGGGGAGATCCGGTAGCCCGTAAGGGAGGTTGCAAGCTATTTTGCTATCCAGTTGGTATCTTTTTGCAGGCTCGGAACGGCTTACAATTTACTGGCTTGAAAATATTGCGATGGTTAGACTCATAACTTACAGCCTCCAGAAGCCTTAGATCTCTCAGAAAAAATCCCAAATCGCTATTCTATTGCTCAATTTCCCAAAACCTGCAAATGTTTTCACTCCCGTAAATGGCAAATGAAGGAGAGTGCTAGAGAGGACCTGCAAGGAGATTAACCTACCTAGCGGTAATCCCAAGCGTGATTCGGGGTTAATTTCTTCTTCCTAAATCGGTAACCCAGAGGCAAACTAGGGGTTACCACAGGGAGGATCTGGAGGGGGCCCAGTGCTGATGAGTTTGCCTGGGACAACTCAGCACACCATTCCTCCTCCTTCCTCTTCCCCATCTTCCTACTCCCCATCCTCCTACTCCCCATACTCCTCTTCCACATCTTCCTCTTCTCTCCTTATTCATCCTCCTTCCCCCCTCTCACCTCTCATGTCTTCTTATTAGCCTCCGATCAGCTCCTGCTGCTGATCAGAGCCCTGCAGCGAGTCTTATGCCTTTTGTAGGAACCGGCATATGTTAATGATGTGACGTCACAAGCGCGTCACGTCATTAGCATATGCTGGGTCCTGAGAAAGGCATAAAATGCGCTGCAGGGCTCCGATCAGCAGCAGGAGCTGGTCGGAGGCTAATAAGAAGAGAGAAGAGAGGGGGGAAGGAGGGAGGATAAGGAGGGAAGAGGAGGGAGAGGGGTTTGAGGGGGGAAGAGGAAGATGAGAGGGGAAGAGGAGGGTGAGGGGGAGGAAGAGGAAGATGAGGGGGGAAGAGGAGGGAGAGGGGGAAGAGGGAGAAGAGGAGGGTGAGGGGGCAGAGGAGGTTGAGGGGGGAAGGGGGAAGAGGATGCTGACGGAGGAAGAGAAGGTTGATGGGGAAAGGAGGAGGAGGAGGACGGAAAGGAGGAGGATGACGGGGGAAAGGAGGATGAGCGGGGAGGAGGATGAGGGGGAGGAGGATGAGTGAGGAAGATGGGAGGATAAGGGGGAAGAATGAGGAGGATTTTAGGGGGAATGAGGGTAGATAAGGAAAGAAATTGGGGGGGCTCATAAAGGGGGAAATGGAGAGGGGGCGGATAAGGGAGAAAGGGGGGAAATGGATGAGAAGGATAAGGGGAAAGGGAGGAGGAGAGGGGGAAGCGGTAATGGTGTCTAAAGGCGCTATCATTATGTCAGTATTTTAGAATGTACCGCTTTAACATTCTAAATACTGAAATAATCATACCGTCAGGAAGGTTAAACACCTCTTCGTAGCACTGTACATGCAAATAAAAAATCAATACTGCACTGTAAATAATGGGGAAAGAAATGTAGGACATTAGAATTAATTGCACAACAGTCTCAAGCCCACAACTCTGTAGGAAATTAAAATTATATTTATGTATCATTTCAGGGTTAAGTCGATCTCAGGTATCAATGAGTTAATACATATCAGGCCACCCATATGGACTAGAACAGTATTGGCATTCATTTTCATAATTCTTTATTTTGCGGGCTTGCAAATCTGATCGCATATCGGACCCCCAAACCCAATTGATTGACATGTAACCAGGTTTTCCAGCAATAATTTTGAAGAAGAAGCAGCCTAGGATTGAAATTGGAGTGGACATTTCATGGACATGAATGCATTTTAGTGCCCTATTTTCGTTTAATATAAGTATATATACTATTTTAAGAAAGACATTTATACACTAAATATATTTTGAGATACTTTTTTAGCGCTGTATATATATTGTTTTTTATATTATTTTATTGTGTTCACGTGTACTTTGTGAGATTAGTCACAAGGTCATTTTTGATATAGCTGCTTCTTTTGTTCTTATATATATAGGTTCAATATGGAATCTTTTGTGTATGGTGCATATATCAACACTGCTAAGAGAGATGGCAACTTTGCCAGAGAAGATATGGATAATGAAGTTCAGATAATACCATTAAAAAATAATCCAAAAACACTTTTAAAAGAATTAGAAAAATGGAGTTGTATGGAAATTAATAATTGGTACGACTTTGCAAGTTTAGAGAATTATTTTGAACATAAGATCATCCCAAGAGGTCTACGCATAGAGAAAAGATGCTCTCTAATCATGGATAGGGATGATTTAACCAATAAGTGGAATAAGGTATTGATAGACAGCTCATTGGAGCTGATAAAAATACTCATTGAATTTAGGAAAATAATCTAGAGAGGATTACAGGGAATATAAAAAGGGTTATTGAAGAACTACAGCCTTTTAGTGCAGACTCTGAATGCAGAGCAATAGATAGAGAGATCAAAATTAAAATGAATAAACTAGAACAGGAGGTTTTTAGACGTAAAAAGGACAAATTCAAAAGGGACAAGATGGATTATTCGCATGTCAAGAAGGGAGAATATATTGGATCTGTAAAAAGGCCCAACATGTATAAGAACTATAAATACACACAAAATAATAGAGACCAAATCCAGGGAATATATAGGGGTAGTTTCAAACAACAGTATAACTGGAGACCAGCAGATAGAGACTACACCGGTGGAACATATAGGGATATACGCAAATCACAGTATAAGTGGAGATCAGCGGATAGAAACAGATCTTGGAGAGATGGATCCAACTGGAGTATGAAAAACCCCAATTTGAGAAATTACATACTGGAAGAAGTTCCTCAGGATAAGAGAGTAAGGTTCGACTCATGTAATGATCATAAAGAGTTAGAAATGAGGAGTAATGCCAATCAGAGAGAAAATAAGGGACTATCTAATCGAAGTCCTAGACAAGTGAAATACACAGATTGGAAAATGATCCATTCGGAGACATCCAAATTAAAACATCGTATTATTCAAGATGATGAAGTACCATCGACAAGCCGCCATCCTTTTTTTGTGTCAAGCCCACAAGCCCACACTATGGATCAAGAAGTTCAACACAATTGGAAGGAAAAAAGAAAATCAACACAGCAGAAAAGAAGCTAGGAAAAAGACAGAGAAGAACCAGAGGATGTCGTGGAGGGAAAAGAATTGCATGCAAAAAAGAAAAGATAAAGAATATGGCACCTATAAGGATATTTAACCTTTCCAAAAAAGAGCTGAGTATACAGGAAAAACGGCTGCTAGAGAAAGGATTATCTTTTGCACCGGACACTGAGCCAAATGCTTTCCACCTATTTGTGGATGCACATAAGTTTATTAGGAAAGTGACGTTACAATGACACTTTGAGAAAGTCAAAAAAGAAACTAATAAGAACAATACACCGGGTGAACCCAGAGCAAAAAATATGGCCTTAGAGGAGGATGATTTGGATACCTTATTTCTACTTAAAGATCTTATTGAGGAGGAGAGAACTGACAGTGATTCAGCAGTTATTCTTAATATTACTCGAACCTTCGGTTTGGTTCTAAGAGATGAAGCTAGAAATGATATGATTAGACATACGAAATTAATACCGAAGTCAGTATTTTACCCCGTACAATCTAAAGGTAACGCAATTCCAATCTTTGAAAAATTATTATTGGCTGATATAGAAAAAATATGTTCAGCCAAAAATATTAAGAAGAAAAGTAATCTAACAGATAATGAGAGAAAAGCACTCAAAGCCCTGAAAGAAGATAGGGATATCGTTATACGGCAGGCCGATAAAGGAGGAGGGGTAGTAATACAAGATCGGGACCAATATGTGGCTGAGGCTTATAACCTCTTAGGGGATGTAGCAACATATGCTAAATTGGATAAAGATCCTACAAAAAAATATCTAGAAGAATATGTTGAATTGATTGATGAATGAATATGTGAATAATGGGTTCTCTAAACATGTGGTAGAGGAACACAACAAAAATATAGAGGGCATTACCATTCAAGCAATTGAATGATTTTGTGAAAATCACAGAGGTGGGGACAGAGTCCTACAATTAAGAAAGGCTGAAACCCACTGGATCCACAAATTGGGTACGTTGGGCCCAGATGGCCTAAATGTGGATATTGATTTGGCAGCTTTTATTGAAACATAATCTCTTTTTATTATAACAATATTTTCTATTCTTTTATACAACCCCTTATCATTCCGAGTGATATAGACTTTGAAATAAGCAGTAGTCATCACTAGGGACCTTCTTAGCATTTTCAATTTTTATGACGTATTCATATTTTAATACCGCATTGGATCATATTTTATTGTTGTAATATCTAGTAATCACCAGCTACCCAGATAGAATATATTTTACATATTATATTGCATTATCATTAATAATGATTAGATATTCATTTATGGAACTTATATCAGCAGGATGTGGTTTTATATATATTCTTTTATTGATTTGTGTGTTTTAATCATGTAGACATATTGAAACAACAATTTTTATAAGATTTATATATTGTTGTAGACATATACTATATGGACATGTATTGTTATTGTAAGATATGTTTTTTTTTTTTTTTGTTTATTTATTTATTTTTAGATATTTTGTTGTATTTTTGTTGTAATTATTCTTACTTTATTCTTTGGAAGACACGAGTGGAGTTTGTTTTATTGTATCTCACATGCTAAGGGTCTGGGTTAATGTGGAAACACAGAGCCAGTGTTTTAAAAAAAAAAAGCCTCTATTTTGAGATTGGCACTCAAATAACTACGGAATACAGCCAATCCATAGATTAGTGTGATCTGGTGCTTATAGACGGCATTTTAGGTGTGGGTAAACATAAGAAAATTGTTGTTTTTTGGTGCCATTCTGGACCAAAAGAGATAGTGTACCACCATATAAATAGAGGGTGAGTTAGAGGATGGTCACTTATTTGTATATGCCATTGAGAAAGACTGTAAAGTCGAAATGCGTCTGGGTTTGAAGTAGGTTTGTTACTTTTAGCTGTATTGTGTCCTTGTCACTGTGGATATGCTGCAGGTTTTATTATTTATTACAGGGACTATTTATTTGTGGCCCATATATCTCATTAGTGCTGGTTTGAGTGTGGTGTGGTGGGGGGGTCAAAAAGCTCTGTCAAATATTCCATCATACACCCGACCTGCATGAGACTGAAGTGGATCATAATATAAGCCCTGTATTAATACACTGAAAGGAATCTACATTGGGAGTGCTACTAAAAACATAGCATTCCATTGAGGAAGACAACCGACCGATATTGAAGATCCGGGTATGAAAGACATCTGTTTTCCACTTGGGTATTTTTTGTACCAAATGTGAGTGCAATTTATGTTGTTTTACATTTTAAATAGACTGTTATTACTACACCATATAGTATCTTTGGCGCTTCTCTACCCCCACCCTTTCTTCTCGTTTTTTACCAAGAGTTGTCTATGTGAACGTCAATTTTGAAGAAGAAGCAGCCTAGGATTGAAATTGGAGTGGACATTTCATGGACATGAATGCATTTTAGTGCCCTATTTTCATTTAATATAAGTATATATACTTTTTTAAGAAAGACATTTATACACTAAATATATTTTGAGATACTTTTTTAGCGCTGTATATATATTGTTTTTTATATTATTTCCAGCAATAATAATGACATTCTTATTTGCTATTGGCTGATTCAAAATGTAGGGTTACAGGCTTGCTGAATAGATCATGTTCCCTCCCTGAACTGCTCCAAACCAGTGCATGGTTTACGGTTTTGGCTTGGGGTTCTGTAACTTGCCTCTAAAGCTTCTGCTTTTGCTTCTCTATTCTTGTTAGAAGGCCATTGTGGCGGAGATGTGATTTTAGTTCCAGGTGTACAGTAGATACTGCTGTTAAATTTTCAGTAACCACTAGACACTGTGTAACAGCTCATCCCTCCAGTCCTCATGCACATCCTTCTTCCCCTGTACAACTTGCATTAAGGATTTCTATAGAGACTGGATTGCCTCTTATAGATTCTGCTTCTCTTTATGACAAATGTCCAGCTGCTGCTGATAATCTTTGGGAGAGGTCTTGTTGTTAGTAGTGTGCTCAAACAGAGCCATCATCTTACAGCTCTTCTCATGGACCACCTATAAAATGTTCATCTTCAACTTTGCCAAATGTCCATTCTCATTTGAGGAATTACCTTCTGCTGCCCCATGTACCACAAGACCTCTGGGCTGTCAAGCTCAGGCTGTCCTAAGTCCATCAGGCACTCATCTCTGTGAGACTTTCTATGAAGCTTTAGTAGAGCATTTTGATCAGAGGGTTTCGTCTGCAGCTACTGTTATACTAGTGATTGTGGACTCCTAATTAACAAGGGCACTGTGAAGATTCTGCATTTCCCCCTGTACTTTTGTATCTCTGCTCTCATCTCTACCTTCAGCTCTTGAATCTCCTGCCTCACACTACTGAGGAAACCTTCCATCCTATAAAGTTCGGCTTCTTTCTCCCTCACCAACACTTCCAAAGCACTCTGTTGCTCCTTCTACACAACAAGATGGTTGTTGGTCCCTGACTCAGACAGCAGCTGACTCTCTACTGCCAATCTTTGTTACTCTTGCTCAAGCTATGTGAACTGTGTGATACTTTTAATGGGTTGTTGTTTAGTCGCTCAGTCCATGATCATATGGACTGCAACATACCAGACACATCTGTCAGTCACTGTCTCTCTGAGCTCCGTCAAGCTCATGTTAATTGCATCAACGATCTCATCTATCCATCTCCACAATGTGCTGCTTCTGTCATCCTCTTCTTCGTGTGCCTTCATTCTTTTCCTACCGCAGGCTTCTGTAGAGCATTCTGTCTTTCATAATATGGCCAAAATATTTTAACTTCATCCTCATGATCATACCTTCCAGTGAACAATTTGTCTTGATTTCCTGAGGGACTGATTAATTGGATCTTCTTGCAGTCCAGAGTCTACTCCAACATCACAATTTAAAGGCATCAATTCTAGAACGCTCAGACTTCTTTATTGACCAGCTCTCACATCCATATGTTATTACCATATTATTATTACAGTGGATATAAAAAGTCTACACACCCCTGTTAAAATGTCAGGTTTCAGTGCTGAAAAAAACATGAGACAAAGATAAATCATTTCAGAACTTTTTCCACCTTTAACGTGAACTTTAAACTGTACAACTCAATTGAAAAACAAACTGAAATCTTTTAGGTGGAGGTAAGAAAAAAATAATAATGTGGTTGCATAAGTCTGCACACCCTCTTATAACTGGGGATGTAGCTTTGTTCAGAATTAAGCAATCACATTCCAAATCGTGTTAAATAGGAGTCAGCATACACCTGCCATTATTTAAAGTGCCTCTGATTAACCCCAAATAAAGTTCAGGTGCTCTAGTTGGTCTTTCCTGAAATTTTCTTAGTCGCATCCCACAGCAAAAGCCATGGTCCACAGAGAGCTTCCAAAGCATCAGAGGGATCTCATTGTTAAAAGGTATCAGTCAGGAGAAGGGTACAAAAGAATTTCCAAGGCATTAGATATACCATGGAACACAGTGAAGACAGTCATCATCAAGTGGAGAAAATATGGCACAACAGTGACATTACCAAGAACTGGAGCACCCTACAAAATTGATGAAAAGACGAGAAGAAAACTGGTCTGGGAGGCTACCAAGAGGCCTACAGCAACATTAAAGGAGCTGCAGGAATATCTGGCAAGTACTGGCTGTGTGGTACATGTGACAACAATCTCCCGTATTCTTCATATGTCTAGGCTTATGGGGTAGAGTGGCAAGATGAAAGCCTTTTCTTATGAAGAAAAACATCCAAGCCAGGCTACATTTTGCAAAAACACATCTGAAGTCTCCCAAAAGCATGTGGGAAAATGTGTTATGGTCTGATGAAACCAAGGTTGAACTTTTTGGCTATAATTCCAAAAGATATGTTTGGGCAAAAACAACACTGCACATCACCAAAATAATACCATACCCACAGTGAAGCATGGTGGTGGAAACATCATGCTTTGGGGCTGTTTTTCTTCAGCTGGAACTGGGGCCTTAGTTATGATAGAGGGAATTATGAAGAGTTCCAAATACCAGTCAATATTGGCACAAAACCTTCAGGCTTCTGCTAGAAAGCTGAACATGAAGAGGAACTTCATCTTTCAGCATGACAACGACCCAAAGCATACATCCAAATTAACAAAGGAATGGCTTCACCAGAAGAAGATTACAGTTTTGGAATGGCCCAGCCAGAGCCCAGACCTGAATCTGATTGAAAATCTGTGGGGTGATCTGAAGAGGGCTGTGCACAGGTGATGCCCTCGCAATCTGACAGATTTGGAGTGTTTTTGCAAAGAAGAGTGGGCAAATCTTGCCAAGTCAAAATGTGCCATGCTGATAGACTCATACCCAAAAATACTGAGTGCTGTAATAAAATCAAAAGGTGCTTCAACAAAGTATTAGTTTAAGTGTGTGCATACTTATGCAACCATATTATTTTATTTTTATATTTTTTCTTCCCTCTACCTAAAAGATATCAGTTTAAGGTGGAAAAAGTTCTGAAATGATTTATCTTTGTTTCATTTTTTTACAGCACAGAAACCTGACATTTTAACAGGGGTGTGTAGACTTTTTATATCCATTGTATATAACTGTAATGGTTGGCTGGTGAGAAAAATAAGGCGAGCCATGGAATCACTATTACTCCTTCATCAGATTTAGGTTTACGGATAAAACTGGAATTGAAAACTTTAACTTTTTTTAGTTATTTGGTCCCAGAAACAGGGAAAAAAAAAGAGAGGGAAGGAGTGAAGTTAGATCACCCAGATATTTAAGAAGTCAGTATGTCTTATTACTGAGTCACTCTAGTTACTGAAGTAGTACTGAAAACTACTGAGGGGAATAAAAAAAACACATCTGCATAATGTCAGACAGCACATATAACTTGTGAAATCCCTGCACTCAAATACAGTGTAGGTTCTTTCTGCAACAAGATTTCTCTATAGCCTTGTAGATTGCAGTGTTCATTTGCACATAAAAATGTCACCACCAAACATGTTCTGGAGATTGAGGGAACCTGGCTTTGCTTTAAACTGAGTAGGCTATTTTTTAACTGAATGCTGCAGCTACTAGACATACAGCCCTATTAAATTCCCAGCCCGTAAGTGCAAAGTTAGACCCGTAACGGCTGATGGCTTGAAATTTGGCCATTACAGAGCTATTACATTTTAGCAGGGCGTGAGTTACGAGCTCGAGACGCAAACCCGTAAACCATTTGTCGATCGTATATGAGCGCCTGTGAACGTGATCAATTAGTCAAACCCATAGTTATGGGTTTAGATGGAGCCAATGGCAACAAAGATCGTCATAATTACGTCACTGAAAAATGGAGGTGGGATTTCAAATTCTTACGGCTTTCAATTACCAGTTACTATCGGACCCACATTCCAGAAATAATGCAATATTGATAAAGATGTAAATATGATATTCTATTACATGCGAGTTCCATTATATGTATTAACACATTGATTGCCGGATCGATAACACTGAAATTAAACATGAAATAAAGTATTTTATATTGCCAATTTGCGAGCTTGAGAACGGTGTGATATAAATTCTAATACCTAACATCACTTTCCCTTTTATTATATGCACAGTAGTGTGTGTAAATTTTCATTTACAGTGCTACAGATTGGACTTTAATTCTTAACGCTCTAGTACCGGTTGGTTTCTTGGCTCCATTTGTGGGTTACGGTGTTGAAAGCCAGTGAAATCCTTGCAATTTAATAGCAAAATTGGAAGGTAGCAGTTATGGGCTTGAGAAAACAAAACATTTGCGGGCGCAAAGTTCCACGTTCCACGTCCCGTAGGCTTTTTCGTACATAACCCGCAGATCGGCAGCGGCTTGCTTTACATGGCCAAGTCAATAGTCGGAAGTCTTGTGGGCTATGTTACAGTCTACGGTTTTACACTTTAGGGGAATTTAATAGGGCTGATAGTATTTTTTTCTTTTTTGGCTGTAGTAAAGTATTGGAAGCAGAACCAATCTCCTAGCTGCTGTTGAAAAGCAATTTAAGGTTCCTCCTTTGAAGAAGGGGAAATTTATCTTGAAATTTAAGTGAACTTTGCTCTTGTAATCATTAGTGATTACCATGGTGAAACTAATCACCTGAAGGCACCATTGTATCCAGGTGATTATAATAGGTTGAATAATTCACAATCAATATGACTCCATATCATTTTCATAATTATATTTACGATGCAAATTAAGATTTTGAAAAAAGTCCTACAACAAAAATAGAAGCTGTACCCTTTATTTAACTGGTAATTATTTATTACCATATGAATTGTTACCCATGTAAGCATACAAATTGGGCACTTGGCATCTCACTTAAACTTATTCCCCATGCTAAAGATTCCTCTAGCTTTTTTAATGTTTACCAAAAACAAAATTAATATTTTATGAAAATAAACATTTACAGCATGTATCCTTCTGTCTACTATCTGGGTTACTAAGAGAGCCAAAATACACTCAGGAGACTTTGGGGTGTAAAAGAAGGAACAGAAAGATACCAGTGTCTAGAAAATGAATTACTTGTATATAAATCATATTTGATATATGTAAAGATTGCAAAAATACACAGAGTAAAATGATGCAAACAAATGTTTTCAATTGCATTTATATAATGTAATCTTCACTTGAAAAAGAATAGCTGAAATGACATCTGTGTGTATATTTCTCTCAGACATTATCAGTACTATATCATACTATAATAAAAGCATGGGGTAATAGGCACTCTCCTACTATAATATTGATACTTATTCAAATTGGTACATTGTCCTGCACAGTAGTAATATTCGTGTTTTGACATCTCAGATTGTGTATACGTCAGAAAAGAAAATAGAAAAAGATCTACTCTTCAAGACCCCTATAGTTTTTCAGATGTAGAGTTTAATATTTTTTCAGTAGTCATACAACTGAATTACTTAACATGCACAGCCTGCTTCTTCGGGGATGATGTCGGTAGATGTTTTCTGTATATGGTTTTGTGAACTGATTAATTATTATCTAACTGGTCAAGTTGCCATTGTATTTTATTGTCACACAAACCGGCCAGTTCTTTCTTTTCTCGTTTTTTTTTTATCAACACCAGCATGTTGGTACACAGATGACAATTTTACTTCCATTTTCAGCTTGAAAAGAGAGTACTTGTAATATCAGTTTATATTTTGTCAAAAAAATAATCTTTCACAACTCAAGTTAATGTGTAGTTTATAGGATATACATTAACAAGTTATGTCTTTTAGTCTGTCAAACCACTCAAAGCCAAATGTTGTAGTATACACATTGGGCCTAATTCTATTAGCGGCCGCAGCCGTTGCGGGGCCGCAAGGACCGGCCGCAAGCTATTCGGCTATTCTATTCCCTTACGGCCGGAGGCTCCGGCAGGCTTGCGGCCGGTGCCTTGCTATCTCTTGCGGCCGCTCGCGCCAGAGGAAAGCCTTTGATCTAAAACGGCCGCAAGAGTTTCGACCGTAAGAAATTCCTATTTGCAATTCAATTGCTCCGGGAACCCTCTCTGCAAGGCTAAAAACTAACCGCAGCTTACTTGCAGGAAAGAGGTCCCGCTAGCACCAATTAAGCACATAAAATAGCTCAAATAAAGCCATCCTGCACTTTGAGAAGACTATAAAGGGATTTTAGGTGTTAGAAAAAATAGCACATAATTATCCTATACTCAAATCCGTAAAATATTTTATTTTTAATATCCGTAAAATATCCATGTAAAAAGTCCAGAGTGCTTGGAGCACCTCAGACACACCCACGCCGCAGCCGGAAAATAAACAGTTAATTTGAACTCGGGTTTGGGCTGATGTGCAAGCTTGAGAGTGGGTTACTTTTAATCCTCATGTCCCCCAATATGATCCCTAGCATTTACAGAGCTGTACAGTGCAGGCTTGAATTTATTTTTGAGTTTTTATATTTCACAGCTTACGGCCGGTTCCAAGATATGCGGCCGGCCATAAGGGGAGATCCTTGCGGGGCCATATAATAGAATCGCGAGTTAACTGAACCCCCGCAAGGAATCGCAGCCTTACGGCCGATTTACGGCCGCTAATAGAATGAGGCCCATAGTGTATATGTAGTGTACTGATTTGCAAAATAGGTTTATTTGCTCCCAATGCAACGTGAATGTTAGTTTTACACATGCTGCCGTTATCCTGTTAAAGCTTAATTTAGCTTCTATGGATTTGATATTTAGAAGGTGTTGTAGTGTTATATCAGTGCTATCAGAAGGCTTCCATGGAAACTCCAGTACTGCTTTTTACAGTGATTTAATAGTAAACTAAAGTGCCTTTTGTTTTTATAAGTTTAGCACTACAGTGTCTCAATGCCATATTTTTGTGTTTGCAATAGATCAGTATAGTCCCTAATTGTAATTAACTTAAAAATACAATATTAGTTGCCTGTCATGTTCTTTTGGAACGGCTCTAGTGTTTGGGGAGAGGTAGCATTTCATACAGGGATTTAATGGAGTGGTCATGATAGCTTTGGTAGTGTAGCTGAAAAAAAGGTATATTTTAGGGAAGGACAGATAGGAGAATCTTAAGAGTGATTGAGGGTATTAAATCATTACCAAGGGCCATAAGTAATTTATGTTGTAATTTAGATTAACGCTTTACTTTCGGGATTGGCAAAAACTATTTTGTTTAATATTAAAGTATTAACTCTTGTTGGGTTTGTTCAATAAATGCTCTGGCCATATGAGCCAGATAAACCTTATGTTGTTAATGGGCAAATGTCTCAAAGGAGTAACAGTAACCACAGAGGGTCCAGAAGACACAGAGTGGGTGGATAAAGGATTTTAGACTGGATGAAGTGGGAGGGTTTCATGTTGTGCCTATCAAGCACAAGCATGAGCAAATCATAATGCACTACTCCCGACCTAGACATTAATGTAAAACTAGGAATTACAAATCTGGGTACAAAGTAGTGTAGTCTAACTTTTTATTAAAAGCTTCAGGGAAATCCTTTACTAAGTAGATGTCAGTGTACATCTATAATCTTACTCTATATGTCATAGTATTACAATATTTTATATTCTCTTAAAAAAGATGTTTGATATATTTGATAGAAAATTAAGTTCTATTGAATAATTGGTTATGCCTTCATCTGAAATTAAATTAAATGTTTTGAATAAATAGGAACAAGTGCATTTACAATATACTACTTATGATAATGTGCAAAACATATTTATGAAGTAGAAAAAATAATTTACTATTGTAACATGCGGAAGTATAACCTACCAATTTGCTTTCAGATGACCTCAGACAGAAAGATATTGAAGGCAGAATAAGCTTCTATCTGAACAATGAAAACGTAGCAGCTAAAAAGGCTTGTATTTTCATTAGGTTTAATGGAAGACTCATTAGTTTACAATGACTAACAGCCCCATTAAATTCCAAGGCCGTAACAGCTACGGGACACCCCCAAAGCCTCCAGGTTTTAAATTCTGCTGCGTTACAGAGCTATTACCTTTAACCATGCCATGAGTTACGGGCCCAAGACGCAAGCCTGTAAATCCTTCTTCCGCACTTTGCATGTGCTGCCGTGAACATGATCAATTAGTAAAAAACGGGTTCAGATGGAGTCAAGGGTAAAAGAGATTGCCATCATTACGTCATTGATTGCCGGGATCGATATAACAGGGAAATGAAACATTATAAAAAATATTTTATATAGCAGATTTGTGAGCTTGAGAATGTTGTGCTATTAATATTAATAGCTAACATCACTCTCCATTTAATTTTATGTACAGTAGAGTGTTGATATTTGCATTTACAGTGCTACGGATAGGCCTTTGACCCCCTTGCGGGTCCTCTCTAGTACCCGTTGTCTTTTTGGCTCCATTTGCGGGTTACGGGTTTGAACGCTAGTGGATTCATAGCAATTTAATAGCGATTTGCGAACGTAACATTTACGGGCTTGACAGATCAAAGGCTTTCACCATCCCGTAGGTTTTTTTTGCCTGTAACCCGCAGATCATTTGTGGGTAGCTTTACGAGGCCAATTTAATAGTCATACGTCTTGCAGGCTCCGTTACGGGCTACAGTTTTACACGCTGAGGGAATTTAATAGGGCTTAAAGCCTCCTAAAGCAGCAGCAGAAAGAAGCTTAGAAAAGAAAATGTAATAAACAATAATAAACAGCCTTATTAAATTGCGATTCGGTAAATTTAAAATGGCTCTATATAAGCACACAGATTATTTTTTTACAGAAGTTTTTAGTTCGTGAACTTCTATCCAAAAGCAAGGTCACTAACTAAAAACTTCTATAAAAAAATATACTGTGTACTTAAATAGAGCCCTTTTAAATTTACTGAATCGCAATTTAATAAGGCTGATAACTTTTGTTGGTTTCTAAAATGTTTGAGCCATAATCAAGTTAGTGTGTCTTCCAGCCTGATGTAAGGTACAAATAAACATTTATTATATCTGTCTCATGAACAGTGCAGAACCTAGTGGTAGATGGACTCTGCAAGTGGTAGAAAAAACATAGTTTCAATTCATGGATTAAAATAGGGAATCTTGTGTTAGAAACTTACACTAGATTAGGATAATTGACAGAATTGGGCAGCTATAAGCACAGCCATGGCACCAGCAATTGACAATTTTAGCTCCCTCTTCAAATTCAATATAGAAATGTCCTATTGAACATCAAATTTTACCATTATTTAATTGGTTTAAATATGCAAAAATAAAATAAAATTGTTTCAAAATGTAAAATGATAGCTGCAAGAATAATGTAAATTGTCATTGTGTTTTTTAAATTAATACATTAATATTACTTTTCTGAAATTAACAAAGAATTATTTAAATTAACCTAGAGAAGGTTATATTGTCTTTGTGAGACTAAAAGATTTATTAATCAACATTTTATATTTTCATTTAATTTCTAAATGAAGTATATACATTACTTCCTTGTGATTCAATAATAAATACAGAATAAAGCAAATCACCCCAAAATATTCTAAATATTCTAAACTGAGTTCCTGTCTTAAAAAAATAAGTTCATTTTGTAAAGTTAATCACGTTTAGAAAAGTTAAAATGTTAAATAATGTACTTTTTCAGAACTTAAAAATTAATTTGTATTATCATTATACAGTTTATGATAATAAGATCCAGTTTTTAGTTACAGCTATTCATGTCAATCTTGTCAATTAAAATTATTGTTAATGTTAAATCATGCATGATACTTCTGACGATTTTAAAATCATAATTATAGAAAGAGAAACTCTTTATGCATTTCAGTTGTTTACTCCATTTCCTAATTCATTATATTGCTGCATTAAATGGCTTCCTCAGCATACTTACTAATATACAGCCTTATTAAATTGCGATTTGGCCAATTGAATAGGGTTTTATTTAAGCACAGAGCATATTTTTTTACAGAAGTTTTTAGTTAGTGAAGACCTTGCTTTTGCATAGAAGTTCACTAACTAAAAAAGTCTGTAAAAAAAATATGCTATGTGCTTAAATAGAGCCCTATTAAATTTGCCGAATTGCAATTTAATAAGGTTGTTATTGTGGATTCTTCTAAAATCTGATATAGGATTCCATTGATTCAAAACAAGCTTAACAGCCTTCAGGTAGCTTACATCATAAATCAACAATTTAGAAGTCAAATCAGACCATTTTGATATTTAAAAATACATTCATATTGTTAACATTCAATAAACATAAACAGCCTTATTAAATTGTGATATGGTAAATTCTAAAGGGCTCCATATAAGCACAGAGCATATTTTTTTACAGAAGTTTTTAGTTCGTGATCTTCTATCCAAAAGCAAGGTCTTCACTAACTAAAACCTTTTGTAAAAAAATGTGCTATGTGCTTATATAGAGCCCTTCAGAATTTGCCAAATCGCAATTTAATAAGGCTGCAAAATTTCAGTTTCAAAAGTTCCAAATAATTTATTAGTAGGACATTAATACATGTGTTGTAAAGTGATGGAGTACAAATGCATTTTGACAAATGAGAGGAAGAGAAATATCATGTAACAACCGTTAGTCCTGTTATCCATCATGTTGGTAAAAGATTCTTGTACTTGTTGTGAGTGACATATTTTTTTATCTTCCATATAGGGACTTCTTACTCTCCAAGCAGAACACACAGCTTTTACTGCTCATTCAGCTGTGTGAAGTTGCTTATTTTATATGAAGTATTTGTCTTTTAGAAAAATGTATATTTTATACAGTGCAGATGAAAATGTGTCTCCCACTGTCATACTGAGTGCACTCTCTGCTTTTGGTTTTCATTTTGATTTGTGTCTACAGCTCTCTACTTTAAGTTCATACTCACTGAGCCTGTATTTTGTCTGTGTTTGCCTAATTTTTGGCCTGGTCATTACATTGAAGTACTCAATCAGTTTGTACTCATCTGTGTACACTTAATTTGCTCCTTCCAGTACTCTCTGCACTTCTCCTTCAAGGCCTTTTGAAGAACTTTCGCTGCAACTCTTTCACCAGTAGTGTTTGTACTAATGAGATTCCCTAGATGTTATAAATAACTGCTAAATGTCAGCTATAGCATACTATGAGGTATACAGAATACAGTACAAAATGGACATTGATGATTTGTATGTACTTTTAGAGGGTTCAAAGAGCCTTTTAGTTGGTACATCAGTTATTTGGTTGATCATTTGGGATCCCAACAAAACTAATCAGCTTTGCAACTTACTATGCCAGTAATTGGCATATTGTGCCACTTACGGTCTCTCATGATCTATATTAGATTTTTGCTACTATATTTGTACAATGCAAGTATTGATCTGTTACTTAGGCTGCTTATCCTTAGATTGCTTCTTCTAATTACACAGATAGACATATTTTAGGAATGTTAATGTTTGCTGTTCTTTATTGTTACGTTAGTTTGGTTGCCTATCTGTATCAGTTTTAATCTTTTAGTCTTTTAGTAAAAGGATAAGACAGCAGTATTGGAGTACAGGCATACCCCGCTTATCGCTACCCCACATAGCGCTGATTCACTATAGCACTGTTTTAGTGTCCGGTACTCGCCTAAACCTGGGTTTAGCGCTGTTTTTTCCTCGAGGGACCTCACTTAACGCTCTGCTTCATGATAGCGTCTTTTTTCCTTGCAGGAACACGTTTAACGTTATGAGGAACGTGACCGATTTATCAAGGGCACCATTTTGTGAGAGAGACAGTCAGATCCATTGGCAAGTTACAGAAGACTTTCTTTGTTCCCTTGTTTTTAATAATGTGATTGTTAATTAATTGTTAATTGTCTAATACAATTTCCTTTTTTGGGGTAATGCAGATAGTCACATCTGGAGAGAGTGATTGCTATCAGGGACCTCCAAATCCTGCAGAGAACATCCGCTGGCAAGGTATAGTACAGAATACTGTATTGTTATTGTTCCATTGTGTTGCATAATGTGATTGTTAAGTGTTAATTGTTAACTTTCTAATAAAACCTACATTCATTGTTTTTTTTTTGTAATGGAGAGAAAGTCATGGTGGAGAGAGCCATTGCAAGCAGGGACCCCCATATTCTGGAGACTACATTCAGTGGGAAGTTACGGTGCAAAATACTGTATTGTCATTGTTCCATTGTTTTGCACAATGTAATTGGGCAAATACCAGAGTATTCCTCTGGATGTCAAGCTTCAAGTGCTGGACCGCCTGGAGAAAGGTGGATATCGGGGCAGATCTCCATTTGCCTACCTCCACCATCCGCACTATCCTCAAGAACAAGGATAAGATCTGCACTTCAGCAATGACCAGCACTGCTTCTTTGGCCAAAAAGATCACCCGCTCCAGGACTTACGCCCTCGAGGAGATGTAGAAGAGGCTGTCCATCTGGATAGATGACGAGCTGGAACGTAACATGCCTCTAAGCCAGGACATTGTGATGGAGAAGGTGAAGAGCATTTATGACCACATCCAGAGTCAATATCCAGATATGACAGAGAGTTTTGCAGCAAGTAGAGGTTGGTTTGACTTCTTTAAGCTACCTCTACAATATTAAGATCACGGCTAAGCGGCAAGTGCAGACGCCGAGGCTGCTGCGGCCTTTCCAGCCTCTTTAAACGACATGGTGGAAAGACGGTGCTTTCCACCAGAGCTTGTCTTCAATGTGAATGAGACCAGGCTCTTCTGGAAGTGGATGCCAAGCAGCACGTTCATTTCCAGGGAGCAGAAGAGAGCACCGTCTTTAAAGTGGCGAAAGACAGGCTGACCCTTCTTGTGGGTTGGAACACCAGCTGTGACTTCCATATAAAGCCATTGCTGATCTACGATTCCCAGACACTGAGGGCAATGAGGGGCATTAGCAAGTTCATCTTGCCAGTCGTTTGGAAGGGAAACAGGAAGGCATGGATCACGCAGGATATTTTTAGCGAGTGGTTCATTGACCATATTGTCGATGCAAGGGACTGGAGGAGAAAGCGAGACACCAGACTAACTTGGCTGAGCTGCCCACCTGCATTCCTGTGAAGATCCTGTTTTTGCCGCCCAACACAATGTCGCTTATTCAGTCTATGGACCAGGGGGTGATTGCCACCCTCAAGACCTACTATCTCCGACTCACATTCCGCCATCTGATTGAACACATGGACGACCAGTACAAGCAATCAATGTTGGACTTCTGGAAACAGTACTACATCACGAAGGCTGTGTCCAACATTGATTTTTACTAGAAGGAGGTGAAACAGCAGTGCCTCCTGGCTGTGTGGAAAAAGATCTGGTCAGAGCTGTGTGAGGATGTGCAACTATTAGATCCCATCATATCAGAGATAGTGGACCTTGTGAGCATGGCTGGACTGGAAGACACAGATGCTCAGGACATCAAGCATTTAGTCCAGGCTTCAGGTTAGAGCCTCACCAATTAGGGACCTTGAAGGACTGGCTGAACAGGGCACAGAGAAACCTCAGGACACCCCTAAGTGTAAATGTCCAAATTGGGCCCAAAGTGTCAATATTTTTGTGACCACCATTATTTTCCAGCACTACTTTAACCCTCATGGGCATGGAGTTCACCAGAGCTCCACAGGTTGCCACTGGAGTGTACATTTGCTGTCCCCTCAAAATAACTCAAAACACAACCATTAATGTCTAAACCGTTGGCAACAAAAGTGAGTACACCCCTAAGTGGAAATGTCCAAATTGAACCAATGTGTCAATATTTTGTGTGACCACCATTATTTTCCAGCACTGACTTAACCCTCATGGGCATGGAGTTCACCAGTAAAGATGAGCATAAAAAGATACAAATGTTTTTGTTGTTTATGAGCTTGATCTTTCACTGAAACATGAGAGAAACTAACCCTTCAATGTGGTGAAATTATTCAATAAATTCTCATAAAAATAAAAACTTTTTTAGAGACATATGACAAATATTTGCACCCTTGCATTTAGTACTTTGTACATCCTTCCTTTGCCAAGATAACAGCACTGAGTCTGCTTGTATAAATCTGAATGAGGTGGTAGAACACATATAAAGAGAAATGAGATGTTTTCTCCAGATGTTTTAGAGTCCTTTGTGCTCACTCTCCTCTCCAGCTCACCTTGCAGCATTTCAATTATGTTTATAATCGGGGTACTGGAATGGTCACTGCAAAAGCTTGAATCTGTGGTTAGTAGAAGATCCATCAACAGTCAGATATTGATCTAATATGTCATCATATTTGATAGAGCCTATGATGTCACTTATCCTGATTCCCAGGCTCATTGGAAGAACAACAGACTGACAACATCACAGATTTGCCACCATACTTCACAGTGGGGATTAGTTTATTGACTCATCTCATCTGAACCCAGTTTTAATCAAAGTTCCAGTGATGTTCAATGAATTCCAGATGCTTATGGTGTGGTTTGATAACTGCAGAGGCTTTCTTCTGGCAAGCCTTCCAGATAATCTGTAGACATCTGATTTTAGTTTTGGAGAGCTAGTAACTCCAGGATGCAACCAAATACTTTTTTTCTTTTTGAACAATCCTCAACACTGTGTGTGGGCCAAAATACAATTCCTTTCATTTCTAGACAGGTTCATCACAACCACATTTTTGGAAACTTCTTCATTATTTGCTCCAATAGTAGATATGTGTCTTTACAGGTATACAGATATTTATAACCATTGTCTGCTTTAAGAAGGTTAACCACCTTTTTGTCTCTTTTCATTTGTTTATTATCTGACCTTCCCCATGTTGATGGATAACTAAGTGTGTCTGCCCTATGTGTAACCACATATTTGTTTATTTTGTTTATAAGAATATTTGGGGGTGCCAATAATTGAGACATGTTTGTTATAAGGATATTTATTTTTCTTTGAACAGTTTGACCTTACTGAAAGGTTTGATTTCTCTCATATTTCAGTGTAGGCTCAAGCTGATAAACATCCAAGACATTTTCCAAAGCTTTTTTGCTCATCTTTACCAAAGGTGACAATAATTTGGGATGGTACTGTTTATTACTGAAGTTCAGTTACTTGCATATTAGTTAATTCATATTCTCTCTTATTTAATGCCATAATACGTATAGATAAATATAAATTAGAACTAGTGATAAACATTTAAGAAGTTAAATATTTTGAACAAACCACAACTTTAAAGAGCATGCATATTATTGAAATTTAGTTTAGTGTCTGTGTTTTAATTTGTGCATAAGGTTTGTCAAACACAGAAGGGTAACATCAGGCAGGGTCATTGCTACATTCCAAAAAGATCTTGGGCTTAAGTCCACAGCAAAATTCAGGATTCCGTACATAACTACTTTATTCTCAAGTACACACATTTGAAAAGGTTGTGCGTGATCAACTGTGTGTTAACAAAATTGTGTGTTTGTAGTGTTTTATGATAGTGCTGATATACTGTATGTATTAGAAGGGACTCTTTCATGACTGTCTTCATAGAATCAGCAAAAGCTTCAACAATTCTGAAACAGAGAAATCCATGTAATGAAATAAAAAGAAATACTTGGCCAAATGATCAATCCTCCCCTGTTAATTCTCTGTTACAGTACACTTTGAATCCATTTATGAGGATACATGAAAAAAACAAACAAACTTGATTAATATATTTAAATAGCGTGTTGGTGATTAACACCCAATAGTAAAGGAGGCTGCTAGTGGGATTTCATTTTTTTGTCCCAAGTCCACATCACACTGTTTTGGGATTATGAGGCTGCCTGAGGGCAGTTTTATATTTTCAGCATTTAGTTTAATATAAACTAGAACAGCCTATGGCCCCTTTGATTGTTTGTATGTGCTTCTGTGGCTACTACCATCCCACAATATTGGTCTTTCAGTTTTGTTTTAATATGTGTTTTTTTAATGGGAGCCAGATTAGTATTTCTGGAAATGTCGTATTTTATATTCTATACCTAGGCTTTTGTTTTCATATACAGGGCATATAGCTAGAAATGGGTCACTAAACATAAGTTTGTCCCTCAGATAGGAGGATCAAGTAAGATCATAGGATTTCTCTACTCCTTCTAGTAGCTATTTGGTTATGAAATGACCATTGGTACATGTGGGAATGCACTTTGATTGAAAGGTGCCTCTCCCTATTGTGTATATATATACTCAAGGATTACTGGCTATATCTAGATACATCTATTTTCTTCTGCTATTATGTACACTTATTTAACTATCCATTAGCAGAATGCTGCATACAGATTGACCCTCCTTCTGTTATATACTACCATACTTTTCTGTTGGTGTGAATGAATGATACTAATACTCATATATAGATATATGTTGCTAACAGTTCGCCCACAGACTATTCGCGGCGATTTTGGCATGTTCGCGTTCGAATCAGACGGCGAACACATGCGCTTTTGGGTTCGCACCCTATTCTTTATCATTGAGGAAACTTTGACCCTGCACCTCACAGTCAGCAGACACATTCCAGCCAATCAGCAGCATACACTCCCTTCCAGGGCCTTCCATCTGAAGGACAGCATACATTTTAGAATCATTCTGAAGCTGCATTCGTTGTGAGAGGACAGAAAGTGTAGCTGCTGGAGATTTAATAGGGAAATAGATAGCCAGGCTGTGTATTTAGCTTCCACTACAATTAATCTAATTTTAGTTGCCTGCCTGTGTCAGGCTCACAGCTTATATTATGCTCAGTGAAATAAAACAACACTTTTTTGACTGTAATAGATTGAATAGCAATTGCCTGCCTACAGGCGTGTGTGTGAAGCCTATTGCATCTGCTCTGCCAACTTTTGCCAGTGCACAGTGACTCTCATATCTGGTGGCACCTTAGATTGCACGCGCAGTGCCCCAAATTTGAAGTAGGAAGTCCGACCAAGCATCTTTTTCCATCTCCCTGTTCCAAAAATCAATGCCATATACACGTCCCCTAATAGTGGACGTAACAGGGATTAAACCGATAGGAATAGTACTACTTAACATTACACACCTTATAATGACGCAGACAGAGGCAACGCAGAGAGAGGAGTCTGAAGAAGAGGAGTCAGAGGAGGAAGGTGGCTTTGAGGAGGTGGAAGACCAAACACAGCAGGCGTCCCAGGGGGCTTGTTGTCACCTTTCGGGGACCCTTGGTGGCTGGGTGGAGGAAGAGACGTTCAATGACATCAGTGAGGACAAGGAACGGGACATGGCTAGCTTGGTATCCAACCTTGTGCAAATAGGGAGTTTGCGGTTGTGCAAAGGGACTGTTTGCGGTTGTTTGCGGTGCATTAAATGGGAAGATTGGTCTGTTACTGTGAAGCGGGTGTAACCCTTACACTACCTGATCGATACAACATCATACCTGATGTTTTAAAGCATGTTATTCCAAACAATTTAGGAATGTTAGGTGATTTATGCCCTTTATGGCTTAAAACCAGACTCTGCATCAACTATGTAATTTTCCGTGGGAGTTTTGCCATGGATCCCCCTCCGGCATGCCACAGTCCAGGTGTTAGTCCCTTTGAAACAACTTTCCCATCACTATTGTGGCCAGAAAGAGTCCCTGTGGGTTTTGAAATTCGCCAGCCCATTGAACTCTATGGCGGTTCGCCCGTTCGCGAACATTTGATTGAAGTTCGCGTCCGATGTTCGCGAACCGAAAATTTGATGTTTGCGACATCACTACTCATATACCATCTAACATGAATACTGTGCGGTACAATTAATGTCTGCTTCACTATTTTGATTACCTTTATTCCCAATAATTTCTGGCATATTTCACCCTTGTTTTTAAACTTGCTCTTGAGGTGGGCTTTAGATGGATTCTTATGGCATTCACACTGCAAAGGACAACTGTCATGGAGGAAGAATTGGGAAAAGGCTTCCTTGTAAAGGGGTCTTAGAATGAGTTTTGCTTCATCTTGACAAATTAACACATTTTCAAATTTTGTGTCCTTTGTAGTTTGCTTCACCTTTATTTTAAACATTATAGAGACTCTTTAAAATGGAAATTTCAGCTCAATACAAGACGCCATGCAGGACTTAGAAAAAACACATTGAAACATGAGGGACTTAGCCGCCAAACACTTAGGAAATGCGGGAACGCCTTAGGCTTCAAGCGGTTGACGAATGCGGGACTTAGAAAAATAAAATACGAGACACAGGACTTTGGAAAAAAAATACATGCGGAACTTAGAAACAAAAACTACGAAATATTAAATTTACGGCCGAACCAAGCAAAGCAAGAACATGAAAAACACACAAAATACAAACAAAATACAACAAAAACATGAGCCAAAGGACACGCGAGGAGAGGCTCGCAATGAGCGCCGAAGGTCCTTAGAGTATAAAAAGCTTAACATTGTGTGCCAAACAGCATTGCCCTGGCTTCAAATGTTATTGACCGTCATTTTTTGACGGGCAAGTCACTAGTATATATATATATATATATATATATCTGTGTAAAAGCTTTTTAAAGTATTTTAAAAGTATTTGCCTTTTATTGTAAAAAAAAACTCTCTGCATGTTAGGTGCTGCTAAAAAACAGAGAACATGAATATAACTGTCAAAGCATAGAAAACTGCAGTCTGATTGATGCTTGAATTGGCTCTTGAACATTTGACCCAATCAGCTCAGCATTCTATGTATCAGTGACAAAACTAGAACTTAAAATGACATCTGCTGCTCGCCAAAAACCCGGATACATAATTGGCTAAGCAAGTTATATAAATATTAATCATCAATCATCTGTAAGAGTAAACTTTAATATAAAATAAACGTAATTTAACCATATAGAAAAAACACAGTAATCCTTTAAGTGAAACAAATTATGGCTCTTTAAAAGTATATTTTGAATCAAACTAAAAGATAATTTTATATAATTAGACTTATAGAAATTCCATGATGCAAGATGCAACTTATATTTTAAAAGACCATGATTTTTTTTCACAACAGTGTCTCTTTAGTGTACCAAATCATTAGCAAATCTTCTCTTTTTATGGAACTTTAGACACATGTAGTACATATACATAATGAATAAAAAACATATCTTAAAAGAAACTGCAACATAAATAGCATTGGCATGAAAGAATTCAATATTGAATATAATCACTTTGAAATAAAGAGACGTAATGCTAACAGCATGAGAAAAACACTCACATATGGATAAAAGATAATTTGTAAGGAGGCAGACAATTAATAAGGATAACTTTGACAAGACTTGTTTTTCTACAGCTTTTAATAACTGCAAACAGAGAAAACTGTTGAGAAACACTTCTACCTCTTAGAAGATCTCCTACTGATGAACATTATAAGTCAAGAGCCTAAGGTTATTTTTCTACAGCGTAGGAAACTAAAAAGTAACATTTTCCCAAGTGGTCTAAAACCTTTTACAAAACATGTAATTGAACACATAACAATGTGTCTAAATACCATAAAACAGTGTTATTGTTATTATTAAATGACCACCAATGTATTTGTTCTATTATTTTCTTGCTTAGCTAAACATGGTAGAAAAATACATTTAGAAATATACAACAAAATACAACATTAAATTTTAAAGCTTTTTTTGCATGTTTTCCTTGCTTCAGGCATTTATTTTGTGATCTTGCCTGCTGTTGGCTGCTACTTCCTGATGTGGGTGTATCCTTGAGAGCTATTCTTCAAAACAGTATTTTTTTTAAAATATGACCATAGTGGTGCTTTAAATCCCTTTGCAAACATTAAACCCCAACAGAGTTAAACTATATTATTAATCGCAAAGGGGCTTACAACCCCATTGCCGATCACACCTACAACCATTGAGATACCCCAGAGATTCCCTCCTCCCACACGGGGAAGGGAATCTCCAGGAATTCTCTCCACTCATATGGTGGTGACAGCAGTCCCCAGGGACTTCCTCCTCCAACAAGTTTAAGGGAACCATCCGATCCACACTAAGTATAGCACCTACAAATGAACCCGATGCCACTGACGTAATTAAAAACCTTTGTGGCATGGGGTTAAGTTTTAGGTACCATGGGATTCTCAATAGAGCCCCATAGTTATACTTAATAGTGAGGATCAGGTGTAAGGGAGGGAATCCCCAGGACACATGGCATGGGTACATTTGAAGTCCAGTTCTGAGAGTACCAAAATCAAAAACTGAGAGCACCAGAATCAAAGCTCTTTAATTATAAGCTGGTCTGTCTAAGGAAGCTTGTCTGCTTACTTAAATGTATTGTTATGACTATTATTCATTTATTAAGCTGCAATAAGATAGAAACAAATTAATGCCCTGACTCAGGAGAGCTAAACATCTAAATGTAAAAGTGAATGTAATAATCTCACTGGTAGTTGCTGCATAAAAAAACCCCTTCAAAATACACAACGGAATTCCAAAAATGGAATATTTTACTTTCTGGGCTTAATCCACCAACAAGGTCAAAATAACCTCGTCAAAAAATCATGTGAAATCAAAGTGTCAATATTTTGTTTATAGATACTTTTGGTGGTGGGAGTGTCATGGAGCTACAGTTTATTGAGGGAACCATGAATGACAACATGTACTGTGACATACTGAAGCAGAGCATGATCCCCTCCCTTCGGAGACTGGGCCGCAGGGCAGTATTCCAACATGATAACGACGACAAAAACTCCTCCAAGATGACCACTGCCTTGCTAAAACTGCTGAAGGTAAAGGCTATGGAGGCCAAGCATGTCTCCAGACCTAAATCCTATTGAGCATCTGTGGGGCATCCTCAAACGGAAGGTGGGGGAGTGCAAGGTTCACCAGCTCTGTGATGTCATCATGGAGGAGTGGAAGAGGACTGCAGTGGCAACCTGTGAAGCTCTGGTGAACTCCATGCCCATGAGGGTTAAGGCAGTGCTGGAAAATAATGGTGGCCACACAAAATATTGACACTTTGTGCCCAATTTGGACATTTCCACTTAGGGGTGTACTCACTTTTGTTGCCACTGATTTAGACATTAATAACTGTGTGTTGAGTGTTTTTGAGGGGACAGCAAATTTACACTGCTATACAGGCTGTACGCTTACTACTTTACATTGTAGCAAAGTGTCATTTCTTAAGTGTTGTCACATGAAAAGATATAAAAAAAATATTGACATATGTATTCACTTTTGTGTGATACTCTATATACACACGCATATATATATATATATATATATATATATATATATATATATATATATATATATATACTGTATATATATATATATATATATATATATATATAATCAACAAGGCTTGCAAAAGGGCGATTAGAAAATTAAAAATTAGTTGCAAAAGAGAGTAAGACTAACCCTAAAATATGTTTTAAATATATTAATGGTAAGAAGGCCAGGAAGGAAGCTATATATTAATGGTAAGAAGACCAGGAAGTAAGCTATAGTGATCAGGAAAAGGCAGATGAGATAAATAGTCTTTTTTCTTCAGTATATACAAGGGAGGTACCAGTGGCTGGGACATCGCAACATAAGGGGCGCTACACTTCCTTCATAATAATTGGTTAATGCAGGAAGAAATCCAAAAGAGGTTGGAAAAAATACATGTTAATAAAGCCCCAGGTCCTGATGGAATACATTCAAGGGTACTGAGTCAACATAGATTTATGAGGGATGGGTCATGTCAAACAAATCTAATTAGTTTCTATGAGGAGGTCAGTAGGAACCTGGATCAAGGCAACTCAGTGGATGTAGTCTTTTTGGAATTTGCAAAAGCTTTTGATACAGTGCCACATGGAAGACTATTGTGCAAACTAAGGGATACAGGAATTGGAGTAAATATCTGCTAATGTATCGAGAACTGGCTAAAAGACAGGAAGCAAAGGGTTGTGGTAAATGGAACATACTTCAATTGGTCTAATGTGGTAAGTAGGGTTCCTCAGGGTTCAGTATTAGGTTCTCTCCTTTTTAACATATTTATTAATGACTTAGAAGTAGGATTGGAAAGTAGTGTCTCCATTTTTGCTGATGACACTAAGTTGTGCAAGGTAATTAAATCAGATAATGATATACTTTCCCTCCAAAGGTATTTACATAAAATAGACGAATGGGCATCTAAGTGGCATATGAGATTTAATATGAATAAATGTAAAGTTATGCGTCTTGGAAGAAAAAATAACCATGCAATTTATAATCTTAATGGAGCAAATCTAGGGGTATCAGATATTGAAAGGTATTTGGGAGTATTTGTGGACAACCACCTAGGTAACAGTGCTCAACGCCAAGCAGCAGCTGCAAAGGCAAAGCAGAAATTTGCATGTATTACGAAGAGTATAGAAGCAAGGGAAGCAAATTTATTTCTACCAATATACAAATCCTTAGTACACCCTCATTTGGAATATGAAGTACAATTTTGGGCACCACTTCATAAAAAGGACATTTTAGAGCTGGGAAAGGTACAGAGAAAGGCTACAAAACTAATAAGGGGAATGGAGGGGCTAAATTATGAAGAAAGACTAACCAAATTAAGATTATTTTCTCTAGAAAAAAGGCATCTAAGAGGAGATATGATTACCATATATAAATAGATACAGGGTCAGTATAAAGATTTGTCACGTGAGCTTTTTGTGCCAAGAGGTTTTCAACTGACAAAAGGACATCCTTTGAGTTTAGAAGTAAAAAAATTCCACCTTAAAGAAAGAAAAGGGCACTTCACAGTAAGGGTGTTTAATCTGTCAAATTCTCTACCACAGGAGGGGGTGACAGCCGATTTGATAGATAACTTTAAAAGGGGACTGGATTTATTTCTAATCAAATAGGGCATTCAGGGTTATCCTGGATAATTAGAGAGAGATTATTGATCCAGGGAGGAATCTGATCGCCAGTATCTGGGGTCAGGAAGGAATTTTTTTTTTTTTCTTTGAGACGATTGGCTAGGTTTCACTTTTTTTTCTGTTTGCCTTCTCTGGATTCAATTAAGTAAAAACTAATTCGCATATTGCAGATCAGAGGAGATCTTAAAAGGTTGAACTTTTTTAACCTCAATTACTATGTAATTATGTAACTATGTAAATATATATATATATATATATATATTTATATATTCCACAATAATCATTTAGTGTATGGTGAGCACAAAAGTGAGAAAAGCTCTCCACCGTACAAAGTACAGAAAACGAATAATACATTAATAAGCCCATTTGCATGTCTAAAAGGCGGGGACATGCAAATGAGAATACAATGTACCTCACTCTTTTAATCCAAAAATAGCAACTTTATACATTGCTCCCTTAAAGCATATGCCCGCTGTATTAAACAGCTTTTAAGCAAAGCACCGGGTTGGATTTTACACAAACCAAGAATCACAGAAGAAACAGTGATTCTTGGTTTGTGTAAAATCCAACCCGATGCTTTGCTTAAAAGCTGTTTAATACAGCGGGCATATGCTTTAAGGGAGGAATGTATAAAGTTGCTATTTTTGGATTAAAAGAGTGAGGTACATTGTATTCTCATTTGCATGTCCCCGCCTTTTATATTTATATATATATATATACAGAAATTATATATATCTTACACATACAATAAGAAATATTCCCCAAAAGTATGTATACTGTCTCATTATAAATACATATGGATATAGAAAGAGACTAAGACACAGGATCCCTTCTGGATCACTACCTTTTCATGGTGAAGGGGCTTGTTACCTCAATGAAGCTGTTAGCTATACCATGAAGGGTCACCCAAAATGGGCAGGTCATTTTAGAGAGGTCAGACAAAATGCAGTCCACTGGAGTAGGAACTGGCAAACCACTTCAGTATTCTTGCCATGAAAACCATATGGATAAGCACAACCAGAAACGCAGACAGATGTACCTGGTGTGCTGCATCCATGTGGTCACTGAGAGTCAGGCATGACTGAAGAACAGAACAACAAGACACAGAGAGGGATATGGACTCACCTGAGCTCTGCAGCTGCTTCTGTCTGGTATAGGCCGGAGTGGTGACAGACAGGTCACAAGCTTGGTTTGTGGAGCAGGGTAGTCAGAAACAATAAGTCCACCAGAGTATTGAGAAAACTGAAGCTCTACACGCAGCTCCCTCTATCTGCATGCATTGTGAGCTGGAAGTTGTTTTTTTTTCCAATAAACTTTATTGAGATTGCACCAATGTATTCACTTCCGCAGGGACTGTGAGAGGTGCAGTCCCTGTAAGATACAGGACTTTTCCATCACGACCATTCTGGTTGGGTGATGCTGCGTTTGAGAGACACGCTCAGCTCTATCAGTTAGAGCACATTTTGGGAATAGACAGCATTGTGACTGTTTTTTTTTAATTCTCACATGTACCCTGATCTGTATTACTAGGCAAGTCATCAGCAGGGTGATAGATGTGATAAGTCAGTGTGTGTAACTGCAGCACAGAGGGTTTTGAAATTTAAAGTGACAGCAGCAGCTATTAAAAAAACTGAATATTGAACGTGATAAAACATGTTTTTAAATTTTTTATTATATAAATTATACAATTAAGTAAGTGATGGGAAGATTAAGTCAGTGCATTAATTTTAAGAGGGCGGTTGCCCATGTGCCCATTTGCCCCTATGCACCAGCCGCCCCTGTTGAAAATCAGAGCTGAGTACAGTAATATTTTATACTAAGCATTAGGCCAGAGGCGGGGTGACTCTTGTGCTTACATTTTAGTATAAGCAATCATTATGATGTTTTATATAGAACAAATCACTTAAATTATTCCATATGTTTCAAATGGGACTCATGTTTGTTAAAAAAGTAGTTAATTTTGTAAAATTAACACATTTAAATTAAAAAAATATATATAAATGCCATTTCAGACAGTGGTTAAATTCAGCTGTATTATGATTATACTATTTATGATAACATTTTTAATTATTTAAATTATTGTTTATGTTTATTAAGTTATAACTTTCAATACTGACCAGATATCTGATACAGCCAGCAACAGGTGCCCAAAAGAACCTATATATAATCACTCTGCTGTGATACTCTGTGTTAAATAAATCTTGCTAAAAATATGGAGAAAAACTGCTGTATATAATATTTTTTTGCACTCACTTTAATTGTGTGTAATTTACATTGGAAAATATTAATACAGTTAGAGATGTTCAGATATCATTCCATATTTAAAATAAAAAGTGTGTATAGTATAAATCTATTTTAAACCTTTTTTGCAAAGAGAGAGAGATCTACCAGCAAAAAATAAGCACAGTGAAATGTCTGTATCCAAGTGCTTGTGGCAAGGTTGAATTTTTAACACAGATAGAATTCCTCAGTGAATCTAGAAAAAGTAAATTATCAATATTTATGCATACAAGGTAGCGCTCATCTGCAATTGCTCCTAGCCATGACAATAAACACTTTCAGCAGGTGTCCCAGAAGTCTTTGGACTGCCTATTATTATTTTTATGTGGCTACATGCTATTACCATATTGTTTAAGGCCAGATAGATATTTCATCAGGATGCAGGAAGGAAGCCATTTCTATTGCATTTTGGTTTTGTGTATAAGACAGTTATGTAAAAATTGTGATTTTTTAAAATACAACCATTGCAATAATTAAGTTGTTATATGTATACTGATCCCTATTGTGCATGGTTAAAAAAAACTTGGAAACTGATATATTCAATGTTATAAGTAAATATACATATTTCCTTGCAATGTCATTTTCTCATATACTGTATTGTTTAAATAAGTCCATTGGTAAAGATCCTGAAATTTATATAAAGCAAACTGATTTTCAAGACATTGTATAGAAGCAGCAGTTTCATACTATTTGACATACCTTTTACATAATAAAAGTAATAATTTTAAAATATAACATCAACTTAAATAAAAAATATGTTCTTGCAATATAGTACATTATGTATTTAAATGGGTGGGTGTTCAAGTGTGCTAAAATATCATAACCATATACTGCTTCCCTGTAATGCTTGTAGGTTTTCCAATAGGAATCAATAAATTATTGATGATTCTGAATATGGGTTGCTGTAACTCTCTAAACACTGCTGTACTGAAGTAACAATTCAACCCAGTCATTTCATAAGCAACACTTGTCGGTGGGAGCAGTCATTAAAGCACAGCTTTAATGTATTTATAGACTCCAAGTAAACAATAATTTCTAAAATGTTATTTTTAAAAGCTTTATTTATTACAAATATCTCTGTAAAGGACCACTGCACAATGGAAAAAACATGTCTGAAAACTTTGAGTCAGACTAAGAGCACAATTAAGCATTAATTAGGCAATTAATTAAAAAGAAATGCATTATGATGCCTCAGTTGGACCCTGGCTAGATCTGTAACATATTGGTGGATGTTGGGTGTATGAGAGGGGCAAGGGTTGCATCCTTTTATGCAATGTCCTGGTTCTGGGCTAGTGAAGGGGGATTAATGTGTGTCAATTCCACTCTTATCCAGTTGTAATGCAAAGGCTTTGGACTTCTGCCTGGTGTCTCCTCCCACAACCCTCCCTCCAATGATATCTACAAACACACTCTCCTCATCCAACAGATGTCACAAACACAAAATGGAGTTCTGTACTCAAAATTAAGATTTTCTGAAAATAAATATCTTCATGGTGTACACAGCTGTTAATAAGGTTACTTTGGTACTTATTAGACATGCAAGTGTCTTTTTTGTTTAACTGCAGTGGTCATTTAAAGACTCTCTAAACGCATATAGAACATGAGTCTGAATCTATCCACACCAATGAGGGTGAAAAGAAACAGAGCAGATGTAGGGGCTTTAATCAACAAATTCAAACCTAATTTGATTTTTTAAGAAAAAAATGTATTACCAATAGCATTCTCTGCTGAAAAACTGATGAACAGTATTCCTTGACTGTAGGAGAATGATGTGGCACCCAATGGGTTAATGTATACTAGTTTTTTTTTTTTTTTAAAAGCCCTTTATTTCTGTCTTTTCAAATGCTATCACTGAGTTTAAACTTATTATGTTAATGGTGGTTTCCTTTATATTGTATATACCATTAAAGGAACCAGTCACCCTGAATACAAATTAGATTAATCTTAAAGAGAGTTAAAAACTTCCTACACATTGCAGTAGCTATTTTTCTATGCTGTCAATCATTCCCAAATATCTACCATTGTTTTTTGCAGCTTCTTTATGTTAATGTGTAACTTCAAATGCTAATTTGTAGCTCACCGTGTTTGCTAAGGGCGGGGGCGGTAATATAACAGCATGATTAAATTGGGAATCACTGCTTTTGCCAACATAAAAATAAAGAAGCAGATTGTGTTCCTAATTAGTACATCAAAGCAGCTAATTGGTACTTTGGGGCAGTCCATTTGCATAATAATCCTACACAAACAGTCCTGGACATCCCAGGGATTGTCTAATTTAGAAAAAAACATGTCTAGTACAAAATATAACCAGTTTTTCATGCTCTTTAAGAATAATAAATACATCTTTATGTGATGACAGGGTCCATTCAAGTGTCCTAATACCTTGGGATAATACTAAGTTATATTTCTGAGAAAGTCTTATCATATGAGGTGTTCTGAATATGTACATCTAGCAGTAGACTCAGGTAAATAGAAGACTACTCGTGAGAGATGTCTCTGAAATTAGTGTAAAACAAAGAGGGCACTTGCAGAGATTACAAGTTCAGGTGGACAAGCCAATATGTGGGGGCAGAGCTCATTTTATGCAAAGACCACACAACAGCTTCTCTACAGGTACATGCACAACCTGAATAATCTGTGATCATTCCCACGCCCCTACCCATATTTATATTATGAAGCTGCAATGTAAGTAACAAATGTTATCTCCCATTGTGGAATTCCTATGAGCCAACCAATCTGCGAGAGGCTGGTTAAGTCTCAATATGAGCTTGATGGTGCCCGGTGGGCTAGAGGCTGACAGATGTGCCTGGCGTACTGCGGTCCATAGGGTTACGGAGAGTCAGTAATAAAAACACACTGGCAAAAAAATTTGATTTTGAAACCTCTTTTAAGAACTGCGTGCCTATTTCGTAGGTAATCCTTTGTGTCAGTGAATCAGCTCCTGCAAAAAGACAAGTATGGCTTGGATATTGTCTGCCATGTGTTATTTTTAAATAAGAACAAAATTATAATGAGACAAATCATCTAGATTGAAATGAATTTCTTACTTCAAATATTGTTGGGACATGTTTAATATTATTATCAAACTGTTATTTTGATTAGTTTAACAACAAAGAAAATGAACAGACTTTGTATTAGTTTGTCCTCACCAAGTAATATAATTACCGATCGGTGCACCCACCTGCTCTCTGTTGTCTAACATTTAAATGAAAATACGTTCCCATTAGTCGATGCATGCAGTAAGCATTAGATTCTTGGAACATGTTAATGAAAATTATATAAATCTGAAATTAACTTTAAGACAAAGTACCATTTTGACAAAAGTGCAATACAATTAGCATTAAACTTATTGATTGCCCTGCAATACAGAAGCATTTACCAATGCAATTTAAAAACATCTGTTCCCTTGTTTAACTCTCTTGTAAAGTGGAAGTCTATGAGTGTTTTATGGTAAGTGCTTTCCTTTGAATCTTTTTTTTTTATTATTTTTTTTATTTTTACTTTGTAGGACGGAAGTATGAGCAGCTCCTCCTTAAAAATACTGCCAGTACTAGAAAAAGAATCAATATGATGCCAGTAACAAGGTTTAAAAGATTAATAGGCAGTAGTAAAAAGAGAAGGGAAGTACTATTAAAACTGCTAATTGCAACCAAACAATAAAACTGCTATAAAATATATACAACAGAAATGTTTGAGAAAAGAACAACATAGTGATATCCATTAGCAGCTTGGAAATAGCTTAATTGGTTATTTTTTATATGTGAGTAGATAGGAAGACTTGAATGTTTCAAGACTCTTAGATATTTATTTTGGCTCACATGCAAACCTTATGCAATGAGACTATTCTCTAATTCCGCTTTATTCACAGTTAAATAATCAGCATTGTGAAATACAAAATTTGCAGAATCATAATTTATTAAAGTAATACATGGCACATTTTACTAAGACATAATGTGAAGAGACAAATTAATTTATGATAATACTATATACAATGAAATCAACTAATATAAGGGATGTTTCAAGGAATATTTTGAATTCATAATTTTGTTCATTGTAACCTTTATTTAAGAGCAGGAAAATCAGAACTCTGCTCTGAAGCTGATCATTGTATTAAATTATTAAATGAACTTGCAAATCATGAGCACTGTATATCTATCTATCTATCTATCTATCTATCTATCTATATTATTTGTGTAGTTTTCTTTAATTTAGCAATATTTTAATAATAATGAAGTACTCCTTGCATGCCTTCCCTCATGAACCTGTATTAGTACTAACAGCAAAAATGAAGCAACAAATGTACCCTCAGAGTTATTGGTCCTATGAATATATATATATATATATATATATATATATATATATATATATATATATATATAAATACTGTATATATATATATATATATATATATATATATATATATATATATATATATATATACAGAGGACCCTCAGTACTCAACTACCTCCAAACTCATCGATTTCGGTATTCAATGCATATAGATGAGCAAATAAATGTGGTACTTGTTGCTCTACCTTGGTATTTGGCCCGCTTGATAAATCCAATTTCCATTACTCCTTATGGGAGTTTGGTACTTGTGGTTTTCTCCATGCGTCGAGCCTTCTGGAACCAATAATGATGAGTACCAAGGGTCCATTGTATATATATATATATATATATATATATATATATATATATATATAAAAGCATATATATAAGTATATATATATGTATATATATATATATATATATATATATATATATGTATATATATATATATATATATATATATATATATATAAATATATTGTAAAAGAATACTTGTGTGTTATGCTTTTCTTTCTGCATTTAGTAAACAAGTTCTTATCTTGTTTTTGTTTAAGTCATTTGAGTTACATTTTACATGTAGATATCAGAATGCCGAAAACCACAGAGAGCTAACTTTATAATATCTCTATACTGTGCTTTATCTTTACTCAAAACTGATAAACAACCATTGGGAAAATGTATACTGTTAGTATAGCTACAGATGTAAGCAGAAAAAAACAGAACATTTTATTACCTAGGTATATATCTGCTTTTTACTAACACTTTACAATATCTACATGGTACAGATAAAATCATAATGGAAAGGTCAGGGTGGTATACAGGATATTGAAAAATGGAACACATGAATGAAATATGATTCAATAGAACTGTGTTTGTGTCATAAGCAATTTTATATCCAGAAAGGGTTCATAAAGATCAGTAACCTTGCAAAATAATCTGCACAAACAAAATAGTTATATTTCAAAATCTCAGTATATTTTCAATATTTAGTTTTACAGTTACTAGCATTTATTGAAGTCAATTCTTATTTTAAGGATCCATAAAAGAAAGGAACACCATGCTTTTTTATTTTATTGTAGGAGATAAAATATGTTATTTGTTTGAGCATGCCATAAACATATCTTTTTTTAAATGACACCAAACACCCACATCTCTATGACTTGTATTTCCCACCATCACTGTTATGCACAAGATTAATTTTCATTTTACTTTAATCCATTTGAGAGCAACATCTCATGTGAAATGAAACTGTCATGTAGTCTGATATCATTTACACATTGCAAATGTAATGACTGAACTCAGTACCATGTGTCTTCTATTATTATGACTTATATTAGTATATCTGTTATTTATATCTGTTGTACTATTTTAAAAAAACTATATCAAGAAGCTGAGAGTTAACTTAGCTCAACATTGAATTGAAGCACATCTACATCAAAACTCAGTAACAGTGAATTAATCCAGTATGCATCACTATTTACAGTTTACAATGAATATGTTTACTTTTAAATGTCATTGTGGGCAACTTATCTTTGCAAAAATAAAACATGTATTAACAATTTGAGCAATGATTTTTACTTTTTGACATCTATACAGGGTCATCGTCCCTTTACTGTGCTATTTATCATTTAAGGGATAATGATATACATAAACATCTAAAGTATTTATGGCTAACAGTGTAAGTATTTAAAGGCATATTGTTTATTAATGAGGAAAGACACCAAGCTTACATGCCCTTTGTGAAGCTGCTAATATTTAAGAGAAAATTGACAAAAAGGTGACATCATGACATCACAATATAAATTATAAACACCATTCCTACATTCATACAAGTGTCTTTCCTTAATGTAATATGATTCTTTTGGGTAGTGGGGGATAGATATTTCATATCTGTGTACACTTACACCTGTAGAAATGTAAATAAAGTAACATACATGTTTGGTGTTATGTTGGCTGTTGTTTCTTTGCATATTTAGAGCACATATCACATATATAGTTGTGAGCGTACGGGTCGTTGCTCACGTTTGCGGGCTCGCGTAGCGAGCCCGCGGCCCTCGCGAAGCGAGCCGCGGCCCTCGCGTAGCGAGGTCACTGGGCAAGGTCCTCAGTTGCTGGCATGGAGCGCCGAAGGCGCTCCATGCCAGCAACTGAGGCCCCTCGCGAAGCGAGGGCCTCAGTTGCTGGCGAGGTCACTGGGCACGGGCCTCAGTTGCTGGCATGGAGCGCCGAAGGCGCTCCATGTCAGCAACTGAGGCCCCTCGCGAAGCGAGGGCCTCAGTTGCTGGCGAGGTCACTGGGCAAGGGCCTCAGTTGCTGGCATGGAGCGCCGAAGGCGCTCCATGCCAGCAACTGAGGCCCCTCGCGAAGTGAGGGACTCAGTTGCTGGCGAGGTCACTGGGCAAGGGCCTCAAACCCTCGCAAACTTCACGTCGCTACTCAAAAAACACGACACACAAATTACGACACTCGCGAAATTTTACGAGGAACGCAAACAACGTACGAAACACGTTACCACACATTACGACCTCGCAAACATCGGACGCAACACGCCGACATACAAACATTTAAACACAATACATACACACAGCACATACATAAAAACCTTACCTACACCAAGAGGGAGCACCCAGGACCTCAAAAATGCAACTTACACCCCGATTTTACTCGAAATAAAAGACTTTTGAGACAAAAAAAAAATCTAAGCGACAGAAAAAATGGCTGCCGAACAAAACGAAAACGAGGCTACAGCACTCTAAACTCGCAAAACACCACAACAAACTCGCAAAACACCACAAGAAACTCGCAAAACGCCACAAACCACCTACGGATATTCATACCACACAGTGCACACATTCAGCATGCTTACACAGCAGCTCCACACCACTAATGCTGCAGCAACATCAACACAGATTGCCAGCTCTTCATCACAATGCTTCAAAATAGGTACACTATATTCATTTAGTAATTTAGCTACCTTACAATTTCATTGCCGTCATTTTTTGACGGGCAATTCGCTAGTACATTAATAATGGTGGATGTTGAAAATTCCAGTGAAATTGGACAATCATTCTTTAAGCAATGAACTCTTTTATTTTTGATGTAGCATAGTTTTTACAAATGGTATTCCTATGTCATTTTTTCTGTTCTTTTAATGCATGTCTCTCAAAATGTTTTGACATCCTCCAAATGTTCTTCTAACTTACAAGTCTCTCCAGATAAATGTATTGGTCATATCTGTTGTCACAACCCAAAGACCAAGAAGACCAATCCTACCGACAGGATGTCTAGGTTCCTTATCCTCATACACAGGATAGCTAATTTGGAGACATTAATTTGCATTTTCGGGACCAATTTGCAGGGTCTCATGACGAGTTATGGGTACCATGAAAGGTTGCATAAATTAATTTCTGATTAAAACAAATAATAAACACCTTCCCTCTGACTATGCATATGTGTCCCAAACAGAGCATGAACTTTATTTTGCAGTACATATTTTTATACAGTGTTTGTAAGAATCACTAATGGACCACTTCCCTTGGTAAAAAAGGTTTGACACCTTTTTCTGCCTTTGAACTACCCCACGTGGGCCTGGGCTGTCTCCAAGGATCTGGTGCCAGCCTGTCTCCTTCTCCACTTAGGTCCCAAGAGGTCTAAGTCCCAGTGAGTTTTTGGGAACTTGGTTGTTGGGTCTATCCACTCCCTAGCCAATCGCACCTTGGTTAGTGATAGCTTTGTTGAATGGGAGGGGTGTCATCTAGGGGGATTGGAGAAGCTCCGGAGCGTATCTACTTTTAGGAGCCAACTTTGGTTTCCTTAACAATTTTAGCAATTCATTCACCCTATTAGATTGAATTGGGGGTCACAAACAATGACTATGATCAAATACTTCCTAATTTGTAAGTACCAAAGGGGTATCACTTGCAAAGAACTTGACACCTCTTGACCTTTGTCTGTTGAAACAAGTGTTTCTATTGCTTTTTTGATAGCCTTGTTAAGAATACCTGATGACAGCCTGTGGATCTCCCGTTGAAGTCTATGGAGCCTAATTTACCACTTTGCTCCCAGTCCCAGTGCTGTGCTCACTGGGTATCACATTTGGCTACTGTAAATGTCTATTGGATGCCCTTAATGTGGTGCTAACACCAAAATGTTTGTATTAGCCTAATGCAATAAATACACCCAAAAATACACTCAACATTTAAAATAAGTATTTGCAAAATGAAAAATGTATCCTCGTGCCCCATAGGCTCACATGGCCTGGTGAAAAGGGATCCAAGGGACCCAAAGCATATAACCAGGGCTTTGGGGAAGAAGATCACATAATAACACAAGTCAGCAAATTACATAGTATTTTCAAATGCTGTTATGGCTATTATAATAGCTCTTGGGTCAGGTGGCTAGTGTCCATCAAAGTCCTGTTGCCAGGTTCCAAAAGTCCATAAGTCCTGGAGGTTCATGACATCTGTCAGGTAGGTAGGTACCATATGATCCATAATAGAAATGTCAAATCCTCATCAACTAACTAGTATCAGAAAACATTACAAACAGATCACAAAGCAGTGTGAAATCACAATGAACAAACTTGCACAATGATACATTTGACAAAATAAACTTAACTACTGGAATAAATATATAAAAAAAATAGATATATCTAGTTGAATCCTGTTGCTTTTCTTTTTTTTTCCACATCTCTGGCAGATTAAACAATTGAAAAAACTGTTTATATAGTGTGAGAATGTAAGGAGAAATCGGGGGCAAATCATAGAGGACCGGTACATAAGCCATAGGCTGTACCGCTCCTTGTGTCCAGCTCTCAAAGAGTTAAGGCACTTGACTCCTCCTGGTCCAGTGCTACACAACAAAAACCCCAGGAAGTCCCAGTAAGGAGAGGGGTGTGGGCTGCTGGAGAATATCGCTAATTAGGCTCTGACCTGGGAGGTGTGAGAGCTAAAGCCAGAAGCTGAGGCCTAGCAAGGAGACCTGCTGTGTACCAGAGCCTGAGAGAGAGACCACTGTATTCCAGAGTGGGTTCACAGAAAAGACTTCTGTGGTATCGGAGATTTTCCACTGAGCAAGGATTAATGAAAGACCCCATCCCTAAGAAGCTGAATGCAACAAGGGATAAAAAGGTTGGTGACAGATACATGTTTTCACCATATGAGGATAAGAAGCACAAAAGCCCCAGGGAGTAGAGTGCGTTGAGATTAAGTAATAGTCCCTCATCCCCAGAGGGTGACAAGCGTCCCTGGGGCGAAGCATAAGGGAGAGAAGGGTGGGCCCTATGCTTCACCCACCATAGATAAGAGACTGTTTGTTTCCTAGCCACAAGCTGGCATTTTCAACCAAATAAGAGACTGTTTGTTTTCTAGCCACCAGCTGGCATTTTCAACCGGATAAGAGACTGTTCGTATCTTGGCCACTAGGTGGCACTCTCACCAGTCTCAAGGACTAATCGTATGCTGGCCCCAAGGGGGCAGTCTCCCCAGCTTAAAGGACTGTTGACAAGCTGGCCACAAGGGGGGGGGGGGGGGGGGGGGCAGTTCCCAAGTTCCAGGACTGTTTACAAACTGACCACCAGGTGGCAGACTCCCCAAGTTTAAAGGACTGTCTCAACCTGGCCACAAGTTGGTATTCTCCCACCTCACGGAGAAGTAGCTATTTATTTTTCGTTATTTTAAGCAGAGCTACGGCTACCGCTGTTATTTTTCTTTCTGTAAATAAACCGATTTGCTACACTTCCAAGAAGGTATCAGCCTTTGATTTAAAAACCCACCGCTATACGCGGCCATCCTGATCACAATAGTTTAAAAAAATCAGGTGTTATGATTGTAAAGTCTGAAATGTTTTGTTCTAGTAGTTTAAGTAATTCCTCTTATTGGAAGGGATACTGGAGACACAAATTTACTTTCACGCATTTTTAGGAACACGTTATTATGTTACAAAAATTTTACTTTGTTTGAAATAAGACAATGTTCTTTTAATCCATGCACAAATTGCTTTTGAAACAAAGTACCTTCTCAAAATATTTCTTCATGTATTAGGTTCAGTTAGTAAATACAATAGCTGGTTTCTCCATAAAGCTATATAACTGTACTGGTTCAGCGAACATTTATGTCCATCCATGCAACACTAGTGCAGGTATAAAGGAATTGAGGCCAAAGTGCTCCTGTTGATTGACAACACTCCAAGCCACCCTACCAAATTGTCTGAGGTTCATTACTGCATCCCAGTAGAAGTAGATTTCCTGCCGCCCAACACTATTTCACACATCCAGCCAATGGATCATGAGGTCATTGCGACCTTCAAGGCCTTTTATCTCCTTTTATCTTCACAGCACATTCTGCCAGCTCGTTGACAAAACAGACAGCAAGGACAAAGAATCCATGATGGGTTTTTGGAAAAAGTATACCATCATGCAAGGCTATAAGTTTTTGTCCTGGAAGGAAGTGATACAGCATTGTCTAAAAGGAGTTTGGAGGAAGATATGGCCAGAGCTACTGTATGTGCAGATGTGGAACCAGAAACGCCCATCATTGACAAGATTGTAAACCTGGTCAGTACAGCTGGACTGGGAGATTCAAATGCCCAGGAAATTGAGGAGTTGGTGCAAGCTTCAGACGAGAGCCTTACAAACGAAGACCTGCAACAACAGGGAATTCAGAAAGTCCAGAAAACAGTGACTCTGACACTGAGGAAGCAAAACAACGTTCCACTGAGTTCCTCACCAAAAGTTTGCTGTCCATCCATGACATTTTGGATGACTTTGTGGCCAATGATTTGCATAGTGGTAAGAGCAAAAATGTGTGATGCTGCATTCTTGGGGCAGTGTCTTGCTACCAGATGGCAGTAGATAGCAAAGACCTGTCCTTGGTCAAGTTTCTGTCCAAAAAAACAGGACGAGCCTGAAACTTCCACATTTACCATTTACAGTGGACTGTTTAGTTAATATTATTGTTTCTTTAAATGTTATTTTAAAAAAAGGGTTCAGTTTGTGGTGTTGTGATATTTGCTGTTTCTTAAATGTTTATATAAAGGCAAAAAAAGTTTGAAATTTCAATTGCTTTTGTGTATTTTTAAAAAAGACCCTTTTTATCAATGTTTTGCTTCGCACTCCTATTTCCCAGAACCTCTCTACAGCGTTAAATGGGGTATTGCTGTATTTGTTATTAAAATTTCAGAGCTTTAGAGCTTTAGCAATTCCTTAAAATGATATTTTTACAATATATTTTTTATTGATTTGAATGGAATTAGTGTAATACAGTTTAGAATAGGTGTACACGTATAAAGAACATATGTAAAGAACTCTATAACAGTACCCAGTCTCTGACAGAAACCAGTGGGCTGGAAAAGGGAGAATGGGAATATTCAAATAGATGCAGACCCAAACAAAACATCATAATATGTATTATGTTTATTTAACTCACAATATAAAGCGTACTTTCTCTTTCAGATAAGGGCAAGATACATTGGTCTTCATTTACTAACCAGATATGGGAATGTGGAGTTCTAGATCATTCACAGCTCCTCCCCTTATAGCCAATAAAGAATGTGTCCCTGCCAGGGAGGCACACTTAGGCAGTTGATTTATTTGCACAGTTATAAAGCCAGTCAGGACTGTGTAGAGACTTTAAATGTATATATACAACCCTTATTTGCTGTCAACATGATGCAAATAAATGCACAAGCCTTATTCCTTGTTTTACTAGTCAGAAGTAAATCACAAATTTGAATTGTTACAATTTTTACCATAACATAGCAGATGTCTTTGGAAAATTAAAAACATAGGTCTATATGGTAAAGAACATTTGGCCCATCTAATCTGACCATTCACATATCTAGCTGGAAAAATGGGTGTAATTAATTCTCAAAATACCCTAATGTATATCTCAGGCATTTTATTTAACATTGTTACTTTCAGCTATAGCTTGGAAAGTTCTTTTAAAATTGAACTCAGTAATGCAAGAAAATATATTATTCTTTGATGCAAGCTTTTAATAAATGCACTCTCATAACGGAAAAAAGCAATTTCCATCTAATTCTTAAATCAGCAGGAAATTCCTGTTAATAACATTTCTGTTGCACTTCAGCTCATCTGCTTTTAGCTAGCTCAAGATTGTATACCTTATAGGAAAAGTTGATCCAAGAGGGTTGAACATTTCAGGATTTCCTTGTGTATAGGTCAGCCACTGCTTCAGCCATTATGTCTGACCTGTGCAAAGAAGAAAAATCCTCAAAATCCTCATATATGTTAGGTATTCATTCAGCATTTCACTCAGTTCTGTTCTGTGAAATGATTGTAATGATGGCAAAAATATAAAAAGTTTCAGTGATTATAGCACCAGCAAATAATTAAACTGGCATCGGAATAACTGAATAATATGATTAGTATCTATTATAATATTTTTGTACAGAACAAGCTGATTCCATAGTGCTAGAGTACAACAGTTGATTTTAACATACATTTGAAGACATTATAGACGTAAGGCAACACATTATATATATAAAATTGGTATAAAGCTAGATGAGAATTGTGATCTAAAAAGGGCTTACAATCTATGGGAGAGCTTACAATCTAAGAAAACTTGTAGTTTAGGGTATTTTTCAAAATTTGCTGTGCAAAGGACAACATAAACACTGTCACAGTTGGTTTCATCTTAAAAAGTATGAAAAACTGGCTATACTTTGTATCAGTCATTTTTCTCTAGAGTAAATATTACCTGTGTTTGGGGGTGGGTCTAATTGCATTGGGGAACGTTGTTTTGTGCAACAGAGATAGACAAGCAGAAAATACTAACTAGGATATCAATGCAGCTGATTAGTATTCAGGATCAATCCAAATAACATTACATATCTCTAGTTTGTTTCAGTTTAGGAACAATTTACAGTCAGTTTTTCATGCTCTTTAACTTCCCACTGTTAAAAATGAGTTAACTCGTATTGCAGTCACTTTCCAGTCACTTTATCTCGGCATTAACACTTTAACACCTCCTGGGCGAGGTGCTGGGAGAACTGTAGAATATAGAGGGGAAGGCTGGGGGAGGTGATGGGGAAGGTCAGGGAGGAATGAAGCTTTGGGTTAAAAACAAAATATATATATATATGCATGCATATGAAGGTTTATGCAAGCAGTTTGAATGTTTGTAGAATAAAACATGTTATTTGCACAGAACTGAAAACGTGATTATGACCAGGTAAAATTACTACCCTCTAAATTCTCTAAGTTTTGCAGAAGCTGTGGGTTGCTTCTTTGAAGGCCATCATTAAATTTTTTCCCACATACATATCGGAGGATTCAGCGAATTATTCAAAGCCTCAGTGAAGATTAGTGGTTCTAGTTGGTATATCTTCTCTCAATCCAATATTTATTTAAAGCATTAAACATACTGTGCTATATTTATCAAGTTTTGTAGTGGATGCAAATTGCTTCCCTGAGGCTTAAAAAGGCAAACTTCCCCAGACATAGCTGTAGGAGACAGATATAGCTATAGTAGACACTCTGCAGCTTTCTACTTTATAGTCCCTTTAACTTCCTGTATAGTAGTGAAACATCTTAATATAATATATAGGGTTGGACAAAAATATCTGACACATAGGACCAGTCTGGCTGTTTCTATGAGCTCCACTCCTTTCATTCCCGATGAGAGGCATCTCCGCGTATAATATACCATATATACTCGAGTATAAGCCAAGTTTTTCAGGCCTTTTTTTATGGCTGCAAAGGGCCCCATCGGCTTATACTCAAGTCTCTTTCTTCCCGTGTCTCTCCACCCCGTGTCTCTTCCCCCCCCCCTCTCCCTCGTGTCTTTTTCCCTCCCCCTCCCTTATCATGCTCCTCATCCTCCTTCTTAACCCTCCTCCTCATCCTCAATTCCCTTCCTCATCCTCAATTCCCTTCCTCATCCTCAACCCCCTTCCTCATCCTCAACCCCCATCCTCATCCTCAATCCCCCTCCTCACATGCACCTTCACGTCATTAGCATTGGCAGGGTCCCGACGCAGACGGAAGACGCGCGGAGGAGCGGATGAGCAGCTGCTGATGAAAGGTAAGTGAGGGGAAAGGGAGAGGGGGAGGTAATTAGAAAGGGGTAAAGTGAGGAGGGGAGTTGAGGAGGGATGATGAGAAGGGATGATGAGGGGGGGTTGAGGGGGGGGGGTTGAGGTTGAGGAGGGGGCTTGAGGTTGAGGAGGGGGATTGAGGATGAGGACGTGGGTTGAGGATGAGGAGGGGGTTGAGGGGGGTTTCAGGATTAGGAGGGGGTTGAAGAGGGGGTTGAGGAGGAAGGATGAGGAGGGGGGTTGAGAAGAGAGGTTGAGGAGGGAGGGTGAGGAGGGGGATGAGGAGGGGGGTTGAGGAGAGAGGTTGAGGAGGGGTGGTTGAGGAGGGTGGTTGAGGTTGAGTAGGGGGGTTGAGGAGGGTGGTTGAGGTTGAGTAGGGGGGTTGAGGAGGGTGGTTGAGGTTGAGAAGAGAGGTTGAGGAGGGGGGTTGAGGATGGGGAGGTGGTTGAGGAGGGGGGTTGAGGAGGAGGTTTGAGCAGAGAGGATGAGTAGGGGGGTTGAGGAGAGAGGATGAGGAGGGGGGTTGAGGAGAGAGGATGGGGAGGGAGGATAAGGAGGGGGGTTGAGGAGAGAGGATGGGGAGGGAGGATAAGGAGGGGGGTTGAGGAGAGAGCATGGGGAGGGAGGAGGAGGAGGAGGAGTGGGGTTGAGAAGGGAGGTTGAGGAGGGAGGTAAGAGAGAGGGTGAAAGGGACACAGGGAAGGGAGAGGGGGGAAGAGACACTGGGGAGGGAGGGAGGGGAAAGAGACACAGGGGAGGGAGAGTGGGGAAGAGACACGGGGGAAGGAGAGGAGGGGAAGAGACACAGGGGAGGGAGAGGAGGGGAAGAGACACAGGGGAGGGAGAGGAGGGGAAGAGACACAGGGGAGGGAGAGGGGGGACACAAGAAAGGGGCACAGAGGGCACACAAGAGGGACACAGGGGGCAGCACATTTCCCACCCTCGGCTTATACTCGAGTCACTACGTTTTCCCAGTATTTTGTGGTAAAATAGGTGCCTTGGCTTATACTCGGGTCGGCTTATACTTGAGTATCCACTACAGGCCCCTAACAAGAGTATCTCTTCTCCCCCTGTCAATAGCCCTGCTTGTGAAACTTAGTGAATCTGGAGTAATATATCAATTAACAATAACTTATACATCGATCTACATTTAGTAACAAATATTCATAAAATAATAAGATAACTCACTATAATTACTTTTTATATAATTACTAGAATATTGCCCGTCAAAAAATGACGGCAATGAAATTGTAAGTGAGCTAATGCTGTTTGGTGTGTAATAATGAAATATATAATACATTAATAAATGAATATACTTGACCTATTTTGAAGCATTGTGTTGAAGAGCTGTCAATGTGTTTTGATGTTGCTGCAGCATTAGTGGTGTGGAGCTGCTGTGTAAGCGTGGTGAATGTGTGCAGTGTAATACTGTGCGTGCGCAAGACAAAACCGTTAGCGTAGTAGTGTACTTCCGCATTGGCGTAAAATGGCGGGTAAACTGTGGTATGCGTCTTCGCGGATTATCCGTAGGTGCTTAGGGGTGTTTTGCGAGTTTCTTGTGGAGTTTTGCGAGTGTGTTGTGGTGTTTTCCGTGTTTAGAGTGCTGTAGCCTCGTTTTCGTTTTGTTCGTCGGCCATTTTTTCTCTCGCTTAGCGATTTTATTAGTGTCTAAACTCTTTTATTTTTATTTAAATGAAGGTGTAAGTTGCTTTTTTGAGGTCCTGGATGCTCCCTCTTGCTGTAGGTAAGCTTGTTATGTATGCGCTGTGTGTATTTATTGTGTTGTAATATTCGTGAGTTGCGTCTGAGTGTTGCAAGGTCGTAATGTGTGTTAACGTGTGTCGTATGTTGTTTGCGTTGCGAGGTAAAGTTTGCGAGGGTCGTAATTGGTGTGTCGTGTTGTTTGCATTGCCACGTAAAGTTTGCGAGGGTCGCAGTTGCTGGCAAGGAGCACCTTTGGCGCTCCATGCCAGCAACTGAGGCCCTCGCAAAGTTCAAGTCGCAACCCAAAGAGCATGACACACACATTACGACACTCGCAAACAACATACGACACACGTTCACACACATTACGGCTTAGCAACACTCGGACGCTACTCGCGAACATTACAAAATTAAAAACACAATACATACACACACCACATACATACAAAACTTACCTACAGCAAGAGGTAGCATCCAGGACCTAATAAATGCAACTTACACCTTCATTTCACTCAAAATAAAAGAGTTTACACACGAAAATATTTGCTAAGCGAGAGAAACAATGGCCGCCGAACAAAACGAAAACGAGGCTACACACGCAAACACCATACGAGACACGTTACGACACATTACGACCTCGCAAACATCGGACGCAACACGCCGACATATAAACATTTACAACACAATAAATACACACAACACACACATAAAAAGCTTACCTACAGCAAGAGGAACCATCCAGCACCTCCAAAAAACAAGTTACACCTTCATTTAAACACAAAAAAAACACTTTACACACAAAGAAAATCGCTAAGCGAGAAAAAAAATGGCCGACGGACAAAACGAAAACGAGGCTACAGCACTCTCCACACTTAAAAGACCACAACACACTCGCAAAACACCACACGGAAATCGAAAACCACTACGAGGCACCAACGGAAAATCCGCTAAGACGGACAACATATAGAAGCCGCCATTTTATGCAAATGCGGAAGTACACGACTACGCTAACGGTTTAGCCTCGCGCACGCACAGTATTACACTGCACACATTCACCACGCTTATACAGCAGCTCCACAACACTAATGCTGCACCAACATCAAACAAGGTTCACAGCTCTTCAACACAATGCTTCAAAATAGGTAAAGTATATTAATTTATTAATTGATTACATGTTTACTATTACACACAAAACAACATTAGCTCACTTACAATAACATTGCCGTCATTTTTTGACGGGCAAGTCGCTAGTTAATAATAATAATCTAACTCACATTGTATTATATAACATTGTATTATGTTCATACCCTCTGCTCTAAAACATATTCACCATAATATTTGCCGACCCTTTATAATTATCCAAGCAGTGGCATAGCTAGAGTTTTCGCTGCCCGGGGCTGTCCCTGAGTTTGCCCCCCCCCCGGTGCCACACACGCACATACACACATAATTTATTTTTATATATACATAATTTGGATAACAGGGAAAGCAAGATATTTCCAGAAAAAAACATTTACTTCTGCTTCATAGACTATTTTAAAGTTTTTGATCACAACAAAATGTGGCAAGTTCTTAAAGAGATGGGAGTACCAGATCATCTCATCCTCCTCCTGAGGAATCTGTATGTGGAGCAAGAAGCCACGGTCAGAACTGAACATGGAACAACAGAAAAGAAAAGGAATTATACGAAGAGTATAGACTATAGCCATGAAATGAAAGGATGTTTGCATCTGAGGAGGAAAACTATGGCAAGTCTGGACAAGCTAGTTAAATGTAAAGATATTAAACTATAAACAAAGGTGCATATAGTTAGAACTATGGTATTCCCAGTAGTAGCATACGGATGTGAGAGCTGGACCATAAAGAAGGCTTCGCGCCGGAGAATTGATGCCTTTGAATTGTGGTGTTGGAGAAAACTACTTAGAGTCCCTTGGACTGCAAAAAGATCCAAAAAATCAGTACTTCAGGAAATCAAGACAAACTGTTCACTAAAAAGTATGATCATGAGGCTGAAGCTCAAATATTTTGGGCGTATTATGAGAAGACAGGACTCCCTATAGAAGACTTTGATCCTGGGAGAGATTGAAGTTTTAAGAAGACAGCTTTTTGTCAATACTGTATATCCCCAAACCAGCAGCCACTTTGTACCCTGCACTCTTATTACAAGTAGAGTCTGGGGCTAGAATATTTACTTTGGATACATGGTTGGCGAGTGACTCCAAAAAATTATGCAGCAAAGAATTTTGGTAAAACAATTTTATGCCGATAAGAGAAAAATAATTTCTAATTAAGTCTTGTTTCCTTTCATCTTCAGCAGCTCACGTTGTGTCTATGTACAATTGAATCAAGACAAACTGTTCACTAGAAGGTATGATAATGAGGCAGAAACTAAAATAATTTGGGCATATCATGAAAAGACAGGACTCCCTAGAGAAGACTGATCCTGGGAAAGACTGAAGTTTCAAGAAGAAGGGGACGACAGAGGTGGAGATGGATAGATGAAGCAATGAACATGAGCTTGAGGGAGCTCAGAGAAGCAGTGGCTGACAGATGTACCTGGCGTGCGGCAGTCAATAAGGTTACAGAGAGTCGGACATGACTGAACGACTACACAACAATAACAATTTATTAACAAGTGCAACAGGCAGTGGTTTTGCTAATTTTCACAAATTGAAGTTTAAATGTATCATTCAACAGTGGAAGCATGCTACTAAAATAGATATTTTGCAATCATGAATGGTTAGTTAATGTAAACTCTAATAAGAAGTTGTTTTTTTGTAAATAATGTAATTATTGTAATACTTTATAAATTAAATGAAAATAATTCTTAATATAATGAATTATGAATGAACAATAATAAATGTACACTGTAAATAATATATATACTATAAATATTGCAATATGTGTGAGTGGGAGTGTTGGTAGGTTACATAATATTATTGATTATATTCAGTAATTATGTATAACTAACGTGTTGCTTCCTGGCATTCTGCATTGCTATTGGCATATTAATCATATGTAAGTAGATGGTCAGTGTCAGAAAACTGAAAATCATCACTGTACTGTATGTAATTTTGGTGACTATAGAACTGTTTTTTTTGTGCATAAGATAACAAATCAATTATAATGGAAACTGGAAAATGGTTAATAAAGTACCTTGTGTATTAGTTTATTCATAGTACAAGTACAAGCAAGAGTAGTAGATGCTCAACCTCTATGCACCTATTGACAAGTGAGTGCAACATTACAGTGATTAAAACTTAACATGGATTCCATCTACCTTTATTTAAAAAATAAAATAATTGTAAAAACCAATTACTGGCAAGGCACTTCATACAAAAAATTTTGAGTCATAGGGGATGACTGAATAGTTTCAATAGTCACTTCATCAACAGAGCACAATTGTGTAAAATGAATTTAGTGCCTCATACCATAAGAGCTCAAGGCTTTGACATTTTACATTATGCCAAGTGCCACAGTCTGTTAATAAGTAGGCGTGTGTCTTTGCATGGCGGTGGAGGAAAAAACAAAAACAAACAGCCTTATTAAATTGCGATTCAGTGAATTTAAAAGGGCTCTATTTAAGCACACAGCATATTTTATTTACAGAAGTTTTTAGTTAGTGAAGACATTGCTTTTGGATAGAAGTTCATTAACTATAAACTTCTGTAAAAAAATATTCTGTGTGCTTAAATAGAGCTCTTTTACATTTACCGAATCGCAATTTAATAAGGCTGAAACTTTCAAAAAGAACATTCAAAACTGTTCTTTGCAGAAATTAAAATGTCAGTCAGTTCATGGGTCCCCATGGTAAAACAAATTTTTGTTGAAGCTCATAAAACTTTGTAGGCAAACGTTGTTAATTTATGCAAAACACTGATTAGGAATATGGGAAAGCAAATGCTTACAACAAAATATTAATCAGTAAAAAACTGACTAGAGATTAATTGTTAAATTGAAACAAAATTATTTACTGCATAATATTTTTGGAGTCACTCACCAACCATGTATCCAAGGTACATATGCTAGTCTCAGACTCTACTTGTAATAAGAGCACAGGGTACAAAGTGGCTGCTGTTTTTATAGTTAGAACTATGGTATTCCCAGTAGTAGCATACAGATGTGAGAGCTGGACCATAAAGAAGGCTGCGTGCAGGAGAATTTACGCCTTTGAATTGTGGTGTTGGAGAAAACTGCTTAGAGACCCTTAGACTGCAAAAAGATCCAATAAACCAGTACTTCAGGAAATGGAGACAAACTGTTCACTAGAAGGTATGATCATGAGGCTGAAGCGCAAATATTTTGGCCGTATTATGAGAAGACAGGAATCCCTAGAGAAGACTCTGATGCTGGGAAAGATTGAAGTTTCAGGAAGACAGCTTTTTGTCAATACCGTATATCCCCAAACCAGCAGCCACTTTGTACCCTGCGCTCTTATTACAAGGAGAGTCTGAGGCTAGAATATTTACCTTGGATACATGGTTGGTGAGTGACTCCAAAAAAATGATGCAGCAAAGAATTTTGGTAAAACTATTTTATGCCGATAAGAGAAAAATAATTTCTAATTAAGTCTTGTTTCCTTTCATCTTCAGCAGCTCACGTTGTGTCTATGTACAATTGAATTTCAGGCTCTTTGTGCATAGGATTAATTATTCCGACTAATTCTAGTAAATTAAAAGAAAAGACTATTATTTCTTTATAATACAAAACTTTGTGTAGAGCAGTTATATTTTGAACTGTTTGCAATGTATACTTTTAGATGTAAATTTGGCAGATCAACTGAAGAAAACTGGCTGCACAAGAATGATTTTATGTCTTTGGAGTAAAGACACACTGACATAAGGTATAACATACTTTGTTCTTACCTCAAAGGCTTATTTCTCCTCCAATGAAAGAAGCAAAATGGAGTTTTTTGGCTTTGAGAGCTACGAGGGACCACTGGTTTTCAGGAATCAAATCCAGTATTTAATCTGTACCTCTGCTGGATGCTAGACAGGCAACGCAACATGACAAAACCAAATGAAAGTTTCCAGCAGGGTACTTGATTGGACTGAGCTAACATGATTTAATGACAGTTCTCTAGTTATTTGAATGATACAAATGTGTCTAACTTGCATAGTGTTATTTTTCTTGTTCAAGATTGAATATAACATTTTCAAACTGTGCATATTTCATTTTTTAAATAACTTTTTTCTACAGGAACATAGATTTTTTTTTCTGTCCTTATCTGCCGAAGTCATGTTGAGAAATGTACATCTTTATTTGGGCATAACTCAATATGTACGCAAAATAAATCTGCCATGAAAGAGAAGTGCTTTGATGAAAGTTTGCCTCTTTTTGGGGAGTAATGTATTTTCTTAGTTTCTATATCATGCATTATTCTTTATTCTCTATATTTATATTTCATGATATTTAAGACTCTATAACTGTTTATAAAATGTTTCACAATTCTCTCTCTCTCTCTCTCTCTCTCTCTCTCTCTCTCTCTCTCTCTATATATATATATATATATATATATATATATATATATATATATATATATATATATATGTATGACACAGACTAATATGGACTGTTTTTTATATAATCTAAATATTTCGGTTTATTATATTAGAACTAAGCAATGCTATCCAAAATAGCACATAAATCTGCCAACTATGTGGCAAGATTTTTGATGTTTGATGCACTAAAAATAACTAGAATCTAGTATATTATATTTATGCTAACTATAGAATATCTTTATGTTTTGAACATACAAGGATCATTGCAGGCAATTATTTAAAATATATCACTTTGAAGAACTACACATAGCCACTACACCTTTTTTTAAACAAGTAAAAAAAGACTATACTATATTATCTTTTATTTGCATTTTTGTTGCTGTGAAACATACCATTTTGGTTTCTGCTGATCAGCTTCCTGAGGTGGGAGAAGACTTTCAATGGAGAAAAAGTGCACAATGTGAATTTGGAATCTGCAAATGCCAGTGCTTTCATTAGGACTAATGAATAGTTCATTACTTTATAAGGACACACACTATCAAGCAGAATATATATAGATTGATGGTAAATATCCCATGTAAACTCTAAAAAAACTATTCCATGCTGCCAGTACATCTGATATATTCACTATTCGACATTTGTTTTTTACCTATAATTTGATTTTATGGCTCCCATAAGCAATCTACCATAATCCTATGTTTTCCAGAAGCTCGCATTGTGCTGAATCCTAATTGTAAACCCCTATGGACAGCTGTTACTGAACAGCTACACTACATTTAAGGCCATACCATTACTTTCCACGCTCTTAGTTTGGAAAGGTTTATAAATTAATAAAATATGTCACCTCGGCCTATGACCATGGGGAGGGGTGTGCTGGTCCCCCCTTTCCACATCCCCTTGTGCTTTACTGTGAGCTACTATTAATTCCTCCTTACCACCCATGTCCGTTTATATTATATACTTCTTATGGACCACTATAGGGCCTCTAACAATAACAAAGAGGACCCTATGGCATTTAAAAGAAACCCAATACCATGGGGGTACATAGGCACTCCCATAATATGTTAACCCCATACCATGGGGTCCCACTAAACTCCCATGGTTGGACCTCCATGACATCCTTATCTCTACTATACTGGTTCCTGGGAACCCCCATGTACTCTATTCCCCTCATGGGGCTCCAAAAGGACTTACATAAACCCTAACATTACCACTACACAGCCTACACTAAACTGAATACAAAAGGGAGGTTTACAGCTAAAGAAAATACCCCCCAAAAAGAGTTACACAAAAAAAACATAACAATATATTATTATTATTAAAATATATCTGGAGGGGAAAGAAAGTCCGCTGCTGAAAAGAACAAAACAGCATATGAACCTGAAACATAAAGAACTTTGATATCCTGGCAATTAGTGAACCTAAATGGACTGCAATGAAACTAGTCGTCAAATGAACTGTAGTGGTCAAGAATGCCACAGAAAAAATAGAGTAGCTATCATAATCAAAGAGTGGCCAAAGTGTTCAGTTACAACCCCAAAAAATTACAGAATTATTAAAATTTGAATTCAAGGTAAGCCATATAACATCACAGTGATCCAAGTATATGCTCTGACCATAGATACTGAAGAGGCGGAAATTCGACAATTCTATGAGACTATTCAACACCTCCTAGATATAATACCAAGAAAAGATGTTAATCTCATCATAGGTGACCATAATGCTAAATAACTGGCAAGTTTGACCTTGGAATACAAAATGAAGCTCAGAGATTAGTATATTTCTGTCAAGATAACTCTCTGGTAATAGTAAACAGCCTCTTCCAATAGATTCAGTGGGTGGCATGAGACGTGTGTGCTGCCATGTGAGGGCCCAGAATGCCTGACAAATGCACGCACCAACACCAGCGCACCCAGATGCTACAGCAGTTCTATTCTTGATCTTCTCCCCATTTCTTTCTTTTCTCCATTCCCCTCCTGTCATTTCCTTCACCACTCATCTCTCTCTCCCCATTATCCTCTCTCTCCTCTTCCTCTCTATTTTGCTTCCCATCTCTCTGTATTCACTTATGTTGCCAACGGTTTAGACGTTAATGGCTGTGTGTTGAGTTATTTTGAGGGGACAGCAAATTTACACTGTTATACAGGCTGTACACTTACTACTTTGCATTGTAGCAGAGTGTCATTTCTTCAGTGTTGTCACATGAAAATGCATAATAAGTTATTTACAAAAATGTGAGGGGTGTACTAACTTTTGTGACATACTGTATGTACATTTTGTAGGTAGTGTAATCATTTTTAGTGTGTCTTTAAATAAATGATCAACAAGTCTTTACCATATATGGCCATATTCACTCTTCTTTTAGTTTGCTTTTATTGTTCAAAAGTAGATTTTTAGAAAAGGTTAGCCCTAGGAAACTGAATTATCATCGTGATAATGGTATAAACAGTGCTGACATTTTAGGTGACAGGAATACTAATAAAAATCAATATTAAAAGAGTATTACATTAACATTTATAACTCAATTTAATATTGCTTCTAAAATAAACTATAAGATTAATAAAATAAACAAATAAACTTTATAATATAACTTTAAACAAAAAAAAACATTACATCATTAGGATACTTGGGGCCTCATTCTATTAACGGCCGTAGGAGATGCGTGGCCGCAAGGACCGGCCGCAGGCTATTTGCCTATTCTATTCCCTTGCGGCCGAGGGCTCCGGCGCAAGAAAGACACGGTTGCTATTCAATTGCTATGTAAACCCTCTCGTCATGGCCGTAATTATCTATAATCGAGCCGCAGCTTACTTGCACCAAAAAGGTCCCGCTAGCACCCAATTAAGCACATAATAAAGCCATCCTGCATTTTGATGAGACGATAAAGTGATTGGAGGTGTTGGCATTCATAGCACAACATTCCCCAACACTCAAATCTGAAAATAATTTTTCGTTTAATTCATGTCAAATATCCGTGGACAAAGTCCCAAGCTTGACTTTGCGGCCGGAAAACAAGATTTACGGGCGCAGGAAAAACGCTTGCGGCCGTTTGCATGATGTGCGGCTTCCGTAAGGGGTATGGCCGTAAGGGGTATATCCTTGCAGCGCCGTCCATTTGAATAGCAAGGTAGCAGTAACTCTACACGGGGCCAGAAGATGGCCGCAAGGAATCGCAGCTTTGCAACCATTTTACGTCCGTTAATAGAATGAGGCCCTTTACATCTGACTACTTTCAGAAAAGCAGGAACATACTTTTCTCAAATAACCCCCCATTAAACATGGAGATATCTTTTAGAAGGGGTGCATTTGAGAGTCAAGATAGAGGCGGCCATTATACACCTAAGAGAGAGAAAGAGGCAGCACAGAGGCAAAGACAGCACGCAGACAGAGTGTGCGGGCAGAAACAGGGAGCGCACAGAGAGAGAGAGAATAAAAAGAGATACAGCACACAGGAAGAGCGAGAGAGAGAGAGAGCGCACAGGGAGAGTGCACAGGCAGAGTGTACAGGGAGAGAGAGAGTGCACAGGGAGAGAGACAGCTCACAGAGAGAGAGAGCACACACAGAGAGAGCCCAGGGAGAGGGAGAGAACAGAGAGAGGGTACACAGAGAGAGAGCAAGAGTGCATAGAGAGCGCAGAGAGAGAGAGTGAAAGAGCACAGTGAGAGAGTGCACAGGGAAAGAGAACGAGCGCCCAGAGAGGGAGAGAGAAAGTGCAAAGTTATAGAGAGCGCACAGTCAGAGAGAGATTACGCAGGGAGAGAGAGAATGAGAGAACAGAGAGAGAGCGCACAGAGAGAGAGAGAGAGAGAGGGCACACAGAGAGAAAGAGAGAGCTAATTGAGAGAAAGAAAAAATGAGAGAGAGAGCGCAGAGAGAGAGAGCACAGAGAGAGAGAACGCACACAAAGTGTGCACAAGCAGAGCCTACAGGGAGAGAGATAGAGCGCACAGGGAGTGTGCACACAGGGAGAGAGAGAGCACATGCAGAGAGAGCACAGGGAGAGGGAAGAACAGAGAGAAAGAGAGAGAACAGAAAGAGAGAATGAACAGAGAGATAGAGAGCGCACAGAGAGAGAGTGCACAGAGAGAGGGTACACAGAGAGAGAGCGAGAGAGCACAGAGAGAGAGCACACAGGGAGAGAGAGCGCACAGGAAGACACAGGGAGAAAGTGAACAAGAGCGCAGAGAGAGCGAGACTGCACAGAGAGAGAGAGAGCAAGAGCACACAGAGAGAAAGAGAGAGCAGAGAGAGAGAGAGCGCACAGAGAGAGAGAGAGAGAGCAGAGAGAAAGTGTACATGGAGAGAGAGAGAAAGCACACAGAGAAAGAGCACATAGGGAGAGAGAGAGTACAGAGAGAGAGGGAGCACAGCCAATTCAAGATAACAATCTATGATACCGTCATTTTTGATGGGCAAGTTACTAGTTATGATATAAAACAAAACATAGTGAAATAATGAACCAAACCACATGTATAACTAGTGGTGTATGCATTTTAATGCTGAACCACTTCTCTCCCAGGTTTCATGGGCATCTACATCCTCTCTGACATCGTCAAGCAAATATAAGGAAGGCAGAATGTGGCTTTCACAAGTGTAAGGTGTGCTTTTAGTTCATTAAAATTAACATGTTTTTGCCTGCAGGTAGAGGTAACAGTGTTCAAAACAAATTCACTTCCACCACTGGATACCTAAGATAAGCTGATAGCGCCTGCAGAAATGAAGCTCAAATGTACGTTTTATAAAAGTAATTTGATCTGTTATTAAAGGCATGTTTACGTTTTCTGGATTATTAATGCATCTGATAATGGAGAATATTTAGTGTATGAAAACATTTTTTGCATGAAAAATAAAATACCAAAATGACCATTAACAAACTCACCCTGATGTTTGCTAAATGTCTTGAGTTTGCAAGCAGGTGTTTTTGTGAGTTATCACCCCTGCATATCTCTGCTAAAATTAGCATAACATTCATAATTAATTTTGGCCAATCACAGGCCATTAATATATCTTAATACATTTTAACAATCAGTGATGGCAGTTTGTGCAGGAAGGAATCATGGAATGTGTTTTGTCCCCCAGCAGAAGGAAGCAAGAGGAGCCAGACACTGATCTGTAGGTCTCTGCAGTGAGCTGCTGCTGGCTTGAAGGTTAGTAAAGGTTAATGCAGTGTTTCTATTGGGAGGTTCACTGAGCATATGTCAGCAGCTCTGGGAAAGTTTTATTTTAACATAAAACAAGTTTGTATGTGTATAGAATGAATCAATGTAATGCGTGTTTCTGATATAAAAAGTAAGTGCTAGATTAGAAAAAGGTAAAAACAGGGACACTTTAAATAAACAAATGAAGCATGATTGAATGCGTACTATGGTGGTTATTATTCTTTATTGTTTCAGTATTGTTTGATTAAAATGTACACAACTTCAGCATTTTCCTACTGATATGATGCCTTAGAGGTTTGGTGGAAGAGGTGGTATGTCTGCTACTTGGTGTTTGAGGCAAGTTAGGAGCAAAGAACCAAATTCATATCTGCATGTCTTCTCTAAAAAATGGCCTGTACAAAATATGACCCCGGTGACACTACCTCTATATTTAGCCATGCACTTTCAATAATGCACTAGTGCTCAGATGCTGGAACTGAGTTTGTTAAGCAGCTTACCAACTATAATGTGCAGACTAGATGGACCAAGTGTTTATTAATAGTGATGTTCTATCATCTACTTTTCTCTGTATTTTGAGATATTGCCAGAAAAAAATGTGTTTTCTTCCTGTACCTCCATTCCTCCATCCATAGTCCCAGAGACTGACTGATATAAAGTTACAGTATAGTATGGCTATTCTTCTATGCTAGAATGCTAGATCTCAATACTTCTTTCGACACAATCCTTTATCCAAGTGTGTTATTTATAAAATGCTTATTAGTAATCCTTGTTCTATTTATATACATGTACAGACCACTAATATTTTTTTTAAATGGTAACAAAGATATATTTAATGCTCAGCTATAATTTTTTAGTATTTTGTGACCATTTTGCTGTGCTGACCTGCAGATAGATGGTCCTAATCTGTGTACGTACACTTGACATCTTGCATGTGGTTAATGGATTGTCCTAAACTTGTGTTTTCTAATTCACTTTACTAGAACACTGTTTTGTCTTTTCAATTATTTTTATTTAAACTATTCTGTGAATGCTGAGATACAACTAATTTATTATTTACCATAACCCAGCGGAAAAAGTCCAAATTGCTATATTTTCAACATTGTGTTATATTATTGTGGTCGCAGAACTTTTCCTCGATAAACTTACAAAATATTGTACAGAGGATATGCTATTTTTGTAATATTTTTTGTTTCATTACACTGTTTCTCTTACATACTTACAGCTCCCACTATATATATATATATATATATATATATATATATATATATACTAGCGACTTGCCCGTCAAAAATGACGGCAATAAAAACTGAAGCCTGGCAATGCTGTTTGCCACACAATGTAAGCCTCTCCCCCTCTACTTTACTGGCCTTGTGATGAGCGCCGTTGGCGCTCATCACAGGCCTTGCAATGAGCCCCTTTGGGGCTCATTGCGAGTCTCTCCCTCTGTCTACTTCCTCCCTCGTGTCTTATTTCCCCCCTCCTCTCCCTCCCTTGTGTCTCCTTCCACCTCGTCTACCTCCTTTGTATCTCCTGCCCCCCTGTGTTTTTACCTCCCTCTCCCTCCCGTGTCTCTAAACCCCTCCCCTGTGTCTCTTTCCCCCTTCTCCCTCCCATGCATCTCTTCCCCCCCCTGTGTCTCTCCCAACCCTCCCCTGTGTCTGTTCCCCCCTGGCCTGTGTCTCTTTCCCCCTCCCCCTGTGTCTGTTCCGGCCTTCCTCGTGTCTCCATTTCCCTCCCTTGTGTATCTTCCCCCCTGCACTCTCTCCCCTGTGTCTCTTCCCCCTCCTCTCACTCCCCTGTGTCTCTTCCCCCTCCTCTTTCTGTGCCTCTTCCTCCCTGTCTCTTCCCCCTCACCCTCTGTGTCTCTCCCCACTCTGTGTCTTCCACCCTCTCCCTCTGTGCCTCTTCCCTCACCACTGTGTCTCTTCACCCCTTCCTCTGTTCCCCCCCCTCTGTGCCTCTTTCCCCCTTTCTCTGTACCTCTTCCCCCCTTTCCCTCTGTGTCTCTTCCTCCCTCACCCTCTGTATCTCTCCCCCCTGTGTCTCTTCCCCCCTCTCCCTCTGTGCCTCTTCCCCCCTCTCCCTCTGTGCCTGTTCCCCCCTGGCCTGTGTCTCTTTCCCCCTTCCCCCTGTGTCTGTTCCCCTCTCCCCCCCCATTTCCCTCCCATGTGTATCTTCCCCCTGTTCTCCCTCCCGTGTGTCTTTTCCCCCTCCTCTACCTCCCCTGTGTCTCTTTCACACCTATCCCTTTGTGTCTCTCCCCCCTCCCTCTGTGTCTCTTCCCCACTCTCCCTCTGTGCCTCTTCCCCACTCTCCCTCTGTGCCGTGCCTATCCCCCCTCCTCTTCCCCACTCTCCCTCCCCTCTTCCCCACTCTCCCTCTTCCCCACTCTCCCTCTGTGCCTCTCCCCCCCCTCTTCCCCACTCTCCCTCTGTGCCTCTACCCCCCCCCCCCCCCGCTTCCCCACTCTTCCCCACTCTTTCATCTGCTCTCGTCTCTGGCGGCGCTGCGCAGCAGTTTATCATTGTCAAACTGCGATTCGTTTGAAGCGTGACGACGAATCGCAGTTAGACAATTATAATATGTGATATTTACATTCTCCACATATTGCAATTGATATAATTAGTTGAATCCTATTATAGTTGTCCCTTTTTTCTTTCCTCTTCCTATTTTCTGATTTGAGATATTATAGCAACTAAGGGATCCTCTTATTAAATAGTGTATTATAGATGCTTTCACATATTTTCTCTTTCTAAAAACATATATATATATATATATATATATATATATATATATATATTGTTGTATGAAAGGTTATTTAGCACCTTTTTATTTCCCTATATAATATTAGATATTTTTATTACACAGAAAATTAATGATGGCAGATGTTTTCAGTTGAAAGGCTTTCGTTATATCTAAATTTTGCTACATATGTTTTGTCTGGTCTTTACCCACCTACTAATTAGAATCTGTCTAAATCAAAAAAGGATGCACATTCATCTCGTTAGGCTATTAGATTTAGATCACAAATTATTCTAGCCTCAATACAAAATAGATCAATGTAATGAAAGTGTGTTTAATGGGACTGATAAAGAGGATTTTACTATGCGTTAACATACAATAGAAATAATATACTGCTTTAATAACACTCAGAGTGTAGAGTATGGATTATGAGGAGATTTATTTTAGTTTGAAATTAGAAACTATTATGCTGGTGTTTGTTTTTAATCCTATTTGCACATAATTTCTCAGCACTGCCTAGTATCATGAGATTAGTAGTAATGTGACATGTAATTTATCCCAGAGCCAGTAAAGGTGATTGAGGGTATGTAATTAAGAGGTATCTCATTATTGTAGTCAGTCAATGGGATGATTATTTGCTAAGATATTGGATGCGATTATTTTATGTAATTATATTGTAACACTTAGTGAGATTGTTTACTATATTCAGAACACTTTCATCGTACCTTAAATACATATCTACATTGTGGCATTCCAATTAAATGGTAGTCATCTGTTTAAGAAAATATATAAATCCTCAGATTCATTTTTTACTGAGATATGATTCTGTCACTTCAACTTGAGGCATTGAGAAATTGTGTCTGTTGAGATACAGCAATTATTTTCTTTTTATTCAGTTGAATTTGTATCTATTGCATTTGCAGGTATGTATTAAAAATGGATGAGCCATGCTAAAAAGCAAACTTTGGAACAGGATGGTTTTGAGATGCTATTTTTTAGTTGCACATAACATGGTTTTAGGCATGACCTTGGCAAACATTAAATAAAAAATATTCTGCCATGTGTCACAATTAACTCACCCCGATTTAACTCATACCCATGGTGCAACTTGGCTAGAATATAAAGCAGAGAGGCTTCGTACATACTTAGTGGTGAATGAAACATATTATTTTACCAACTAATAATGCTGATACCTGCTTAGTGTCAAGAATTGTTACACAGCTGAAATCTTTTTCACTTTATTATAAGTTTATGGAAGCTTTCTTATGTTGGATAAATCTCAGAAATAGGGGGTACATAACAACATAGGACTTAAAGAGGTCTCAGATCACAAGAGGGAATATAACTATTTAACCATGTTAATACATTGGAAAGAGTCATGTTCAGGAGAGCCCACTGAACTCTTGGGGAATGTTGGACTATTGGGGAGGGCCTGGATTAACATGGACTGGTATTGAGGTAATATTTAATATGAGCCATTTAATACTTGTCAATATGTGATGTAAGGATGGTACCCAGCCTTGTTTAGTATCTAAATGCTCCATTCTCCCTAGGATTATATTATTATTATTATCTTTATTTTTAAAGCAATAAACATATTTAGTAGCACTATACAGGGGTTAAGTAGATGGCAAAAACTAAATTAAGACATTACAAACAATGGAGGCCCCTGTTTTTGAGCTTAAAATCAAATGTACCTAGTGCTTGTTTCCAAAGCACCAACACAAGTTTGAAAATTTGCAAACTTGCAATATAAAGGGTTTAGGTGTGATACAAGAGGGTGATAGATGCAAGATGACACTGGGCAAGCAATTTGTTCAGTCAAGTGGTGGTGTGTTGTACTGTAGATTTTGGATGTAAGGGTTATTAAGCTGTGGAGTGGGCAACTGTGCATATTAAGGCTGAAGGTGATAATCTTTTTTAAACAGGTGTGTTTATAGCGATTTTTTAAAGGTTTAGATGCAGGACAATAGTCTAGTGGAGTGAGGCAAGGAGTTCCAGATAGTAGAGACAGCACAAGAAAAGTCTTGAAGGTGGGAGTGAGAGGAGATATAAGGGGGTGCACCGTTGAGGGCTTTATTTGTTAGGGTCATGGTTTTAAATTTGATTCTGGAGGCTATACAAAGCTAGTGGAGGGATTGACAGAGAGGAGCTGCAGACACTGAGGGCCTCATTCAATTGCGATTTGGCCAATTGAATAGGACTCTAAATAAGCACATAACATATATTTTTTTTAATACATTTTTAGTTAGTGAGGATCTATCCAAAAGGAATGTTTTCACTAACTAAAAACTTCTTTAAAAAAAAAAATGCTATATGCTTATTTAGACCCCTATTCAATTGACCAAATCGCAATTGAATGAGGCCCTGAGTGTTTAGTATGGAAGATGAGTCTAGCTGAGGCGTTCATTATGGATTGGAATGGAGACTGATTAGAGATGGGGAGGCCAGCAAGGAGGAATTGCAGTAGTTAGAGTCTATATATGATGAGAGAGTGTATTGGAGTTTTAGCTGTGTCTTCTGTAAGATTGTGATGCATTTTGGAGATGTTTTTAGGTGAAACTGACAAGATTTTGTTATAAATTTTACGTGAGTATTAAAAGAGAGGGAAGGGTCCAATAGAACCTCAAAACAATGGCTCTGGGAGGTGGGAGTGATGATTGCATGGTCAATAGTGAGATATTTGAGTAGTGAAAGCTGTAGTAGAGGGTGGAAAGATAAGAAGTTCAGTCTTAGACATGTTGAGTTTAAGTTGATGGGCAGACATCCAGGAGGATTTGCTAGAGAAGTAGTTGGCAACTTGAGCTAAAAGAGAGGGGGATAGATCTGGTGCAGAGAGGTAGATTTGAGTGTCATCTGCATACAGATGATACTGAAATCCAAAGGATTTTATTAGGGTACCAATAAAAACAAACACTCTGCAACCATTTTGGAAGAACACAAGCTGGTGGTGGCAGTGTTATGGTCTGGAAAATGTTTTCTTGGCATTGTCTGGGTCCACTCATACATTTGGAAGGTACTCTCAACTGATTGAGTTATCTATCCATCCTTGCAGATTAAGTATACCCATACATGTTGACTGTCTTCCCTGGAAAGAAAGGTATCTTCCAGCAGGACAATACAACATGTCATACGGCCTGAATTTTCTGTTAGTAGTTGGAGCAAAGCTAAGACTTCCAAGTACTTCTCTGGCCTACAGATTCCCCAGACTTGAACCCCATTGAGCACCTGTGGGACCACCTTGATCACCATGTCCGCCGTATGGGTCCTCTACCATGCACACTTCAGCGGCTGTCGGATGAACTGCAGTCTGCATAGCTTCAGATACCCTTGCCAACCTTGGAGCATCTTATTGACTCACTCCCATGCTGTCTAGCTGCTGTCTGTGCTGCGCACAGTGGTTATTCTGGATAGTAGCTGGTAATCATAATAATATTACTGGACCGTGTACAATAATCCACAATTGATATGTTGAACCCTAGAGAAGAATTGTTAGGTTAGGCTAACAATACCAATACCTGGGGTTTGAGCACACTCAGTCTTTCCCAATTTCACAGTGCTTTATACAAAAAAAATACAGCAAGAATCCTAGGGGGTAATTAGCAGCTATTGGCAATCATCACACAGATAGAAAGAGGTTTCATCCATGTTTGCTGGCTTGATCAGAAAGGCTGATGGGCAGGTATAAACCAAAACACTGAATGAACGTTTACTATAAGAAAATACATTTTTAATAACATCCAATTTATACAGTGGTTGGTATTAGATTTAGTTTTAAATTATACCATGTCTTACAGACTGTTGTTATGGCAGAGAAACATCTGAGTATTGGGGTTTCATGACTGAGAGCAAAGGTACTTTTGCAAACAAAACGATAAAGATGATACTTTTAAAGATTAATTGAGGGGGAAAACAATGCAAGCTTTCAGAGCACTATCTCTTCATCGGGGTGGTTCTCAAATGAAGTTGGATTTACAACCATACATACATACAATATTTTTGTGCAAATACAAGAAAAATAGGGAAGGAATATAAAAATATGATATGAAAGAATTTTAAACACACAATTCAAGTCAAGCCTGTATGAGAAGTCTGATTGTTTGCGGATGTCACCATAGAGAAACTCTCACATCTGTACATATATAGCAGGTTGCATACAACATTATTCAACGAGCAAATCAGGCTAATGTGAAATTGCCCAGCTTTGGTAGGCAGGGTAAATTGCATTATTAAAAATCTACTTATATTAAGCAAAAAGGCAACAAAAAAAAAATTATAACATACATTTACAGTACTTCAAGCACAACACATAATACAACTCAACTGGTATTTTGTTATAGAATATTTAAAATATGTAAATGAGAAAATATGTTATATGTGTTGTTATATCCTATTAATTAATAACAGTGGGGTAGAACGTGGCTGTGCCTACATATAGGCACTCTGAATAAGTAATGTTTGAGTGCCATCATGTATGCAATAATAAAGTGCAGATATCCTATAAAATCTTGTTTGTGAGCAGAGGTCGAAATTACAGTATATACTAAATAGAGAGATTAAAGTCTGCAGACACATTATGATATAATGTTTTCTGGTGATGATCTTTCAGCCGGAATTTTTGTTACTGATACATAAATAATTTTGTTACTGTTACATAAATAAATACATTTAATATAATAGACATCAAAAAGTCACAGGAAGGAAACTTACATAGTAATGGAGAACAACAAACAAAATGACATTCAACTGAAACTTTAAGATAGATTTACTGAAAATGTAATAATGCAATAGAAGTCCAGAAGAAAGGGACAGAGGTCCATATTCAGAACCAGGAATGCCTATGTCTGACTTACAATAACTTCCTTGACATTTACTTCCAACTTCACCCATCTGCGCAGATTTATTATTCCCCTTTTTCCAATCTCTATAGTGTTCTCTCACTTAGAGTTCATATGAGAACATATCCCAACTCTTAAAGATTTACCCTGATATAATATAGTCTCACAGCTCCAAGGTATGGCATGACCTGGCATATGTGCAATGTTTTATTGGATAAACCTTTTCTGCAGACTGTTCTATTTAATACAATTAGCACAGTAATATTTGTGTAACTGTTTAAACTGGTTTGAACAAAGGATCTATATCAATTTCATTGGCATACAGTACCATATTTCCATGCTGAACAAAATGTAATTGAAAACATCAGCTGCTATACATTTTATTTATGCTTTGAAAATGGGGCTTGGATTTAGTAATTAATCTCAGATACAGACTACCATGAGTAGATTCCTGAGAGGTTATACATATGGGTGAATAAGATTGGCCAATAAGCCAGTCATTACACACTGCTCCTTCATATACAGCCTAGACATTAGCTGGTCAGAATTATAACATTGCAAGCGTACATATTTATTATACTTCAATGAATGGGGTCCAATATATGTTATCTGACCTGACCTTTGCTCTCATATCTATGTCAAAGATAAATATTTAGGCCTAAGCGTAGCTACAAAACAACTGCAAAGGCTGTGAACTGATACAAAGGGCTATAATGCCAGTTTTACTAATAGAAAATAGAGCACATAGAAGCACTGCGAACATTGCAGTCCCCCGGATACTTAGTGAAGCTCATCCAATGAATGAAAAATAGAGGACAGTTGCATTTGCATATAGTGATTAAACTCCTTTGACATGTATTGCACTTTTTGTAGATCGAATATTGAACCTGACAAATCTGCTTTGAGAGCCTTGGCATAGTATAATTCCAGCTGAGATGTTAATATTCTTGGGATTGTACAGCAATAAATAACTATTTTTAGTACAGCACTTCTGATGTTCTGTCTTAAAAAAACACGTACTTTGAACACATAAAATAATTAAACTAGAAATGTTAAGATTGGCCTGGGGTCTGAAAGACATTTGAAACATTTTTGGGGAAGCTTTGCCATTCTGAAATTCATCGAAAATACATTTTACTTTTCTGTGATTTTGTTTTTAACAAGAATTCATGATTATTTTATTCAAATTAATATAATAAGTATTGTCACAAGTGTGCTCGTCATAACAATGGCCATATTGGTTGTGGGCAAAATTGCTCTTTTCAGCATGGAAGCTCCCTGTGAAATACGGGAAGTTTATGTGCACTGTAAGAATGTGTGGGGATGATGTCAGGTGCCAAAATAGCATAGTCCGCTTTTGGACAAACTATTGTTGAAAGCTGACTAAGGTTATTCTCATTTTCTTCCACAAACAGTACTATGCAGGTATTTTCAGATCTATTTATACAGTGAGTGAAGCAAGTATTTGATCCCCTGCTGATTTTGAACGTTTGTCCATTGACAAAGAAATAATCAGTTTATAAGTTTAATGGTAGGTGTATTTTAACAGTGAAAGACAGAATAACAAAAAAAAAAACCAAGAAAAATGCATGTCCAAAAGGTTATAAATTGATTTGCAGGTCAATGAGGGAAATAAGTACTTGACCCCTTCAACTTAGTACTTGGTGGCAAAACCCTTGTTGGCAATCACAGAGGTCCGACATTTCTTGTAGTTGGCCACCAGGTTTGCACACAACTCAGGAGAGATTTTGTCCCACTCGTCTTTGTAGATCCTCTCCAAGTCTTTAAGGTTTTGAGGCTGATGTTTGGCAACTCGAACCTTCAGCTCTCCCTACAGATTTTCTATGGGATTAAGGTCTGGAGACTGGCTAGGTTACTAAAGGACCTTAATGTGCTTCTTCTTGAGCCACTTCTTTGTTGCCTTGGCTGTGTATTTTGGAATACCCAGTCACAACCAATTGTCAATGGTTTAGGGAATGAGGTTTTCACCCAAGATTTGATGGTACCTGGCCCCGTCCATCGTCCCTTTGATGAGGTGCAGGTGTCCTGTCCCCTTAGCAGAAACATGCCCCCAAAGGATAATAATGTTTCCACCTACATGTTTGACGGTGGGGATGGTGTTCTTGGGGTCATAGGCAGCAATCCACCTCCTCCAAACACAGCGAGTGGAGTTGATGCCAAAGAGATCGATTTTGGACTCATCTGATAACAACAATTTCACCCTGCTCTCCTCTGAATCATTCAGATGTTCATTGGCAAACTTCAGACGGGCCTGTGCATGTGCTTTCCTGAGCAGGAGGATCTTGCGGGCACTGCAGGATTTCAGTCCTTCATGGTGTTACCAATTGTTTTCTTGGTGACTATGGTCCCAGCTGCCTTGAGATCATTAACAAGTGTGTAGTTCGTGGCTGATTCCTCACCGTTCGCATGATAATTGAAACTCCACAAAGTGAGATCTTGCATGGAGCACCAGACTGAGAGAGACTGATAGTTATTTTGTGTTTCTTCCATTTGCGAATAATCGCACCAACTGTTGTCACCTTCTCACCAAGCTGCTTGGTGATGGTCTTGTAGCCCATTCCAGCCTTGTGTAGGTCTACAATCTTGTCCCTGACATTCTTAGACAGCTCTTTGGTTTTGGCCATGGTGGAGAGTTTGGAATCTGATTGATTGATTGCTTCTGTGGACAGGTGTCTTTTATGCAGGTAACAATCTGAGATTAGAGGCACTCCCTTTAAGAGAGTGCTCCTAATCTCAGCTCGCTAGCTGTAAAAAAGACACCTGGGAGCCAGAAATCTTGCTGATTGATAGGGGATCAAAAACTTATTTCACACATCGACCTGCAAATCAAAGGCGCCTCACACGTGGTTAAAAACACACCCACACGCACGACTTAGAAAAGAACATTACCACTTCGGAAAAATAAGACCATAACGGCCGAACCGCATGCACCTAAAAACAGTCAAAACACAATAAATACCCACAAAAAATACATAAAAAGCTTACCCATAGCAGGAAGGGGGGGGGGGGGGGCACCCAGGACCTCTGAAAGTGAAGTTACACCTCCATTTAAGTCCAAATTCCCGAGTTCAGACACACGAAAATCCCCTAAGCCTAAAAATGGCCGCCGAAAAAACTAAAACGAGGCTCAAAGCCCAGGACTGCCCAGCCATGTACAACTTAGCCAAGAAGGGATCCGAGATAAGCTCGGAAACCCGCATGAACCCCACGGGATCCGAGAAAAGCTCGGAGACCTGCATTATCCCCGCATTAATCATGGCAGTGGGGGTCCCAATTGCACGTGATCGGGGACCCCTGCTGCAATGAAAATTGAAACTTCCTGTGTTACGGGTCCTTAAAGGACAGTAAAGGTCCTTAAAGGACCCCTTTAAAAAAAAAAATATATATATTCACTATCATGCATGGGGCTCTATACAGAGCCCCATCAACCATTAATTAACCCTGTCATTCATGGGGGTCAATACAGGCCCCCATAAGCACTTCATTAACCCCCTCACTCATGGGGGTTAATACAGACTCCCATAAACCCCTAATTAACCCTGTCACTCATGGGGGTCAATATAGACCCCCATAAACCCTTCTTTAACCCTGTCACTCATGGGGGTCAATACAGACCCCCATAAGCCCTTCATTACCTGTGTCACTCATGGGGGTCAATACAGACCCCCATATGCACTTCATTAACCCCCTCACTCATGGGGGTCAATATAGACCCCCATAAGCCCTTCATTAACCCTGTCACTCATGTGGGTCAATAAATGCCCCCATAAGCACTTCATTAACCCCCTCACTCATGGGGGTCAATATAGACCCCCATAAGCCCTTCATTAACCCTGTCACTCATGGGGGTCAATACAGACCCCCATAAACCCCTAATTAACCCTGTCATTCATGGGGGATAATATAGACCCCATAAGCCCTTCATTAACCCTGTCACTCATGGGGGTCAATACAGGCCCCCATAAGCACTTCATTAACCCCCTCTCTCATGGGGGTTAATATAGACCCCCATAAGCACTTCATTAACCCTGTCACTCATGGGGGTCAATACAGACCCCCATAAGCACTTCATTAACCCCCTCACTCATGGGGTCAATACAGGCCCCCATAAGCACTTCATTAACCCCCACACTCATGGGGGTTAATATAGACCCCAATATGCCCTTCATTAACCCTGTCACTCATGGGGGTCAATACAGACCCCCATAAGCACTTCATTAACCCCCTCACTCATGGTGGTCAATATAGACCCCTATAAGCCCTTCATTAACCCTGTCGGTCATGGGGGTCAATACAGACCCCCATATGCACTTCATTAACCCCCTCACTCATGGGGGTCAATACAGACCCCCATAAGCCCTTCATTAACCCTGTCACTCATGTGGGTCAATAAATGCCCCCATAAGCCCTTCATTAACCCCCTCACTCATGGGGGTCAATATAGACCCCCATAAACCCGTAATTAACCCTGTCATTCATGGGGGATAATATAGACCCCATAAGCCCTTCATTAACCCTGTCACTCATGGGGGTCAATACAGGCCCCCATAAGCACTTTATTAACCCCCTCACTCATGGGGGTTAATATAGACCCCCATAAGCACTTCATTAACCCTGTCACTCATGGGGGTCAATACAGACCCCCATAAGCACTTCATTAACCCCCTCACTCATGGGGTCAATACAGGCCCCCATAAGCACTTCATTAACCCCCACACTCATGGGGGTTAATATAGACCCCAATATGCCCTTCATTAACCCTGTCACTCATGGGGGTCAATACAGACCCCCATAAGCACTTCATTAACCCCCTCACTCATGGTGGTCAATATAGACCCCTATAAGCCCTTCATTAACCCTGTCGGTCATGGGGGTCAATACAGACCCCCATATGCACTGCATTAACCCCCTCACTCATGGGGGTCAATACAGACCCCCATAAGCCCTTCATTAACCCTGTCACTCATGTGGGTCAATAAATGCCCCCATAAGCCCTTCATTAACCCCCTCACTCATGGGGGTCAATATAGACCCCCATAAGCCCTTCATTAACCCTGTCACTCATGGGGGTCAATACAGACCCCCATAAACCCCTAATTAACCCTGTCATTCATGGGGGATAATATAGACCCCATAAGCCCTTCATTAACCCTGTCACTCATGGGGGTCAATACAGGCCCCCATAAGCACTTCATTAAACCCCTCACTCATGGGGGTTAATACAGACCCCCATAAGCACTTCATTAACCCCCTCCCTCATGGGGTCAATACAGGCCCCCATAAGCACTTCATTAACCCCCTCACTCATGGAGGTTAATATAGACCCCCATAAGCCCTTCATTAACCCTGTCACTCATGGGGGTCAATACAGACCCCTATAAGCACTTCATTAACCCCCTCACTCATGGTGGTCAATATAGACCCCTATAAGCCCTTCATTAACCCTGTCGGTCATGGGGGTCAATACAGACCCCCATATGCACTTCATTAACCCCCTCACTCATGGGGGTCAATACAGACCCCCATAAGCCCTTCATTAACCCTGTCACTCATGGGGGTCAAAACAGGCTCCCATAAGCACTTCATTAACCCCCTCACTCATGGGGGTCAATACAGACCCCCATAAGCCCTTAATTAACTCTGTCACTCATGGTGGTCAATACAGACCCCCATAAGACCTTCATTAACCCCGTCACTCATGAGGGTCAATATAGACCCCCATAAGCCCTTAATTAACCCTGTCACTTATGGGGGTCAATATAGACCCCCATAAGTCCATAATTAACACTGTCACTCATGGTGGTCAATACAAACCCCCATAAGCCATTCATTAACCCTGGCACTCATGGGGGTCAATACAGACCCCCATAAGCCCTTCATTAACCCTGTCACTCATGGCGGTCAATATAGACACCCATAAGCCCTTAATTAACCCCCTCACTCATGGGGGTCAATACAGACCCCCATAAACCGCTAATTAACCCTGTCACTCATGGGGGTCTATACAGACCCTCATAAGCCTCTATTTAACCCCATCAGTCCTATAAGAGTATATTAAGACCATTATGGGCCTGTTACAACCCAACATTAACACATAAGTGCCATGACGGTCCTCAAGGACTACACTGCACTATACCCCCCCAATAAAACATTAAATATCAACTAAACACCCTCTACACTAACCTATTAACACCTACACTACCTACCTACACTACCTACCTATCCCCTAATAACCCCCCACCACTCTAATTACAGAAAATAAAAAAGCCTAAAGTCACACAAAAAAACAAATCTACATTACATACAAAAAAAACTAAGTCACAAAAAATAAAAAAAGGAACATTACAGAAAAAAAAAACACATTACAATTCCCCTCCCCCACTACAGAAAAAAAATACAAATTACACACCTGAAAAGGAAATACATATAATACAAATACATACAATACAAATGCATACAATACAAATGTATACAATACAAGTAAAATGTAATACAATACAATACACCCCTATGTAATATACAATACATCCTATCTATCTAATATACATCCCCTAATCTATCTAAATAAATACCATAATCTAATATACATCCTATCTATATAATATACATCACACAATCTATGTAATATACATTAAATACTATCTATCTAATATACATCCTATCTATATAATATACTTCCCCAATCTATCTAAATACCATAATCTAATATACAATACATGCTATGCTATCTATATAAAACACATACCCCTAGCTAACATACAATAAATGCTATCTATATATAAAATAATCGAATTCTAAGCTAAAATAAAATAATTAAGACAACTTACCTTTGCAGATGTCCCTTCAGATAAGCCACCAAGAGGAAAAAAAATAGTGCAACACATTTACAGTAAATAAATAAACATTCTAAATATTCTAAACATAAAAACGATAACAGACATCCGCACTCACGGACATCCCCGACGCTAATGAGCCTCCCAGAGACTTTTCCGGAAGAAAATAGGCAATGGCACCTTTTGATTGGTTGAAAACGCTGTCTATCAAATTCACCCAATCAGGAGGCGCCAATGTGTGAGCCAATCAGAAAGGGATACACCCTAAAATCCCACTCTGATTGGATAATGCACCTGTCAATCTTTATTTAAACCAATCACAAGGTGCAGATACCTTCAGCCAATCACAATGGAATACACCCCCACAGGGTGATTGGCTGGAGGCATCTGCACATTCTGATTGGTTGCACTGACAATAGCCAATCACAATGGAATACACCCCCACATACTGATTGGCTGAAGGCATTTGCGCCTTCTCATTGGCTGTTGTCAATATCAATCAGTATTACAGCCAATGGGAAGGCGCAGATGTCTTCAGCCAATCACCCCGTGGGGGTGTATCCCATTGTGATTCGCTGATGGCAATAAAGCCTTCAGATTGGTTCAAATAAAGATTGACAGGTGCGTTATCCAATTAGCGTGGGATTTTGGGGTGTATCCCTTTCTCATTGGATCACAATTGGTGTCCTCTCATTGGCTGAATTTGATAGACAGCGTTTTTAGCCATTCAGAAGTCGCCATTGCCAATTTTATTCTGGAACACTCCGTAGGAAACTCATTAGCGTCGGGGACATCCGCGAGTGCGTATGTGTGTTGTTTTTATTTACATTTTTTTAAAGAGCGCGGATGCTTCCGGGGCAGAAGACGAGGAGGCCGGAGACATCGCGGGGAGGTAAGTACAATGTAGACTGTGTTGATTTTACTTTGTTTTATGTTTATGTATGTGTATTAATGTTATGGGGTTTTTTTAACAGGGGCCGCGCTGAAGAAGAAGGACGGGGACATGCTGGAAAGGTGAGTACAATATTTAGAATGTTTAAAATGTTTATTTATTTTATGTAAACGTGTTGTAGTAATTTTTAAAATCTTTTTTACCCTAGGTTGGTGATCTGAAGAAACATCTCGAAGGTAAGTGGTGTTAATTATTTTATTTTAGCTTAGAATTAGGGTTGTTATATAGAGATAGCATGTACTGTATATTAGATAGATTGGGGGAAGTATAGTACATAGACCGTATTTATTGTATATTAGATAGATGGGGGATGTATATTAGATAGATAGTATTGTATATTAGATAGGGGGATGTATATTACATAGGGGGATGTATATTAGATAGGGGATGTGTATTAGATAGGGGGATGTATATTAGATAGGGGTGTATTGTATTGTATTTAATTGTATTGTATGTAATTGTATTGTATTGTATTGTATTTAATTGTATGTATTTAATTCTATTATATTGTATGTATTGTATTGTATGTATTATATGTATTTCCTTTTCAGGTGTGTATTTTTTTTTCTGTAGTGGGGGGGTTGTAATGTATTTTTTTATTTTCTGTAATGTTCCTTTTTTTATTTTTTGTGACTTTAGTTTTTTTGATTTCTGTAATTACAGTGGTGGGGAGGGGGTTATTAGGGGGTAGGCAGGTAGGTAAGTAGTGTAGGTTTTAATAGGTTAGTGTAGATGGTGTTTAGTTGATATTTAATGTTTTATTGGGGGGATATAGTGTAGTGTAGTGTTTATACTTAGTGTCATGATGGTCCTTGAGGACCATCATGTCACTTATGTGGTTAATGTTGGGTTGTAACAGGCCCATAATGGTCATAATAAACCCTTATGGGACTGATGGGGTTAAATAGATGCTCATCAGGGTCTGGATAGACCCCCATAAGTTACCGGGTTAAAATGGTGTAGTGCTTACTCTTTGGGTCATGAGGGTCCTGGATGACCCTCATGGCACTTATAGTGTTATAACATGCGTTCATTAGTGTGTTAGAGGGGTCTATATAGTTGAGGCACACAGTACACTCACATTGTGTGACAAACAGCATTTCAATACTTTCTTTTATTGACTGTCATTTTTTGATGGGCAAGTCGCTAGTTTTATTATATTTTCTATTCACTCATTATAGAGGAATGAAAAAAAGAAGAAGGAGTCCTGTCAAAGATGTGACAATCCTACCCTGGAAGGGAAGTAATCGTGCATGGCTACTGAACCCCGAAGAATCAAAAATCCCAGTTGAGATTTCGGCCTGGACAACCAGGACAGTTGAAAGAAATACTGAAAGAGAAGAAAAAAACAAGGATTTCTAAAGCTCCCCCGGACATTGTTTGAGTCAAATTTTTATGATCACCAACTACTTTTGACGTCAGCAGCGTGTAGCCAATGAAATACGGCATGAGTCGTGAGCTGGCCTAGTGGGAATATAAGGTGACATGTAGGCCTTCTAGAAACATATCAACTATTGCTGGCTATTTATCTGATTTTGAAAGGAGGATGATCATTGACTTTCTGGTCAAGGGTGGCAGGACAATTTTTTTTTGTGTGCTGCTGTGTTTAAAGTGTAACATGACTGGACAAACGGCACCATTGTGAATAAACAACATCAAAACTGCTGAGTACCGAGTGCCATTGATGTCAGAGGTGAACATCAGCTGCGAAGGTGTGCAAGGGCCAACCAACATGCTACCAGACGTGTGTCTAAAATTATAGCATAGCAAACCCTATTCCGAACAGGGCTCCAAAGCAAACAGCTGGTCACTGCACTAATGTTGATGAGGGTTTATCGTGAAAAACGGCTTCAATTTGCATGATAGTACCAAATTTTGACCTCTTCTGATTATTAAAAGGTTACCCTCTCTAAAGAATCACATTTTCTGTTCCATTGACTGGATGGACGTTGGCATGTTAGGCGCAAAACTTCTGAGAACAAATACCATTGTTGAAAGAACACTTGCTGGTGGTGGCAGCTTTAAGGTCTGGGGAATGTTTTCTTAGCATTGTCTGGGTCCACTAATACCTCTGGAAGGCACTCTCAACTGATTGGGTTATCTATTCATACTTGCACATCAAGTACACCGATGCATGTTGACTGGAGCAGATGGGATCTTTCAGCAGGACAATGAAACATGTCGTACATCCTGAATAGTCCATGAGTGGTTGGAGGAGCACAATAAAGACTTCCAAGTATTTCCCTGGCCTCCAGATTCCTTGGACATGAACCCAATCAAACACCTGTGGAACCACCTCTTTTGATGGATCCTCCACCATGCACACTCCAGCAGCTGCAGTCTGCATGGCTCCAGATACCCTTGCCAACCATCCAGCATTTTATTGACTCACTTATACGCCATCAAACTGTTGTCCGTGCTGCACATGGAGGTTATTTGGGATATTATAATAATAGGACTCGACCATGTATATTGGAACAAGACTATTATGGAGGGATCTTGTATAGACAAAAGCTTAGTTCCTGTCCTGTGAAGAGGGTGGAGCATAACCCACAAGTCATTGACACCATAAGAAATTAAAATGTATTTATGTTTAACTTTTCACTATTCTTGAGTAATTTTATGTTTTGTTTTCTTTTTATGTGGGCTCTTAAAGACATTCTATATTATCTACATCTTTGCAGCATTATATTTTTCCTTTAAAAAGAGCTTCTGTGCTGTGTTTGTAATTTGAATATTAAAGTATTGCGAACCCATTTTTAATTTCATGTACCTCAAGCTAGACTAGCTTTTCAGGATTCCTGACCATGACATCTGCTATTATGGAGGACACTTTAAGAGTATATTTTCTCATCATATTTGGCACAGAGAAAATAATCTTTTAGTACTATATATATAGTTTTCTATACCAATTGAAATCAAGGCTTATGGACCAAAACCTTCATCTCAGTGAAAGTATTGTTGCCCTAAAAAATAGAAATATAGGATATATTACTTTAGATGCTGTAAGTAAATTTTATCCAGGAATCTTTCAAAACGATGTAAAAGCCACATAATTTATAGCTTTAATAAAGAACTTTGTAAGGTTGCTGTAAATAAGGCACACTTTAAGCTCTTAAATTAATTTTATTAATAGATGTAACATATAGATGAAGGTCAGTTTTCTTTCCAATTAGGAATATATTTTGTCTGCTTTGCTAAGGCTTGCATTTCTCCCCCAACAGATTTATGGAAGGAGAAACAGGTAAAATGCTTTAAAAAAATATTTATTTTAATTACAAGAATGATGTAGCTCTTGCATGCAGAACTCCTCACATCCAGTGCCGTCTTTGCATTCATAATTACGTGGTTGTTAGTACCTAATTAAAAATGTTGAAGGCTCTATAAAGAAAACAAACCAATTTTAGCAGCAGAAATATATCTTATAATAATAATTGCTATTTTTTCAGATTTGTAATAGGATTCTGGAACAGAAGGTTTTATTTTTATATAAACCAAATTTATAAAAAATACTATATACTTGATTTTTGCATGTACTGTAGTCAAATTATAGCAGCTTCCAGTATTTGAGTACATTTTTCTTGACTGTTTTACAAAAAGAGCATTTTAATTTAAATATAAAAGTCTAATAATAAAAAGGGAAATATGTTGACAAGAAATTGACTTTCATAAGTACACAATAGCCTATATAGTTATCATTTGTTATTGAAACTTAAAAAATGTTGTAGTATTTTATAAAGGAAGGCTGAAATAAATTATGCAATAGATTGACCTGAATTGATACACACTATAGATAAAATGAAATTACAATAATGATCTTGCATATTAATTTTTTACATTCTAATTTTAGACCTATTCAGTACGCATGGTAATACGTTGACACTGCAACACAGAATCAGCTTCCATAGCTCATGGAAAGATGGCAGGTAAATTGTAAAAACAATCACTTTGGAGTAATAACATTCAGAGTCACCCAGTGTTACATGATTTGAAATCCCTGATGCACTCCATACTGAAGTTGGCACTTATCAAGGTAAAAGAGATAAACAATGAATTGGTAACTAAAATACTTAATCATTGTTTATATACTAGAGTCAAAGAAGAAACAAATATTAACTACTTCTATGTCATCGATCATATTGACTAGAAAAAACTAAAATAATTATTTGGTGAAAACTTGAATGAGTGACATACAATGGCCCTCATTCAATTGCAATTTGGCCAATTGAATAGGGGTCTAAATAAGCACATAACATATTTTTTTAAAGAAGTTTTTAGTTAGTAAACATCTATCCAAAAGCAAGGTTTTCACTAACTAAAAACTTCTTTAAAAAAAATATGTTATGTGCTTATTTAGAGCACTATTCAATTGGCCAAATCGCAATTGAATGAGGGCCAATGTGAGGCACATCATGCAGATTAGAAATATCAAAACCACATGTTTTTTATGAAGTAAGAAGAACAGAATACCAATAAATATTAATGTTAATCATAGTAGGAAACAGTCCATTTCAAATTAAAAACAAATTCAAATAAAAAAAAGAAAATATATTCTGTACAGAAGGGAAAACCTTCTCTATATCTTCAATATGTTCAAAAATTGGATTTTTTGTTTAAGGTCTACTGGTGTGCACCTCATGTTACATATACTATTCTGTGTAGGAAAGATGTATCACAGTGAATATGTTCTTAGATCTCATAATTTCTACCCCTAAGTAAGTTTCAAAGAACTTTGTTGTTACTATGTATTGACATGTTTTACATTGTTTTCTCTAACAATTATAATGTTTCACTATATTTAACCAATGACCCAATCTGCTTTTACTCTGTGGTGGCATCACTGAGCGCCAGGAGTCTCATAAGCACCTCTAACATATGGAATGTCCAGACTATGGTTATATAGTGAATACTTAAAAACACATGAGGAGTTATGAGCATAGAGAAGAGCAGGTAGACAGAGAACGCAGCTTGTTTTTGATGCCTTCATGGCTCCAAAACAGTTTGGTGGATCCACCTCTTTATTTTCAAATCTCAATTTTATCAGACCCTGCTTATCTCTTTGGGCTTCCATGTTGGGCCTTCAGAGCTTTCCTTGTCAGCTTTAATCTGAGGAGGAGGGTGATTTTACTGAAGTTGCATTTCCATTTAAACTTATGGTTAAATTGCATAACATTGTGTTACTATTTTAAAAAAACTCCAAAGAGTTCTATTTAACTATTCTTTTCACCACAGGAAATAATGCACAGTAAATACAGGGTGCTAATCTCAACCACTTGACATGTTCAGTAAATCCTGCCCAATGTTAGGGAGAAAAGCAAGTCAAGTTACTCAAAAGACTATAGTATAAATATAAAATGTCCTTTAATATTCGTCTAAGGCGAAAATTAAATTGATTGAATCATTTAGTCTATTAATGTATTATTACATTTTTGTAATATTATTGAGACTGATTGAAAAGTATTCTGACATTTGGGTAGTTCCTGAAATATTTGCATGCTTGTTAAGTTACTAAACCATTGTTTCTACTGTCTTCAGATAGCATTTTGTGTGTCTGTTTGACATTACAACATAGTTACATAGGGCCTCATTCAATTGCGATTTGGCCAATTGAATAGGGCTCTAAATAGGCACATAACATATTTTTTTTAAAGAAGTTTTTAGTTAGTAAACATCTATCCAAAAGCAAGGTTTTCACTAACTAAAAACTTCTTTAAAAAAATATGTTATGTGCCTATTTAGAGCCCTATTCAATTGGCCAAATCGCAATTGAATGAGGGCCATAGTAATTAAGGTTGAAAAAAGACTTTCAGTCCATCAAGTTCAACCTTTTAAGATCTCCTCTGATCTGTAATATGCGGATTAAATATTAATTAATTCGTTGTTAATTAATTATTAATCAATTATTCAAATTTTTATGTGAGTCTTAGCCAATCGTCTCAAAGGAAAAAAATGTTTTTATTCCTTACTGACCCCAGATACTGTCGATCGGATTTCTCACTGGATCAATACTGTCTTTCTAATTATCCATGATAACCCTGAATACCCTTTTTAATTAGAAATAAATCCAGTCCCCTTTTAAAGTTATCAATCAAATCCGCTGTCACCACCTCCTCTAGTAGAGAATTTCACAGATTAACCACCCTTACTGTGAAGAACCCTTTTCTTTCTTTATGGCAAAATATTTTTACTTCTAATCTCAAAGGATGTCCGCTTGTCAGTTTAAAACCTCTTGGCACAAAAAGCTCCCATGGCAAATCTGTATACTGACCCTGGATGTATACGTTATTATTAACCTCTCACCTTACAACATGTTCACATGATCCTATTCTTTCACAGCTAATCCCTCCCCTATCCACCGCACTTATCCCAGCTCTCACACATCTATTCAACCTCTCCCTAAACACTGGCAGGTTTCCATCCTCATTAAAACACGCCATAATTACACACATTCTCAAGAAGCCCTCATCTGACCCAGCTTCTGCCTCCAACTACCGCCCTATCTCATTACTTCCCCTGGCTTCTAAACTACTTGAGCGGCTTGTTTACAATCTCCTCACTCAATTTATTTCTTCCAATTTCATTCTTGACCCCTTCCAATCTGGTTTCCGTGCCCAACACTCAACAGAAACAGCCCTCACAAAAGTCACCAATGACCTGCTAACTGCCAAATCAAAGGGTCATTTCTCCATTCTAATTCTCCTGGATCTCTCTGCTGCCTTCGACACAGTTGACCACCCTCTTCTAATCCAAACTCTCTGCTCATTTGGCATCCAGGGCACAGCTCTTTTATGTTTCACATCCTATCTAAAAGATCGTACATTTAGCGTCTCCTTCTCTGGCACCTCTTCTTCACCTCTCCCTCTGTCTGTTGGCGTTCCCCAAGGTTCTGTCCTAGGCCCCCTCCTCTTCTCCATCTACACCTCCTCCCTTGTCACCCTCATAAAATCCTTTGGATTTCAGTATCATCTCTATGCAGGTGATACTCAAATCTACCTCTCTGCACCCGATCTATCCCCTCTCTTCTAGCTCATGTTTCCAACTGCCTCTCTAGCATATCCTCCTGGATGTCTACTCGTCAACTCAAGCTCAACTTGAGACTGAACTCCTAATCTTTCTACCCTCTACTACAGCTTCCACTCCTCAAATATCTCGCACTGTTGACAACACCATCATCACTCCCACCTCCCAGGCCCTTTGTCTTGCGGTTCTACTGGATCCCGCCCTCTCTTTTATTCCTCACATCCAATCGATAACAAAATCTTGCCAGTTTCACCTAAAAAACATTTCCAAAATTCGTCATTATCTTACACAAGACACAGCTAAAATTCTAATACACTCTCTCATCATAACTCAACTCGACTACTGCAATTCACTCCTTGCTGGCCTACCCATCTCTCGTCTGTCTCCCCTCCAATCCATAATGAACGCCTCGCTAGACTCATCTTCAATACCAAACGATCAGTGTCTGCAGCTCCTCTCTGTCAATCACTCCACTGGCTTCCCATAGCTTCCCGAATCACATTTAAAATCTTGACCCTAACACATAAAGCCCTCAACAACAATGCACCCCTTATATCTCTGCTCTTGTTTCAAAATACTCTCCCAACCGCCCCCTTCGTTCTGCTAACAACTTTCTTCTTTCCTCCTCTCTCATCACCTACCTCCTCTCACTCCTATCTTCAAGACTTTTCTCGTTCTGCCCCTACTATTTGGAATTCCTTGCCTCACTCCATTAGATTATCTTCCTGTCCCAAAACCTTTAAAAAATTACTTAAAACACACCTATTTAAAAAATCATATCACCTTCAGCCTTTATAATTACAACTGCACACTCCACAGCTTAATAACACTCCCACCACACTCTACAGTACAACACACAGACCCCTCCAATTGACTGAACAAATAGTTTTCACACCACCATCTTGCATTTGTCACCCTCTTGTTTCACATCTAAACCTTGGATTGTAAGTTTGCGAGTTTTCAATTGTGTGTCAGTGTCTTGGAAACAAGCACTATGTGCATTTGATTATATGCTCAAAAACAGGGCCCTCCATTCTTTATAAGGTGTTAAGTTTGTTTTTTGCCATGTACTAAGCCCCTGTACAGCGCTACGGAATATGTTGGCACAATATAAATAAAGACAATAATAATAATAATAATATAAGGTAATCATATCTCCTCTTAGATGCCTTTTTTTCTAGAGAAAATAAGTTTAATTTGGCTAGACTTTCTTCATAACTTAGCCCCTCCATTCCCCTTATTAGTTTTGTTGCCCTCCTTTGTACCTTTTCCAGCTCTAAAATGTCCTTTTTATGAAGTGGTGCCCAAAATTTTACTCCATATCCCAAATTAGGGCATACTAGAGATTTGTTTAGTGGCAGAATTATATTTGCTTCCCTTGCTTCTATACCCTTGTTAATACATGCTAATATTTGATTTGCCCTTGCAGCTGCTGCTTCGCTTTGAGCACTGTTACCTAGGTGGTTGTCCACAAGCACTCCCAAATCCCTTTCAATATCTGATACACCTAGATTTGCTCCATTAAGATTATAAATTGCATGGCTATTTTTCCTTCCCAGATGCATAACTTTACATTTATTTGTATTAAATCTCATCTGCCATTTAGATGCCCATTCCTCAATTTTATGGAAATCCCTTTGTAGGGTAAGCACATCATTATCTGATTTAATTACCTTGCACAACTTCACATCATCAGTGAAAATGGAGACACCACACTCCAATCCTACCTCTAAGTCATTAATAAATATGTTAAAAAGGAGAGGACATAATACTGAACCCTGAGGAACCCCACTTACCACATTAGTCCAATCAGAGTATGTTCCATTTACAACAACCCTTTGCTTCCTGTCTTTTAGCCAGCTCTCAATCCATGTGCAGATATTTACTGCAATTCCTGTATCTCTTAGTTTGCACAATAGCCTTCCATGTGGCACTGTATCAAAAGCCTTTGCAAAATCCAAAAAGACTACATCCACTGAGTTGCCTTGATCCAGGTTCCTACTAACCTCCTCATAGAAACTAATTAGACAACATTATATTTATTTCTGAAAAGGTAACCAGAAGGCATATAACAAACCTGGCAAACAGGGGAATAGCATTTTAAAAGCAAAATATTTCAGATAAACTATCTTTAACTAGTGTCGGATGACTAACTGATTACAATGGTTCTCAAGCTTTTCATGTATATATAAATTTATGAGACAGCATTCCCTGTATAAATGTTAAATATACATATCAGCATTCATTTAAGTGCCTAAGTAGAAAATTAACTTTTCAGTACTTAAAATGGCCTATATTTATTAGTCATTCATAGAAGTCACATTAAAATTCAAAAACTATGTCAGTAAGTAGTCTTATCTATTGTTAATGCAAAACTTGGAGGGTACTGGTAACCTGTGTTATTGCGCTCATCATCCTACTTATGACATCGGTTTGTGAGGAGATGGAGATGAAATACCGGGCATACTTTTATGGCAACTGAGTTATCTGGCCTTATGTTGCTGCATTGAAGAGTGTCTCTGAGTACATGGAAACATTCCAAGGATCTATTGTCTTAGATGGGTTATCTCCTCAGGATTGTTTATTTACCAGTGTGGAGAACCGTTCAACGGTGACCCTAATGCCCCTGCTTTTTAAAAAAAGTTTTAATGCAAAACTGCTAGCTATGTTTTTCAGTATGGCAAATTTGTGGGGACTCATATGAAATACTTTGTACCTGATTATGGATAGCTATTGTCCCTATCATTTTTTTGATTGTTCCAATATTGGAACACATATTTTGGTGTTACTGTTGCAATTGTTACTGTTGCTTTTCTTTTTACTTTCCTTACTTTATTTATAAATTATTTTTTTTACATTTTTTCATATTTTTTCTTTGGCTTTTCTATCTTTACTCACTTTCTGCATGAACATAGCAACTGTGTGACATCACAGGGATGGGGCTGGAGCCATTTTGTATTTGTTAAATGGTAATGTACATAAGGACACTATTTGCACATGTTTAATTTTGTTACAAACACCCATATATTGTGGCTTAAACACTGATAGCAATAAAGCACCTTGCTGCTCACCATTTCTCAAGAACTATGTTGTGCTTTCTCCTGTATCACCACTGTTGGATATATCATTTTATTTTGACACTGTACCCAGACTCAGGGCCATGACAAAGTGTGAATGCCTGGCGGTGGCAGAGCAAGAGAAGTGATGGAACTGGTGCAAAAAAAAAGTGTTGCCCTCCAGAAGGAAGGGGGACCAGTTTCTCAAAAAAAACTCCTGCCATCTGATACAGGAATCTCTCCAGATTGTGAGTTTGGGGTTATCTTAGTGCCCAGTTCTTACTATCACACCAGGCACATCTCTCAGGAAAACTCAGGAAATCACAGGAGCACACACCAATAGATTAGTGTATCAGACAAAGATGTTTATTCTTCTTTGCACAGATATTTAACAAAACCATCAAAACATTCCCCAGTATAGTTCAGCCCTCTTTGGCAACCAAGGCTTGTTTCATCTCCTCCCATGGTTGTCTGGCTTCCCTCCTACATGCCAACATGGAGGGTGGGGGAATACAATTCCTAATATGAAAATACTTAACATACCTATAAACCATTGTCAACCTCCATCAGCATCAGTGAACATCATAACACAGATGCTATATTTTCCTCAATTCTATATTAGCACTAGTAGTTTCTGCTTAATGTATTAACTCATTTTTCCCCCTTAGTGCCCTCACTAACAGAACAAACATTCCAGGGGGTAATTAACTATATTTGTCCTGTTTGCAATCTTTTGGGGGGCAAATATCTATCTAAATTGTTGCAGAAACTTTGGGTTAACACTGTGCTGGTAGAAACAGAAAAGTGTATCTCTGTTAGTTAACGGTAAAATAACATTATTACAGTGTAGTAATCATGGCTGCTACTAGCTTATTTATGAAATGCATCCCTTCAACCAGTAATATTTAGCAAGTCACTAGCACAGAGCACATTCTGAACATAAACAAATTCTTTAAACATTACACACAAATGAAAGACAAATTGTCACAGTCCCTAGAACAAATCTCATATACATTTTTAACCTTCCTGGGCTTGGGTCCAAAATAACAGAGTCGGTGAATTCAGGGGGCTGAGACCATACATTTTGGAGGCATACAAGTCCCTGCTTACTATAGTATACCATAGGTGGCATGTTAGCTAGTTTTTAACAGCGTTCTTTTTTTTTCTTTGATACTAATTGCTTTGACACTACTAGCTTAACTCTGAGGCACATATATATTATAGTTAGGTCTCTAAGCACACTTTATACTAAGCATTTGGGATTCAGGGGTAGATAAAAGAGTGGATTCCAGTATCTCATGCCCCACCAGCACTTATACGCCCTCTCCCCTTATATCAATATAAGGCTTTGTTAAGTGAACTTTTTGTGCCAAGAGGTTCTCAAGTATCAAGAGGACATTCTTTGAGGTTCGATGTAAAAAGATTCCACCTTAAAGAAAGAAAAGTTTTTTTTTTTGCAATAAGGGTGATTCATCTGTGGAGGTGGTAACAGTGGAGTCGATAGATAACTTCAAAAAGGAATTGGTTATATTCTTTAATAAAAATAGTATTTAAGGTTATCCTGGATAATTAGAGAGGGAGCATTGATCCAGGGAGGAATCTGATAACTAGTATCTAGGGTCCAAAAGGAATTTTATTTTTTCCCCTTTTGAGACAATTGGAAATGTTTCAATGTTTTTTTTCTGTTTGCCTTCCTCTGGATCAATTAATAACTAATCCGCATGTTGCAGTGGTGATCAGAGGAGATCTAAAAAGGTTGAACTTGATGGACTAATTATTTTTTCAACCTTAATTACTATGTCCCCTATTCAATTGAGCAATTGTTATTTACTGGAGCCCATGTGTAGCCATAAACTATATTGCTACTAGCGACTTGCCTGTCAAAAAATGACGGCAATGAGATGTGTATGTTTGGAAAGTTGTTTAGTTATAAATATATCTATGTGACAGTTGTAAGTATTGTGATATTAAAACATTTTTAGTTTAGTAAAATGTTCTCTTAGTGAACAATAAGTGTTGAAACATTTTCTATTAAAAGTATTAACCTTTTAATGTAAGAACAGTTGAAAATGAAATTAATCATTATTGTAAACTTTAGGCAATGGTTTGTTAAGATGCAATTTGTATGTGAAGAATTGTTAATTTCAATATACATGAAATCCCAATAAAAGCATATATAACTTTGTAATATATGTAAATAATAAACTTGAAATTGTATTTTGTGAAAGTTTAACTTTATTTTTTGTGTAACTTTGGAACTTGACAAAACATTTATATAACTTTGAACATTATAAACAATAAGATAGTGAACACATTTTGTGACATAATTTGGTATAAAAATTAATAACATTTGAATTTAAAAACAGTTTAACTTTAAACTAATCAGTATTGTAAACTTGAGGTAATGTTTTTTAACATGCAATTTGTATCAGAAGAATTATTAACTTCAATATTTTACATTTAATCCCGATGAAAACAAACAGTAAAAACCCAGCTTGAAAGGTACCCAATTGTAACATGAATTTTGTAATATATTTAAGTAAGAAACTTGACATAATATATTTTTAAGTTTCTTATATATGTACATTTCCAACAGTAAAAAAGATTTGTACAAATTGAAACAGTATAAAGAGTAACATAGTGAATAAAGATTGTAACATAATTTTGTATTGAAAGTATTAACATTTGAATGTAAAAACAGTTTAACTTCAAAGTACTCAATATTTAAAACTTAAGGCAATGGTTTTTTAACATGCAATTTGTATCCGAATAATTGTTAACTTCAATATACATTGAATGCAAAGGAAGGCAAACAGTAAAAACTCTCTGTAAAATGTACTCAATGAAATAAATTCCTTCATGACCACATGAACTGTCGATAAACCTTAATCCAGGGAGTAATATTAACATAACATACAATATTTACATTGTGTCTTAAAACGTGGTGGAGCTGTTAACATGAACTTTGTAATATTTTGAAGTAAAGAAAGTTAAAATCTTGTTTTCCAACTTGTAACATTACAAACAGTAACATAGTTAATTAACATTTTAACATAAGTATCACATATATATAGTTGCAAGCCAAGTGTTTTGTGAGTCGAATCATCCATAAAGAGTCGTTCCATAAATTATGACTGAAATTGTTTCTTGTTTATTATTTTTAAATGTTTTTAAATGTGTTTTGCTTGTGTATTGTTTCTTTACTGCAAAGTTATAGTACTTCATAGTAGACAATGTTTTTAGTAAAAATACGTCCATCTTCTAATAAATCACCTTGACTTTCATTCTTTTCAATGTAAAGTTTAATAGCCTGTGGATTTTTGCACCGTGACAACGCAACGTACAATTGACCATGTGCAAATACTGTTTCTTCCAGGAAAATACCCACAGATTTGAATGTTTGACCTTGTGATTTATTGATGGTCATGGCAAATGCCATAATAATGGGAAATTATCTTCTTTGAAGTATAAAAGGGAGACTACTTTCACTTGGTGCTAAATCTATTCTTCGTATGAAAACTCTCTCTCCTTTATGGGTCCCAGTTAAAATTTCAGCATCTATAAAATGGTCCTTTAATTGTTGAACAATTAATCTTGTCCCATTGCATAGTCCTTTTTTGGGGTTCATATTTCGCAGTAACATAATAATTGCACCTTTCTTTAGCTGCAAAATATGTGGTGGCATTCCAGAAGGAGTTAGTGAGTTTATGAATTCAGTCGAAAAGTTGGACTGACTTTCATTGTCATCAGCAAGTACAGAATCAGCACTGTGATAATTTCTTTGTGGTGCATTATTTTTTTTTAAGATTTCATTATTGAGTATTAATGCATCCTTATTTTTACACGTTAGTATGACTTGGTTGGCAAGCTCGGAATATTCCTCATTATTTATACTCCCTTCAAATATAGCGGATATAATATCTTGTTGACAAATCATATGAGGTGGGATCTCTACAGTGTCGTCAGGTAAATGTGGTATTTTTTCTGTTCTGCCTTCTCCAATTTTAATAAGCCAATCATTGAAATCAGTTTGGCCTTCTGATCTCATATTTTGTTTCAGTTGAAGATGGGTAAAATGTTTCCATAGTGTGCTTGACTTTATACATGTTTCAATAATGTCAGTTCGATTTCCATGTACAACGACAGGTAATGTTTGTCTGAAATCACCACCTAACAACATTACCTTTCCACCAAATGGAAAAGTATTATCCATGACTTCACGAAGCAAACGGTCAATACATTGGAGGGCATAGCATGACATCATTGTGGCCTCATCTATTATAATTAATTTACATTTGTTCAATTTCTTTGCTTGTAATGATGTCATGCGAATATCTGACACAGAAGTTTCTAAAATAGGCACTGGCAGTTTAAATCCACTATGAACAGTTCTTCCACCTTCTAACAAAAGTGCAGCAATTCCAGTAGTGGCAAACGCCATTGCTATTTGACCTTGTGCTTGTACTGAACTCATTAATAAATTATACAGATAGGTTTTTCCTGATCCGCCAGGTCCATCAAGATAGAAATAACGCTCTGTCACCATGTCATCATCTATTGCATTTTTAATGGCAATAAATGCTTGCAATTGTAATGTACTTAAAGTTGCAAGTCTTTCTTCTGTTATTTCTGCTTGTAGTTGAATGTCATAGTCTTCAAAGTTTATGTCATCTATAAGACCTGGATCAGGCAAATTAAAACTTGCACAACTTAATCCATGAGTTAAAAAGACTTCTTGGATTTCCATTAACGCTTTTAAGTGTGCAATGGGTTCATTGTATCGTCGCATAAAGTCTTCAGCCATATTACTTTTAAAAGTCTCCCACAAAGCTAATGCATTTGGAGCATTTGAGAAGATACAAATAAAAGCAAATTGTTCTCTCATCTGTCGTGGCATTTGACATTGTGCTGCTTCTTCTAAACATCTTTCCCATTCTGTATCATCAGATAGTAAGTTTCTATGTCTTGCAGCTAAATGGAAGGATTCATATACAATGTCATTAACAGTTCTTAAGTGTTCAAAACTTTGTGCTCCAGGAACATTTAAAAGTAATATCCGTAAGCAAAAACGTTCAACATCCCTTGGACTGACTGTGTAAATTCTTGGAATTATTTTATTGCCTCTGCTTTTTCTTGGTCTCCATAATCCATTCACAAAAACATAGTGATATGGAATTTCAATATATAAGTATTCAGTTGCTTCAGAATCAGTGGCATTTAATTCAAACCATGCAGTTAGTGTAGTGTGACGATCTTCACTTTGGGCCAATGCATTCAATTCATTTCCAGCATGGAAATAGACTAAATGTCGTTGTGGCAAATGTACTGCTAACCTATATACTGCATGTGATCTATCATGCATTTCAAATTTTAGAAGCCGCCACATAGCTTCTGGCGCACTGACATAGCAAGTTCATCATGTACTAACTCACTACTTTCAGGGTTGTCTGCACTTTTGACGACTACAGTAGCTGCATCGTAACCTTTGTAAATATATTTGTAGACATATTTAATGGATTTGATGGAAGTGCAGGCTTCTACGTTGATGTGGGCGTTGTACTTCATGAGTAAATGTGGATTGTAGGGTACTACATATCTATTGTCCACTTTTTTTCCACGAATAATGGCACTATCTCCTTCTCTTCTTTTACAAAGTGTATATCCATCACAATTGGCATAGGTTTTGTCTCTATAATCTTTTGGAAATTCTTTTGAACATTTATTATTTTCCATATATGGTGATTGTGGATTAAGGTCACCACAGGGTCCATGAATCATGCGATGAGTAACAATCTCATATAGTCTACCATATAGTTCTGGATCTGGTAGTTCAGCAACAATGACTGCATCCACTTTGTCCGAAGTATCTAATTTATCTTTTTCTTAAAGTATTATTGGAAGATGTGCATGTGGAAGGCCTCTTTTTTGAAATTCAATGGTATATACATAAGCAAGACATTTGCCAAATAACTGATTTATAGTGAAGTCACGTATTAATTCATTTAATTTAATCTTAAAAACTCTGGCTACTGAATCTGGTCGATCTGAAGCAGTTTGTCCAAGAAGTAGATTTTGTGTAATTTCTGGCCATTGTGGATTACATGTAAATGTCAGAAATAAATCGGGTTAGCCAAATTTAGTGACAATAGCCATAGCATCATTGTATCTTTCTCTCATATTTCGAGGAGATCCTTGAAAGGAAGATGGTAAAATGATGGCTTTGCCAGCTGTCATGTCTCTGCTTGTAGCCACGTCAGCAACATAGTCCATTAATCCAGAATATTGTTCTACACAGAGTTTATCTTGTTGATATTTGATAAAGTTTAAATTATTTGCCTCAACTTGCAAATAAGAATCAATAATCCATTGTTGTGTTAGTTTTCCACCACATAAAATTGGATTAAATCCATTGCGAATGGCAATTTGAGCTACTTTAAATTCAAGCATAGAAACATTATTTCGGATTCTGGCTTTAGCATTTGGGTAACTGGGAAGAGTTAATTTTGGTTGCCAACCTGCTTCTCCGTGTGGGAAAAATATGGGATATGTCATTGGATCTAAATTTGGACTTAAGATACTCATATTAATGAACGGTTGCTCCTCATTTCTGGGATATATTCTAATGTCTCTTTTAAATGGTGGTTCTCCTTCATCATTCTGAAACACCATTGCAACCTCATTTGATGTTGGCAAGTTATAACAACGTTTATCAGTATGTATGTCTCTTTTAAGCACCATATTAACCTTGGGCATTGGTAATTGATGTCTTTGTGCATGAAGTAGTTGTTCATTTTCTACTTCTGCCAATTTTTTATAAGCTTTACTGTAGGGATTGTTGTCCATAATGTTATTTAGCTCTATAAAAACACTGTGTAAGCATTTTTTATTTTCTTCCATCTGCATACGTTGGTCAACAGCTTCCATTGTATCTAGGACATATAGTTGAGCGAATTTCTTTGATCTCCTTCCTCTGGATGTAAATGGGAAGTGCGATGATAAATTTGTCCTTGTACTTTAAAACAGTAAGGACCATGTCCTGGTACATTAGCAGCTAATGTTGCCCCCATGGATGCAAAGGATATGGCACTATTGTAGGATCTTATGTTTGTTTTAAAATTTTTGTAGTTTGGAAAAGTAGGTTCAGTCATAATATTTTGTAAATAGATAGGAAATTCTTTCCTTTCTGGAAGTTTGAACTTGCCTTTTTGACAGCAACTAATAAATTGGCCATCTCTGGGTCTCTCCTGTTTAAAATAATAAGCCTCACAAAACTGACATTGAGTAGTCATGTCCCCACAACTATGAACCTCTACTGCTAAAGACTTGAGTAAAGGACAATTTGCAAAGCATATTGGATTTTGACTTTCATATTCATCAGGTGAAATGTCATATAATGTTTCAACAACAGGCTCTAAATGCTTTGTTTTTTTCGTGTCTTTTCTTGGTATATGTTGTATTGTTTGAGGTAAAATGTCATGTAATGTTTCATGAACCGGTTCCAAATGCTTTGTTTTTTTTTGTTGCTTTTTTTGGTATCTGTTGTATTTTTTCTGGTAAAATGTAATCTGATGTTTGAGCAACAGGTTGTAAATGCTTTATTTGCTTTGTTGCTTTTTTTGACATATCTTTAATTTCTGCAGGTGACAGTCTTTTGCTTGCAATTCTTTTGCGTTCTTTTTCTCGTCGAATTTCCTTCTTCTCCGGTGTCTGCTGGCTGTCTGCTCTCTGTCGTCGTTCTCTAGCTTGGCGTCTTTTCTTTTCTTGTTTACTCTCATTATCAGCCATGTTAATCTGTAAAAATAAAATAATGTATCATTAGTTTATTTTGAGATGTTAAGTTTGTTTTCATGAAAAATTGTTATCAACAGTGTGTTTACATTTTATACTTAATCAATTTCAATGTGGTCAATTGAATAGAGGTCTAAATAAGGCCATCAGAGAATTATTTAAATAAGTTTTTATTTAGTAAACATGTATCCAAAAGCAAGTGTTTCACTAACTAAAAACGTATTTTAAAAAATATGTTATGTCCTTATGTACAGCACTATTCAATTTGTCAAATGGCAATTAAATGAGGGTCTATGACTGGAATTTTAGAATGACAAATTGTATAGAGTCTGTGTTTTGAGCCATTTTTGGACTATGCAATTTTTTTTTTCAGGCTACATTGAAGTTTTTATTTACAGTGAAAGATTATTGGCCCTAAAAGACAAATAAGAGATAGATGAAAAATGTGTTAGTTATATTTTTTTAACAGTTATAGTTACTGGTGCTTTATTTTAAATTTTATTTTCTGTTGACATCGATGCAAAGCTAAGATATTTATTTATTTTTCTCTTTTTTTACTTGTTATACTGTACCTTGGTTGAAGTTTGATTTCAAGCAGAATCTTTGTTGGTCCTGTGTTGAAAGCCTTCGTCTGATGGTCTGGTCCTGTGTTGAAATCCCTCGTCCGATGGTGTAGTCCTCTGTTGAAAGTCCTCGTCCAATGGTCTGGTCCTCTGTTGAAAGTCCTCGTCCGCTGGTCTGGTCCTCAGTTGAAAGTCCTGGTCCGATGTTCTTGACGAAGTATCTGTTATAAAATAAAAATGAAAATGTTATTTTATTTGAATGTCTTTGTATTAAGGAAAAAATGACATTATTTCTGTGTTTTTCTACAATCCTATCGGTGCGCCCCACTTTTGGTATGCTTATTTAGGCTTTTTTCTAAGGCTTATATGTTGTTAAACATTAAATAAGAATATAAATGTAGTTTGGTATGTGTTTGTGTGAGTATTCGTACAATCCTGTTTGGTGCCACCACTTTTGGTATTCTTATTTATGCTTTTTTCTAAGGCTTATAGGTTGTTAAACATTAAAGAAGAATATGAATTTAGTTTGCTATGTGTTTGTGTGAGTTTTCCTACAATCCTGTTTGGTGCGCACCAATTTAGTTGATGCTTATTTAGGCTTTTTTCTAATGCTAATTGGTTGGTAAACATTAACTAAGAATGTAAATGTAGTTTGCTATGTGTTTGTGTGAGTTTTTGTACAATCCTTTTTGATGCGCACCACTTTTGGTATGCTTATGTAGGCTTTTTTGTACGTCTTATAGGTTGTTAAACATTGAAAAAGAATATTAATTTAGTTTGCTATGTGTTTGTGTGGGTTTTTGTACAATCCAATGGTGCGCACCTCTTTTGGTATGCTTATTTAGGCTTTTTTCTAAGGCTTATAGGTTGTTAAACATTAAAGAAGAATATTAATTTAGTTTGCTATGTGTTTGTGTGAGTTTGCGTACAATCCTGTTTGGTGCGCACCAATTTATTTATGCTTATTTAGTCTTTTTTGTAATGCTTATAGGTTGTTAACCATTAAATACGAATATAAATGTAGTTTGCTATGTGTTTGTGTGAGTTTTCGTACAATCCTGTTTGGTGCGCACCACTTTTGTTATGCTTCTTTAGGCTTTTTTCTAAGGCTTATAGGTTGTTAAACATTAAAGAAGAATATTTATTTATTTTTCTCTTTTTTTACTTGTTATACTGTACCTTGGTTGAAGTTTGATTTCAAGCAGAATCTTTGTTGGTCCTGTGTTGAAAGCCTTTGTCCGATGGTCTGGTCCTGTGTTGAAAGTCCTCGTCCAATCGTCTGGTCCTCTGTTGAAAGTCCTCGTCCAATGGTCTGGTCCTCTGTGGAAAGTCCTCGTCCGATGGTGTAGTCCTCTGTTAAAAGTCCTCGTCCGCTGGTCTGGTCCTCAGTTGAAACTCCTGGTCCGATGTTCTTGACGCAGTATCTGTTATAAAATAAAAATGAAAATGTTATTTTATTTGAATGTATTTGTATTAACTAAAAAAATGACATTATTTCTGTGTTTTTGTACAATCCTGTTTTTTGCGCACCACTTTTTGTATGCTTATTTAGGCTTTTTTCTAAGGCTTATAGGTTGTTAAACATTAAATAAGAATATAAATGTAGTTTGGTATGTGTTTGTGTAAGTTTTCGTACAATCCTGTTTGGTGTGCACCACTTTCGTTATAGTTATTTAGGCTTTTTTCTAAGGCTTATAGGTTGTTAAACATTAAAGAAGAATATTAATTTAGTTTGCTATGTGTTTGTGTGAGTTTTCATACAATCCTTTTTGGTGCGCACCAATTTAGTTGATGCTTATTTAGGCATTTTTCTACTGCTTATAGGTTGGTAAACATTAACTAAGAATCTAAATGTAGTTTGCTATGTGTTTGTGTTAGTTTTTGTACAATCCTTTTTGGTGCGCACCACTTTTGTTATGCTTATTTAGGCTTTTTTCTAAGGCTTATAGGTTGTTAAACATTAAATAAGAATATAGATGTAGTTTGGTATGTGTTTGTGTAAGTTTTCGTACAATCCTGTTTGGTGTGCACCACTTTCGGTATAGTTATTTAGGCTTTTTTCTAAGGCTTATAGGTTGTTAAACATTAAATAAGAATCTAAATGTAGTTTGCTATGTGTTTGTGTGAGTTTTCGTACAATCCTTTTTGGTGCGCACCACTTTTGTTATGCTTATTTAGGCTTTTTTCTAAGGCTTATAGGTTGTTAAACATTAAATAAGAATATAAATGTAGTTTGCTATGTGTTTGTGTGAGTTTTTGTACAATCCTGTTTGATGGGCACCACTTTTGGTATGCTTATGTAGTGTTTTTTGTAAGGCTTATAGGTTGTTAAACATTGAAAAAGAATATTAATTTAGTTTGCTATGTGTTTGTTACAATCCTGTTTTGTGTGTACCACTTTGTGTGTACCATATCTTGCATACTTTGGCCCTCATTCAATTGCAGTTTGGCCAATTCAATAGGGCTCTAAAAGTGCTTATTTAGAGCTCTATTGAATTGTCCAAAATATCAATTGAATGAGGGCCTTTGGTTGCTGCATTTGTTATATTGTCGGGGCCTCATTTAATTGCATTTTGGGCAATGGAATAGGGCTCAATATGAGCACAGAGCATATTTTTTACAGAAGTTTTTAGTTAGTGAACTTGTATCCAAAAGCAAGGTCTTCACTAACTAAAAACTTCATTTAAAAAATATGCTCTATGCTTATATAGAGCCCTATTGAAATAGGCCAATCACATTTAAATGAGGCCCTCGGCCATTAAAGATATATAGGTCCTCATTCAATTGCAATTTTGGCAATTGAAGAGGGCTCTATATAAGCACATAACATATTTTTTGACAGAAGTTTTTAGTTATTGAAGACCTTGATTGTGGATAGAAGTTCAGTAACTAAAAAGTTCTGTATAAAAAATATGTTTTGTGCTTATATAGAGCCCTATTCAATTGGCCAACTCGCAATTGAATGAGGCTCATGGTTCATTTCTTTTTTATACATAATACTTTACCTTGATTGAAGTGTTGAATGACAGAGGGTCCCCTCCTGCCAATGTTAATCCGCCGGTCTTCTTGTAGTGTCTGTTTGAAAAAGGAAGTGAAATAGTTAATTGTATATTTTTTATTTTTTATTTAGCAAACCATGGCCTTTTCAGCATATAATGTCTTGTTCTATCTTACCTGTTCTTCTTTGTTGGTGTTCTTTAAAAGGATTGTGCTTCACAATGCACGGTGCAAATTGTTGAGTGACGCTGTTGATGCAGAGTCTGTTTGAATATTAAAAGAAGTAGAAAGATTGAGTTTTACATGATCTATTGAATTGCAGTAAATTAATGTCATTTAAATATACTTCTGTAATTATTTTCAATTAACATTTTTTTTTTTGCTGTGGCTACACACATATGTCACATACATGAAGCACATTTTCAGAGTTGAATGTAATTTTTTTGTGTGCGTGTGAAATATCACTATACATGAATCATAATTTAATTGTTAAATGAACCTTATTTTTTGTTTTGGCCAACACACATAAATGTGCGTGTGACATGTCACTATAGATAAATGGCTTTTTTGATATAAAAATACTTGTTTTGTTTGTTTTTTGTTAAATGAACCTTAATTTTTTTGTGGGCCTACACACATAAATGTGCGTGTGACATGTGACTATACAGAAATCACATTTTCATAGTTCATTTTTTTTTTTGTGCTGTCTTGATAATAAAATGTAATATATTATAGCTTACCTCTCAGTTGTAATTTGCACAATGTAAAGTAGTAAATTATGAAAGAATTGTCTTCTCAAGTAAAAGCAGCAGTTACCTCTGAAGTCACTCTGTTCATCACCTGAGTAGAAATGTAGAAGTTTCTGGAAATTAGGCAGTATTTATAACCTTGTCGAAAATTCTGGAAAGTGGGCAGTATTTTTTTAAACTTTCAAGTGCCTCAGAACGTTAGCACGCAATACGCATGCGCTATTTGCGTTCCAGCTTACAATTTGCGTTCCAGCCACCATTTTGTGCGTAGTAGTGTTCAAAATGGTGTTTAAGTGTGACTGTGGTACGTTCCGCATAGTATGTGTTTCATTCTTGCGGGTTACTGCAGTGTAGTTACGTCTGAAGCCTCGTTTTCGTTTTGTCCGGCAACCATTTTTTCTCTCGCTTAGGCGATTTTCGGCCGTTTAAACTCATTTTTTTTACTTAAAAGGACGTGTAAATGAACTTTTGGAGGTGCCTGATGCCCCCCCTTGCTGTAAGTAAGCTTTTTATGTGTTCGTTGTGTTTATGTCTTGTGTTTTGTGATGTTTTGATGCGCGGTGGTTGGAATGGGTCTTTCGCGGCCGTATTTTTTTCCGATGCGGCCGTATTTTGTTGCGATGCTGTCGTATTTTTTTGCGATAGACTCGGTTAGCTTTTACGTGTACGACGCAGTGTCTTTGTTTCTAAGTCGTGCGTATGTGTGTTAAGAGCGTGTGAAGGGCCTTTTTTTACTGTTTTTTTGTTAAGTCGTGCTTGTGTGTGTCTGGGTGTAAGCGGGTGTGAGGCGACTTTGAGTTTTTTTTTGTTAAAAAGTTGTGTGTGTATGTGTGTGAACACAGCCGATGTTGGGATGCTCCCACCACCGCATTTGCGGGGACGTTGTTGGGTTTTTGTTGGCTGGGAGGTTGGGTTTATTTTGTTAAAAAGTCGTGTGTGTGTATGTGTGTGTTAACACAGCCGACGTTGAGCCTCCACCTCCGCAAATGCGGACCCTGACTTCGCGAGGATCTGCATTTGCGGGGACGTTGGGATGCTCCATCACCGCAAATGCGGGCCCTCGCTTCGCGAGGACCCGCATTTGCAGGGAACTGCGTTCCTCGCTTTGCGAGGGACGCAGTTCTTGTGGGCTCGCTGCGTGAGCCCGCAAGCGTGAGCAACAACCCGTACGCTCACAACTATATATGTGATACAATTAGCGTCTTTTAGCTAGCCACAAATGATCTACAGGTTACTGGCTGAAAATCAGTGCAGTTGTCAAAATCATAACTTAAAACCCATCTAAGCCTTTGCTCTTTCAAGCCTGCACAAGATACAATGGCTAAAATCGCAATTCGCTATTCAATTGCTACAATTTCTCAAGCCCACAAATGTTTTCACACCTGTAAATGGGAAATGTAGGAGAACATCCTACGGGTACCAGATAGGACTCACAAGGGGGTTAAAAAATTATTGTAGCCCTGTAAATGCAAATAAAAAATTAATACTGCATTTTAAAAGACAGGGAAAGCAATGAAAGACATTATGATTAATTGCACAAAAGTCTAAAATTCACAAATCTTCAATAAAAATATATATTTTTTTATGTTTAATTTTGCTGTCATGTCAATCTCGGGAATCAATGAGTTAATACATAACAGGCCACCCACATGGACTTGCAAGTCTGAACGCTTATTGAATGACGTGTAACCTCCATGTTTTACTGACGTAATGATGCCGGTCTTATTTATTATTGGCTGTTTTTATATCTGTATTTACGGCCTTGCTTAATTGATCATGATCATGCTTTGAAATGCTACTTATGATTGCATGGTTTATGGTTTAGGCTTTCGGCCCGTAAATTGCAGGCTTGTTCAATTGAATCGCTCTGTAATTGTAGCAAATTTGGCAGACATATGACCTGTATAACATAATCTGTTGGCTTGCAATTCAATGTAACTTCTTCTTATGGGACTATGAATGTAAATATGCTCCTCTGTAGAAACAACACACAATAATACCCAATAGAAATTCCAAGGAGGAATGGTCTTGAAGCCACCACCCAATATGTTGGCCATATCAGGAAGCTCCAATCGTTGAGGCTGTACCTTGATCAGCATATCACGCCTCCCTTCCTCTAGAACCACTGCATGTGCACATCACTCATCTCCTTCCATGGTCACAGTGTCCACTGGCAGGACGACACTGAAGCAGAGTTCCTTACCTCCTCTTCCAAGGAGGAAGATAAATAAAACTACATTTTATTTTTTTGTGTATCAGAATCAACAGAGAAACTGGATTTGGAGAAACAGCCTAGCTGGAACCCCTAGATTCCACCATTTAATTTTCGTGATTCCACCACTTAATTTTCGTGACCCAAGGGGAAATCTTCTCCCATCAGGCTTTCCCTGGGCCATCAATTTGACAGACTTTCTCTGTCTTCCCCACTGCCTTGGGAATGGTTGGTCCACTTGGTTTGGTACAGTCCCAATGTTGTTCTCTGTTTTTGCCCCTTTGTCCATGGTTGGGTCCTGGACTGTAGATAGCCTCATGCTAGGTTCACAATCCATTCTTAGTGCACAGTCAATTACCTCCTACAAGGGCTGCTGGATATGGCTGTTCTCATCCAGACCCTCAATTGACTCATCAGCCTGACAGATATCCTCTGCCTTCCTTACTGCCTGGCTGCTAGGGATGGTACACCAGACATCTGGGCCTGGCTAGTCCTTCTGGTCTAGTAAGTGCTCAGGGCTACTTTCTGTGCTTGGGTGCTGGACAGTAGTTATCCACTGAAGCCCCATTACTGGTTCACAGTCCCTCTCTAGTTCCATCCAGAACCTGGGAGCATGGTGGCTCCCTCTCAGGCCCTCCACCTGTCTCAAACACCACTGCTGTTGGGATGTACCGATAATGTATGGTACCATCCTCATCTGTCCCAATCATAGCAAAATGTAACTGGGCCTGGCTCATTTGTACATCCATATTGAGATAGTCCTGGTCAAAATCCATAACATACTCTCCCCAGGCCCCTTGAGCATGACTACTCTTATAAATAATTTCTGGTTGTTAGGGTCCAATAACCAGTCCTCTTCAACCCTGTCTGCCTGCAGGATTCTTCCCAACTGGATGGCCACAGCCCCTTCATCGATGCCCCTTCCAGCAGTTTGACATACTCAGCCTCAAGCTGCAACTCCTGCTGGATCAGGAGTGCAAACATATTAGCCTCTTGGAACCATGGTTCCAGTCCTATTCATAAACAGCATTTAGTAAGCAAGGTTAGCTGCCACCCCATGCCACATTCAGGATCACCATACATGGTCTCTCATAGCCCATGAATTAGCTATAACAAAAAACAGGGATCCATTCCAAGGGCACCAACAAGTCCTACTCAGGCATCATATTGCACCACCAAGAGAATCTCTTTCCATACCCTTTCCTCCAGCCATTCTTATAGCTCATGCCCCTGCCACAATCCCAGGGATACCATTAATTGATTTAGAAGTACCATCCCGGGACTGTTTTATATCCATCCTTGTGTACACCCCCTCTGTATCTAACTGCTATAAATATTTTTTGACTTTTCAAAATAAAATGGCATATATAAATCGTATGTCTCTTCTTTTGCTTCTGTTCCCCTGGATGGATGCAGGGAGGTAGTCGGAGACTCTGTAGGCTCCTGCTGTAATAGGTTTGACTGTAACAAGTCTCAACAAGCCTCCTAAGAAGAAGCAGATTTGGAGTCTCTTGGTAGCCTGGAAGTGTTGATTTATGATGTAAGGACCCTAACAAATACAGAAGCCAGATATCAGGGTGCTGGTGCCAAGATTTCCATGAAACCCACGGTCCTTGTGGGTAGTTAACCTGTAGTCTATAGCGGGTGGCCCTGGGCTTGTATAGCCCCTACCACTCGGATCGTCCCATAGACTATCTATACACTAAAAAGAACAAATAACTCACTTCAATAAGTGTTGATATCAGTTTGCTGCTGCAGGTGCATATGAAACATCACATAGCTCACGTCATAATTCATATTCACTAGAGCTAAAGGTACAATTCATAACAAATTTTAGGATATAAAATGAATTATTATTTCTTGTGTTATTTTGTAAAGGTGATCAGAAGACACAACCGTTTCAGGATAGTCTTGAGGCTGTGAAGAGGAAAGAGGCAACCTCATCTTCTGAATGTTTTACAATTGTCATGACAATTGTAAAATAGATTTGGCAACATCATATTTTTTATGTAATATATATTTAAGTGCATTGTGGGATAGGGAATAAATAATAGAAAGGAGACAAATTACTATTTGATTTATTAACATCAATTTAAAGGACACTGTCATTCCAACCGACAATACATTATTCTAGCTATTTATTTCTACATTACATCACTCCTGAGATATTCAGCATTTTTTCTAGTGTCTACTTTATGCTAATATGTGGCTCAATATGCTGAGTTACAGGTCAAAGTGCTTAATAACGTTATGGAGAGTAGCTAACAACTTTATCTTAGGATTGACTTATTATAATTGTTTAGAAAGAAAATATCAAATATGCTTGTAGAAAGTTTGTATTGCTTATTTAGAATAACTTACAAAAAAAGAGCATGATCTTGTGGTGATTGTCCTTTTCAGCTATTCAAGGAGACTATAAATACCTCACCTTATCTCTTTTGACAAAGCAGGAACTAAATGTCTGTTAAGTGTATCATTCACCTCTTGTGATGTCATGTTACAGTATTATTCTAGGATGGAGGAAATTATATGAGTAGGAATTAATTAAATGTAGTGGTCAAATTTAAATATCAAACAATAGATTACATTTCAAAGTGCTCAAAAACTATCTGGTCCAACTAGAGTTGTCAAAAGAAAATGTTGGGCGTTGTACAAATGTGACAGCAAAGTACTTTTTATGTGTTATAGTGATGGCATGCATAGCTTTGATCTTACTCACAGATACATTATATTATGTTGCACACAGATGCACAGCCACATACGTTAAATGGTACACAGTGAAACAAGCTCACTGCATGCAACATAGAAAGACAAATCTAAATTTGTTGATACACACTTAGTGAATTAGACACTTGGCAGCCAGAAACTTTTCATACCTTGCATACCCTTGGACTTTGCAACTTTAATTAAAATCTTGATATTTACTTTTTGAATTATACAACATATTGAACACTTTAAGAATGCAAACTATAAGTCAGTACTTAGTACTCAGTAATTAGTAGAATCATCTCTGGCAGCAGTTACAATTTAGCATTTTTGGGGGCAGGTCTTTACAAATATTGCCTATGCTCCTTTGCAAAATTGCTTCAGCTCAGTCAAGTTGGATGGAGAACGTTGGTGATCAGCAATTTTCAAGTCTTGCCAAAAATTCTCAATCAAATTGAGGTCTTATAATCCATTGGATCTTTATCTCTGTGTTTAGGGTCATTGTGCTACTGGAAGCTGAACTGCTGGCCAAATCTCATGTCTTGCAGAGTGAAACATAATATCCTTTAGAATCAATCAAGTGGCTCCATCCATCTTGTCCTCTGTCTTAACCAGTTTTCCTGCTGACGAAATACAACCCCACAAAATGATGCTGCCACAATCATGCTTCAACATTGGGATAGTGTTTTAAAGGTGAAGTTGACTTTGTGCCACACATAGCGTTTTATATTAAGGTCTAAAACATTTTGGTCGTATTAAATATGAGAAACTTGTTCCACTTTTTTACATTTCACCATAGCTTTTAGCAAACTCTAATTTACATTTGATATGGGGGATTTCAGCAACGGTTTTCTTTGCACCAATCTTCTATAAAGCCTATGTTTGTGGAGAGTCAAGTTATAGTTGTCCTGGGACGATTTCTCCCATTTCAATGGTAGATCTTCCCAGCTCCATTGGCCTATTGGTTACTTCTGTAACTAATGTGCTCTTACACTGCCCTGGGTCCATCTAAAACTTTTCTAGCTGACCTGAATTTGGGAGATCATATGCAGATTTCCTGTAGTGTATCATGTCCAAATAAAACCAACTATATCACATTGAAGCCAAATTTCCTTCTTTTGTCTCGGTTGATTCAAGCTCCTGAATATAAATTAAACAGAAAGAGTGACCCAGCCCCGAAATACCAGAGCAATTCTACCCAGAACAGGAGAAACAGCAGACCCTAGACATACTTTTCAGCTTCTGTGGACCTCGTCAATGAGGTGAAGATGTACTCCTTAAGGCACAGTGAGTAAGGAGTCCAGGTCTAGAGCACGCTATCACCCTTAGGGTGAGAAAAACTTCTATAAGTCTGGTTACCTACTCATAGAGCATCGTCTTTTAGCTTACTTCACAGGGAAAAATATCATGTGGTATATCAGTCTGGTCTCATTTAAAAGAGTGATCCAGCTCAAAATACCAGGCAATTCTACCCTGAACTGGAAAAACAGCAAACCCCAGAGGTACGTTTCGTACCTTTATTGGGCTTTATCAGTGAGATGCAGGCGGTTCTGTGGGCCTTGTTCAGGGTAGAATTGCCTGGTATTTTTGGGCTGGTCCCCTATATTGAGTGAGGCTAGAATTATATACTATTGGATAGTTCTCCCTGTGAAGGGCACAAGTGAGCTAAAAGATGCTGCTCTCTGAGTAGCTAACCAGACCTACAGAACAAACCTACTTAGGAGTTGTTTATTCTCAGATGAGCTTCTCTAACTATTTTTGTCCTCAATATAAATGTAATTTTAAATATTCTTTCCTTATTGCACCCTATTATCAAGACTGACAATCTACAAAGCGTAAAGCAAACACTTTTCTTCTTTGAAAGAGGGCTTCAGAGGGATCATATGGACAGCAAAGTTGCCACAATTATAATCAGCACATACCAACATCTCAGACACTGCAATTGATATGAGAAATGGCTGCATATGAGTTCAACGCTTGTCATCCTATCATACGATAAAGGTCAAATAAAAGGTACTGGTAATGATGTTTGATATCATCATTACTCTACATAGTACAGTGGTATCTTGGAACTCATGTGCCTAAAAATGTGTTGAATTTTGTATTCAATGCATTTTGATGAGCAAAAATTGCTTTGGTACTCAATGCTTGCTCGTCACTTGTCACGCTTGCTAAGACCTATAGTGCCTTACTAAAGTATTCACCCCCCACTTTTTTGTATCTATTTTGTTACATTACAGCCTTAAGTTCAATGTTTTGTTAATCTGAATATAATGTGATGGATCAGAACACAATAGTCTAAGTTGGTGAAGTAAAATGAGAAAAATATATACATAAAACTATTTTTTAGAAATAGAAAACAGAAAATTGGCGTATGTATTCACCCCTTTTCTTATGAAGCCCGTAAATAGCTCTGGTGTAACTAATTGCCTTCAGAAGTCACATAATTAGTGAAATGATGTCCACCTGTGTGCAATCCAAGTGTTACATAGTTACATAGTTACATAGGCCCTCATTCTATTATCGGCTGTAAATCGGCCGCAAAGCTGTGATTCCTTGTGGGGCTCCCGTTACCTTGCAATTCAAATAGACGGAGCCGCAAGGCTATCCCCTTACGGCCGGACGTATATCTTGCAACCGGCCGTAAGCTCAGAAATCTTTAAATGCAAAAATAAATTCAAGACGGCACTGTAAAGCTCTGTAAATGCTAGGGATCATAATGGGGGACATGAGGATTAATAGCAACCCCCTCTCAAGCTTGCACATCAGCCCAAATCCGAGATTACATTAACTGTTTATTTTCTGGCCGCAGCGTGTGTAGGTCTGAGGTGCTCCAAGCCCTCTGGACTTTTTACATGGATATGTGACATAAATTTAAAAAAAAAATATTTACGGATTTGAGTGTAGGGAAATGTTGTGCTATTAATGCTAACACCTACAATCACTTTATAGTCTCCTCAGAGTGCAGGATGGCTTTATTATGGCTTTGTTATGTGCTTAATTGTGTGCCTGCGGGATCATTTTGCTGCAAGTAAGCTCGGTTTTAGCCTTGCAGAGAGGGTTCCCGGAGCAATTGAATAGCAACCAGGATTTTCTTGCGGACGAAACTCTTGCGGCTGTTTAAGATCAAAAACTTTCCTTCCAGGGCGTGGGGCCACAAGGGATAACAAGGCGCCGGCCGCAAGCCTGCCGGAATAGGCAAATAGCTTGCGGCCGGTCCTTGTGGCCCCCGCATCTCCTACGGCCGTTAATAGAATGAGGCCCATAGTATTTAAGGTTGAAAAAAGACTTTCAGTCCATCAAGTTCAACCTTTTAAGATCTCCTCTGATCTGCAATATGCGGATTAACTATTAATTAATTTGTTGTATATAAAAAATAATCAATTCCCTCCTGATCCCAGACACCAGCGACCGGACTTCTCCCTGGATCAATACTGCCTCTCTAATTATCCATGATAACCCTGAATTCCCTTTTTAATTAGAAATAAATCCAGTCCACTTTTAAAGTTATCTATCGAATGCGCTGTCACCACCTCCTCTGGTAGAGATTTCCACAGATTAACCACCCTAACTGTGAAGAACCCTTTTCTTTCTTTAAGGTGGAATCTTTTTCTTTCTAACCTCAAGGGATGTCCTCTTGTCAGTTGAAAACCTCTTGGCACAAAAAGCTCCCTTGACAAATTTTTATACTGACCCTGGATGTATTTATATAAGGTAATCATATCTCCTCTTAGACTCCTTTTTTCTAGAGGAAATAAGTTTAATTTGGTTAGTCTTTCTTCATAACTTAGCCCCTCCATTCCCCTTATTAGTTTTTCCAGCTCTAAAATGTCCTTTTTTATGAAGTGGTGCCCAAAATTGTACTCCATATTCCAAATGAGGGCGTACTAGAGATTTGTATAGTGGCAGAATTATATTTGCTTCCCTGGCTTCTAAACCCTTCTTAATACATGCTAATATTTTATTTGCCTTTGCAGCAGCTGCTTGGCTTTGAGCACTGTTACCTAGGTGGTTGTCCACAAGCACTCCCAAATCCCTTTCAATATCCGATACACCTAGATTTGCTCCATTAAGATTATAAATTGCATGGCTATTTGTCCTTCCCAAATGCATAACTTTACATTTATTCATATTAAATCTCATCTGCCATTTAGATGCCCATTCCTCAATTTTATGTAAATCCCTTTGGAGGGAAAGCACATCACTATCTGATTTAATTACCTTGCACAACTTCCTGTCATCAGCAAACATGGAGACAATACTTTCCAGTCCTACCTCTAAGTCATTAATAAATATGTTAAAAAGGAGAGGACCTAATACTGAACCCTGAGGAACCCCACTTACCACATTAGTCAAATCGGAGTATGTTCCATTTACAACAACCCTTTGCTTCCTATCTTTTAGCCAGCTCTCAATCCATGAGCAGATATTTACTGCAACTCCTTTATCTCTTAGTTTGCACAATAGTCTCCCATGTGGCACTGTATCAAAAGCCTTTGCAAAATCCAAAAAATACTACATCCACTGAGTTGCCTTGATCCAGGTTCCTACTAACCTCCTCATAGAAACTAATTAGATTAGTCTGACATGACCTATCCCTCATAAATCCATGTTGACTCCTACTTATAATCCTGTTCAAATAGACATATTCTTGTATATTATCCCTTATTAACCCTTCTAAAAGCTTCCCCACTACAGAAGTGAGGCTCACTGGTTTATAATTCCCCGGATTTGCTCTTGCTCCTTTTTTAAATATAGGTATCACATCAGCTTTTCTCCAGTCATCTGGTAGAGACCCTGTGTTGAGTGAATCTTGAAAAATTAAATATAATGGTTTGGCTATTACATAACCCAGTTCCCTTAGTACCCTTGGATGTATTCCATCAGGACCCAGGGCTTTATTAACATTTATTTTTTCCAACCTCTTTTGGATTACTTCCTGCATTAACCAATGATTTGGCAAAGGTAGTGTAGCCCCATTATGTTGCTGTGTCCCAACCACTGGTACCTCCCTTGTGTATACCGAAGAAAAGAACATGACTTGTCATTACATATACACACCTTTTTTGAAACGTCCCAGAGGCTACAACACCTAAGCAAGAGGCACCACTAACCAAACACTGCCATGAAGACCAAGAAACTCTCCAAGCAAGTAAGGGACAATGTTGTTAAGAAGTACAAGTGAAGGTTAGCTTATAAAAAAATATTCAAATCTTTGATGATCCCCAGGAGCACGATCAAATCTATCATAACCAAATGGAAAGAACATGGCACAACAGCAAACCTGCCAAGAGATGGTCGCCCACCGGGCAAGGAGGGCATTAATCAGAGAGGCAGCACAGAGACCTAAGCTAACCCTGGAGAAGCTGCAGAGTCCCACAGCAGAGACTGGAGTATCTGTACATAGGATGACAATAAGCTGTACGCTCCATAGAGTTGGGCTTTATTGCAGAGTGGCCAGAAGAAAACCATTACTTTGTGCAAAAAATAAAATGGTATGTTTTGAGTTTGCGAAAAGGCATGTGGGAGACTCCCAAAATGTATTGAGGAAGGTGCTCTGGTCTGATGAAACTAAAATTTAACTTTTCAGCCATCAAAGAAAACTCTATGTCTGACGCAAACCCAACACATCACCTCACCTAAAGAACGCCATCCCCACAGTTATACATTCTGGTGGCTGCATCATGCTGTGGGGATGTTTTCAGTAGCTGGGACTGGGAAACTGGTCAGAGTTGAGGGAAAGATGGATTGAGCAAAACCTGTACCACTTTGTGCGTGATTTGAGGCTAGGACGGAGGTTCACCTTCCAGCAGGACAATGACCCCAAACACACTGCTAAAGCAACACTTGAGTGGTTTAAGGCGAAACATGTAAATGTGTTGGAATGGCCTAGTCAAAGTCCAGACCTCAATCTAATAGAAAATCTGTGGCCAGACTTAAAGATTGCTGTTCCCAAGCGCAAACCATTCAACTTGAAGGAGCTGGGGCAGTTTTGCAAGGAGGAATGGGCAAAAATCCCAGTGGTAAGATGTGGCAAGCTCATAGAGACTTATCCAAAGCGACTTGGAGCCGCAAAAGGTGGCTCTACAAAGTATTGACTTTAGGGGGTGAATAGTTATTCACATTGACTTTTTCTCTTATTTTGTCTTATTTGTTGTTTGCTTCACAATAAAAAAATCTTCAAAGTTGCTGGCAAGTTTTGTAAATTAAATTATGCAAATCCTCAGGCAATCCATGTTAATTCCAGGTTGTGAGGCAACAAAACACGAAAAATGTCAAGGGGGTGAATAATTTTGCAAGGCACTGTATATCAGTCAATTTACATTTACTCTCTATGTGAACTCCTTATGGTTTGTTACTTGTTGTTTTTGCCACTTGTTGTGCCTTCTGGAACCAATTAATTACTAGCACCAGGGTACCACTGTATTACCTTGGGTAGGGTACAGCCTTCTAGAAAGTGTAACAATGTAGATGCTAGAGGCATGATACCTCAATAAATCATGGGGTAGTATCAATGCAGAGGAATTGGCCACTTTTTAGCAAGGTGTCATTCAATGAATTTTGTCTGTAAAGTAGTATATAGTATATAGTCCACCAGTTTACCTAGCTGGGTTGCATCATCTCCTCTGACTCAAAGATTGACAAGGAAATTGACAACAGACTGGCAAAGGCAAATGGTGCATTCGGCAAGTTATATAAAAGAGTTTGGAGCAACAAGCATCTGAACAAGTGCACAAAGGTCAAAGTGTACAGAGCTATTGTGCTGACCACCCTACTGTACGGTTCATGGGTTACCTACCACCACCACCTATGACTTCTTGAGCACTTTAAACAAAGCTGCCCCTGCACCATCCTCAACATTCACTGGAATGACTATATCCCCAAAATTGAAGTCCTTGAGCACGCAGGAGTCACCCGCATTGAGCCCATACTGTTGAAGAAGCAGTTGATCTGGGCAGGACACATCTCTAAGATGGAGGATGATAAGCTTCCAAAGATTGTGCTATATGGTGAGTTCACTACTGGTAATCGTCACACAGGAGGACCTAAGAAGAGGTACAAGGACTAAAAGTAAGATAATGTCTAACAAAAATTATATATAAATCATTTTTAGTAATATTTATGAATACAAATGATATGTTTAATTTAATACAGTGATTTCAATAAAATAAATCCTCCCTTCTGCTTACCTGTGCTAAGTGCCCCTTTAACCACTAGTGGAGTATGTTTGGGTTGATGCAGTCACTGCTGTGTAACTTATGTCACTTCAATAAAAATCAATAAAAATCAAAATAAAATAAATGTGCTCAATCCTATACTGCTACTCTAAATTGCACAAATACTTTGCATTAGGCAATTTAAAAAAAAAAAATATAGTAAGATATTATAATTATAATATGCTCTTTAATATAAGGATACAGTAAATAAAGACTATACTGATCAGGATGTGTTGGATATCATGGCAAGTCCTTAAATGTTGGCAATAACTGGGTTCCGAATTAAGGAGTTTTCTTATTAATCTAAAGTTGGTTTGACTAAAGTTTCAGTGATTGAACAATTTTAAACTGTAAATACATATATCATATCATTGAACTTAAAAATGCAGTTACTATTTCCTAGTGAACTTACAAACTCAGTGTAAGAATCTATCAATGATGTTTGGGGATGGAAATTCCATATTGGCCAATTACAATAGGTTTAACTGGACTCAACAAGAATCACTCCATTCCACTCTGAAGGGCCACTGAAGTTCCATATTTATAGTGTTCTCCATTGAAGACCTAGCCTTTTTAATGGAACCACATGCTTCTTAAAAGGAAAAATATATCATCTTCTAAATTACTGTTATAACTGTTATATAGATTTATAAATCCCAATGGGCAGCCACAGGTTTGTTTGCTTTCTGAATTTGTCACCTGGGGTAATCCATTTTTAAAGTTGCACTTATTTGTGTATCCATTTAATTCTATTGCATGTTTATCATTATTAAGGCATCTCTTTCAACAGAAATTAATAACAAATCAGGTTTGGAAAAATAATATCCACACACAAGCTTTGAACAGGTAATACATGAAAGGCTGTTTACATATTAAAATAATAAAGTATGTTATCAAGTCAATAAGATTTTAGTGGTCAGAATACAATTAATTTGTAAAATATTGTAGTTGACACAATCTTATTGATTTTTAAATGTACAATGCATTGCTACCTTCCACAGAATCCAGCATTACATGGTGAATGCATAAAGAAAACTGAAATCCATGGCAATATTTTTGGCCTTAACAATAGGACAGGTTTTTCATCCAAATTCAGGCTGAATAGTATATTAATAGAGGCTGATAATTGAAGGCTGTAGGTAGCCTGCAGCTACCTCATAGAGATTCTGTTAAAATACTATAACCTCCAAATAAAATCTTTCATCTAATATAGCTTCAGCTATGCAAGAAACAACATTTCTCATTAACATATTCATGTCACTGGCTTCTGCAGGAGGTTTTCTCTCAGGAAATTTACATATCTTTAGATGTGTTTGCAATAACCTTTTTTTTAGCAAGGAAAGTATTGTAGAGACTTACAGCCTTATTAAATTGTGATTCAGTAAATTTGAAAAAGGGCTCGATTTAAGCACAAAGCATATTTTTTTACAGAAGTTTTTAGTTAGTGAAGACCTTGCTTTTGGATAGAAGTTCACTAACTAAAAACTTCTGTAAAAAAATATGCTAAGTGCTAAAATAGAGCCCTTTAGAATTGGCCGAATCGCAATTTAATAAGGCTGCTGGTCTTTATATTTTAACAATAAATCATTAATTAATACAAACAAACATAAATAGTCAATGTGAGGTACCACTGATATTGCTTTAGGTGTTTTTTTTAATACACTGCTATTATACAACATACTATATATATGTATTCAGCAAACAAGTTGTTGTTTTTATCAATGTTTAGTAATGATCTGACCTATATGACAAGAAGTACTAATGGCATTCTAGTTATTGGTGGTGGTTCCACAGTTTCAAAATACAATATATTTTCTGTATAAATAAATATTCAGGTGAATTAAATTTGCTGGTGACCACTATCTAATTGTTTGGTGGTTTTGTTGTTCTCTTTTAAAGATATGTATTGCCATAATCAACTTTATTTGAATGGGCTTCTAATCAGAAAAGAACATTTAATTATGGAAGAACACCAGATATATGATTTGGAACCGTATTTGTCTTGATAAATTTTGTCCCTAATGCAAGACTTTCTCATGTTTGTAAAACAAAAATGGCTCTGAACATAAACAGCCTTATTAAATTGTGATTCGGCCAATTGAAAAGGCTCTATATAAGCACATAGCATATATTTTGTACAGAAGTTTTTCGTTAGTGAAGACCTTGCTTTTGGATAGAAGTTCACTAACGAAAAACTTTTGTCAAAAAATATGCTATGTGCTTATATAGAGCCCTTTTCAATTGGCCGAATCACAATTTAATAAGGCTGAAAGTTTTTATTTCTCTGGACTCCAGTCAGTCTTTCTCTAGCAGATTAAAGTACCACTGTAGTGCATTTACAAGTAAAGCTCAGATGATTGTTTTTTGGGCATATATTATTTAAAAAAAGTCTCTTTGTACCTTGGCGTGACCAGCTCTGCCTGGAAGATGGACTAAAACATGTCTGACCAGTCAAACTCTGGTTCAGACTGAGTATGCGCAGCAAAGAGATGCAGGACAATGATGTTCCATGCACTATCACACTGTGTTGGCCAGTGAGGGAGCTGCAAGCAGGTTACAATGCAGCTGTTACCTATGTGTAGCAATGGAGACAGAGCTAATTATGTCAAGGGGTGGAGTCAGTGAGGTCATAGCCCAGCCTTCTTCCAAGCTCCTTTAAAATCCAGCTGCCTAAGCAAAGCTGACCACACCTTGAGGGAGGCAGTAAAAGGCAGCTCTACTTGAGGAGAAAATAGACAGTTTAATAAGTAAGAAAAAATATTAACTTTTATTTATTTTAAACTACATACTGACTATGCCCAAGAAACAAGCATATACTTTTTATGTCTTTGTCCTCCTAATGTGGGGTGAGCCATGAGTTTTTGATTTAGATTGTCATTGAGTCATTTGTACAGAATATGGGGATTGGTAAAGTTCAAAATAAACATAATTACTTTTATATTTATATGTTTATTTTAATTTAATTTAATTGTTGTTTTGCTGCTACTTGAAAATAAATATGCAATATATGTAATATTTTTAAATGCTCACAGGGTATCTAGAATAAATCAATTATTATGGATAAACATATACTACATACTATTTATGAATACATGGATATTTTTACTCTACCCCAAAAAGAAAACTAGAAGTAAAAGTGTTTATGATGGTGATAAAATCATCTGTTTTGTCACTAATATGAGGATTTTATCCAATTTGTAATGTCTCCCTAATTTCCCATGCACAAAAATATACTAACATTTTTAATCATAAGAAAATATAGATTTTTCCTTAGTTGCATCTGAAAGACAGCATTAGATAGTGATTCACAAAGCTTTTCTTTGGTTTTAAATGAAAGACTTTAAGCTGATTTAACTGCTTTGGATGTATGATTGTTTTGGGGGTCTTGTCTCTATCAGCCAATGTGCCTGAATACAGCTGTATGAATTATACCTGTCTGCCAATGAGATATAACTGCATTGGCAGCGTTTGTTTGTTTTGAAAGAAGTTCAGACTTGTTTAGATTAAAGGGCCACTTTAGCTATATTTTTTCTAAATGGTATTTTAAAAAACAAAGCATGACAATAGGAAAAAAGTTTTTTAGAAAGTAAAAAAAGAAATAAATACAGCCATTATATGTTTCACTGTTATATACATGTTATACTTATCTGTAACCTTTCTTTTTTTTGTTGTCAAACCTTCTGTCTCAAAACGGTGTGTCCTTGTAAACAAATGAGCTTTTCATTAGACTTAATGCAGTTGTAGATGTCTAATTCCATTTGTACATATACAAAGTTCCCATGTAGTCAAAGTCTCCTCCCAATTCAGGAAACCGATCACTGGAAACTAACATGGTAGATTCCACAGTCACATAATTAAAAAAAGAAAATTGAATCTATTTTCTATGTTCTTAAAATGTTGACTACTTTCAAGTGCTGTAGTTCAAAAGAGGATATTTTATGACCACAGTTATCCCTTACTATTTTTTCATGAAGAAGCAACTTTTGTAATGTTTAAAAAAACATATTTAAATGCATAACAGAAATCCTTTGTGTTCCATGTCCTATTAAATTTAAACATTTCATGCACACACTATATACCAACACACTGAGTAAAAAGAGGTGCAGATACAAACACATTTTAAGCCACTGATCTCTTGCCAGTCTCTCTTGGCATCCTTAACTTAGCATTTAAAGTGTCCTTTTTATTAGAGTCCTATTCTGCCAACTTAAACCTGGTGCTCATCTGGTTGACATTCTCTTGTCTCAGATTTAATAGCAAAGTCTTTTCTCTACTGGATTTATTCTAATTTAGATTGTTTTGTCAAGGTTATAGAAAGGACATAATATTGCTGGAAAAGCAGTTGAAAAAAACAGGTGGAGATCACTAATTGCCTTCTGCTATAAAAAGTTCAGCTTTTCACTTGTGTTGGTGGCAGGACATGAGTACTGGAAAGGATCCACAAGGTTCAGGTGATTGGAGGTTCTGGTGATCTCAGTGCCGAAATATTCCCTGAAGCTAGACTACTGCCAGAAAGCGTTTATCATTGAGTGTAATATAAAATCAAATATTGATTGCTGTATTCTTTCTGAAGAAAAGCAATGTGGTCGTAGCAGATAATACATTTTAGATTGCTAAAAATTGTCCTATACAATAAATACGTTTAAGCCTTAAAATGGTTTGTTAATTGGTCTACCATAAAATAGGCACTTGAAAAAACCTGTGGATGTTTGTAATGTTCTGAATCTTTATATTGAAAATTGTTTGTTGGACCTCTAAAAGAATTTAATCTTTTCAACTCTCAGCATAAACAGGTCTTATTATAATGATCGATATCTATGTATGAAACTGGGTGGAGGAAAATTATAGTAATGAGTGAAGAATAGTAGTTTTGATAATACTTTATGCTTCACAATATTGAGCTACAGTATTAAATACAGGTTCATATTGCCTGGATTCTGATGACCCAGTTGATGGTGATGATAGTTCACATTTCTATATGTGTTATGTTTATGGCTAGTACTGAGAAATACTGAGAAATAAGAGAGATGAGGTACAAAATAAAATACATTTCAGATAAATGTTTCATTTTATTTATTAAAGATGATCAGGAACCATAGATAAAATAGCATTATTAAGACACCTATACAGACAAAAATACATCTGCAAAAGAAATATGCAGTTTACTAAATTCTGTTATAAACAATCAATTGAAAAACTTTATCAGTCATATGAACCCTTTTTGTCCTTTTACTTTTTTTGTAGTGTAAGAGAAGGTTGACTTATTGGTATAGGGTATGAGGGCAAGAATAAGAATAAGCCTTGGTGCTGTAAATTAAATGACTGGATAAGGTAGGGTAAGTTATAAGATCAAATTGATTATGAAATCCTTTCTTAAGGTAGAGAGTGTCTCCAATTATTTTACAACATTATAACTTACTGTATGACACTCAAACAACCGGTACAGAAGTATGAAACATGAAACCGAAATAGACTTCCCATATAACCGGTCGACCTTACATTATTCTCATCAAAATCAATCCACCAACGATAATACATATCAAATAATACCACAAATCACTGTATCAATCAAAACATATATATATTTTATTGGTACAAAAATATTTAAAACAAGTTGATTAAAATAACTGAGGTTGTCCCTGTTCTCAGAGTTAGCCCTAATGCATCATATCTCCAAAGAAGCATGTATCAATCAAAGGATCACTCCTTTATGATGTAAAGTGACTAATCCTGATTTAAATGTAAAGTGCAATAATAGTGCAATACCCCAAAAAGGAAAAAAGGAGAATTACCCTATTGTCTTGTCTTTTCACAGGTTGGACGAGGTCACAAATGGTAAAAGACAAGATTGTGAAAAGTCATTTTGAAAAGCCAAAGAATAAGATCTCTTTGCCCAATGGCACGCACATGTGCGGCCATTGTAAAACATGTATTCATTTGAGGAGATTGGACCATGTAGAGGATAGAACAGGGAGGAAACACAAACTGCTGGGTTTCTATAATGGTGGTTCTAAAAATGTTATATATTGTTTACAATGCTTATGTGGCATGAAATATATCGGTATGACTTCTAGAGAGATCCGTAAGAGAGTAGGTGAGCATATCATTAATATTAAGAATAGTAAAAATGATCAAGAGAAGGGTAAAACCCTTACTACTATTGCAAAACATTATTTACAACAACATCGGTGTAAACCACAGATCAAGTGTACAATATTACAACAAGTTAATTTGGGAAGGTGGTAACTTGTCATTAAAAAAATATTTTAAGAGCTCTGATTGAATTGACACAGTTTAATTGTATTAATATTTAATAAAAAAGAGAGATAATGATACTGTACTTACCAATTATATGAGACACTATATATGATACAGTATGGCTTTTAACTCTATCTAATCATATATCTTGAGTTATGCTCTGTTTCCATCTTTCAATGTAACATTTGTGGTGGATAATCATTATATATTGTATTGAAAGATTTACTATGATAGGTATATTATCATATTTATGCAAACTGGGATTAGGAATAAATACCTATATTTAATAAACTTTATGGGTCTTATAGGACCTGAATCCAATGTAATTACTAAATAAAATATTATCTAACAAATTTTTAATTACTTATATAGTGTTGACTTGTCCCCTACACATATAATATTGATTATTAGATATTACATAGTTATGGATTGTAGAGGATAAAGAGAATAAGAGGAATTATTACTTTTCATATCCTGTACCCTAATGAATACTATGCATCTTGCAGGACCTTGATTATCAAGCATGTGATGTCATGGAACAAGCTCTCTGATGTGGAACCATCTGATTGGGAACTTGATACATAAACGGACATCCCTCTTCCATGCATATCAGGCCTGGTAGAAGCCCAAGGTGAAACGCTTGCATCAGCCATGCTGTTCCTGTGTACCCCGGAAGTGATGTCACTGCGCTGAACCGGAAGTGAACCGCGGACACACCGAGCTATTTGCGCCCGGGGATTAATGGACACAGATACTTCACTAAATTACTTTTTTAAAGTATAATATGTGCAGTTGACTAACTTACCGAGAGATACCCTCATGCATCTAATCATATGAAGCTAAGTATATAATATTCATTTATGATTAACGTTATTTATTTGTGCATCTAATACAGGATATTGATGACTGTATATGACTTTTTCTGTTTTATCATATAGTATAGTTTAGATCACTTTATGAAGCAAAGGCCGATAAGTGGCAATCCCCAATACCCCCACATACTAATAGGGGTTTAGTTTTATATGAGGGTTTAGGATAGATTTTTCTTTTTGTGCACATTAGAGAGTAAGTGGGGGATGCCATTTTTCCCACTCAGAATAGGTGAATTCTCCTTTTTCCATTCTTTGCTGTTGCACTTTTATTGCACTTTACATTTATATCAGGTATAGTCACTTTACATCACAAAGGAGTGATTTTGATTGATACATGCTTCTTTGGAGATATGATGCATTAGGGCTAACTCTGAGAACATGGACAAACTCGGTTATTTTAATTGTCTTGTTTTAAATATTTTTGTACCAATAAAATATATATACTTTTTGATTGATATAGTGATTTGTGGTATTATTTGATATGTATTATCGTTGGTGGATTGATTTATTGATGACAATAATGTAAGGTAGACCGGTTATATGGGAAGTCTATTCTCTCTTAAGGTAGGGCAAGTGTCAAACTAAGAACAATATTTGGAACGTATGTGAAAAATATGTAAGTCTAAGTAAAAAGAAGAGTGACAAAATGGCACTATCTCTCAGGAAGAGATTCCAAGGTCCATTTTGTGCTATAATACATAGAATCTACTCATAGGGTGGAGAACAGGGATATAAGAGTCTGTAGTACAGACACAGAGAACGCAGGTAGGAAATGAAACATGGGGATTTTAATTATCTACAGCACTACTGTAGATTGCCAAAACTTCACATGTTTATGAAGTGTGCAACAAACTAACAGCATTAGCAGCTATGTAAGCCACATACATAAAAGTATTTTTAGAGAAAAACGTTATCTTGGCAGACTAATTTTAGCTAGCACATGGAAGTTTCCATGAAGGTTTTTTACAGAGCATTGCAAGTAAAACCTGCAAGTACACTTGCACAGTTAAAAGATGCACAATCTACTGACCGGTGTATAGTCAATATGGATTCCCCCCAAATAAAAGACACAACTCAATAATTGACACTCACACATACCTTGGGATTTTAAAACTGCCACAGCTTCTTTATTTAACTTATTATGTAAAAACACACAACGAGGTGTGCTTGACCCACCCATATCGTAACTCTAGAGGACCCTGTGCCCATGAGTCCTGACACCACCAAGAGCTGTTACTGTTGCTCCTCCCCACTGTTGGCAAGCACCCCCACCATCCCCACTGCTGTGACAAACCAAGAATTCTAACCCAATATAACCACCACCACCAGCACAATAATCTGAACAGGGAGGAAGGGTTGGGAAAGATGATCTAACTTCCAAAATTCAACTGACAAGATTATTCAAAATCCTATGTATATATTTTGCGCTATTGTTATAAACCCCACCCCCTTAAGCTCCTCCTATAACTTAACCCCTTACTGACCATTCTCTACATCCTATTCCTAACCTGGTCAAACTCCCACTCTCCTTAACTCTGTGCGGCCGTCAGATTTCTTGACCAGTATACAGTCAATACGGATTCCCGCCAAATAAAAGACACAACTCAATAATTGACTCTCACACATAGTTTGGGATTTTTAGAAGGCCACAGCTTCTTTATTTAATTTATGTAATAACACAAAACGAGAGGTGCTTGACACACCCATATCTTAATTCTAGGGGACCCCGTGCCACATGAGTTCTAACACAACCAAGAGCTGTTACTGTTGCTCCTCCCCACTGTGGGCAAGCACCCCCGCCATAAGTGCAAAACCTGGTCAAACTCCCACACTCCTTAACGCCATGCAGCTGTGGGATTACTTGCCCATAAATTCAGACCATGCAGCTGTTGTGTTAAAGGAAAAACATCTTTGGATACTGTTGTAGACAATGTACAAACAAAACTAGCAGATCATAAATAAGAGGTTAACATTTTAGCACTTTTTCCGGAAACGTCTGTTATTTTTATTCCCATGCCCATGTATCTATTAGAAAACATTTCACAGCATATTTTGTACTGCAATACACCGCAGAAAATAGAAAATTCACCGCTACCACCAGTTAGTAGTTTATGTATTACAGATGCAGAATGATTTTGCGGACATTGGTGATGTCATAGTACATAGCTTTTAAAAGTTAATGGAATGGATTAATCCTACAATATGCTGTGTAATTACTAGCAATCTGACAGAAAGTACCTTAATAAATCTGGCATTGGAGAACTATTTGCGGAGATTTTCGCATGTTCGCGTTCGCATCGAACGGCGAACACATGCGCTTTTCGGTCCGCCCCCTATTCTTTATCATTGAGGAAACTTTGACCCTGCACCTTACAGTCATCAGACACATTCCAGCCAATCAGCAGCATACACTCCCTTCCAGGGACTTCCATCTGAAGGACAGCCTCCATTTTAGAATCATTATGAAGCTACATTCGTTGAGAGAGGACATATATTCTACCTGCTGCTGATTTAATAGGGAAATAGATAGCCAGGCTGTGTATTTAGGTTTCACTACACACCTGAAGGACTCATTTGATATCTGCTGCAAGGACAGCAACCCAAAAAGCCCTTTTTAGGGCTAGAACATCATTTAATTAATTGTATTATTTTTTTCTGCTGATTTAATAGGGAAATAGATAGCCAGGCTGTTTATTTAGCTTTCACTACACACCTGAAGGACTCATTTGATATCTGCTGCAAGGACAGCAACCCAAAAAGCCCTTTTTAGGGCTAGAACATCATTTATTTTATTTTATTATTTTTTACTGTGTAATCTAATTGCATATGCCTGCCTGCTAGCGTGTGTGTGAGGCCTATTGCATCTACTCTGCCAACTTTTGCCAGTGCACAGTGACACTTATATCTGGTGCAACCGTAGTGTACAGTGACATAAAAAAAATCTTTTTTGACTGTAATCGATTGAATATCAGTTGCCTGCCTACAGGCGTGTGTGTGAGGCCTATTGCATCTACTCTACCAACTTTTGCCAGTGCACAGTGACAGTAATATCTGGTGGCACCTTAGATTGCACGCGCAGTGCCCCAAATTTGAAGTAGGAGGTCCGACCAAGCATCTTTTTCCATCTCCCTGTTCCAAAAATCAATGCCATATACACGTCCCCTAATAGTGGACGTAACAGGGATTAAACCGATAGGAATAGTACTACTTAACAGTACACACCTTATAATAACGCAGACAGAGATAACGCAGAGAGAGGAGTCTGAAGAAAAGGAGTCAGAGGAGGAAGGTGGCTTTGAGGAGGTGGAAGACCAAACACAGCAGGCGTCCCAGGGGGCTTGTTGTCACCTTTCGGGGACCCTTGGTGGCTGGGTGGAGGAAGAGACCTTCAATGACATCAGTGAGGACAAGGAACGGGACATGGCTAGCTTGGTATCCAACCTTGTGCAAATGGGGAGTTTGCAGTTGTGCAAAGGGACTGTTTGCGGTTGTTTGCGGTGCATTAAACGGGGATATTGGTCTGCTACTGTGAAGCGGGTGTAACCCTTACACTACCTGATCGATACAACATCATACCTGATGTTTTAAAGCATGTTATTCCAAACAATTTAGGAATGTTAGGTGATTTATGCCCTTTATGGCTTAAAACCAGACTCTGCATCAACTATGTAATTTTCCGTGGGAGTTTTGCCATGGATCCCCCTCCGGCATGCCACAGTCCAGGTGTTAGTCCCCTTGAAACAACTTTACCATCACTATTGTGGCCAGAAAGAGTCCCTGTGGGTTTTGAAATTCGCCTGCCCATTGAAGTCTATGGCGGTTCGCCGATGTTCGTCCGTTCGCGAACATTTGATGGAATTGGCGGCCGCGGTTCGCGAACCGAAAATTTGATGTTCGCGACATCACTACCTATAAGCTTCACTTCTGTAGTGGGAAAACTTTTTGAAGGGTTAATAAGGGATAGTATACAAGAGTATGCCTTTTTGAACAGGATTATAAATAGGAGTCAACATGGATTTATGAGGGATAGGTCAAGTCAAACAAATCTCATTAGTTTCTATGAGGAGGTTGGTAGGAAATTGGAGCAGGGCAACTCAATGGATGTAGTCAATTTTGAATTTTGCAAAGGCTTTTGATATAGCGCCACATGGGACTCTATTGTGCAAACTAAGAGATACAGGAATTGCAGTAAATATCTGCTCATGGATTGAGAGCTGGCTAAAAGACAGGAAGCAAAGGGTTGTTGTAAATGGAACATACTCAGATTGGACTTATGAGGTAAGTGGGGTTCATCATGGTTCAGTATTAGGTCCTCTCCTTTTTAACATATTTATTAATGACTTAGAGGTAGGACTGGAAAGTATTGTCTCCATGTTTGCTGATGACAGGAAGTTGTGCAAGGTAATTAAATCAGAAAATGATGTACGTTCCATCAAAAAGGATTGCATAAATTAGAGAAATGAGCAACTAAATAGCAGATGTGATTTAATATGAATAAAAGTAAAGTTATGCATCTGGAAAGGAAAAATAGCCATGCAATTTATAATCTTAATTTAGCAAATCTAGGAGTATCGGATATTGAAAGGGATATAGGAGTACTTGTGGACAACCGCCTAGGTAACAGCAGCAGCTGCAAAGGCAAATAAAATATTAGCATGTATTAAGAAGGGTATAGAAGCAAGGGAAGCAAATATAATTCTGCCACTATACAAATCTCTAGTACGCGGTCATTTGGAATATGGAGTGCAATTTTGCGCACCGCTTCATATAAAGTACATTTTTGAGATGGAAAAAGTACAGAGAAGGGCAACAAAGCTAATAAGGGGAATGGAGGGCCTAAGTTATGAAGAAAGACTAACCAAATTAAACTTATTTTCTTTAGAAGAAAAGCGTCTAAGAGGGGATACGATTACCTTATATAAATACAGCCAGGGTCATTAAAAGGCTCTGCCAAGTTAACCTTTTGTGCCAAAAGGTTTTCAGCTGACAGGATGAAAGAAAAGGGTTCTTCCCAGTTAGGTAAGCTAAGTAAAACTGTGGAATTCTCTACCAAAGGAGGTGGTAACAACAGATTAAATAAATAACTTTAAAAAGGGATTGGATATATTTTTAAATAAAAAGGGCATTCAAGGTTTTCCAGGATAACTAGAGGAGTATTGATTTAGGGAGGTATTTGAGTGACAGTATTTGCTGTCAGGAATTAATTAAATTTTCCCACCTTTTGAGACAATTGGCAATGTTTCAATGTTTGCCTTCCTCTGGAACAATTATCAATTAACTAATAATTAATCTGCATATTAAAAGGATCAGAGGAGATCTAAAAAGGTTGAACTTGATGGAGTAAAAGTCTTCTTTCAACCTCAATTACTGTATAACTATGCAACTATCTATGGCATATCATATATAACAGGGGTGGGCAATGAATTTGCCAAAGGGGCCACGTGAGAAACTGGGACTGTCGTGGAGGGCCACCCTCCAGTGCCATATATGTACACACACATTCATCCCTCCAACCCCTGCAGCAGCAATATTCATCCCCCAGGCCCCCTCAGCAGCCCCATTCACCCCAGCCCCCCCTCAGCAGCACTATTCACCTCTCCAACATCCTCAAAAGCAATATTCACCCTGAGGCCCCGACAGCAGCACCATTCACCCCTAACAGCCCCAGCCCCTCTTCAGCAGCAATATTCTCCCCCAGGCCCCCTCAACAGCAATATTCACCCCCCAGGCCCCCCTCAGCAGCAATATTCACCCCCCAGGCCCCCTCAGAAGCACCATTCACCCCAACACCCCCAGCCCCCCCTCAACAGCACCATTCACCCCTCAACCTCCTCAGAAGCCAAATTCTGCTCCAAAGCACCCTCTGCCGCAATATTCACCCCCAGGCCCACCCAGCAGCACCATTCACCCCTCCAACCTGCTCACCCCAAAACTCCCAGCCCCCCCACCCCCAGCAGCAATATTTACCCCCAGGCCCCCCTCAGCAGCAATATTCACACCCCAGGTCCCTCTAAACAGCAATATCCACAACCAGACCCCCATCAGCAGCAATATTCACCCCCCAGGCCCCTTCAGCAGACATTTTCACCCCCCAGGGCCCCTTTAGCAGCAATATCCACTACCCCCAGGAGCACCATTCACCCCCAACACCCAAAAACCCCATTACCCCACTCAGAAGCACCATTCACCCCCCCCCCCCCGTCCCCAGAACCCCCTCAGCAGCCATATTCTACCCTCAGGGCCCCTTAGCAGCAATATTTACCCCAGGCCCCCCTCAGCAGAAATATTCATCCACAGGACCCCTCAGTAGCCATATTCCACCCCCCACCCCATGGCCCCCTTAGCAGCAATATTCACTACCTTCTGGAGCACCCCGTTGTCGCACCATTCATCCCCCCAAGCTCCTCATCAGGCATATTGAACCCCAGGCCCCCCATCACCAGCCATATTCAACCCCCTCAGCACCACCATTCACTCCCCCCCAAAAAAACAGCCCCCCCCCCCTCAGGAGCATTATTCAACCCCTCATAACCCCCAGGGCCCCTTGTCACACTATTTACTCCCCTCAAGCCCCCTGCACTTCATTCACCCTCCCTCTTACGTGTGCAGTGCAGTCCCTGTCCCAGATCACATTGCTCAGAGGCTGCATATCCCTCCCCTGCTGGAGCTTCATACTGCAGGGTCACATTATATCATTAGGAATTTCCCTCCCCTGCAGTATGCTGTGAGCAAGGGATCCAGGACAGGGGCTGACGGAGGTCGGGCAGGCTGGAGTCTGGGAAACTCTGCTCCTGCCGGGCTGTGCATCAGGAACCATGCTGTCATTGTAGCGGGCAGGACAGGAAAAGCCTGTAGGCCGGATGTGGCCCGCGTAAAAAAACTTGAAATTCCAAAATGGTTCTCCAACGGGAGTTTGAAAAACAAAATACTGGCACACCTGTACAGAGGAATAACTTATTTAACCATGATTATAAAGACTATATAAAACAGAGAGATTAAGGGACTTACATAATTAGGAAAAGGAAAAAAAAGCTAAGGCAGGAATAATGGAAGGGTGCAGACAAAAATGGAGAGTGGATTCCTTTCCATAAAGTAATGTGCTACAATATGGGGTCAACTCTCTGTCCATACAATGTCTTAATTGGAAGATCTCTTTATTGAATAGGGTACAGCAGTGGTGCCATTAAACAAAATTACTTGGTCATTTAATTAAGATCACTAGATTAGGAAGCCAAATTAACTTAATTACTAAGATCTGTTGCATAATATGTGACTTGTTGATTGTTTACATCTCTCCACAGGAGGCTTTCAATGATAAAACGTACCATTTAAAGCATTGTGTCAGCTCCACAAAAGACCTCTTATGCAAACAATAATTTGATTATGCCATCAAATATCAGGTCACACAGTATACCTTGAATTGCCATAAAACTATTTATAAAAACAATACATAGAAATGTTAAGATATGTTTAATATGAATAGAATCACTATAGCAAGCTGTAACACAAAATGTCATGCATCCAGTTTTACAGTACAGTAAAGCAACCATCTCTATAGTACTGTGAATATAGAAATTGGAGAAAAAAGAGGCAACTATTATCTGACACTCCCATTATACATACAGCAGAGTGGCACAAAACAAGCGGGAGAGATATACGGTCAGCTCATATAAATGACCGATTGATTGTATAAAACAACCAACTGATGGTCGAATCATAGCTGGCCTACAGATGTCAAAAATGCAATTATACTGTATTAATGACACTGTAGAGTTCTAAAGCGATAATTCTGGCCCTCCAAAATAGCTCAGATAATGGCTAAAACATAACTTTTAATCTGACCACGAACAAGATAAATCAAAAAAAGAAAAAAAAAACAAGCAAAAAGAAAATATAAAAACAAATGGCTGTATGCCAGGAGACCCGCAGATGCACCAAAGGGAAACACACAAATTAGATGAGACTGTATGTATCCCACCATATTATTAAATGAACATACACTTTTATATATATATATATATATATATATATATATATATATATATATATACACACAATAGGTCAAATGAGCAAATACCTGTTTAAACAATCACTGTAAATAAATCACCATATTTTGCACTCACCATCATGGACAATGGAATAGAATGTGTGTAATTATCTACTGTCTATGGCAGCCATTGAATGTAGGCTACACTATTAAGTGCACATCTAGTCCCATTTGGTTATATATATGTGATAATATAAATTAATAAGTCCAATTGCTTCAGCAATTACAGTGAGCCAATCACCACATATTGTTTTTACCTATTCATAATGTACTTTAATTCCATGCTTATGGATAAGTGTATAGGCAAAAGTTACAAGTGAGCAAATGCTGGTATATATTTCAGATACATAATTACAATTTCTTCAGTAATCTCAGTAAGCAATAATATGCTCCAATTCCATATCTGTGGACAAGTGTATAAATTAAAGTTACTCACTGTGGTCCCTCTCGCAGCAGCGAGTCTCCCGGCATGTGACATCACTCGTCAGCGACGTCGTGCAGCCATAAGTTAGACGCACATGCTCATTAGCCCCTGAACTTCGGGAAACCACTTATGCGCAGTAGCCTATGTGCGTTTAGCTTGAAAAAGCTGAGACATATATCTAAGCTTTTTCGAGCGAAATGCTTGTGCTTGAAATTTGCAACAGTTACAAAGCAATTCAATTGATCAAGCTCGCAGCTACCTGGCCGAAACCGTAAACCATGCACCCGTAAGGAGCATTTCATGATAAATTAAGCAAGGGCATAACTACCGATTTAGAAACAGCCAATAGTAAATGAGACCATCATCATTACATCAGTAAAACATGAAGGTTAAACCACAATCAATTATCGTTTAGAAGGCCAATATGCGAACAAACGCGCAATCTAGCAATGTACAAAATAATAAAAATGAATGAAGGAAATGTTCTAGTCCATGTGGGTGGCCTCACATATATTAACTCCTTAATTCCTGAGACTAATATAACATGGAAATGAAACATAAAAAAAAAAAATTTGATTGCAGATTTGTGAGCTTGAGACTGTTAATTCTAATGTCTTTCATCGCTTTCCCCATCTTTTAAAGTGCAGTATTGATTTTTTTATTTGCATTTACAGTTCTACGAACAGGTGTTTAACCCCCTTGCAAGTCCTATCTGGTACTCGTAGGATTTTCTTCTAAATTTGCCATTCATGGGTGTGAAAATAATTGCAGGCTTGAGGAATTGTAGCAATTGAATATCGATTTGCTATTGAAACATCTACGGGCTTGAACGATCAAAGGCTTAGATACATTGGAGTTATGATTTTGCAAATGGTTTGCGGTTAGCTGAAAGACACCAATTTAATAGCAAATTAGATTACAGCCTACATGTAACTAAGAATTGCTCAATTGAATGGAGGTCATTGTGTTTTGTTATGTCAGTTATATGAATTTTGGTATAGAATGCCCAGTAATAAGACGAGACAAAATGGTATCCTCTTTAAAAATTTCAGAACTCTAAAGAATTTTATATATATATAATTATTTTGCAAGTGTGTTTTAACAGGAGACTTAATATAGAACTGATACAAAATGGTACTATAAGGAAAGATAAGGAAACTTAATTATTTGCTGAAATTATAGATCTGTCCAAAGAGCGTGTTTTGAACATGATGTGAGATTCTTGTTAGATTGCTGGAAGACCAGAGGGATTTATGCAGACTGAAAGGCTTGTAGCCATATATTTAATAGTGTCTTTGTTGCAAAGCCCAGTATAGGTAGATAAATTATGGTAGGTCTTTGACCATAACTATTAGTGAGTAGATCTCACAGACATAAATAATACCAGTACTCAGTACTGCAGACAGGTTAGGAGCCAAATATTAAACAATATCATTGTTATAAGGCCCTGTATAAGTCCTTGTCTCTTAGTTGTAAACAATCCCTACTAATAAATCAAAGTTCTTAAGGAGAGGAAGACCGTAATATGTATTGCCAGTATTATACACAATCAAATTATAGTTATTAAGTGAAAGAGACATACGCAGTAGCCGCAGAGAGAGGCGGGAGTGGCGGTTAGGGAGGCAGAAGGAAGGCAGAAGGACGCCATAAAAAAAGCAACCCCTGCATTCTCTACTACTTGACCATGGCAATGAGATATTCGACCATGGCAATGAGATAATCATGAGACATTAGATAGGTGCACCTTCTTTCTAAATCTATAAAAGCATTTCTGTCTAATAAGCAATCTGGGCAAGTTGAGAGTGGTGATATTATACACTTAAAGGCTAAACTCTGGAGATCAACTGACAAGGGTCCTCATTAAAGCTCCTTAAATATAAAACTACAATCAATCAATTAAAGTGACCTGAGCTGGATATATCACAGAAAAACTCTGTATTATTATACATAATTGGAGTTATGGAATAAATATTAACTTTGGACAGATAAGCCTTAATACTTACAGATTTGAAAGTTACCACTACACAAGGGATCTGTTTATTAAAAAAAAGCTAAAATCTTATCTATCAATAAAGTGTGGAGTGGTATAGGTATGGGTATAACCCAGAATTTTTTCACAAGCCTACAGATTTGTTAAATCCAGAATCCTTAAAATGTATATTGGAGAATAAAAGCCAAGATTGGATTAATAATCCAATCTTGGCTTTTATTCTCCTATATAAATCTATTATATATGTTTAATTATACAACACGAACAATAAACATTGAATGATAAGTGCATGTGACTGGGTATAACCCGGTATTTATATAACACATTACACAAAGACTATCTACAAAGTTTTTTACTTTCTGCATTTATTCAAGAGGATTTCTGGAGGATGTAGCCCCCACTTTGGCCTTAACTCTTTTAACACAAGAGTACATAAACTCTGGACCCATTTATTCCATTCACTGCTATTGGCAATTTGTTTATATCTCTTTCCAGGTTTCGTCAAAGACGAAAGCATTTGGACTGTTACTTATGCTCTAATATAGGGCCTGAAATGTACTTTTTTTTTTTGACCCTTGGTTATCTAGTAATATGTTGCTCATCACTCTAAAAAGATACTAAAGCTCAATGATATATATTCCTAAAGTAACACGAGCTTATGATTTAAGTAAAACTAAAGGATATTAATGAAGTTCTGACCATATAAACAGCATTTGGGGAAGGTCTGGGTCCCTGAAGGGGTTAATATTTCTCTTAAAGGGAAATATATGAACTATCTGTTGCATTCTACCTGAAGCTGGGACCTTCTGTCCCCCAATGAAACATTGGTTTATTGAATATTGAATGCTAGATGAGGACTATTTTTGTTTTGCTTTATTCATATATATGTTGAGGTAACTAGATAGCTAGATCTCTAAGAGATAAGCTGAAAGTCATTTGAGATAACTAAAACTGCCTTTATGTACGAGACCTACTTTAATGTTCAGGTAAAAAATTTAAGTTTAGAAAATATTTAGAAATTAGTAGTATTTAATTCCTTTCAGCTTTGAAAATAGCAAGTAAATAGTGTATGAAGATGAGGAATGAAGAGAACCAAGGATCTAAATCAAAAGACAAAGACAAGTAAGATGTCCTGGAAATGTCTTCTCCCCCTTAGATAAATCAGTAAATAAAGAGAAAAATTCTAGAGAATACCCTTAAGATATGTAGGCAGAAGCTAATTCTACACAATTAAGTAATAATGATAATTCTCAATTAGAACATAGTACAGAAGTGAAAACTTCAGGTAAAGATAATTTAACGGTAACAACTATGAGCGAGCTTGTGAGCGAATTTCAGATAGCTATTAAAACAGAACTGTCTTATGAAATATCCAATAATGCAAAAGCTATTAGGTATATGTATAAACATAGGCCCTCATTCAATTGCAATGTTGCAAATTGAATAGGGGTCTAAATAAGCACATCACATATATTTTTTAAAGAAGTTTTTAGTTATTAATCATCTATCCAAAAGCACGGTTTTCACTAACTAAAAACTTCTTTAAAAAATATATATTATGTGCTTATTTAGAGCCGTATTCAATTTGCAAAATCGCAATTGAATGAGGGCCATAGAGAGGAGGTAAGAAACACGCATGTCACCATTGTTAAGAATTATCGGGAGTTGAACAGTGAAATGAAACCTCTACAAGATGAAGACCAAACTAAATAATTAAAATATGATAACCTAGCGAGAAGTAAAAACCTTAGAACCAGAGGTATCCCTAAAACTGTTGGTACAAAGGATTTACTGTTATTTACTAATACCTTGTTAAACTATTTAACAACAAACGATAGGGTAATCAATACGTTGTACAGTATTCCTTTACCTAAGCAGCTTAAAACAAAAGAAATGTAATTCTTAGACTGAAACATCAGGTTCACAAAGATGCAATTCTGAAGGCCTCTGTCGAGAAAGAGAAAGTTTGATATACCTTATGATAATATTAAAATATTCCCTGACCTTCCCGGTGAAATTATAATATGGTGTAAACAATTTGGGGAAATTACTAAAATGTTAAGAAATTAAGGTCAATGAAGCGGAAAAACTTTGTAAGCTTTGGCATTTAATGCCACCCAAGGTAGAATCTGTATAACCAATTCTTATAATTTTTACCTTGAATCTCTTAGTGTAACTCTGTTTCACTTTCCCTCGGTGCTTAACAAAAAATATCACACTACTGATAATAAGAATTTTAATAGAGATATAAACAACATGTAGTGAGTATACTTGGGTAGCATTGAGCATTAGAGTAGTATATTTTATGTTCTGAAATTTAACACTTGAGAAATTGATGACTTATGGATTGATTTGATCACTGTATATTTATTTTCCTTTTGTAAAACACTGAACACTGTAATTAGCTTGACTTTTTAGAATATAAACTTTATGATATGACATAGTATATTTTTGAATATTTTACATAATAATACTAATTATTCCTCGGGTATAGGTGAAATGAAAGGAGTTCACAGTGATTATGTATAGGCATATTAGATGGGATCTATAGGAGTCTCCCTGGGTAAAAATACTTAAGAGGTATAGCTTTATGATCTAGAGTGATTTTCAGTTGTGCTCTCGCACTGGAGGTGAATAAAATTAGTAACAGAACGAGTTTTAATATATAAGGTACTTTAAATGGTTAGAATAGGCTCTTGGGTTACCCAAAGCCAGGGTAATCAAACAATTCTTTTTGGCGTTTTCCTGTTTTTGGATCTCTGGTTAGACTCTTGCAGCCCTAATAAATTTGAAGCCCGTAGCGGCATTGACACACCCGCAAAGGCTGTGGGTTTGAAATGCGGCTGAGTTACAGAGCTATTAAATTGTAGCATGCCGGGAGTTATGGGCCAGAGACGCAAACCCATAAACTATTCTTGCACACTTTGGATGTGCGGCCGTGAACATGGTCAATTAGTCAAACCAGTAGTTACGGGTTTAGATGGAGCCAATGGCAAATGAGATTGTCACAATTACATCACTGAAAAATGGAGGTTAGATTTCAAAGCGTTACAAGTTTCAATTACGAGTTTCGATCGGACCCGCATTCCAGAAATAATGCAATATTAATAAATCAGTAAATATGATATTCAAGTCCTTGCAAATTCCATTATATGTATTAACACATTTATTGCCGGTATCGATATACCAAGTAAATTAAACCTAAAATAATGTATTTTATATTTCAGATTTGCGAGCTTGATGATGTTGTGCTATTAATAAATGTATTCTTTCATTAATTTGTTTCCATAAAGTTAAGGAGTGTGATATAAACTGTGGGAGATTTTTTATATTGCTTTTGAATTTTAAAATATTTCACAACACTTGTTGTATCAAAATATGTTGTTCTTTAGGAATATTTTTTTTAATTTCTACCCAACATGGTGGGGAATTTTTGATAAGCCATTTGATCAATTGTGAAAATCTAGTTGTTTTATGTTAGATGGGGTTGAAAGCCCACTTTTTTCTTTGAAGTTATCATTGTAGCTCTGTTTACTCTTGGCTTTTTATGAATCCTAATAAAATGGAAGATCGCTCTTCGTTGTTTTAAGATGTCATTCGTTTTAATTGCTATTGGAATTGTCCAAAATAAATACATAAGGTTGGGTAGTGTATTCATTTTTACTGTGTAAATTGTGCCTAGCCAAGAAATTTGATATGTATTCCCAGCATTTAAATCACTGACTAGATTTTTAAGTATATTTGGATAGTTCATGTTATATGCCAATTTAGTTAATTAAATGCCTAGGTATTTTATGTAATGTGAACATTTAATTGATACATTTACTTCTATTCATTTTTTTGTTTCCTTTGGGAGTGAGATATGTAATGCTTCACTTTTATTTGTATTTACTTTAAATCCTGAAATATTTCCGAATTTCTTCAATAAATCTAAAAGGTTAGGGAGGCTGATTATTGATTTTGTAATTGTTAATAATATATTATGCACAAAGAGACTCAATTTGTATTCTTTACCATCAATTTTTACACCTCTAATATTTGGACATGTTCTTATTGCTATAGCAAGTGGTTCAACACATAATGCAAAAATGAAAGGCAAAAGCTGACCTCCATTCTCTAGTCCCTCTTGTAATGTTGAATAATTTTAGACAATGGCTTTGATAAGATTTGTATGCTTTAGGGGAAGAATAAAGGATTATAATGCTTTTTAAGAATTTATCACAGAGGCCACAATTTTGTAAAGGTTCATACATATAGATCCAATCTATCCTATCAAAAGCTTGTTAAGCATATAATATAAGAGCATTAAAGGAATTTTATCTGTAGATGCTATATCCATAAGGTCAACATTTTTTGTTGTATTAACTGGGCTTCTCTACCTGGTATAAATCCCACTTGATCAGGGTGAATCATATTTGGAAGAAGTGATATTAGTCTGTTAGCTATTATCTTTGAGTACATTTTAAGGTCACTATTTATTAGTGAGATTACTCTATAGTTTTGACAATTGGTTGGATCTTATCCTTCTTTAAGTATATATTAAGCAAATACAAGGAAAAAACTGTAATGAGTACAACAAAAAGACAATTGTAATATTAATCACTTATAATATTTTTCAAACAGCGATTTGTTGAGCATCGCAATGCGAGGCGAAGCAGCCGCCCAGCACTTAAGCAGCTGCGCAGCACTTAGGCTGCAATGAGCGCCCAAGGTGATCATTGCAGCCAGCAGCGCCATCACACATGTGAGCCTTGCGAAGCGAGGCGAAGCAGCCGCGGAGCACTTAAGCAGGCTGCAATGAGCTCCGAAGGTGCACATTGCAGCCAGAGGCACCATCACACATGCGAGCCTTGCGAAGCAGCCGTGGAGCATGTAACTCTAACCGCGGATCGCGTAACTCTAAAAACCCACCCAAAAAAAAAAGCCAGCAAATGTACACAAAATTACAACACACACACAGGCCCTCATTCTATTATCGGCCGTAGGAGATGCGGGGCCGCAAGGACCGGCCGCAGGCTATTTGCCTATTCTATTCCCTTCAGGCCGGGGACTCCGGCAGGCTTGCGGCCGGCGCCTTGCTATCCCTTGCGGCCGCACGCGCCGGAGGAAAGCCTTTGATCTTAAACGTCCGCAAGAAAATCCTGGTTGCTATTCAATTGCTCCGGGAACCCTCTCTGCAAGGCTAAAACCGAGCCGCAGCTTACTTGCAGCAAAAAGGTTCCGCAGGCACACAATTAAGCACATAATAAAGCCATAATAATGCCATCCTGCACTCTGATGAGACGACAAAGTGATTGTAGGTGTTAGCATTCATAGCACAACATTCCCCTACACTCAAATCCGTAAATAATTTTTATTTTAATTTATGTCAAATATCCGTCAACAAAGTCCCGAGGGCTTGGAGCACCTCAGACCCGCCCACGCTGCGGCTGGAAAATAAACAGTTAATGAAATCTCGGATTTGGGCTGATGTGCAAGCTTGAGAGGGGGTTGCTATTAATCCTCATGTCCCCCATTATGATCCCTAGCATTTACAGAGCTTTACAGTGCCGTCTTGAATTTATATTTGCTTTTAAAGTTTTCAGACCTTGCGGCCGGTTGCAAGATATGCGGCCGGCCGTAAGGGGATATCCTTGTGGTGCCGTCTATTTAAATTGCAAGGTAACGGGAGCCCCGCAAGGAATCGCAGCTTTGCGGCCGTTTTACGGCCGATAATAGAATGAGGGCCACAGTATGGGGGGAGACATAGGAAGCCTGGGAGTGAAGTTGCAAGCAAATTTCACTGATATTTGGCATTTTGCACCACACGAAAATCAGCTAAGGGGGGGGGGGATGACGGACGAAAAACGCAAAAAATCGCAAACAGAATGAAAATGAGGCTCACCAATGCCAAGCGCGCGGGACTTAGAAAATACACCACGAAGGACCCAGTAACACTTACACGAACAACGCCAGGCACGCTGCACTTTGAAAATAAAACAAATGGCGAGGCGAAGCAGCCGCGGAGAGCGTAACTCTAAAAACCCACCAAAAAACAAAAAATAAAAATGGCAGACAAAATGCCAAAAATCTGAAACAAATGAAAATAAGACCAATGCGAAGCATGCAGGACTTAAGTGAAAATACACGATGGAGAACCCAGAGACACGTGGAACTTTGAAAATAAAACACAGAGGAGAAATGCACAGGGAAGGGACAGGGGGAGATGGTGGAAAGAGACACATGGCATTCACAAGCACAAAACTGCCAGGTTAACGAACCCTGCAATGAGCGACACGTACAGTAGGCGGGAGGAAAGGTTAGCAATGAGAACCAAAGGGGATCATTGCAAAGCAGGAAAGTTGAAGCACATGAGGGCAGCGAGGCTCGTGTTGAGCACTGAAGGTGCTCAGAGGAGCAAAAGCCTCACATTGTGTGACAAACAGCATTCCCAGGCTTCAAATTTTATTGCTGTCATTTTTTGACCGACAATTCTCTAGTAACATGATACTTACGTGTTGCGAATATATCCATTCTAAAAGTAAAATTCCAACAGGTATCCAATATCAACAATAAAAAAACAATGTGAAGCTCAATACCAGAAATATTAATATACAGTGACACTATGTAGTGGATACCGTCATAGTAGCATATTTCATAGTGTCAATCAGTATATCTCAAGTTTAAAAAAAGCTAAAGCTTTTAAAAGTAAATCACATATATAGTTGTGAGCATTGCGGGTTGTTACAAACGCTTGTGAGCTCGCACAGCAAGCCCGCCGCAGTTGCAGGCAAGGAGCTCCAAAGGCGCTAATTTTAAATCTCTAAATTGTACAGACAGTCAGCCATGTATTCGCACAGAATTAGTGCCACAGTATTATGAAGTCACTAATGGTTGTGTAGTAAAATAAACAGCCAATTCATGATATATAAATATCACTCTATCTTGATCGCAAAGAATTATAATGGTTCTCTTACTTACTTACAGCCTCATTAAATTGCAATTCGGCCAATTGAATAGGGCTCTATATAAGCACATAGCATAATTTTTTTACAGAAGTTTTTAGTAAGTGAGCTTCTATCCAAAAGCAAGGTCTTCACTAACTAAAATCTTCTGTAAAAAAAATATGCTGTGTGCTTATATAGAGCCCTTTTCAATTGGCTGAATCACAATTTAATAAGGCTGATAATCTGTGTGCTATGCCAATTCTGTTCTCATCTCCAATGCATATTATTTTTTTATATTTTTCAATATCTACTTAACAATATTGAAAACCATAGGCTCTGATTTATTGATATTCAATTGATAGTTTGATAAATAGGAATATTTCTCTGTGACATTTAATAGGTTGGAGATTGACTTGGAGGGGGTTCCTAATGTCAGAAAATATAATCTACAAATAAGAGATATTTTATATTCCCTATTATCAATTCAAATACCATTAACCTCATGGTTCAGTAACGACTGAATACATTGTCAAGTTACAGGTATAGAATAATAACAATAATAATACATTTCTGAGATTCCACAACCAATGCAAATAGCAGGGGAGATAATGGGTAACTTTGTCGAGTCCTATTAAACAATGGGAAAGTTTATGAAGAAAATCCTGGACACCGTACATGGGCTATTTCTTTCCCTACATTGGAAACATTCAGCTCCTCAGCTAATTTATTAATTCATTTAAGTACATTGAAAGATATGCTTGTCTAGAAGGCGTACTATATGCCAAATTACAGTTCAAGTTAAATAAAGAAGAATAGTATTTACAAAAGCTTCTGAGATATCTGAAGCATTACTGACTCATATATCCTTAGAGTTTTTAATCTTTGTTATATAGTTTATCATCATAATATTACACATATTGGTAAGCATTTTCTCAGTTCCGAACTGATTTGATTATTTTTTGTGGCTAAGACTATAGACGGTTGCATTTTATTCTTAGATCCTACCAAGGCCATTACAACAAATAGTTCACTAATTGATTTTTTTTCTTCTTTCTAATGCTTGCAGAGATATGCAAATACATCTACTACACATGAATGGGTGCACCAATGAATTGAACTTTATATTTCAGGGGTATTGTTTATCTGAAAATAAACATATATATATATATATATATATATATATATATATATATATATAGTGTTAATAATTTTCTCTTCAAATATAGAGTGTTTATCAGATAGTCTTGACATTTTAGATACTGTTTTGGTCAGGAAAATCTTTTATTTTCCATATGCCAAAAAAACAGGGGCATAATCAGAATGCATTATAGATCCAAACTATATGTTTTTTAATCAATTTCAAAATATGATGAGAGCCAAAAAACTTAATTTATATGCACGTAAGGAAACAGAGGTTTAGAAAATAAAACTAAAATGGGAGATCAATGGGTTTTTGGCTCTCCAGGCATAATGCAGTCCATACATATGAATACTTTCTCTAAGTTTATCTGACAAATAATTGAAACACTTAATTGATTTGTATTCTAATGTAATCTTTTGTCAGGACCACTGACAAAGCTGCACACAGACCGAAGAAGAAGACATTTTAACTGTACCTGGCCTTTGCTCTCCAGGAAACTGAGAACCACTGGAAAAAACTATTTAACTGTACCTTCTCTTTTGCTCTCCTGGACACTGAGAACCATTGAAAAAGTTGTACACAGACTGGAGAAGCTATTTTACCTGTACCTGTCCTTTGCTGTCCTGGAAACTGTGAATCACAGAAAACGCTGCACTCTTATTGGAGGTATTTATAGACTGTGGAGGATGTCATCATTACAGCCATTATCATTATCATCATTATGATTTTTAATATTAGTATGAATTTATGTATGTTATTATGTTCAAGGATATTTACATTTTATCTAGTTAAATTATGTATCACAATCAATACCATATCTATGTATCCAACCCCTTTAGTTTGCCTTGCATTCCTTTGCCCCAGCCACATGTTTATTGCCTCCATATCTCTCCTTTGACCATATCCCTCCCCTCTCTGCCACACTACTTTCTTCGTGCTCCTCTCTATCATCTCAGCTTTTAACCCCAATCCTCTTTCTCTTACAAAAGCTATTTTAACTGTACCTGGCATTTGCTCTTCTGGAAACTGAGAGCACTCCCCTCTTACTTTATTGAGTCATACAAATTACTTATACCTGATCAGTCAGTAAGACCTGCTAACAATAATACTGAGTACATTACCAACCCACCCATTACCACACTGAAAAACATTCTTCCCCTTCCCATACTCACTATCCTGCTGTGTTATTGCAGTCAGACTATTATACAATTCTGGTCCATTCCACCAAATCAGGAATACATTTCTTCTAACCTTCCCACATTAATCTTTCGGTACTACAACTAACTTTACAGTTTTTCATTTTGTACTCCTCTCTATTCATGAATCTTGTCTAATTGTACTCTTTTTTTTAATTGTCTACTCTTCTTTTTTATCTTCTGTCACTCTTAACTTTCACATAATTTCTGGCACATCATCAATTCTTATCTGTTATTTTTGTTCTGCCTCTCCCAATTTTTATAGAAAATATGTAAGTACTGTATATTATCTACTAAAGGGTACATCACATTATTAAAGTTTCCACATAATAGTAGAGTCCCCTGTTTAATTTCTATTTTGTTTAAAGACTTAATTAAATGTTTCCTTGATGTTTATTGGGGTCTGATAGTATAAATCACATTGTTAATCTTACAAATGTGTATTAATTATCTGCCAGATAAATCTTCATTTTTTTTATATTGGTTAATATGCCAAATTTTTACTAAAAAAGATTATCTGTCCTTGTCTCTTTGTTTTAAAGGACGAAAATACTTATTTAGTGATAATTGTTATTAACGTTTGAGATATTTCCTTTCTTCCAATGTGTTTCTTGTAGATATAAAATGTCCATTTTTGGCTTTTTAAAAGAATCTAATAGAATTCTTTACTATTATGGGGAATTAAATCCACATATAATCTGTGAAGCTAATTTCAAACTCATTCATATATTCTTTAATAACACATATATTAAGGTAATAAACAAAAAAAAAAACTTTATTCTAAAACTAACCCTGACAAAGTACAAATTGTTCCCCAAAAACAAATACAGCACAAAAATAAACAAAAAAATGATACCCACAGACATCATTCCCTTTTAAAAGCATACAAACAATTGGGAAACAAATTGGAAAGATGTATAGATGTTCATCTCTTATTCCTCTTTTAGGTGAGTATTTCAATGATCAATATCCTTCTAAATTATCCATAAAGTAACTTTGATGAATTTCTTAATATCAGTACAAAACTATACTTCATCATATGTAGAGTAATTAGACAATCTTGTGAAATATTTAAGGTGAAAACCAACTCACCCAGTGCAGAATATGTTTAAGAAAAAAATGTATTAAAGTGCAGCTTGAATAAAGTGCATGTGGTTACTGGAAGACCCTAAAAGGACAGAAGAGATATGTATGTCAAATTATCAATCTATAAGGCTTATTAATGTAAATACAATAAAAGGAAAAATGAGAAGAGAAAAGTGCAAATGTTAGTGTAAGAGATTAAATAATTAATTTATCATTACTACAGGGTATTCTATTGTAACAATTCTCCCGCTATATGTTTAAGTTGTCATAAACTCTCTGTATAAAGACTCATAATTGATAAAAGAACCAATCTTCTTTTAGTCCGTTCAAGTCAAATCCACCAAACCCTGTCCTTTATGGGAATATACTGAGGGTTTGAATTTCATAATTTATTGGAAAGGAGATTTTTAGGCCCCATATTTGGAGATTAGATAGTTTGTTAAGTTCCATCTTTAGAAAACAGAATTTTAGTTAGAAAGTCCCAACAACACAATATATTTTTCTCTTAGTATTCTCTTTAAATGTATTATGTTCAGTTCCAAACTTCAGCAACTGTTTTAGTTAGATTGATGTAGAGCAGATGTTCCACTAGTTGTTTTTACCCTCTTCAAATTTACATATCAAACCAACACTTATGATGAAAGAAAACAAACAGTAACATGCTGGATATCCATACTGAGCCAGGAAACACATGTGACTGCATCCATGTTCCGATATACAGACATGGAAGGTCCTGGTGCACTTACAATAGAAGATAAAAAATGTAGAATGAGACATACCAATAAATAGTCAAGAATAATCAGAAATAAATTCCATAGTAAAAAAAAACGAACAAACAATATTTTGTTGATAGAATAATGTTGGACAATGTGTTTTTTTCGAGAGAAGCTGCTCCCTGGAAATTCTAGTTCCACGGAGGATGAATTGTAGAGGGACATAATATGTGTAAAGAACTGCTTGCATGTAGCCCCAGTGGACCAGACTGAATGTTTTTGCACCATTATAGTTTTCCACATATTACGGGGTTTACAGCCTTCTTTAGGTATCAAAGATAGGAGGGAAGAGCACATTGAAAGAGGAAAGTGTTCTACTTTAAGGGAGGGGTTGAAAAGTCCATCAATTTATGACCTAAAGTATAAAACATGTGTTTAATGGTATAGGTTGGGGAATCCCAAAAATGTGGAAATATTCAGAAATATGAATGTAAAGCTATATGTCGCTTCAACAAAGATAAAGAAAGTAAGGACAGGAAAACAATTTATGAACAAGAATTCATGTTTTCCTTTGGTTGCAAACCTGATGTGTATGTCAGTCTTAAATGGCAATATAAGAGGTAGTATACGCTTTAGAAACATTTGAATATTAAAGAATAACAAAGTAAATGTGTTACTTCGATTTTACATGAGAGATAAAGCATTGATAGTAATGTAAATACTAAAGCAGTAAAGTGAATTTTGTATTATTAGCACCTTGATGGAGTATAACCACACTAACATACATCCATTTATTTTATCTATTGCGTATTAGTTTTTACACAATGTTACCATATTTGGCAATAGGCTCTTAATATTTGTGTGTAAAGAGCATATTTATTTACGTCTACGATGTATATTATTTTGCAGTCAGAAAGCTTTAAACGAAGGGGCTTTATGCCAAATGTAAAAGGGCCAAAGATATTTATTTGGAATGCTCTGAACGTCTAACCCATATTAAGTATATAATCATCCATCTCTGCAGTAGCTACTACCTTTAATATATATTATTCTTATATATAGGTACATTTTCAGTGCTTGGCATCATATTTTGCCAACCCAGAAGGTTTTCCGCAGTTAAAGCTAATCTTTATAACATACTTAATAATCATCTCATTGAGCCTAAAGGGAGTCCTACTACTGATCCTTTTTCATTCTGGCAGAAGAAGTGGATGATTAGGCCAGCACTGAATTGGCAGTGGACTATTTGGCAACTGCTTTCAGTCTTCATCTGAAAGAATCTTCAGCATTAAGGTGGTTTTGTTTTTCAACAAGCTCTACATATGATTCAAATAGCAAATGTAATCACTTTAAACACATTTCAACAAAATACATATACCAATATTAGTTTACAAGCCCTGGCTGTCTCATAAAATTCTTGTCTAATATAAATATCTTTGCTCAGTGGCTTCCTGGAATATATATACTGTATATTAAATTTGGCCTCTATGCAAAATGCATTTACTTGTATTGTTATTTCATTCATGTTTTTCTATTTAGCAAAAACTGCATGTTTTTTTTCATCAAAACATAAAACCATCATCCAACATAAATTGTTAGAGTTGTTGCAGTGCTGTAAACAACAAACTTACAAAAGCAAGCTTAAACTTTAGGGTTATTAGCAAAAAAGTATATTTATTTCCATAAATCTTACTTAAAAATTGCATGTTTTAGCTGTAATAAATTCAAATATCCTTCATCCTCTGACAGTGTCTTATCAATCCATTACCATTAAAAAAAACACCGTGGTACCCTTTTTTCTATACGGTCCTTTAAATTTAAACATTAGAATGGGGAAATTATTTTAGATAGTAAAGAAATACACACTGAAACATCCTGTTTATTAAAATGATCCTGGCACCTCAGGAAGATGTTTAGCAGAAAACAAAAATGGCAGATTACTCTGCAGCATAACAGTATTTTTTTACAGTCTAGTAACATTTGCAAGAGTTCTTCAAAAGAGAATATTTTAAATACATGACTAAAGTGGTCCTTTAAAAAGAGCTTTGTTTGGGGCAGGTCTCTTATGGGATCTAGGTTGTATAATCAGCCACACAGTCACTAGGTAGCATTGCCCCCCCCCCCCCCAATCAGCATGTGCATGTGCTGCATATTGGATATCTCATTAAAAATGAGATATCCAAAATGCAAATCTTAGTTGCTGGGGGTGTCTACATCACCCCCAGCACATTTTTTAATTTTCTACAAAAAATATTTGCATTTTTTCATGCAAAATTTTTTTGCTAGGTGTGTTATGATGCACTCTACAGGATATATTCATAACCCGCCTCACTTTCATATAACTTTAACCCTCACTGATAAATTTCTGAAAAAAAGGAGAGAGGATTCTTCAAGCTGATTATAGTTAAAGGGACATTGAAAGCCTTTTTTCTTTGTTGCCTATGGAAGAGGGCATTTGATAATGTACCACTATGTGTTTTCTTTTTTTTTTAAAGGACGCTCTCAAATAAGAAAAAAAACAGATTAAAATATTTAATTGAACTGGGGACTTGCCCCTGTCAGCCAATGAGCAGTAACAGATGTATACAGTCATACATTTTAACCAATGAAATCTACAGATGTGCATATGCTTTTTGCATTTCATACTAGTTGTAATGAAGTTTAAAAAGTAATATTATTTCATGCACAGTTCCTATGCTGTTATGGTTACGGCACCAGTCTGCCGCTGCAGTGTAAATGGCGCTGCCGATATTCTAGTGCCATATCATAGAGTCAAGGGTTAGGGTGAGTGTTAGGGTTAGTTTAAGTGTTAGGTTACCATTCTAAGCTTAGAACTTCTCTAACATATCGTCACAGATGGAAAATATTGGCTAGCGGTTGGTCGCTGCACTGCAGCGGCGGGCCTGTGCCGCAACTATAACAGGATAGATCCCATGCATATCCCAGGTTTGGTAATGCTCTTTTAAATACATGAAAAAAGGAATTGTGTTCCATGTCCATTTAAGTAATTTTTGTAATTATATTTAATATATGCTTACTACAATACGTTTACAGCAAACATTTAGACATGCTGATTATTTCAAATAATCAATTGAAACCTTTTCTATGTAATTTTAATATGAATGGCCTACTTTATTTATTATGAGTAGAAGTTGTCTAAATTAATTCTTCTAGACCAAGGCTTAAACAAAGACTTCTCCATGAGCATATGTCTCAGCTTCCCCTAACACCCCAATATCATGAACTATACCTGCTTTTTTTTTAAAGTTTAAAACAAAAATGAGAAACCCTTAAAAGTAATAAAAAAGGAGAACTCACAGTGGTACATTATCAAATACATGATCATGGTAATTATTAAAATAACCCCTACATGGAACTTTAATAAACAATTGTCCAATTGAAATGCAATTTTAACATGCATATGAGTCAGATTCACATAGAGGAGTGAGTGATTTAAACTTCCATTAAAAATCAGTGGACGTTAATAAATAATAAGTGTTAATAACATTAAAGATGTTAATGGGATTAAGTAAAATATTCATATCAGTTTGGAAATAAGACAATGCTTTTTTATTATTAAAACACATCCAATATATATGTAAAAATGAGTGCAAGTAAGGATGACTCCAGATACAGCAAGCAGTTTTGCATGTCCTCAGCATGATAGATTAGGCTACATTTCAGCCAGTTGCTTGGTCTTTGTGCCACTAAGCAATCACAGTCAATCAATGACTCGCTCTTTTAAAGTCTGAAATGAGGTTGGCAGGCAGTAAAAATGTCAGAGCTAGTTCTTTGTTCAGCTCCCCTGCTGACTTTTTCACCTTCTAGTTTCAAACATTAAATCACAGGTAAGAGATACACATTTTAGGAGAAGTCATAAAATCGTTAGCTATAATAAAACATTCATCCCTAGCTTTTATTTTCTAAACTTTTTTATATTTTTTATCTCATTTATTTTTATATTTTTTTTTTACAAATTTAGTAGGTATTAAATGCATAAAAGTACTGATGAGAACCTTTCTGCCTGTATTTTATTGCTTCATTGCAAAAGTTAATGTCATGGTTGGTAAACACAAGTAGCCTATCTTTTAGCATAGAAAATACAACTAATATGTAATGTGTGTGTATATAGAGGTAAGATGCAGTTACTGATACCACACCATCCAGATCAAAAATATTGTTTAAATCACAGTGTTGCGCATCTTGTTACTAGGTGATTCTATCCACATAGGTCACAGAAAATAAAAATGTAACTGTATATAGTTCATGGGAAAATGTTTGTAGTATTCACTTTTAATCTTATCAAGGGTATTAAATACTTTTTTGATTTCTACTGAATATCAGCGAAGAAAACAATGATAATCTGCACCATCAGATAAAGGGTAAGGGCATGAGAAAAATATTTTCCTTTTTGGAATTTTTACAAAAATATGGGAGTTATATGCATTTTTATTTGAGGTTACAGTGTTATTGAGTCTCTTGTTTTACTATTATATATATATCATGAAACTGAAATAGAACCCACTGTACATAGTGGCTATTTAATGTTTAGACACATCATTGGTCATCTACACAGGTGACTGTTTGTTGTTAATTTTAAATAATTATTATTGCATTCAAATGATATAGCAAACACCATATATAAATTGTATAAAACAACTATAGACTCCGCAACTTATTAACAGTCACAGACACTACTTCCTGTGCTAAACACCTGTAGGATATTTATTAGATCACTGCCTTCATCTGAAATTCTTGGAATCCTCTTCACCAACAAACTCACAAACTATCACATTAAGGGTACTTAAGAAAATGTCCTTGTCATCTTCACTTATTAACCCCTTGTTTTGGACCTCATTGATTCCGGAGCCAGCAAATTTATGTGCTCTTCATGTTCTCCCTCCCAATGGATTGGCTTAGTATGGTTCCGGCTTACTTCAGTTTACTTACTTGCAGTCATCATTCAGGTAGACAGAAGACATTTTTCCAAGATCATTCCACAACAAAACATTTAGGGCCCTATTAAATTCCTGCCTCGTAAATAAGAGGCTTCTACTTAAGCCCTACGTACTCCAAAGTTTCTCTAACTTACAATGCTATTAAATTAGCCCTGCTGCGAGCAACGTATGAGCTACGCAGCAGGGCCGTACGTATCTACACTGCGTAAATGTACATGAGGAGTGACAGCCTGCGAGATGATATCGCAGGCTCCCACTCCTCATCAATTGCTGCGGGGGTCCTAAAAGGGACCTCCGCGGCAGTCCCCCACATAAGCCCTGCCGTGGGGGGTACTCCAAATACCCCCCCCGGCACCTAAAATTAACCCCCCCTCAATGCGGGGGTCCCAGTCGGGACCCCCGAAGTGTCCTCACATGAACACCTTGCTGCAGGGGTCCATAGGAACCCCCGCAGCCCCACACATTAACCCCTTGCAGCAGGGGTCCCTGATCGGCACCGATCAGGCCCCCGCTGCATTTAAAACTTTTAAATTCCCTGCCGCGGCTCCTTAAAGGGCCCGCGGCACACTAATTGCCAATCCTGGCCGCGGCACAAAAAATGAACCCACCGCTATGCTGGGGGTCCCCATCGGGACCCCCGAAGTGTCCCCACATTAACCCCTTGCAGGGCGGGTCCCCAATCTGCATAGATCAGGCCCCCCGCTGCATTTAAAACTTTTAAATTCCCCGCCGTTGCTCCTTACAGGGCCCGCGGCACACTATTACGCAACCCCAGCCGCGGCACCTAAATTTAACCCCCCTCTATGCTGGGGGTCCCCATTGGGACCCCCGAAGTGTCCCCACATAAACCCCTGCAGCGGGGGGCCCCGATCGGCACCGATCGTGACCCTGCTGCAATTCAATTTTAAATTTCCTGCCTCGCGGGTCCTTAAAGGACCGTAAAGGTCCTGAAAGGTCTTGCACTAAAAATATTAACCCCAGGCAACTATAATTACCCCATTAACTCATGGTGGTCAATACAGACCACCATAAGGCTCTATTTAAACCATTAACTCATGGTGGTCAATACAGACCACCATAAGGCCTTAATTAACCCATTAACTCATGGTGGTCAATACAGACCACCATAAGGCCTTAATTAACCCATTAACTCATGGTGGTCAATACAGAACACCATAAGGCTTTATTTAACCCATAAACTCATGGTGGTCAATACAGACCACCATAAGGCCTTAATTAACCCATTAACTCATGGTGGTCAATACAGACCACCATAAGGCTCTATTTAACCCATTAACTCATGGTGGTCAATACAGACCACCATAAGGCCTTAATTAACCCATTAACTCATGGTGGTCAATACAGACCACCATAAGGCCTTAATTAACCCATTAACTCATGGTGGTCAATACAGACCACCATAAGGCTCTATTTAACCCATTAACTCATGGTGGTCAATACAGACCACCATAAGGCTCTATTTAACCCATTAACTCATGGTGGTCAATACAGACCACCATAAGGCCTTAATTAACCCATTAACTCATGGTGGTCAATACAGACCACCATAAGGCTCTGTTTAACCCCATCAGTCCCATAAGGGTATATTATTACCATTATGGGCCTGTTACAACCCAACATTAACCACATAAGTGCCATGACGGTCCTCAAGGACCATCATGACACTAACTACAAACCCCCAATAAACCATTTTATATAAACTAACCCCCCTCTACACTAATCTATTAACACTTACACTACCTACCTACACTACCTACCCCCTAATAAACCTCCCCAACACTCTAATTACAAAAAATAAAAAAACTACCTTACAGAACACAAAAAAACCTACCTTACAGAACACAAAAAAACCTACCTTACAGAAAACAAAAAACCTACCTTACAGAACACGAGAAAACCTACCTTACAGAAAACAAAAAAACCTACAGTACAGAAAACAAAAACACCTACAGTACAGAAAACAAAAAAACCTACAGTACAGAAAACAAAAAAACCTACAGTACAGAAAACAAAAAAACCTACCTTACAGAACACAAAAAAATACATTACAACCCCACTCCCCTCTACAGAAAATAAAATAATTACACACCTGAAAAGGAAAGACAGATAAACACAATAAAATACATACATATAATACATTACATACATATAATACAATACATGAGATTACATACATTACATATAATATATTACACATAATACATTACATACAATACATGACATTACATACATTACATATAATATATTACATATAATATATTACATATAATATATTACACATAATACATTACATACAATACATGACATTACATACATTACATATAATATATTACATATAATCCAAATCAAATACCCCCTATCTATCTAACATACAATCTATTTAATTTAAAATAAATCCTAACTATATCAAAAACATCCCCCTATCTATCTAATATACAATAAATCCGAACTACATACACAGACCCTTATTCTAAACTAAAATAAAATAATTACAGTCCTAACTACACAGACCCTAATTCTAAGCTAAAATAAAATAATTACAGTCCTAACTACACAGACCCTAAATCTAATCTAAAATAAAATAATTAAGACCACTTACCTTTAAGATGTTGCTTCAGATCACTAACCTATGGGTCAAACAAAACAAAATAATTAGTACAAAACATTAACATGAAATAAATAAACATTATATACATTCTAAATATTCAACTCACCTTTCCATCATGTCCCGTCATTGTTTAGTTCTTCCGGCGCGGCCCTGTTAAAAAAAAACACAATACATTAATACATTAATACAATATATAAACAATAAATAAAATAAACATATAAACATCTAGAAACCATTTGCGCTCTAAAAAAACAAAAAAAAAACTAAAGGAGGTCTGCACTGGCAGACCTCCCCAACGCTAATGAGCCTCCCGGAGTCCTTTCCGGGAGGAAATTGGCATTGGCGGCTTGTGATTGGCTGAAAAAGCTGTCTATTAATTTCAGCCAATCAAAAATCGTCAATGTGTGAGCCAATCAGGATGAGATACACCCCAATATCCCACCCTGATTGGCTAAAACACTTGTCTGTCTTTATGGGAACCAATCACAAGGCTCAGATGCCTTCAGCCAATCACTATGGGATACACCCCCATGGAGTGATTGGTAGAAGACATCTACGCATCCTGATTGGCTCATACATTGACGACTTTTGATTGGCTTACAGCTTTTTCAGCCAATCACAAGCCGCCAATGCCAATTTCCTCCCAGAAAGGACTCCGGGAGTCTCATTAGCGTCGGGGATGTCTGCCAGTGCAGACCTCCGTTAGTTTTTTTTTATTTATTTTTTTAGAGCGTGGATGGTTCCGCCGCTTAGCCGGGGCTGAAGGAGAGAAGGCTGGGGACATCGCGGGGAGGTAAGTTAAATGTATGAATGTATATATTGTTTATTTATTTCATGTTAATGTTTTGTACTAATTATTTTGTTTTGTTTGACCCATAGGTTAGTGATCTGAAGCAACCTCTTAAAGGTAAGTGGTCTTAATTATTTTATTTTAGATTAGAATTAGGGTCTGTGTAGTTAGGACTGTAATTATTTTATTTTAGTTTAGAATAAGGGTCTGTGTATGTAGTTAGGATTTATTGTATATTAGATAGATAGGGTATTTGATATAGTTAGGATTTATTTTAAATTAAATAGATTGTATGTTAGATAGATAGGGGGTATTTGATTTGGATTATATGTAATATATTATATGTAATGTATGTAATGTCATGTATTGTATGTAATGTATTATGTGTAATATATTATATGTAATATATTATATGTAATGTATATAATGTCATGTATTGTATGTAATGTATTATGTGTAATATATTATATGTAATATATTATATGTAATATATTATATGTAATGTCATGTATTGTATGTAATGTATGTAATGTATTATATGTATGTATTGTATTGTGTTTATCTGTCTTTCCTTTTCAGGTGTGTAATTTTTTTATTTTCTGTAGTGGGGAGTGGGGTTGTAATGTATTTTTTTGTGTTCTGTAAGGTAGTTTTTTTTGTTTTCTGTACTGTAGGTTTTTTTGTTTTCTGTACTGTAGGTTTTTTGTGTTTTCTGTTAGGTAGGTTTTTTGTGTTCTGTAAGGTAGTTTTTTTTGTTTTCTGTAAGGTAGGTTTTTTTGTGTTCGGTAAGGTAGGTTTTTATGTGTTCTGTAAGGTAGTTTTTTATTTTTTGTAATTAGAGTGTTGGGGAGGTTTATTAGGGGGTAGGTAGTGTAGGTAGGTAGTGTAAGTGTTAATAGATTAGTGTAGAGGGGGGTTAGTTTATATAAAATGGTTTATTGGGGGTTTGTAGTTAGTGTCATGATGGTCCTTGAGGACCGTCATGGCACTTATGTGGTTAATGTTGGGTTGTAACAGGCCCATAATGGTAATAATATACCCTTATGGGACTGATGGGGTTAAATAGAGCCTTATGGTGGTCTGTATTGACCACCATGAGTTAATGGGTTAATTAAGGCCTTAGGGTGGTCTGTATTGACCACCATGAGTTAATGGGTTAAATAGAGCCTTATGGTGGTCTGTATTGACCACCATGAGTTAATGGGTTAAATAGAGCCTTATGGTGGTCTGTATTGACCACCATGAGTTAATGGGTTAATTAAGGCCTTATGGTGGTCTGTATTGACCACCATGAGTTTAATGGGTTAATTAAGGACTTATGGTGGTCTGTATTGACCACCATGAGTTAATGGCTTAAATAGAGCCTTATGGTGGTCTGTATTGACCACCATGAGTTAATGGTGTATTATATTTGCCTGGGGTTAATATTTTTTGTGCGAGTCCTTTCAGGACCTTTACGGTCCTTTAAGGACCCGCGAGGCGGGAAATTTAAAACTGAATTGCAGCAGGGTCACGATCGGTGCCGATCAGGGACCCCCCGCTGCAGAGGGTTTATGTGGGGACACTTCGGGGGTCCCGATGGGGACCCCCAGCATAGAGGGGGGTTAAATTTAGGTGCCGCGGCCGGGGTTGCGTAATAGTGTGCCGCGGCCCCTTTAAGGAGCCGCGGCAGGGAATTTAAAATTTTTAAATGCAGCGGGGCGCCTGATCTATGCAGATCGGGGACCCGACCTGCAATGGGTTTATGTGGGGACACTTCGGGGGTCCCGATGGGGACCCCCAGCATAGAGGGGGGTTAATTTTAGGTGCCGCGGCCGGGATTGGGTAATAGTGTGCCGCTGCCCCTTTAAGGAGCTGCGGCGGGGAATTTAAACGTTTTAAATGCAGCGGGGGGCCTGATCGGTGCCGATCAGGGACCCCCGCTGCAAGGGGTTAATGTTGGGGTGCTGCAGGGGTCCCAATAGAGACCCCTAGGGCATGGGGATGTGTATAGGGTGCAGGGGGGAGCCTCACACTGCTGTCTCGGGTTTTTCTGAGGCAGCACGTAGAGGCTTTAGGATCCCTTGCGTGCACTTTTTGTCCACGTAGGGATTCTTACGATATGCGAGAATCATGCGTAGATTTAAGGCTACGTAGCTCTCTCAGAGCCTATTCTCTGCCATTTTATCGCAGTCATATCGCAAAGCAGGCTGCGAGAGATTCGGTACTCGCAAACAGCAGGAAAACTGCCTTTTGCGAGCACCGAGAGAACTACGAGGGATAATTTAATAGGGCCCTTAATGATTAATAACTACCTCCCACAGAACCATGCCAGCAGTCAACAGAGTCTGACAAAGCAGTGTAGAGAATTCAACAGAGTGGGGGCTACACAAGAAGAGTCAAGATGAGAGCGAGAGAATGTATATCATGGGAAGAGTGGAGGGGTAGTTAAGAGAGTATCTTGAGATTAGATCTGATACGTTAGAAGGTGCAGTGGTATTGAGACCTTTGTAAGTGAGTGTCAGGATTTAGAATTCGATTCTAGTCTGTATGGGAAGCCAATGAAGGTCCTGGCAGAGTGGGCAGAAGATGAGAAATGGTTGGTTTGTCCTTGCCCATTTAAGATGGACTGGAGTGAGTTGCAGTAGTCAATGAGGAAAATTATCAGTGACTGAATTTGGATTTTGCTTGTATCTTGTGTGAGGAAAGGATGACATTTGGAGATGTTTCTCAGGTGCAATTGTCAGGTGTTAAGTGTTTGGATGTGGACAGAAAGTGCTAAGCACTGCCAAGACACAATGTAGATTTAAAAAACTAGGAAGCCAATTTCTTGAGGTACTTCAACATTGAGTGATATTGGTAATAAATAATGTCTTTAGTGAGTTATAAAGTTGATGAGGGCCAGTAGAAGAGAGGTTTCTGTAGTTTCTTGAAGATTGAGGTGATGGTATTGGTGTGGATGTAGTCATAACTAGGTGGCGGTCTAAAAGAGGGAAAGTATAAGGGGTGATTTTAGAGATAGTTGATTGATTAGAGAAAATCCATTGTGTTTCCATCACAGTGTGATAGAGAAGTCCATTATGATAAGCCAAATGAGGATGTTATTGATTAACATGTGGAGACAGTTTGCACTTCAGTGTTGTCTATAGAGATGTTAAGGTCACCCAGGATTAATGAAGGGATGTTAGAAGATGAAAAGTGAGGCTGTAGTATAGAGGAGAATATCATGAGAAAATAGGCTAACATTGTGCGAGTAATGGAAATATAATGTTACAAGGAAAGCCTACTTGTGCTGTTGTTGCATGCAGTGGTCACCAGTATAACTCTTAAAAACCCTTACCAACGCGTATATACACAGAATCAGAGTATTGCAGTGAATAAGTATACCTTTTTTTATTGGACAAACGTATTTTATAATAAAGCGACGAGCTTTCGAGAGATAATGCCTCTCTTTATCAAGTCAAAAAACGATACTGATATCGCTTTTTGACTTGATAAAGAGAGGCATTATCTCTCGAAAGCTTGTAAAAAAGGTATCAGTATTCACTGCAATACTCTGATTATTCAACTGGATTACTGGACATTCAAGGCTAATTAATGGTTCACAATTAGGTATGAGAATTTTTAATAGTAAGCAATATTCACGGTTATTTATCTAACACAGGTTTAGATTTTTTTCATAACAACCAATTGACAATGTATATAAATTAAAGGAACACATTTAATTTATGCTACAATTAGTACCCTTCAGGTGTCAATTGACATATTCTCCACTCTACCACAGACTGTTGTAGACAACACTTAAAAGGTTTAAATGAAAATATACTTATAAACAAGAGGCAAAAAATAATGGCATTTCAACTTCTCTAGATATGACTATTGCTTGCAGGTGATGAACTGTGCAAGACTGTGCTGTTCCTAGCAATGAGGTATTTGTACCTTTATCTCCCTAGTCTAGTGATGAACCCTTCAATAATGTTGACGATTCATACAATACACTGAATAATTGTCAACTGAAATGATTTATACATGGACCCTTCACTGTTTATTCATTTATTTTTGTCAGTAAATATTTTTTTATCTGACAAGCTGATATCTTTTCTTTGGAGTCTTCCCATCACAGCATGTTTTCCAGAATTCACCTGTTTTTCTCAGCAACATTAGATTTTTTTTTTTACATAATTTAGTACAATATTTTATTTTTATTCCTATAATATTTTTCCAATAATTTTACATTAGTTTTATTGTTTCTATAAAGTACAGGTTTCCATTTTGTTACTTACGCTCTATTTTTTATTTTCTTCTCCTTTACTAATTTATAGAGAGGCAAGCACATGTTGTATATGCTAAGTACACTCATGTACATGCTACTTCTCAGCAAAAACAGTCAGATATAATTGAATGGTGTGTGATAATGCAAAATATAATGCTTGGACCCAAGTGTGCATGCTAAAACTTTTACCTTTCAAACAATACACTGAAAACCCAATTGAAAGCACCATACACAATGCAATATGAAGTCTACACATGTCAAAGCCAAAAGCTGTTTTTTGTTATTGTTTAGTCACTAAGTCGAGTTTGACTCTCTGTGACCCAATGGACAGCAACACGACAGGCACATTATGTATCTGGTTGTGTTAATCCATAAGGTTATAATGGCAAAGATACTGGAGTGGGTTGCCGGTTTCTTCTCCAGGTGACCATGAGTTGTCTGACTTCTTTGCTATGTCCTGCACATCTTGGATGACCCTATATGGTATAGCTCACAGCTTTATTGAGGTACTCAAGACCCTTCACCAAGTTCCTTAATTGGTTAAAGAAACACAACTGCCCATGTACAAACCACACTCCAGTTATTAACAGCATCTAATTGATTTAATTGGAACCATATCGGAACCTATAATTAGCCTCATCAAACACAAATCCACAGACAACATGGTACCTAATGCTTATGTGAGACTGATGATGAGATGGTGACGTGAACTGCAGAATGATGCGTGAAAGTTGCCATAGAATATGGTATGAGAGAAGGGAGAGGATGAGGTGTGCAACAGGAGAAACTGCAGATGGATGTGCATGAGAGGAGGGTAAAGTGGGGCGTGCAGACATCTAAATGGCCTAGGGCAAAATAAAACCTGATGTTTATGTTTACCTATAGACCTTGGAAAACGTTATGTGTAAAAATGTGTAATATGTCCTAAAGCTTGCAAAAAATAAAACCACTACTCCTAGGGCCTGCTACGTTAGCTTGATCCAGATAGAAAGACTATCCAGATTATTCATATATTTTTTAGAAGAAAGGCACTTAAGAGGGGATATGATTACAAATACATGCAGTGTCAAAAATATCGGTGTCAATATAAGGCTTTGACAAGTGAACTTTTTCTTCCAATAGGTTTTCAACTGACAAAAGGACATCCCTTGAGGTTAGAAGAAAAAAAAATATCCACCTTAAAGAATGGTTCTTTATAGTAAGGGTGGTTAAACTGTGGAATTCTCTACCAAAGGAGGTAGTGACTGCAGATTTGATAGATATCTTTAAAAGGGGATTGGACATATTTTATAATAAAAAGGTCATTCATGAAATTCTGGATAACTAGAGAAGGAGGAGCAGTGATCTAGGTTAGAATCCAATTGCCATTATCCGGGGTCAGGAAGACTTTTTCAATTTATGAGACGATTGTCAATGTTCCAAAGTTTTTTTTTCCTTTTGCCTTCCTCTAAGTCAGTTAAGAACTAATCCACATATTCCAAGGATCAGAGGAGATTTAAAAACATTTATTTTTTAAAATCTGTATTACTATGACTATGACACAGTTAAAGTTTGAGCAGAAATCACTTTCCTATACAGACTTAATGGTGCAACTTTTTCTGATGTTTTTTATTGTGAGGGATGTTGCTATGGAAGATTAATGTGTTATTTTTTGTTAAGTGCATTGTTGCAGTTTGTGAGATTGTGAAAAGGCAGGCGGGTAGTTACGACCCTCTTTTGTATGTAAATGTTGATTAACAATTTTAAGTGCATATATACTAGAAGTACTAACTGGCTTCACAAAACATTTCCTAAGCAAATTTGCTTAGAGAGTTTATTAGCTTGCACCATAGAATGTAGGCCTATTTACCAACACTCTACCATCCTGTAGCATGAGGATCTGTGGTAGATCATGTGATGATATATATATATATATATATATATATATATATATTTTTTTTTTTTATTTTTTTTTTTTCTTTTTCTTTTTCTTTATCTCTTTTTATTTTTATATTACACAGAATCAAAAATTACACACATAAATTAACATACATCACTAACAATACATTCTAAAAGCCAATTAAAACATTTCATACCCATTACACATCATATAAAGGTTGAAGTCAACATTTATGCAGCTGGTTACTTATATTATTGCACTTACGATTGCGATTATTGTTACTAAATAAAATTTGTTTAAAAAACATATCCTTCTAATATTGCTTTTGTCCCTTATTGACCATTTATTAACTTTGTAAGGGAGACCTTTCATCTGTACATTTTGTTCCAAATGTTAATTTCTTTCAATTATTAATAACATTTCTTTCAATGAAGGAATGTTGGGTGATTTCTGTCTCTTGGCTAAAAGCCATTTAATCACAATGAAAAATTGAATCATATAGGCCCTTTCAGGAAATTTAAGATCCTCCAACATAATGTGAAACAAAGCCATCTCAGGTTTTGGAGTTATAATTGTATTCAATTGTTTTCAATCCATAGCTTTTTAAAACACCCAAACAATCCCAACAAATATGTTTTTGTGTTCCTGGTTCACCACAGTTTCTCCAGCAATCTAAATCAGATTTTTTGCGATTTTTGCGGGTGTTAAATACCATCTTTGGACACACTTAAAATAGACCTCTCTATAGGTCGGATTAATTATCACTTTATGTGTTAAGTCAAAAGCTCTAAACCGTATTTCAGAAGAAAATAACATTACAATCTCTCTCTCCCATTTTATCATATTTCTTGACTTCTGTAATACATTTTGTGATAATATTTAAGTGCTATTTGATTTAAATGTTTTGAGCCACATTAAATTCCAAGCCAGCAACTCCAACGTGAAGCTTGTAATGGCTGCGTGCTTGAAATTTGGCCGCGTTACGGTGCTATTAAATTAGAAAGGCAAGCTACGAGCTGGAGAAGCAAAACCTTAAACCATTCGTCGGCCGTCGGATTTGCGGGCTGGAAGGTAATCAATTAAGCAATCCTGTAGTTACAGGTTTAGATGGAGCCAATGGAAACAGAGATCGTCAGCATTGCGTCACAAGAAAATGGAGGATGGATTTCAAACTCTTATCGGGTTCAATTACGAGCTACGAGCGAACCCACATTCCAGATATAATGCAATAATAATAAAGCCACAAATATGATATTCTGTCACATGCAAGTTAGAGTATATGTATTAACACATTGATTGCAGGGATCGATATAACACAAAATATACATTTTCTGAGCTGATTTGCGGGCTTGAGAATGTTGTGCTATTAATTCTAAGACCTAACATCAATTTATTAAAATCCCTTTTAATAAAAGTACAGTAGTGTGTTTTTATTTGCATTACAAGTGCTACATATTGGACTTTACCGCCCTTGCGGGTCCTCTCAAGCACACATTGGGCTTTGGGCTCCATTTGCGTGTTACGGGCTTGCTTGCAAGTGACTTTGTTACATTTAATAGCTAAATTGAAAACGTAGCGGTTACGGGCTTGACAGATCAAAGGATTTAGGCTGTGAAGTTCAACGTTGCTCAACACATAGGCTATTCTCGGCCTTGCTGTGTGTTAACCCACAAGTTGTCTGCGGCCTGCGTTAGGGGGCTAATTTAATAGCAAAAAGCCCTAAGATCTACATTACAGGCTACGTTTTAACACGTAGCCCGAATTTAATGTGGCTGCTTATTAGGAAAAGCTTTATACTCTTTGAACCCATGGACTGGTGTTTTTAACTTTACCCTTGTAACTATTGATAAATACATTTCCATATAGCTCTCCAGTTATTTTAGAGCAAATAGTCAGTGAATAACAAGACAGTTCATATCTATAAATACATATACAAGAACACAAAATACCTGCTAAATCTTTTAAGGAGTCACTCTACCTCTGCCACTACACAAATTTTATACAATATACATAAACATTTATACAGTGGGGGAAAAAATATTTGATCCCCTGCTGATTTTGAACGTTTGTCCACTGACAAAGAAATAATCAGTCTATAATGTTTATGGTAGGTGTATTTTATCAGTGAGAGACAGAATAACAAAAAAAAACGAAACAAGAAAAACGCATGTCAAAAAAGTTATACATTGATTTGCAGGTCAATGAGAGAAATAAGTATTTGACCCCTTTGACTTAGTACTTGGTGGCAAAATCCTTGTTGGCAATCACAGAGGTCAGACGTTTCTTGTAGTTGGCCACCAGGTTTGAACACATATCAGGAGGGATTTTATCCCACTCCTCTTTGTAGCTCCTCTCCAAGTCATTAAGGTTTTGAGGCTGATGTTTGGCAACTCAAACCTTCAGCTCCCTCCACAGATTCTCTATGGGATTAAGGTCTGGAGACTGGCTAGGCCACTTCAGGACCTTAATGTGCTTCTTCTTGAGCCAATGATATACCTATCCACGCTGGAATAACCATCCACAACCTATTGTCAATGCCCTGGCTGAGGGAAGGAGGTTTTCACCCAAGATTTGACAGTACATGGCCCCGTCCATCGTCCCTTTGATGCGGTGCAGTTGTCCTGTCCCCTTAGCAGAAAAACACCCCCAAAGCATAATATTTTCACCTCCATATTTGACGGTGGGGCATTCCTCCTCCTCCAGAAACGCTGAGTGGAGTTGATGCCAAAGAGCTCGATTTTGGTGTCATCTGACCACAACACTTTCACGAGTTCTCCTCTGAATCATTCAGATGTTCATTGGCGAACTTCAGACAGGCCTGTACATGTGCTTTCTTGAGCAGGGGGCCTTGCGGGTGCTGCAGGTTTTCAGTCCTTCATCAAGTAGAGTGTTATCAAAAAAATTTTTGGGTGACAATGGTCCCAGCTGTCTTGAGATCATTAACAAGATCCTCCCGTGTAGCTCTGGGCTGATTCCTCACCGTTCCCATGATCATTGAAACTCCACGAGGTGAGATCTTGCATGGAGCATCAGACCGAGGGAGACTGGCAGTTATTTTGTGTTTCTTCCATTTGCGAATAATCACTTGACGATGGCCTTGTAGCCCATTCCAGCCTTGTGTAGGTCTTCAATCTTGTCCCTCACATCCTTGGACAGCTCTTTGGTCTAGGCCATGGTGGAGAGCTTGGAATATGATTGACTGATTGCTACTGTGGATAGGTGTCTTTTATACAGGTAAAAAGCTGAGATCAATAGCACTCCCTTTAAGAGAGTGCTCCTAATCTCAGCTCGTTGCCTGTATCAGCACCTGGGAGCTAGAAATCTTGCTGATTGATAGGGGACATATTTTTGTATATTATCCCTTATTAACCCTTCTAAAAGCTTTCCCACTACAAAAGTGAGGCTCACTGGTCTATAATTCCCCGTATTTGCTCTTGCTCCCTTTTTAAATATAGGTATCACATCTGCTTTTCTCCAGTCATCCTGTGTTGAGACCCTGTGTTGAGTGAATCTTGAAAAATTAAATAAAATATTTTGGCTTTTACATAATCCAATTCCCTCAGAACCCTTGGATGTATTCCATCAGGACCCGGGGCTTTATTAATATTTATTTTTTCCAACCTCTTTTGGATTTCTTCCTGCGTTAACCAGTTATTTGGTGATGGTAGTGTAGCCCCATTATATTGCAACCACTGGTATCTCCCTTGTGTATACCGAAGAAAAGAAAAAAAAACTCCTCCAGCCTTTCTACCATCCTATCCCCTAGCACAAAAGCTCCCTCATCATTAAGGTCCAATCCATCCCTGCTGTAGAGATTGTACCGAAGTGGGAAGTCAGCCCATTGTTCTAAAAACCCAAACCCCTCCTTAGTGCACCACATCTTTAGCCACGCATTAACCTCCCTAAGCTCCTCCTACCTCCCTGGGCTAGCACGTGGCACTGGTAGTATCTCAGAAAATACTACCTTGGAGGTCCTTGCCTTCAGCTTATTACCTAGTTCTATAAAATCATTCTTTAGGACACTCCATCTTCCACTAACTTTATCATTGGTACCAATGTGTACCAAGACCGTCAGTTCACTTCCAGTCCCTCCCAATAATTTATCTACCTGATCCACAACATGCTGTACCCGAGCACCCAGGAGACAGCAAACTGTTCAATTGCTGGGATCTGGGTGACAAATCACCATGTCTACCTTCCTAATAATAGAGTCCCCTACCACCAAAACCTGTCTGTTGCTCTTCCTATTCTGCCCTCCCACTTCTCCAGTAGAACTGTTCTCCTGGCTGTTAGAGGGAACAGCTCTATCTGGCATTGCCATTCCTGAATGGACATCCCCAACAGTTTCCCTCAATCTGGCAAATCTGTTGGTGTTTGCCAACTCAGAACTGGCCTGCCTCTTCTTGTTCCCCCTGATTCCCCTTCTAACTGTAACCAAGCTACCTCCCTGAACATCCTCACTAGCCCCAGCTCCACCCTCCATGCTAGGCCTACCTAAACTGTGCTCAGTGAGCAAAGACTCCATTTCCATTGGAGCAATATCAATTTGAGCTTCCAGAGAGGCAACATGCTCACACCTCACAGAGGTATGGACCCTGGATCATCTGTTCCAGTATTGCATACATATGACAGGATGTACACTGAGTGAGGTTGCCACTGGACTGACTCATAGTTATTATTATTGTCTACAAAAAATCAGTGGGAAAAATAAACAAGAATAAAAAATATAATATATTAGTATAAAGTTTTATAAAAAAAAAAAAATATATATATATATTTATTTTTCCCCATTTTTTTCTTTGAACTCCCTCCTTTTATTTAAACTCTTACACTTTTACTAGAATTGCGCTTATACTAGAAATGTTCGCAAGCTCCCAAGTTCACCTCTTCTCCTGTTTATATTAACTGCTGCCTTCTTACCTGGGCACAATTAGTGCACTCTGCAGATTATCAGCCTTTACTTGTTTTGTATGTATTTGTGTATGTGTGTGACTAGTGTTATGTATCTTTTTTCCAGGGTCCGATGCAGGGAACAGAAGAAGATGGACGGAAAGGTGAGTTTAATACTGTATTTACAATGTGTATTTGTTATATGCAGTGTTTTGTACTAATTAGATGTTTCTTTTTTTCCTAGGGGTTTCCTTTTTTCCTAAAGAGCCATCTGCAAAGGTAAGTGGTCTAAATTATTCTATTTTAGCTTAGATTTAGGGTTTAATGTATTCTAGATAGGGGGTAATGTATAGATAGGGTGTTATGCATAGATAGGGGGTTATGCATAAATAAGGGGTTATGTATAGATAGGGGGTAATGTATATGTCCTGGAGGACACTCATGGGACTTATGAGGTTAATTATAGAGTTCTTGTTGTCCTATGAGGGTCTTCATAGACCCTTATGGGACTGATTGGGTTAAATAGAGGCATAAGTGATGGGCTTAGATGGAGGCTTATGGGGATCTGTATAGACCCCCATAACTGATAGGGTTAGATGGAGGCTTATGGGGGTCTGTATAGACCCCCATAAGTGATAGGCTTAGATGGAGGCTTATGGGGGTCTGTATAGTACCCAATACGTGATGGGTTAGATAGAGGCTTATGGGGATCTGTATAGACCCCCATAACTGATGGGGTTAGATGGAGGCTTATGGGGGTCTGTATAGACCCCTATATGTGATGGGCTTAGATGGAGGCTTATGGGGATCTGTATAGACCCCATAAGGGATGGGGTTAGATAGAGGCTTATGGGGGTCTGTATAGAACACAATACGTGATGGGTTAGATGGAAGCTTCTGGGGGTCTGTATAGACCCCCATAAGTGATGGCGTTAGATGGAGGTTTATGGGGTCTGTATAGACCCCCATAAGGGATGGGTTAGATGGAGACTTATGGGGGGGGTCTGTATAGACCCCCGTACGTGATGGGTTAAATGGGATCCCTGCTGCAAGGGTTAATGTGGGACCCCACCTGCAAGGGTTAGTATGGGTTCCCCCTGGAGTCCCGATGGGGACCCTGCAGCATGGGGGGGGGGGGGGGTTAATCATTAGTGCCACGGTCCCTTTAAAGAGATATTCAATGCAGCACTGTAAAATGCTGTAATTGATAGGGGACACATCGGGGGACATGAGGATGACATGTAGTACATTGGCTAGCTGGCACATCGCCCCTAGCCAATACTGTCATTTGTGGCCAAAAGTCCACTAGGCTTGGAGAACGGGTTACTGCCTTGGTGGTCATCCAAGGGCTTAGATGACCTTGAAGGCAGCAACTTGTTCTCCAAGCCCGGCGGACTGCGGCTACAAATGACAGTATTGGCTAGCGGCGATGTGACAGCTAGCCAATGTACTAGATGTCATCCTCATGTCCCCCCAATGTGTCACCTATCAATTACAGCTCTATACAGTGCTGCATTGAATTTATATTTGAGTTTTTAGTTTGGCAGGTTTGCACTCTGATCTGCATGCTAACGTCCGTGATCAGGTCCAAGCCCGCCAAAGCTTGTAGATGCAAGGCTACGAGGGGCCGCAGCACCCTTACAAGAAAAAGCAGCTTTGTTGTAATTTTATGGCCATTAATAGAATGAGGCTCTGAGAACGCTGCAACATTACTCATTATCATTTATGAGATAGTCTTCTGCCCATGGCATATGATTTGGACTTATTGGATTTATCCAATAAAAGAAATCTTAATGAATTCTGGTTGTAAGTTTTAGCTTCTAAAGTGTTTCTGAAGTCTGTTGTCATCTTATTGTAAATCTCTATGATGAAACAAATAAAGGATGGTACACATTAGCTGTCAAAAAAGAGAAGACAATTAAACAATATTCGGTTTGAAAAAAAACTTTGAATGCAAAGTAAATGTTTATCTGCTGTTAAAATACAACTAATGGAATAATAGAAAGCTCATTAGTTTACAAGGACACTCTACATTCATTTTAAAGCAAACTTTCATATGTGGGTTATGAACTTGCAGCATTATATATTTAACTAGAGACTTGCCCGTCAAAAAATGATGGCAAAAAAATTGTAAGGCAGGTAATCCTGTTTGACACACAGGGTTTTAGTCCTCTGAGTACCTTCGGCGGTCATTGCGAGCCTCTCCTCTCATGTACTTTTGGTCATCTGAGCACCTTCAGCGCTCATTGCAAGGCCCGCACTGAGCACCTTTGGCCCTCAACGCGAGGCTTGCAATGAGCGCCATTGTCTCTCCCCTGCTCTTTTTTTTCATTTGAAATATATATTTTTTATAATAATTAATTAATTAAATAATAAATTAATATACTTTACCTATTTGTAATGAATATATCCAAGAATCAATATGCTGAAGAGCAAACAATCTCTTTTGTTTTTCCTGCAGCATACAATGTACATTTGGACTGTTGCTGATTTGAGGAGAAAGTGTCAGCAATGTGGCAAGTGTGCAGTGTAAATAGGCTGCGTGCGCCAGGCTAAACAGTTTGTTTAGTTGTGTAAAGCGACATTTTAGAATTATATTGTTATTAGTTTTAAGTTAGTGTTGAAAAATGGTGGCAATTGTCTATGTGTTACGCAGGTCTTGAGCATTTTCCTTCCTTCCTAATAGTGTATTTTGTACCTCGTACGTTCCTGGGTAAAAGTCGTATGTGCCTGGCAATGTTTTACGTGCTTAGGGGTCATGCAGTCTCGTTTTAGTTTTTTCGGCGGCCATTTTTTTTCTCACATAGGCGATTTTAAAGTGTTGAAACTCTGCAAATTCGACAAAAATTTGCGTACAACATCTCTTCCAGACGTCTTGGCTGTCCCCCCGTGCTGTAAGTGATGTTTTTTGTATGTTTTTTTTTGTATTTTTTGTGTTTTTTTATGTTTTTCAATGTGCGTGGTTCGGCCGTTAACATCGTATTTTTTGTGGGTCGTATTTATTTTTCTCTAAGTTGCGGTTTCCTTCTCAAAAGGCGATTTTTCAAAGTGCTACGGGTCTCCAACTGTGAATTGTGTATTTGAGTTTTCTGTTGTTCTGTAGTCCTGCGGGCCGTATGTATGATGCTTAAGTCGCGCGGGGTAGTAGGGATGAGCGTCGTAGGCACTCATCTCCACCAGCGCAGTGAGTGCCTTTGGTGCTCCCTGCCAAAGTCGTGCAGGGTCATAGGGATGAGCGCCTATGGCGTTCATCTCCACCAGCACAAGGAGCATCTCGTGAGCCCGCAGTTTTAACATTGCATTACCAACGTTTTTTGGCAAGCCAGCGCTGCTGAGAAGTATATATGTGATTGTTCAAGCCACAACAAAATTCTAGAACAGAAGAAATGAAAGCACATTGCATTCTGGTAACAAAATACTAATAATTACAAGATGAACAGCACATAGGAATAATTATTTAGGTTGGTGAAAAAGGCACTAAACATGAGAGAGTTCTATCACTAGAAAACTACACATACACAGTTCAATGCTATTTTAGGCTGAACACCATGTTGCAGTAAGATTGTTTTTATAATACGAGCCCATGACAGGATCCTTTTCAGCAAGAAAAAATAAAATGTTTGTGGTTAATAAACTTAGAAGTTTTCATATATTTAATTTTATTATGTAGGGAAGGTAAACTTCTTGACCGAAAGACAGACCGATTTTGCCCATCTGTCATTGAATTACAGGCCGTATATTCAGTCTCTAATCAATATGCTCCATGATGAACAATATGAAATGTGATAGAGGCAAGTGAACTTAAGTGAGAAAAGATTCATGATATGCTATAGTATCATTCAACATTGTGACTCCTCTATTTGTCTTCCAGTCCGTCAGCCAAGCTTAATATGGATATAAGTAATGAAATGGTCAAATTACCTTGCATGATGTTATATCATACTTTGATTAATCATGTATGGACCTTAATTGTTAATCAATGTCCACTGATACTTAATTGAAAGTATTGCTTACAAATGCCATTGATATGTCATTAGCTTTTCTTATATGAGTAAGCATTCTGAATAAATGCTGATCTTACTATATTTTTCATCCAGACTATCACATTGTTATTATGTTATGATAGATATGTTCCACTAGTATGTTTTAGTTTAATATGTCAAGAAAAACCTACATGACTTTATAGGAAAAAAATCAGTTAATACTTTAAATAATGTGCTTCATGTTTAAAGGGGCAATATTAAATAGTGATAATAACCTATAATGAATATATGCACATAACATATACATATGCTTAACTAAAAATGCACCAAATATTTCTATTTTCCAAAGTGAAACGGTTATTTTTAAGATTTTACAAAATTCTGTTATACAATTGTTCATATTTTTTGGAGCAGAGAGCACAAAAATGCTGCTTTATTATAGCTCACATATAGGAAATTGCATGATTGTAGGAGATAGCCTTGACATAGAAACATGACTAAATGTGTAGTCAAGGTAAAATATACTCAGACTGTGAGAGAACACAGTGGAGTATATTTATCATGGATATTGGTAAAAACTGGGTATATAAAGTGGAGATAAATATGCCCAATCCTTATGTTTTCCATAAGAGATATTTTATTAAACAGATTTAAATATATTATCCCTGCTTGATATATAGGCTCAATGAGAAGTGGAGACATGTTATGTTTCAACTCAAATTGACTATATTTACTCACACTTATCCCCACTTTTATACCCCCTTGATAAAGTAACCCCAACTGTCCTGGTCCAGTGCATTTAGAACATGGTTGGCATTCATTTATGTAAGAAAGCATGCCACAAAACAGAAGAAATAAAAGAGGTCCATAGCATATATTCCAACATACAGAGAAATGCCAAGAATAACTTCTGTGGAGACAATGAGAGTTTATTTATTTTTTTAAAGCTAGACCTGGTAATATATCTTAATTAATTATGTAGTTTTATGTATTTTAGAATGTGTTCTGTACTTTTAACATTACAGAGGTACTGTCTTGCCAATAAATTACAATTATTTGCTATATTTAGTTAGGCATACAGAAAAACAAGAACTGCAATACTATTCATTTTGCATTTTAATTTCCTGCAAATTATTAGAGGCCTTATAAGTGCTTTGTTTTCAAATGAATACTCAAAGACAGCAATGCCCCATGACATGTTCTGAAATATAAAAGCAGAGATGCTCTTTATTATTGTCATTACCCTGATCTGAATTACCATCCTAAAATATACCAAAATACACCAATATCATAATGTCTAAAAAACGTACAACATAAGTCTTTTGGAAGAACTATAACATGAGTTGGCCCATCATTATTCATGACATATTCTGCTGGTCATGGTCCATACTTTAGATGTATTATTGGATTTATCCTGTAAAAGGAAAAATAACACATTTTTGGTGGCTGCGAGTTAACATTTGAAAATGTTTCTGGAATCTGTTTTAACCTCATTGTGAATGTCTATGATAAAATGAGTAAAAGGAAAAGCATTAGTATATATATATATATTTTTTTTATTATTTTGAAGTACACCCTTTGACAGCAACTAACACAACTATTCATTTAATTATTATTATTATTATATTATTATTATGCTTTATTTATAAAGTGACAACATACCTTTAGCTCTATCTGCAAAGGTATAGTAAAGTAGAGAGGGTAACATAAGTAAGTAAATTACACTGTAAAGTTTGCAGAAATAAGTAAGATTAGACTGCAAGCTTTCAATACTAAATTGTCATTTCATTTATCATGCTCTAAAAACTTAAATTATTGCTATAAGTGTAGATAACATTAACTGTTTATGACATTTTTTCCTGCTCCACAATTATTATTATTATTTAAGATTATATATTATCTTTTATTTGTCACGCACTAACATATTCCATAGCGCTATACAAGGATTAAGTCCAACACAAAATACAATATTAAACACAGCAAAAGATGGGGGTCTCTATCTTTGAGTTCAAAATCTTACATACAAAGTGCTTTTTCCAAAGCACCTTACAAGACTGAAAACTCCCAGACTGACAATTTAAAGGGAGTGTGAGATTCAGAAACATCTGCAAGAAACAAAGAAAAGGATTTGGAAGGTCCAAGAAAGAAATTAATAGAGAATGATAAAGAAGAGAAGACAATTCTGTTGGTGTAAGGCAGGCACCAAGATTACCTGGGTAGAAGATGTAAGAAGTTGAAAGATGTTTCCATATAGGAGACAGAAATCTGATAGGGAGGGATCGTGAGAGATATCAATGAAAATGTATAATATCTATTTCAGTTGCTGTGTGCATTTGCCACCTCTGTCTTATATAATGGTTTGGCTACTGCTGCTGTATGATACCAGCCTAATGTAAGGAAGGACATATTTCTAAGTTTTTCTTAATTATACACAATCATGTAACACTTATATAAGTAAGATAGACAGCATATGATTAAATTTGTCATGCTAAATTTAGGGAATCACAAAAGGATGATGCTCTTTACTCATTTTTAATATATTGCCTGTTTTCAAGGCATGAGTAAATTAGTTACCTGAACAGCTTTGCTTCCATCTAAACAGTACAAGTAAAATATTTAAAATAAAACTAGTAATGGTTATATCAAGTACAAACTCCAGCTTTTAAAATTGCAATCTGCCTAAGTGACTTTAAATCATACTTTGTATTGTTAAAGCATTATTACCATCTGAGATTTGCAGTTAGTGTCAAAATCCAGAGCCAGTTCTTTGATCCAAATATGATTACCACCTGCAATGTGCATCCCAGAAATATGCAAGCAATTACTTTTATAATATATTATCTAAATGTTGAAATTAAGGAAATTGTATGCAGCTTTGAATCCAAATGTGACAAGTACTGCAAGTGTCAACCAGCACATGCAAAGCATGTTACAGTAGCCAAGAATCAAGAAGCACATTTATAGCAAAACTTATCATACCATACTTAGCAGTTACACTTTTTGGATAGTATTTCCATGATATGTCTCCTGCTATGTTGTGTAAAATTAAACAGAAATGTATCATATACAGCAAGCACCCTCTCTAAGGTCCCTCTAGCCTTAGGCAGTACAATTTAATTCCCTGTATCTTAGGCATTATATCAGACTGCAAGTTCTCTTGGGCATTCACTGAGCATGCATGGATTTGTAATTATCTCTGTATTGTATTGTAAAATATTACATAGTTTAGAATCTAAGACTTTTTCCGATATAGTATTATTCACTCAGTGTCAGTCTCTTATTAGACTATGCACTATTTCTCTTTATTATATATCCCTTGTAATATAAAAAATTTAAAAACGATTTACATTGTTTCAGATAACACTGTAAATGATAAAAAGGCTATCATATAACTGTAACATTGACAGTTATTCAGAGCTCTGTAATAAACTCCATGCAATTGTAGCATATTTGAGTTGTATGAAACAACATCTGTTGACTATTATCTGACTACTAGCTGAGTAAATCCTAGGAGCCAATTAACTAATCACACATCCATTGCCCCTATGATGCATATCTCCCTAGGGTCTCCTCTCCACTTTTTTTTTTACAAGTGAAGGACTACATTTATGTGATATGCCCTACTTACAGGTAGTAGGCAGCGGTATCATAAAACTATTAAACAATGTCTCTAGTGAAGTGCACATAAATTATCTTTATTAATTTAATAATATGCATAGATTATTTTTTATGTGATTATTTCTTAAAGTAATAATTTAATCCATCTCAACAAAATGATCAGTATTATTAGGTTGCCATGTTTTGCATGAAACTATTCTCATTTACAAGTTATTTACAGTAAAACGTAAGAATTGTTTAATAGCTATTTAGTATTATTACACAGTCACTTCAGTTTTAGACTAGATTAGAATTAATTTGCAAATCTGTGCAACCGCAACCTGGGAATATGTTTGCATGGAGTATATTCAAATTTTGCAACTTCATTTGACATCATTTTCTTATATTTTAACTTCTTGTTATATACTGTAGCTCATATTGAAAGCATAGCAGACAAGGATATTTTTGTGCTCACTATTATCCCAAATAAATTCTGTATATATAGTCAAACATTATTTCACTATTTCATCACTAGTAGCATGAAATAGCTTCACAGTATGATGTAGACCAGGCAGCATTCTGTCTTTTAGCTTTCACATAGTTGATAACACACCCTAGCAATGTTTTTAAAATGCAGGCTAAGGATATACAAAATGGATGTGACATATTTATAAAAGTATCTTTAACACTGTTAATCTTGCCAAAGGCAACATGATGCTTGGCTATGTTATTTTTAAGTCTGTGCGGTATGCTTGTTTAGCCTTTTTATGTACGTGTTTGCATTAATGTGTGATCACACTAAATAGTGAAAAGATGATAGCTGAAGAAATGCTAAATTGTATTAAAGACTAAGACAGCATTAAATGTTGATATATCTTACATTAACTTACACTACTTAAATACAACACATCATTTTCCCATAGGCACTGTGCCTGTGGGCATAAGTAGCAGAACACATATCAAGGCCAGCGCTATAAATATCTTTGCTGAGCTGCTTCTCCCTTTTTCATGCAGAATACTGCAGATTGCTATATTTAAGTTTGGTACAAACAGACATTGCAGAATTGGTTTATTGCATTTTTCTTGCAACCAAATACTTTATACCAGTGGCAGATAAAGGCAGTCCCGGGTCAGCTTGCTACATTGATAGCATTTTCCTGACATTCCATCCTGTTGTTTAGAAATGGAAATGCTATAAAATTTAGCACATCTGATTAATTTAGATTAAATATCATCTCCTATGCCAACCAAACTTTTTGAAGTTGGTGAAGTGCAGATCATTCCTGTTATCTGACCACCAATGTATTGTTAGTATGAGTGTTAGATTTAGGGGTTATGGTTTAGAGTTAGGGTAGTAGCAAATTATAAGCTTAACATCACATATATAGTTGTGAGCATTGCGGGTTGTTGCTAACCCTTGAGGGCTCGCCCTGGTGGAGATGAGCGCTGGTGGAGATGAGTGCCATAGGCGCTCATCCCTATGACACGCAAGACTACAGATCAACAGAAATCTCAATTATCCAATTCACAATGCGAGACCCGTAGCAGTTTGAAAAAATCACGTGGAAAAAATACGACCCAAAACCCTTTGAAAACAGGAAAACGAGCCACGAGACTTAAAATATACGAAGTTAACGGCCTAACCACACACATCCAAAAACAACACAAACACAAACAAAATAAAAAATAAAAATAAAAAAAAACAGCACACACAGCATGGGGGGACAGCCAGGATGTCTGGGAGTGAGGTTGCACAATAATTTAACCCCAATTTGCCCAGTTTCAGCACTCGAAAATCTCCTAAGCAATAAAAAAAAAGGCAGCCGAAAAAAACGAAAATGAGGCTACACGACCCCTAACCACGCAAAACACCACCAGGCACATAAGACTGGAAAGCGGGACTTAGAAAAAAAAATACGAAGTTAACGGCCGAAACACGCACATTGAAAAACACAAAAAACACACAACAACAAAAAAAAATAACATACAAAAACATCACACACAGCACTGGGGGACAGCCAGGATGTCTGTGAGTGAGGTTGCATTCAAATTTAAATAGAATTTCACGAGTTTCGGCACTTACAAATCCGCTTCGCGAGAAATAAAATGGCGGCCATAGAAAATGAGGCCAAGCACGTCAAATTCAAAAACATACTCGGAAAACACTTACCCTAACTCGGTAACTCTCCATGCGGCACGTAACACACATCCTGCGGCACGTAGCACATACACAATAGATGCCATTTTCTATGGAAGAAGTAACTATGTTGCGCGAAATGGCGGCTGAAATGCAAATTGATGGCTGGAACGCAAATACCGCATGCGCATTGCTTTATGACGGTTTCTACTTCAGCTCACACTCTGTAAATTCTGCAAACTTTCTGGAATTTTCTCCATTTCTCCTCAGGTGATGAACAGTGTGACTGTACATTTCACTGGTGGCCTTACCTCTAAAGCAACTTGCCTATCACTTTAGAAGTTTAAAACCTGCAAATTACACCAAATAGGTAAGTTATAATAATTAATTAATTAATACATTAATAATTACAATATATATATATATATATATATATATATATATATATATATATATATATACAGTTTGAAATATTGGCATTAACAACATTAAAAGATATACAAAAATGTACAATTCATTAATAAATTAATCATTTACAAAAAAATCTTGAGTTTTAAATATTGACAAAACAACTATATTACTGTACAGAAGCAATTAGAAGACATTATTCATGTATGGTAAGATTTAAAAGACAGAAAAATGTTTAAGTGTAAAATTTATGCTTTTAGCAAAAAAATTACATTATGAATATTTACAGTGGATTTCAATATTTCCATTTTTTTATCATTTTGAACAGACTCTGCCTGAACAGTGTCACTGACTAATTTGCAGCACTGCACGTTTTCACACAGACAGTAAAATCTGCAGAAATTTACAGACAACACATTAAGCCCAACAGGTAATGTACAAAAATAGATTTGCTTAACATAAATACTAGGGTCTTAGTAAAAACAAAAAAGTATTGAAAAGTTATTTCAACATTTGCATCTCTGTCTATCATTTACAACAGACACTGCCTGAAGAGTGTCGCCGGAAGATTGTCAGCAGGGGACCCTCTGTCATTTATAGACAACAAATTCAAGACAACAGGTACAGTATAACAAGTACAAAAAATATATATCCTGTTTGCTGTGTGCCATTGTGAAAACGCACTGCAACCTAACTAACTCTCTAAGCCTAACCCCATAACGTAAACCTATAACCCCAACAGTGGCACATACAAAACAGGATACTACAACAAATGTTGTTAACACATATAAAATGAAGAATATATCCTGTTTTGTGTGCACCAACCTCTAACCCTAACCCCATAACCTAAACCTATAATGCCAATAGTGGCACACACAAAACAGAATACAACAACGAAGGTTCTTAAAACATAATAAATGGAAGGATCTATCCTGTTTTCTATGCACCACTGTCTAAGCGTAACCCCATAACCTAAACCTCTCTGAATACATACAAAATGCAAGTATATCTCCTGTTTTGTATGATCTAAGTACAAAAGCAAATTGATTTAAATGTGATTTTAACATTTGCATCTCTCTCTGTAATTCTTAACAGACACTGCCTGAAACAGGAATTTAGACACAACACATTCACGACAAGAGGTACTGTATTACAAGTAAAAAAAATGAATACATCAAGTACTGCTGTTTACACATATAAAATGGAAAGGCCTATCCTGTTTTGTGTCTGCCTTTGTAGAAACGTAACTGCAACGTAACACTCTAAGCCTAATCCCATAACCATAAACCCATAATGACAACATTGCCGCATGCAAAACACTATACCAAAAAAAGATAGAGGGGTATCCTAACCCCTAATACCAACAGTGGTGCACACAAAACAGAAAAGGACAATGCTATTAACATAATAAAAATGGAAGGACATATACTATTTTAGGTGCGCAACCCTCTAAGCCTAACTCCATATCCTAAATACCTAATGACAACAGTAGCACACAAAAAACACAACTACAGTCATAATGTCAACACTGCCACACACAAAATAGGATAACACAATAAATGCTGTTAACATATACAAAATAGACGCCTTTGCGCCTTTAACAAAATAGACTGATCTGCTAAATCCAAGCTCATAAAGCTAATCCCATAATACAAACACTGGCACACAAAACAGGATAGGACAAAAAATAACCAAGACAAAATAAAAAAAGTAAATTTAAACAACAAAAAAAAAGGATCAAAAGTACTAATGTACTACTTTTATTTACAGATTAATATGGCAGATACTGAAAACAAAGAGGAAAAGAAAAGACGTCAAACTAGACAACGTCAAAAAACATGGGCAGATCAACAGACGCCCGAGTAAAAGGAAATTCGACGACAAAAAGAACTGGAGAAACTCACAAGCAAAAGACTACTGGCTGACAAACTAACCTCCAAGCCCTAGAAGGCAACTAAAAAACAAAAGCACGTTGCTGAACAATCTGATAAGAATTCTAATGATGATTTAGACAGTCATATTGAAATATGTTCTCAGAATTGTCCTTTACTTAAATCTTTAGCAGTAGAGGTTCATAATTGTGGTATTATGAATAGTGTCTGTCAGTTTTGTGGGGCTTATCATTTCAAACAGGAAAGACCCAGAGATGGCCAGTTTGTTAGTTGCTGTCAAAAAGGCAAGGTAAGACTTCCACAAAAACAACACTTCCCCACATATTTAAAAAGCATTACGACTTGGCTTAATTTCCCTAATTACCAAAATTTCAAAACAAACATAAGATTGTATAATAGTGCCATATCCTTTGCATCTATGGGTGCAACATTAGCTGCTAATGTTCTAGGACATGGCCTTTACTGTTTCAAAGTACAAGGACAAATTTACCATCGTACTTCTCATTTACATCCAGAAGAAGGGGAGCAAAGAATTTGCTCAACTATATGTCCTAGATACAATGGAAGCTGTTGAACAATGTATGCAGCTTCAAGAAAATAAAAAATGCTTACCCATTATTTTTATAGAGCTTGATAAATTTATGGCTTAAAACCCGTACACTTAAGCTTATAAAAAATTGTCAGAAATAGAACAAGAACAAATAATACATGCAGAATTACATCAGTTACCAATCCCAAAAGTCCACATGGTTCTTAAAAGAGATCTTCATGCTGATAAACAACGTTACAACTTATCAACATCAGATGAGGTTGCAATGGTCTTTCAAAATGACGAGGGAGAACCACCATTTCAAAGGGATATTATAATATATCCCAGAAATGAGGAGCAACCTTACATCAACATAAGTATCTTAAGTACTAATTTAGATCCAATGACATATCCCATTTTTCCCCCAATGGGGAAGCCGGATGGCAATTCAAATGAACACTTGAAACTTACCCAAATTCGAAAGTAGGTGTCAGAAATAATATTTCCATGCTTGAATTTAAAGTGGCTGAAACTGCTATTCGAGATGGATTTAATCCCATTTTATGTGGGGGGAAAACTGATCTTTTCTTTTCCAAGGATCTCTCCTCGCAATATGCGAGAATGATACAATGATGCTATGGCTATTGTAACTAAATTTAGAAAACCAGATTTATTTATTACATTTACATGTAATCTACAATGGCCAGAGATTGTACAGAATCTACTAATTGGACAAACTGCTTCCGATAGACCAAATTTAGTGGCAAGAGTCTTCAAAGTAAAATTAACTGAATTAATACCATACCATATTTGGCAAATATCTGGCTTATGTTTATACCATAGAATTTCAAAAAGGAGACCTTCCACATGCACATGTGCTTATAATCCTTCAAGAGATATATAAATTGGATACTGTTGATAAAGTGGATTCAGTCATTATTGCTGAACTACCAGATCCAGAAATACATGGTAGACTATATGAGATTGTAACTCATCGAATGATTCATGGACCATGTAGAGATATTAATCCACAATCACCATGTATGGAAAATAAAAAATAGACTAAAGAATTTCCAGATGATTATAGAGACAAATCTTGCTAATTGCTAATGCTAATTGTGATTGCTATCCATTATATAGAAGAAGAGAAGGCCAAAATGCCATAATTCATGGAAAAAAAGTTCATAACAGATATGTGGTGCCATATAATTAACATGTGCCATGAAGTATAATGCACACATTAATGTGGAAGCTTGCACTTCTATAAAATCCATTAAATATGTCTACAAATATATTTACAAAGGCTATGATGCAGCTACTGTAGTGGTAAAAAGTGCATAAAATCCAGAACAAACTGAGTTATTACATGATGAACTTGCATGTCATGTTGATGGTCGCTATGTAAGTGCGCCAGAAGCAATGTGGTATCTTCTCAAATTTGAAATGCATGATTGATCACATGCAGTATATCGATTGGCTGTACATTTGCCCCAAAGACACTTAGTTTATTTCAATGTTGTAAATGAAAGAAATGCTTTGGCACAAAGTGAGCATGGACAAACTACACTAACTGTGTGGTTTCAATTAAATTGTACTGACTTGGGGGAAAGGGAATTGTTATACATTGACATTCCATATCATTATGTTTTTGTTAATGGATTATGGCGGAAACGAAATTTCCTGTGGAAATAAAATTATAACTAGAATTTACACTGTAAGTCCAAGAGACTTTGAACGTTTCTGCTTACCTTTTAAATATTCCTGGTGCAGAAAGTTTTGAACAGTTGAGAACTGTTAATTACACAGTTTATGACACATTTCATTTAGCTGACACATAAACTTCCTGGTTGATGATACAGAATGGAAAAGATGTATTGAAGAAGCAGCACTGTGTCAAATGCCACGGCAGATGAGAGAACAATTTGCATTCATTTGCATCTTCTCAAATGCTCCAAATGCATTAGCTTTGTGGGACAAATTTAAAACAAATATATCTGAAAACATTTTGCAACAATGCAATGAGTCTATTGAAGAATTAAAAGCATTAATTGAAATTCAAGAGGTCTTTCTCTTTAATAGATTAAATTGTGCACATTTTAATCTGCCAGATCCAGGACTCATAGATAAAATAAACTTTAAATACTATGATACTCAGCTTCAAAACCAAATAACACATGAAAAACATGCAACTTTAAATACATTACAATTGCAAGAATTTAACACCATAAAAAGTGCACTAGAGGATGACTTGCTCATAGAGCGTTATTTCTATCTAGATGGTGGATCAGGAAAAGCTTATCTATATAATTTATTGATGAGTTTAATTCACGCACAAGATCAAATAGCCATTTGCAACAACTGGAATTGCCGCACTTTTGTTAGAAGGTGGAAGAACTGTGCTTAGTGAATTTAAACTGCCGGGTTCCCATTCTGGAAACATCAGTGTCGGATATTCAAGTGACATCTTTACCACCAACAAAATTAAGAAAAGTTAATTCATTATAATCGATGAAGTTACAATGATGTCATGCCATTTGCTACAATGTATTGACCCAATTGCTGTGTGATGTCATGGATAAGGATTTACCTTTTTGTGGAAAGGTGATGTTGTTAGGTGGAGATTTTAGGCAAACATTACCTGTTGTTGTCCATGGAAATCGCAGCAGAAACTGTAGAAACATGTATCAAGTCAAGTACACTCTTTACTCACCTCAAATTAGAACAAAATATGAGATCAGAAGGACAACATGAATTCAATGAAAGGCTCATCAACATTGGAGAAGGAAAAACAGAACAAATTCATAATTTACCCGATGACACCGTGGAAATTCCATAGCAAATGATTTGCAAACAGGACATTATATCGGCTATATTCCAAAATACAATAACTAACGACTATTATGCAGAGCTTGCAACAAATGTAATATTAACATTCAAAAATAAAGATGCATTGCTTCTGAAATAATAAAATTAATAGATGCACCACAAAAAAATTATCACAGTGCTGATTGTGTACTTGGTGATGACAGAGAAACTCAGACAAACTTTTCAACTGAATTTATTAATTCATTAACTCCATCTGGAATGTCACCACATATTTTGCAGATAAAAAATGGTGCATGTTACTGCACAATATGAACCCAAAAATAGGACTATGTAATAGGACCAGATTAATTGTTCCAGAAATAAAAGACCATTTCATAAATGCAGAAATTATCAATGGTACCCATAAAGCTGAAAGAATTTTCATACCAAGAATAGATTTAGCACCAAGTCAAAGTAGCTTGCCTTTTGTACTTCAGAGAAGACAATTTCCCATCACCATGGCATTTGCCATGACCATTAATAAATCACAAGGACAAACTTTTAAATCCATTGGAATCTTTTTAGAAGAACCAGTATTTGCCCATGGCCAACTGTATGTTGCATTTTCAAAATGCAAGAATCCAGAGGAAATTAAAGTTTATATTGAAAACAACCAAAGTCATATCAATAAAGGTGCTTTATTAGATGATGGCCACATTTTTTACAAAAAACATTGTCTACTACAAAGTATTGTAAATTAAATTAGAAAAAAAAATTGTATCTATAAATAACCCAATTAAAAAATAAACAGTGCTCTTATAACTACGACAAATTTACAAAAAATACCACAACAAATATAGAGAACAGTGGTTTTATTTTGAGGACTCAATTTTATGTCACTATGACTCTTTTTAGAGGACTATTCACTAAGGAAACTCTATAAAATGGCAAAAAACATAGACAACAGTGGTTATACCCGGCAGACAAGCTTTGATGTCTGGCGGTCTCTTTTTAGAGGACCACTATTTTACTTAGGAAACTCTATGTGCCATTTTCAACAACTACAAGAATACAAAAAACAAGTGAAAAAGCAACAACATAAAAAAAAAGTGGTTATATCCCATAAACATGTTACCTCTGTAGGCCCTGCCCACTGACACATACTCCACCCACTTACTTGATTTTTTTTTTTCCTGTCACCTTACGTACGGATTATTTTGATGAGGGTGAGTTGGTGCTGCTCACTATTCTTATGATGGAAAGTGCTTGAATTTTCTTGATAACACGCAATAATTAAATAGAATACATATAAAACATGTTAGATCAGGACATATAGTCGTGGCAGCTCATAGAAATAGACAATTATCCCATTGAGAGAGACAGGGATCGAGAGAGAGGGATATAGAAAGAGAGGGGGATAGCGAGAGGGATTGATAAGCAAGCAGTAAAGAAGAATACCGCATAGAAGACCCTGATGGTGGAAAAAATTGAAGGCATACGACAGAGGAGGAGATATATAGATCAGGTTATTAAAGCAATGAACTTGAGGAAGCTCAGCGGGTAGTGGCAGACAGATATGCTTGATGTGCTGTGGTCCATAGGGTCACAGAGAGATGGATATGACTGAACAAAAACAAAAGTGTTGGGGAAAACAATACTATATTTGAAGACATTTTTACAACACTACACGGGCTAAATGCTCCTACAGGTAGACTGATTGAAGTAAAACCTAAAAAGCAGAAATCAAGTTATTTTACTTGACAATACAAGAACTAAAACTGAAATAAAAAACACCCAACCTCTTGTACCATACTCCATCATCTTCAACTGGCTACAAACCCTGTGTATCATTTGAATTAAATAAAATCAGAAGTGATATATATATAAACACACATGTCATATACATTTTATATGTGCTTGTGGCTATACTTACACACACATATATGCACATACAAAAGAGTAGAAAAGAATATTAAAATATCTAAAACATTGGAACCTGAGAAAGATTTGTAGGAGCACAACAGGCTACTTTCTAGAAGCTCGGAAGGAGGTCCTTCATAGGGATACAGATGCCTTATCCTTTGTATATATAGAATACAAGCTGCGTTCTAGGAGTCTGGAGGGAGGTCCATCATAGGGATGCAGATGCCTTATTCTATGTAAATATAGGATACAAGCTGTATTCTAGGAGCCTGGAAGGAGGTCCTTCATAGGGATGCAGATGCTTTATTCTATGTAAATATAGGATACAAGCTATATTCTAGGAGCCTGGAAGCAGGTCCTTCATAGGGATGCAGATGCCTTATTCTATGTAAATATAGGATACAAGCTGTACTCTAGGAGCCTGTAAGGAGATCCTTCATAGGGAAGCAGGTGCCTTATTCTATGTAAATATAGAATACAAGCTGTACTCTAGGAGCCTGGAAGGAGGTCCTTCATAGGGATGCAGATGAATTATTCTATGTAAATATAGAATACAAGCTGTATTCTAGGAGCCTGGAAGGAGGTCCTTCATAGGGATACAGATGCTTTATTCTTTGCAAATATAGAATACAAGCTGTATTCTAGGAGCCTGGAAGGAGGTCCTTCATAGGGATGCAGATGCTTTATTCTTTGCAAATATAGAATACAAGCTGTATTCTAGGAGCCTGGAAGGAGGTTCTTCATAGGGATGCAGATGCTTTATTCTTAGTAAATATCGAATACAAGCTGTAAAATAGGAGCCTGGAAGGAGGTCCTTCATAGGGATGTAGATGCCTTATTCTATGTAAATACAGAATACAAGATGTACTCTAGAAGCCTGGAAGGAGGTCCTTCATAGGGATGCAGATGCCTTATTATATGTAAATATAGAATACAAGCTGTATTATAGGAGCCTGGAAGGGGATCCATTATAGGGATGCAGATGCTTTATTCTTAGTAAATATCGAATACAAGCTGTAAAATAGGAGCCTGGAAGGAGGTCCTTCATAGGGATGCAGATGCCTTATTCTATGTAAATACAGAATACAAGCTGTACTCTAGAAGCCTGGAAGGAGGTCCTTCATAGGGATGCAGATGCCTTATTCTATGTAAATACAGAATACAAGCTGTACTCTAGGAGCCTGGAAGGAGGTCCTTCATAGGGATGCAGATGACTTATTCTATGTAAATATAGAATACAAGCTGTATTCTAGGAGCCTGGAAGGAGGTCCTTCATAGGGATGCAGATGCTTTATTCTTTGTAAATATAGAATACAAGCTGTACTCTAGGAGCCTGGAAGGGGGTCCTTCATAGGGATGCAGATGCTTTATTCTTGGTAAATATAGAATACAAGCTGTATTCTTGGAGCATGGAATGGGAATCCTTTATAGGGATGCAGATACCTTTTTCTTTGTAAATATAGAATACAAGCTGTATTCTAGAAGCCTTCCTTCCAGGCTTGTCTGATATATACAGGGTAGTCAGCAACATACAGAGTACTGAAGGTGGCTGAGGCTCTGCACCCATCCCACTGAGCCAGGAGTTGTTGTTTTTTCCAATAAACTTTATTCAGAAAGAGGAGAGAGAGATTATAGAGGGAGAGAAAGAGAGATTATATAGGGAACAAAAAAAGTGTGTGTGTGGGTTATATAATCACAAATGTTTTTTGCACTAAATAGAAACCATTTTTTCAGTATTTATCTAGATGCCTGGTGCCCGGTGGTAAGAGACAGGCAATATGAGAGAGAGAGTACAAGTCAACACAGAGAGAATAAGAGAGTCACAGAGAACAAGAAACAGAGAGAGAAAGAGAATAACAGACAGACTGAGACTACTCACCTAGTCCTGAACAGCTCTATCAGCATGGCAGCCCTCACTGAACGACATCTGCCAGTATGCACTGCATACTGCAATTTAGCAGTCCCAATTGGCTGGGGCAGTGTCAGTGATTAGCTGGGGTTTGCCCCAATAGGTCTCCACAGCTTCAGCTCCTCACAGCCATTCTGATTGTGTGATCCCTGAAAGGTCCCACAGCTTCAGCTCCCTCCCAGTCTTTCTGATTGGGTGATGCTGTGTTTGACAGACAGGCTCATTGCTTCAAATTGAGCACAGGCAGCATTGTGCCCTGACCTGTAGTACAAAGCAAATCACCAGCAGGGGGAGATGTGATAGGGGATAAGTCAGCGTGTTTATCTGCTTGTGATGGGGGATTAAGTCAGTGCATTCATTCTGGGAGGGCGGTTGCCCATTTGCCCCTATGCACCAGCCACCCCATGCATTCAAGTGCCCAAGTTGACTTGTTAGGAATAAAAATTACTGACATCCTCTGTAAATCAAAACTGAATTTAAATAGGTTTTTCTTTTTTTTTTTACTTTTTAAGAACATTTTGCCTACTATCTATTCAAGTTCTTCAAAAGGGCCTACCACAAAATATGACACCTCAGTGGCTCTTTAATAAAAATCAGTTTTCAATATACTGCAATGGAGATAATTTTTGCATTGGCAAAGGGTTTTAGAAAAATAACAACAATGTATCCGTGCATTGTTATCATTATATTACCATTGAATTCCTTTATATATAATTCAAGTTTCTGCAGAAAAATAGCCATGGGAATTAATTTGATGTAATTTACATAAATATGGTATGTGCTCCTATAATACTACATAAAATGTGAAAAACAGAAATAGCAGGGGGCTAATTGACACAAAGAAAATTTAAATTCCATCAAGGCTACATGCACTAATTTTAATATTGCCATTTTCACCATATACAGAAAAAATATAATTAGATTGTGAGTCACAAAATTTTAAAGCTTTAAGAGTGCAGTTATTAATGATATGTATCAATTTAATTGGCTAATGTGCAACAAAAGCTGTTAAAAGCATATGAAAATCACCTATGCGATTTGAGCAGAGAAGCAGGTAGTGTTCAATGGACTGAATTTATGAATAATTAGAGAGGTGAAATAATTAACTTGGTAAACTGCATATAAGAACTATCAAAAGCACAAAAATAATAATATATTAATACAATTCTCTTAGAATATGTGATGTGATGTAATGATTTTTCATTAAAAAATGCTTTTACCTGATGACTATGAAAATTAATAGATAACATCTTCTCAAATGCTAATTAGACAGACTCACTATAAAAAAGAATATAATTACATTTATAAAGTTACAGCTAGATTTATTAATAAGGTAAGTATATAATTTGATAATATCATTACCAAATTGATGGCAGTTTGAGCCTCAAAACTTTTCATTAGAATCCTTAGCAGCAGTAGAAGCTTTTCCTGAGCAAGAGGTTTCCTGGCTTGCTTATGACCTTGGGGTTTACTCAGAATTATTTTTTTCCCCTTCCTTTATTGTATATATAGTGAAGGGTTTTTCACTTGCCTTTCTGAATTATTATTATATTTTGTCGCTGATGAAGCCTGTGTATGTAAGTACCAATGTGCCCAGCCTGTGTATGTAAGTACCAATGTGCCCAGCCTTGTGTCTGTACCAGCTAATGTGCCCAGCCTGTGTATGTAAGTCCCATGTGCTTCAACTGCTTGCCTCGCTTCACGAGGCTCGCAGTGAAATGAGCGCCTTTTGCATATGTTATGGAACCCTACTAACATGTACAATCTCAGCACTGCTTACAAACTGTGTACAATTTCGGCATCGACATCTAGCACCTCCTTCCTTTTGTAACAGGAAAGATCTGTATATATAAATATATGAATATATATATATATATATATATATATACATAAATAAAATAAATAAATTAATAAAATCTATTGTGACCAGTAGAAATCTTATACAAGAATATCCTGCTATAAAGCACATTATAATTTCTCCCAAGTTCAAGCAAGGAAAAGAGGGGTTATTATTTATTATTATGTATTGCTCTTTATTTATAAAGCACCAACATTTTCCATCGCACTATTTACAACGTAGAATAAGGTAGAGTGGGTACAATTAGCAAATCACAATGATATATACAAGCTATTTAGAAATACAAGTACAGCTACAGCACAATACAAAAATGAAACAAATGGGTCCGGCTTGGTGCCACAAGAGTGAGCTCCATACTCCTAAGAGCTTACAAACTGGATGGTAAAGTTGTGGTGTCATCCTGGAGGATAATAGATGCAAGATAGGCTGATGTAAGTGAAGATGTCTGTGTGTTACAGTGTAGAATATGTGTATGTGGAAGTTTATGCTGTAGAGTATTCAGTTGTGAATATGAAACTGATAAGCTTCTAAAAACTGATGCATTTTAGTGAATGTTTGAAGGTTATGAGCAGGGGCAGCTCAAGAAAAGTTCTGAAGGCGGGAGTGAGAGGCGGACAGAAGAAGGGCATTAGTAGGACGAAGTTTGTGGTTGGGAGAATAATTTGAGATGAGGACATAGATATTGTGCAGTGTTGTTAAAGGGTTTATATGTTAGGGTAATTTTAAATCTTATTCTGGTAACTATGGGAAGCCACTTGAGTGACTGACAGAGAGGTGCTGCAGACAACAAGCAACAGAGGATTTCATTATTGATTATAGTGGAGACAAACGGGTGATATTAAGGACTGGAAACAGCGAATAGCAGTAGTTAAGGTGAGATATAATGAGAGAAGGGAATATCATTTTAGCCTGTGTCTTTTGCAAGATATTGATGAATACATTTGTAATGCACAAAGTCTGTTGTGTGAGATTTCCTCCACAGTAATTCAGCAATTCGTGAGCATGGATGTAGCGTTTTTGCATAGTGTGTCTTGGTTGTCAGTGATAAGCATGGATATCAGCCTGTGTTTGTGTGGCAAGAGTTTCAAGATTGTCACGAACTGAAGTTAATATCTTGTTGTATTATGAACAGGGCAGGTGAGGTGGTTGTAAGTAAAGTGAGTGGATGTTTCTGTAAGTTCTGGTGGCACGGATTAAAGAAGGGTTTTGAATGTAAGGTACGGTGAGTTTACATGTTAGGAGGTGGGAGTCTGATCGAAGGAGTGAGGAGATGACTAGATTGGACATTATGCAGAGATTGGTAAAGATACGGTCAAGGGAGTGTCCATTGTTGTGAGTTTGTGGGCTCTGTTAATTTTGAGAGGCCAAAGGAAGCGGTAAGTGAAAGTAATTTTGCAGCTGTATGGGAGCTGGGCGTTTCACTGACAATGTTAAAATTGCTAGTAATTAATGAAGGTACGTTAGAGAAGAGAAAATGAGGGTCCCAGACAGCAGGGGAGTGTGCAGCGGCGGCACTATTTTATGGAGTGAGACAAGTTTAAGGGAGGTAGCAATAAATAGGTCTTAAATGAAAGTGTGTGTATTGCAAATGGAACAAGCCTTTGGTATGTGACAGATGAGTGTTTTTATAAATCTTATCAGAGATGGTGTACCATTAAGTGTGTTTAAACCGGTTTTATTTCTGTAATTCCAATGGCTACACTTTGCAATGTTCACTTAAGATATGTGAATCTTTGCAGCAGGTATTACATTTTGCAAATACCCCTTTGCCTTTATTAATTAAACAAAAGGTGAAATAATTAAATGTAAGAAACAACTGCTTTGCAGGTAGTTGTAAGGTGAAAAGAATGTTTATTAGGTTTATTAGAATTAAGTCTGTAACAGCTGTGAAATGTAGAGGTGATAATGAGCAAAAAAGGGACTATAAAGTAATACAAATTACAGGTGGGTGTGAACAGGGTTGATGGGATGGTGTATTTTAGATGAAGACGAGAAATTAGAGATGTGTGAAGTTCTAGGGCTGGAGATAAAGAAACTAATGTGAGTGGACATGGAAAAGATGGGGCTAGTGTGACTGTCTGAGCTCCTTGAAGAAGTAGCTGTGTCAGTTCAAATGGTGAATGGATCCGGGAAATATGACAATTGGTGAGTGATTCTGTCCAGCTGAATTATATTGGGGCATAGGGGTCCAGCTGCAGTGTTTGACCATATCAAACAGAGCAATGTTGTTCCTATGTTTGCTCAGTATAGTGAGATGTGTTTTCTCCAGATTTTCCATTCTCACACTGAATGTGTTTAATCTTTTTTGTTAATATATATATATATATATATATATATATGTATATATATATATATATATATCCTTTTCTAGTCCTTGTAACAATGCTTCATTAGTTATTTTTGCTCTGTAATGTGTTTCTGCATTGTGCACGTTATGGAATTTGATGACGTTCTATAAATTATAAATTATGTTGTCTAGTGCTATATTCATCATCTCATCGTTTTAAAAATGAGTTTTAAAGTCTATGAAATATTATAAATGCCTGGTTATAAAAAGGCATACAGAATTGACATCTCATGCATATTTCTTTATTTACATTTTAAATCAGCAGTGCTCTAAATTGCACAAAGTGATGGTGATTGCTATTTTTTTGAAAAAGCTTTTGTGCTCATTTGGGAAAATATTTTAATCAAAATAATTCACATCCTTTATTTAATTCTTTTGAAGAACATACTATGCCTGTGGCAAATGCACATAAAAAATTAAAAGAGCTTCATAATTGTCAACAGCAAGTGAAATGCATTTCTCATATCTCTTCAGTTAAACACTAGAAGTTTATAGCTTCTCACCACAAAGACAGGGTTTTGGTTGGGAAATATGCAATGTAAGCTATTAAAACCCTTTATACGTGTAAGGCATTTTTATACTTGTACTTTTAATCCATCTGTACAAATATAAAAAATTGTATCTTCTGCTGTAGAAACACCTTATGTATAAGTGAAAAAATTGACCAAGACTTTGAATATGATTAACATTATTAATATTATTACTGAATTTGATATATTGCAACCTTTTGTTTCAATGTATTGCTGGCGCTAAAAATCCTAGTCATTTGGACAATTAGAATGCTTTTGGAACTTGTATTATTTTGTAGATTATTGGACCTGTTGTTGGTATTGGACTGATAGGTGATTTGATTATAGTAAATTGGATGTTATTGGGACTCTGTGCTATGTTGTATACTGTTCAGACATGCATATTGATTTATTCACCCTATTAAGGGAGTGCCTTTGTCAAGTGGAGAAATGAAGTTGTGTTCATTTAAATGTGATTATACATGATGTAAACTATGATTGCTTGATAGTAAGTCCCTTTTGAATATCCATCTGCACATGATATTATTTGTGTGCATCACCAAATATATACATTTTATGTTTTAACCATCTTTTTTATAAAATATTTTTTAATTGATCTAATAAAGTTTATTTTTTTTATAATATAGCTGGATATTTCCTACCCAAGATAAAGTATAGCATGCCCCCTATTAACAATGTATGGGAGAGTGCTAGACCAAAATTGCTCTGTTTTTTTTTTTTTTTTTATAGGCACGGTCACAGACCCCTTTTTCTCAGCCTGGGTGTTGGACTATTGAGCCACCAGACTTCTTGGCTCCAGCAATGGATTATCTGAATAAACAACTCCATTGTTTTTGTAAATCTGCTTTGTTCCATTTTTTGCTAGAATAAGTTAATCCCATCTGATATGTGCGAGACGGCAGGATGTGGATTGAAGGCTCACCCTATTGATCTCAGGAAGCTACTGCCAGACCCCATTTGGGGTCATCTCCTGTAATTGTCTGCCATCTCCCTTCCATTGTTGTGCTGTGTACACCCTTCTGTATCTATTCCCTACAAAATACAGCTGTCATTTCCAAAAATAAATCAGTTCACTTGGAGATACATAAAAATCGTGTTTCTCTGATTCTGTTCCTGGTGGCTGCGATACTGAACCTATCTCCACCCTACAAGTAACATGTCCTGGTCACTACCACAGGAAGGTTACTGGGACTTCTGGACGTGCTGATTCCTGATGGAGAGATATCAGGGTGCTGGTGCTGAGATTTCAAAGCACCCAATGGTCCTTGTGGGTAGATAACCTGTAGTCCATAGCAGGTGGCTCTGGGCTTGTATATCATGACAGGCACACTTTGTGCGTCATTACATTTATGGCTTTTACCGATTTGCTACTTTTGGACTACTTGCTCTACTAGCTCTACTTTTACTTATTTACCTATTCAATTGGCCAGGCAGGCAAGTTAATCTCCCTTCCCGATAATCGCAAACCATGCTATCGGCAGTAAGCATTTGCGTGCTTGAACATAATCGTGGCCGCAAGCCCGTAACTTGTGTTTCAAGCCTACAAACTTGGAACACTGTAAATGCAAAAATAAATTCAATACAGCACTGTCGAGCACTGTAAATGATGGGGAACATGACCTCCAAGCCCGTAACTTGTTATTCAAGCCCGTAGGACTTCAATGAAATATGGAGGGTGGATTCCAAAGTTCCACGGCTTGGAGGTTGGAGCCCGTAGGACTTTATGACAACAATTGAACATGAAATAAAGTATTTATTTTTGCCAATTTGCAAGCTTGAGAATTTTGTGCTATTAATTCTACGACCTAACATGACTTTCATTTTTAATAAAAGTACAGGATTGCTTTTTTATTTGCTTAATTAGTTCTACGACCTTTGTGAGACCTCCTTGGTACCAGTAACCTGTTGTTCGTGTTTAGCCATTTACGGGCTTGACGGAAGAGTAAATCGAAGCAATTGAATAGCGATTAGTGGTTTTTGCGTCCGTTAAAGTTTAAAGGCTTTGATGAAAGTAACTTGCGGAAAAAGTTATGGAAAGCAAAGTGCAGTAAGTAACTCAAACGGGGCATGCAAGTAGGAGGCATTTGAATAGCAAAGTAACTTGCTATCTCTACTTGCGGCCCCTATCTCAAGTCAGTAGCAATTAAATGAGGCTCATTATATGTAGACTAATAGCCTTATTCATTTAGCTACTTGCAAATGCCTTGAACTCATAAATTTGGCTTTGGGTGTTTTTTTTTTATAAATGTTTATATGCATTCTATTGACTTAAGAATTCATTAGTGCCAATAAGTAATATTTGCTGAATATGTAGCAATATTAAGAGTGATTTTAAGTGTGCATAAATGTACGAATTGGGCAATTGAATTGGGCACTATGTTAGTATCTATCACATTTCTGTTTTATCAATAGCATAATCTATATGCAAACGGGAAATATATACCATGAATGAATATTTACTACATAAAGAAAGTGTGTAATGCAGTAGTAAATATAATCTATAAAACATATGTAGTGTTATTGTAGTGTTATCACAAACAAGTGCGAGGCTAAATTAGTTCAATTAATTTTCATTTTTCTTTTATGAAAAGATGTTTGTTATGTGACTCCAGTCTTTTTGTTCTTACAAAAAAATTCCAGGAAAATGCAAGACAGCAGGTGGTATTTTACTGATCAATAAAGCTGTTTTGTACAACATACTTTATCAGACATTAACAAGTGTTTCATTGTAACTTTAAATAATGTTTTCTTTTACAGATCACCATTTGAATAACTCTTTTGAAATAATACAAAATGCAAGATAATGTACTGTATTAGATATCTACAATAAATTTGTATTATTCCAAAAGTAATGGTGAACAGCCTATGAGATTATACAACAGTGCTATATCTGTTAGAATCCCACTTATATCTGAAATTATGGACCAAAATCCAAATGAACAAATATACATAAATGTGTCTGTAGACAAAAACTAAAAGAGACTATACTGTCTGTCGATTTTATCCATATTAAAGGTTTGTATTAAATAAACATCAGGATACCCCGATAATTGATCATGATTGTTTTTTATTCTTCTATTTATATCAGAAAGGAGCACAGTGATTAGGAAAGCTGTACTAGGGTTTGAGTACAACAATAACAAGTACATTTTATATAATTAAAACAGTGATTGTATTACACATTAAAAAGTGGTTAACATTGAATAACATATGTTCAGATCTGCTAAATTAATAAAAAAATTACACCAAAAGTTTATGCAACAAAGGTCCAACTGGGACTAAAGTAGTGGCTTTCGAACAATCCATGAACCAGTGGTCAATGTCATATTGAATGATATATAGTGCTAGGTAGTCTGGATCACAGTGAGAGGATTGAGGCAAGTTAGAATAGTCAAGTATCTGATCATTAGGTCTGGGCAGACTGGTTAGGTCACTAGTAGAAGTTATGGACTGAAATCAAAAGTAGAGCATATGATTAATGGCACCAAGGAAAGGAATCCTATCTAAGATGGGCCCGGGAGCTATGCAGAAAAAACAATTGTATGTGTTAGAAAATGTACACTTACCATAGCTGGTTTTCATACCACATTTAGGCTAGACAAGTTTGAAAAAGTTGGCTTTAGTATAAAATACTGGGGAAACAAAATATCTTTAGCATAAGTTTTCACACAGAAATTATACTGCATAATTATTGTATTGCCAGAGTTTTGGGGGATTTTGTAGCTTCCCACACACTACTTTTTTACAGTGTAGACATTCTTTATGTACATTCAGTATGAATCGACAAAGATAAACTTTAAAAACATTCTGAGTATGCTGGTAACAAATATATTGTACATATATATAGCTTTACATTTATTGATGACCAACAAATATGAGAATCTAGCAAAAAGTCAAAATAGCCCTATAAAATTATCCATTTTATAATTTTACACAAATCTATATTAATATCATAAGCTGTTTAAAATGTGATATTAATATAGATTTGTGTAAACTCTAAAAATGCAAATGCATTCACACAGACTACAATAACACATCTCATGAGGAAATGGACTTAAGAGACTTTTTATATAATGATGTAAAAGTATGCAAATGATGCAACAAAGCCACAAGAATAGCAAGTAGTATGTTTGTATGTGTTAGTAGAAGAATTACCTTAAAAAAGAGAGCTGCTAATGCAACACTATAGATCCCTAATTAGACTACTCCTGGAATACTATGTTCACATCTTCAAAAGGATATTAACAAACTAGAAACAATAAAAAAAACAACTAAAATGGCTATTAGTATAAACGACAAAACCTATAAGGAAAGGCTTCATGACTTAAATTTGTATATGTATAAAACAGAAGGGAGAGGGTGATATGATAGATAACTTCAAATATATCAAAAGATTTAATCAAGCTGAAGAGGGAAGTGTCTAGAAAGAGAGGAATGCAAGAACAACAAGTTAAAATTTGAAAATGGACAGTGGAAGATTTATTATGAAAGAATAACTGCTCATCATTAATTATAATGATCACTCATCTATGCAATCATTTACTAAGTTCTTTGGTCCCCAATGGGAAAGGAAATAATACTCACCACAACAAGATTGTACTCAATATTTTTTACCTAGTTGCAGGTATATGGTAGATCAACATCTTACTGTGACATTAAGCCGTTCAATGCATCATGCATTTCTATGGAAAGCTCTAGGTCTATCAGGACCCTTTCCGCAGTATGAAGGCAGTTGTTCTCAACAATCTATTCCTTTTATGTTTCAGCTAATCAGGAATATTGTGCGTTAAACTAACAGGAAGTTAGAGGTTAAAGCAGCATTTTGTCATGTCTATGGTAACTCAACAACTAATTAGTATTTCCTTATCACACTTGCAGGTAAGCTTCAAAAGCAAATACATTTTCCTAACAGTCATGGCTACATTTTTCAGAAGGCAGAGACTGGCAGAATAGTTCCACAACAAGTAAAATATCATAACACTACAGGATTATACTAACAGGTAAAAGAACACATACTTTAATTCACCAACCCAAAACTTGACTGTTATATATAAACAGCCTTATTAAATTGCGATTCGTTATATTTAAAAGGGCTCTATTTAAGCACAGAGCATATTTTTTTTACAAAAGTTTTTAGTTATTGAATTTCTATCCAAAAGCAAGGTCTTCACTAACTAAAAACTTCTGTAAATTAAATATGCTGTGTGCTTAAATAGAGCCCTTTTAAACTTACTGAATCAAAATGTAATAAGGCTGAAAGTTTTCACATGAGAGCTACATCCTTACAGCCTTATTAAATTGTGATTCGGCCAATTGAATAGGGCTCTATGTAAGCAAATAACATATTTTTTTACAGAAGTTTTTAGTTAGTGAAGACCTTGCTTTTGGATAGAAGTTCACTAACTAAAAACTTCTGTAAAAAAATATGCTAGGTGCTTAAATATCGCCCTATTCAATTGGCCCAATCATAATTTAATAAGGCTCTTAATCTTCATGCTGCCAATAATCTACAAACCAGGCAGACCTATCATTACATGTATAGACACTAAGGCATGTCTTAAGTTTCTTTCAACACACATCCAGGACCATAAACATGGCCCTGAATCCACTGGCAAATTAGTAGAAAATATCTAGACCCACAACTATTTCACTTTTGAAGAAAGATACCTACCTAAAAATAATGGGGGCTGCTATGAATGCCAATATGGCACCACAATATGGCACTCTTTTTATGGTCGACTTGGAGGAAACATTATCTATAGAGAAAGATAAACTCAGAGACTTCCAAAATTCCTTCAATACCTTCCACCTAGCTATCAACCTTAAACTGGATTTCTTTGCAAAATAGGTGCACTAAAATATTCATGGTATCGCAAATGGTATGTTTCAAGGTGCCTCACACCAAATGAATTTCAGAAAAACAATTAAAATTGGAAATCTTTATTGACACTCAGAAAAAACCCTGCTATTATAAAGAAACACTTGGGAACTCTCTACACCATGAAAGTAAGATACGTACTGCCTTGTTAAAAGCATTAGGTAGTTTTCCAGGCCACCAAGGAATAAAAGCTTAGTATTTTAGCTCAATATAGAGTGGCCATTTTGGGGTTCCATCTTCAGGGTTTAAATTGATAATAACACTTGAAATAACACTTTGAAAATCTAATCCACTAGCAAAGATTCCCATTAAAGTGAATAAGTTGCAATATCAGGGGAAACAAATTGTAAGAAATGCATATTAGTTTTGCTTTGACTAATCCATGATATGTGGATCCTATTGTTTCAACAGTCTAGTTACCATCAAATGTTTTTCCCCTGAAATTATCTAGTCTAGCACAATGCTTGTTCTATTGCAAACCTGCTAATAAACAAATGTTATTTACACAAATTTTCTTCTTTCAAGCCTGTACTTATATTACTTTCATGGTGTAGAAAATTTCCAAGTGTTTATTTATAATAGTGTCAATAAAGATTTCCAATTTTAATTGACGCATAACAGAAATATGTATATGTATAACAGAAATATGTATATCATCAGCGGGTCCTATTCATGTACATTGTCTACTTAAGACAATGTAGTATACGTGAAATAGGCTGTTACATTGGGTAAAAGAGCCATAAACTGGACCTAAGGATGATTCTGCATCCTTACATTTGGACATTGGCACACCACATGATATTCTGAACAGGAGGCTCCATTTCCCAGGAATGATACCTCGAATAGCTGGTCCTTCCCCTTTCTCTGTCACCATTGTCTGGGCACAAATCTCTCCTCCATCTAAATCTATAGTCATGTTGTTCTTGGGCAGGATCACACAGCTATCTCCTACTGCTACTTGATTTATGGCTGACCCCTGGATGTCAGTTATCCACTGGTGTTACGATCTGCTTTCTTCAGTCGGGCTTGATAAGGCTATTATAGCCAAACCTACCTGGCAGATCTTATTGGTTCTTTTGATCCCTTCATCAAGATTAGGAACTGCTTTAATTGCTGTTGAAAACCCTAACAGGTCTCTTAGATGTTTATACTTGAAATGTTAACATTCTGTAACAGTCTGAGAGTCTTTTAAGTTTTGTATCAATTGCTAATACAGTCATTGAATACTATGTATTGCCCCCTTTAGCATCAATGACAGAGTGCAGTTTTTTTGTAATAGTTGTCTATGAGGCCCCTAATTCTTGCAGGTGGTATAGCTGCCCATTCGTCTTGGCAAAATGTCTCCAGTTCATGAAAAGGCTTTGGTCGTCTTTCATGAACAGCATGTTAGATATCTTCCCATTGTGGCTCAATGATATTAAGGTCTTGCCATTGTGATGGTCACTCCGCAACCTTCACCTTTTTCTGCTGTAAATATTGGAAGATGTTTACAGCATGCTGGAAAGTCCAAGAAGAATGCACATTGTCTGCCAGTATTTTCTGATTACATGCTGCATTTATCTTGCCATCAATTTTCACAAGATTCCCCATGGCGTCACACTTCCCAAACAATCAATGTTCTCAGAGGTCAAGCAATCAGCAACCCAATCCTGAGCTCCCGACACTTCCTGGGACCCTGGTAGTTTATCTTCATCCCTGTCCGACAGGACTCCTTTGCAACTAGGAGGACAAAATCCCTCCAGAGATGCTCCAGCAACTTTACATATTCAGCCTCCAACTGCAACTCTTGCTGAATCAAGGGTGCCTGCATATTAGCCACCTTGGAATATGGTTCTAGTCCCAGGGCCTGACAGCATCTAACAAACAAGTTATTCTGCCTCTTTATAGTCACCAGGCCACAATCAGGATGCCCATACATTATTTCCCAGAGCCCTTCTATCAGCTCCAACCGAAAATAGGTATCCCATTTGGGGGCACCAACAGATTTTGCCCACTCGACATATTTATCCTCTAGGTCAATCTCTGTCCTGCAGCCATTGTGAAAACCCAAGTTCTCAGAATTTACTAAACACTTACCTTGCTTTTTATTACCTACTATGCTGATATTCAGCACTGTGTGTTTCAAGTGCACATTAGGATGAACATTTAGAAAGTACTCATTATATGAGTGGTTATAAGCTGCTCTAGTTCTTGCTGCACATTTTTAGTTTGTACTACCTGCCAGTTGTCTATACAATATTTATAGTTAGTTGTAAAAGGAAGAAATAAAATGATCTCCAGTATCATAAAGGAAATTGTTATGCTCAAGGATCCTTTTTGTGCCACATAGAATCTACATTCAACTCCCAAATGAGTTAAAATATTTCAAGTGAAATAGAAAAGTTATCTTGTTAAGAATATCTTCTGAAGAGTTTCTTAAAATTAGCTACTAACAGCTTTTGTTCTAAATAATTTTCTTTAAAACAAAGAGGAGGAATATATCTGCAATAAGGACGTTCTGGAGAGTTGATTACTTTAATTTCTGTTTTGTCAAGGAGCTTATATTCACAAACACAGCAATAACATATATTAGTTGTTTTTGTTTTATCTAAATATTAACTTCTACTTTGCAACAAGCCACTCCTATTTTCTTAATTATCATCTAACATAATCGGTAGGATTAAAAAACAAAATTACATACATAGATGAATTATTATAATTAAACAATCACTCAAAAATGGGTGTATATCTCTTTCTGACAGTATTGAACATGGTTACCATAGTTTAGTTTGTTCCATGTTGCTGGTAAAAAGTGTAAATCTAAGGGTGGTTTTAGAACAGGATTTCTTCTACGGCTAGGAACAGCCCTACTCCAGGGTAAAATCTTTATCCACCTTCCACAGACATCTTTCGCCTCCTGGCTCAGATATCCAGGAGACAGAATGATAACACACACACACAAGGTAGTGATATCAATTAAGGTAGAATTTTATATGGTGCTACGCCCGACAATTATTTACATTGTTATCAGGTACATAATAGCTTACAAAGCAGTTGTATATGGGTAACAAACACAGGACACAGGTAGTAACCACATTGCAAACATAATCCATGTAACAAATCTATTTCTTGGTAATAAGAAGAAGTACCAAGGGTAGGAAAACAGAACATAAATCCAATGCATACATATAAAAATAAGGACCCTTCTGACAAAATAAAAATCCCCTGAAGGTTGTTTGTAGAGATTTGTACAGATTGTGCAGACTTTGTGGTCAGCAGCCTGCAAGGCAAAGGTTGATCAAGATGTTTAACCCTTGAATATACCTGAATATACCATTATACCTTTGCAGGGGGTAATATACTATGGGCCTCATTCTAATCGGGAGGTAAAACGGCTGCAAGTCTGCGATTCCTTACGATCGGGTTACGGCCCCACGTATCGCTACGTCTATGCTGGTATTCAATTGGGCGGTGGTGCAAGGAGGTCCCCCTTACGGCTAATTGCAAACCATGCAATCGGCAGTAAGCACTTTTGTTCCTTAGCAGGACCGCGGCTGCAAGGCCGTAACACGTGTTTTCAAGACTGCAATCTCGGAGGCATGTAAATGCAAATATAAATTCAGCACAGCACTGTAAAGCACTGTAAATGATGGGGAACACAATGGGTGACATGAGGATTAAAGGGACAACATTCTCAACCTGGTACATCACCACAATACAATACTTGATTTCACGTTTAATTTATGTCCAAAGTCCGACGTGCTTGAATAACGAGTTACGGGCTTGGAGGTTACTTAAGCCCGTTGGACTTTGGACATAAATTAAAGGTGAAATCAAGTTTTATATTGTGGCAAAGTGCCAGCTTGAGAATAGTGTGCCTTTAATCCTCATGTCACCCATTGTGTTCCCCATCATTTCCAGTGCATTTCTAGTGCTCCGAGTTTGCGGGATGGAACCACGAGTCACGGGCTTGCGGACACTAATAACAAGTTTAGGGCTTGGAGGTCATTCAAGACCATAGGTATTACTTTCAAATCGTAGCACTTCATAAATAAATAAAAAAGCCATCCTGTACTTTTATTAAAAGAGAAAGTGATGTTAGGTCTTAGAATTAATAGCATAACATTCTCAAACTAGCAAATCTGCATCAATAACTACTTGTTATGCATGTTAAATTTCTGTCCTAAAATCCTACAGGCTTCAACCTCTATGCCCGAAGGTTGGATTCAAAAGTCCTACGAGCTTAGATATTAAAGCCCGTCGGACTTTAAGTCGAAAATTTAACATGAAATTAACTCTTGAAATTGAATAGCTAAGTAGCTAGAGGCCTCCTCTTGTGGCTACTTATTCCGAATAAGTAGGATTAAAATGAGGCCCTAGGGCCCCTATTCAATTGGGCAATAGTAAGTTACTGAGCTTGTAATGATGCCCATAAACTAATTTGCTAAACGCCCTGCGTGTTACAGGCTGGAAATCCCTGCAGTTGTCAAAATCATAACTCCGACCCAGCTAAGTCTTTGATCTTTAAAGCCTGTGAATGTTACAATCACAAATCACTATTCAATTGCTATAATTCCAAAAGCCCGCAAATTATTTCACACCTGTAAATGTCAAATGTAGAAGAAAATCCTACGAGTACCATATAGGACTCGCAAGGGGGTTAAACACCTGTTCGTAGCACTGTAAATGCAAATAAAAAATCAATACTGCACTTTAAAAAATGGGAAAAAGGATGAAAGACATTAGAAATAATTGCACAATAGTCTCAAGCTCTCAAATCTTTTTTATGTTTCATGTCCATGTTATATCCCAATCTTGGGAATCAAGGAGTTAATACATATCAGGCCACCCATATGAACTAGAACATTTACTTTATTCATTTTTTCTTATTTTTTCATTGCCGGATTGCAAGTCTGATCGCATATCGGACCTATAAACGCTAATTGATTGTGGTTTATCCTCCATGTTTTACTGACGTAATGATGACTGTCTTATTTACTATTGGCTGTTTCTAAATTGGTATCTACGGCCTTGCTTAATTGATCATGCTCATGCTCTGAAATGCTACTTACTGGTGCATGGTTTATGGTTTAGGCTTTCGGCCAGGTAACTGCGGTCTTGATCAATTAAATTGCTCTGTAACTGTTGCTAATTTCAAGCCAGTTAAATATGAACCTTTCTGAGGTGCAACACACTTTGCAGTGCTTCAATGTGATCTATGTCCTATGGGTAAATATGGCATTACAGCCCATTGCATATGATAGCTTAGTGAATATCTCCTTGTGAGTGGTGGTTTTATCTTACTGCAGTACAAATTTAGCATACATATTTTTACATATATATATATATATATATATATATATATATATATATATGTTATAAATAAATAAGTAACCAGTAAGCAACCAGTAAGTAGGTCCCCTGGTTGTCCAGTTGTTAGGATTCAGTGCTTTCACTGCTGCGATCTGGGTTTGATTCCAGTCAGGGAACCAAGAGGTCACATCATCATGAAGCCAAACAGGCTTGGGCCTGGTCAATACTTGTATGTGAGACCACCTAGGAATATCAGGAGTTGTATGCTGTGGCCCACTGGAGAAGGAACTGGCAATCCACTCCAATATCTCTGCCATGAAAAACTAGTGGATCAGCATGACCATGGACATAAAGATGTGCATGGTGTGTTACGATCCATGACTTTACAGAGAGTCGGATGCAAGTGACCAACAAAACAACATATGGATGCATATTTTGTGCCAAAGACTATGTACCTGATTCAGTGTCTTTATGTTAACTGTGCTTATATCGTTATGTTTTTGTCTTGTTAAGGGTGCTACATAGATATATAATATATACATACAAGATTAATATATTTTCCTGGTTACATGAAACATCATCATCAACTAAGCTTTGGTACTGATGGAGCTGAGAAAGGATTAGCCTCATAGAAAACTCTCCGATCTCATCCACATTGAATGAAATTTATAGATGTTCTTTGGCATTGAGTGGAAGTAAATGTGCTTATTTTAAACTGTAATTATTAGATCTATTTCTTTCATGATTCCATATTAATATGTGTCACTAATGTTGTGTTTTAAAAAATTTTCACTGATTTAGTTAAAGATTTTAGAATGTCTTAACAGTAGCAAATTGGCACAGAAATGTGGAACCCGCTTGCTCTTCTTATCTAGTCATACATTTTTTCTGGATTTACATTCAGAAATGTAGCCTACATGCCTCTATGTTTTATTTATTTATTTTGCAATTACATTTCAATTAAGTTTTTACATTTCTAACAGATAAAAAGAATGGCCAAAATAAAAAACATACAATACATCATAAAGGTGCATTACCACAAAGGCATTGGATACAAATATAAGAGCCTTGCACACTAACAGACTTTAGATTACAAATAAAGGATAATCTCAGATATGAACAAAACATAAAGTGTCTCAAAGAAGCTAGCATAGATATCCAATATAGTCAAACGTCTTACTGGGGTTGACCTGTAGCATTTTCCTAAATTGTGGATTTTTTTCAATAGTAGGAAAACAAGATTAAATAAATATTTAGAAAATAATTATGGTTATAGAGCATTCCATTTTGTAAGTGTTGTGAACCAAGATGATAGTGATAATGGAGGTATTATCAATGAACTCCTTTTTGTACCATTGACTGATGATATAAAGCTAATTATAAAATAAAGATATTTTTGGTTTAAACCCAGATGTGTTGTGGAATGTCTATAAGCCAAGAGAGAGAGAAAGATAGAACAAGAAAGAATGAAGAGCAAGAGGAAATATAGAATAAGAGAGTGCAGGGGGAAAAAGGAGAAGAAGAGATGGTAAAGAAGAATTACATAGTAATGTTGACTTGTACTTTATTCTACTGTAATCACTTGATCAGGTCTACATACTTTATCTATAAGTGTGCTGTACTGTTCCTGCAGCCTTTGGTTTCTTACAAAACATCATACCATAAGTCACAGTGTCTCTGGCATCTCACAGTTTATAATGCTTGAAGCTCAATGATTAACTGACTTGTTTTTGTCTCACTGTGAAATTCTGATACTTGGCTTTGTCTATGCTATTAACTATTAGGCATCTGGCTGCATTCCATTTTCTCCAGCTAAACAATCAGCAGGGTTAGGAAAACTGACTAAGATGAAGATGAAAACACCTACCATATTAGTTAAAAAGACTGTCTGCTAGTAAAAACTGTTTTTTTAGAGAAAGCATCACAAGGGCATCCTGTACAAGCAATTCATTTGTACAGAGAGTGTTCCTTTGACCCACTGAGTTTGAACTTGACCACAAGGGAGGTATTTTTAAGCTCAATAAAGGTCAGGAGCTGGATGCACAGATAATACTGAAGTTTAGAAATAAGAAATGTTGTACTGTCAGTATTGGTTTTATGTTACATGCTAACTTAATAATCTAAATATATACATTTCATCAATTAATGTTACATCAATGAATATATAGACTGTATGTTTTTATTTATATACTGTGTTTTATTTTTGCATATAAAAGAGTTAGAAAAGGTACATTGCAGTACATAATAATAAAACTGGAATTAACAGTTGTTAATAGTGGAAATTATATTTTGCTTCTTACCCCCAACTGTGTTAGAAAATTAGCACTTTAAATAATGTTAGTAGCGGCGAGGAAGGATCTTTTCAGCTTAGATATGCTTAAATTACCTAACATTATAGCTCAATTATCTAACACTTATTTATATGTACATGTTCATTCCCAAAATGACTGGGACCTTAGCTATTCCTCTTTAAGGACGGTGGGATAACAAAGTACCAATAAAAATATGAATACTTGAAATCGGACTTTAGTTAAAATAATGTTTATCAGTCATGGAAAAACAGTTTTGAACGTACTAAATTTTGGCTGTCATTCAGCCCAAGACATCATCTCACTAGAGCTGTTTTATTTTCATTATCTAATCCCTCTCATTAGTGAATTAATTAATTCCTGTTGCAGCCAACCTCTATGGTAACAGCAGAGACAGGCTTTTCACTGATTGACACCGTGACATTGCCTGTAAAATGAAATTATTAATCAGTGAGCCATTCATTCATAATGACAGGAATTATATATTAATTATAAAGTAATTCTTGTGGGAGGATCACTTGAGCTGAATGACAGCCAACATTTAATAAACTCAAAGATGTTTTTTAATAACTTCCAATTGCAAATATTCATGTTTTTGTTGGTACTTTACTATGCTACCATAATTGGAACCTCTGCTGGATTCCTTTAAAGTGTCACTTAATTGTAGCCGAACAATTATTGAAAATGGCATTTATTAATTTTTATAAAGCAGTGTCTAAAAGAATTTGTGTGCATTTATAGAGTTTTAATTTAAATGTTGGGAGATGCATTTCTAAAGTGGAACTAAATGATTTTATGTTGAACACTAACTGACTCTAATTCTTAAATCAAATAGAACTTTCAAGTGCACCAGTAACATAATATCAGCTACTGTGCTGGTAAAATTACATTTGTGAAGAAAGCTATGGAATTATATTTTAGTCAGCTTTATATTCATTTTCAGACACTAGTTATTTTCAGAGCAGAATTTGTGTTTATAGATTTTTTTTTTGACAAGAAAACATTTAGACAAGTAATCTAGCTAAAAATTATTTTTGCTAATAACAATCTATGATATTTAAGGGGAATGCAATGTCATAATGATATCTTATCTTTCACTGCAGATGAGCAAAATTATTAATCAAATAATTTCTGAGAAAAAAAAAATAAGGGAACACCTTAAACACAATTTTAATCAAATGGCCATTGTAATGGTCCAGTTTTTATACATTTCCAGCAGGAAAGATCAGTAGATACAACTGTATTTTGTGAATAAATAAAGGTAATCTTTGTTTAGAAAACTTACACTTAAAATTGCTGATCCCCTCATCTTAAGGCTGGGTCTCTTCCCATCTTTTAAAAACATCTTAGCTTTGTTTGAATAATGTTTTTAACTTTGACTGTGCAGAAATGAGCCAATTTACAAAAAAAGTTAATACCAGGTTATTTCAATGCAAGATTCTCACATAAGATCAACTGTTTTTAAATGGGCAGAGCAATAGTTACCTTTTAATCAACATTTCCGATCTACGCACCAAGCTTGGACTGTTATCTAATATTTTTAATTGCTAATTGCACCCTAAGGGTCTACATATATTGTTTTCTGTCTAGAAGCAAATAAGCTAGAGAATCTGAGCATTTTCATGTCTCATGGAGTAATTATCAATTGCATTTAGTTTTTTCCATTGCATTTAGTTGATAATTAGCATAAGTTGTATTATAATATGGTGTGGTTGTTGGCATTAAGAAGAGTGCTTATGTGGCAGCAAAATAAATGAAATAAAAACACACATACAACCAAACACTATATCATCACTAGAATGAATGTCCAAAGTTTTGTCAGTTGGTATATAGTATGCTACAGAAGAATTAGATTTAGTGCATATGCATATAAAAGTGATACATTTATTGGCCGTGGGTGTATAATAAAAGGGAAAGCATTCAAATAATAATGTAATTTATGAAGCTGAAATGAAGATTCATTATATATAGAAGAAAGAAGTATAGATACACCAATACTTTTAGTGTAGACTTCTCAAATGTGATAATTTGATGTCTTTTAAAAATGCTTTGTTTCTTCAGTGTTAAGACAGTTATACACTTTATACTTTATTTCAAATATTTCTTTATTTATTTTGCATGTAACGTTTTATGAATTAGTACACCTTATTCTTTATATCTGTGTGCCCCAGATGGCATATAGGACTTCTGATTCCGTAAATAGTCATTCTTTTTCTTAGGGTCTGATCTTTCTAGAGGCATTTCTCACACATAATGATACAAATGGAGTATTTCCATTGATTTTCTAATTACTGCTAGTTTGTAATATGGGAAACATGTCCACGAATTTCACATCTTTAATTTTAAGCAGAAGAATGTAGCATTTTCTATATTGTAGTTTGGAGCCTTCCTGACAGTTTGGTGTTTCATTTTAAGAGACCATTTAATAGCATCAAATTAGAAAGACAAAAGTACACCTAACATGGGGCCTCATTCAATTGTGATTTGTCCAATTGAATAGGGCTCTAAATAAGCACATAGCATATTTTTTTTAAAGACGTTTTTAGTTAGTGAAAACCTTGCTTTTAGATAGATGTTTACTGACTAAAAACTTCTTTAAAAATATATGTTATGAGCTTATTTAGAGCCCTATTCAATTGGCTAAATTGCAATTGAATGAGGGCCATGGACTAGTAAATATTACTGCAAGATACCAATAGAGAAATACAGGAAAATAAATACAGGTATATCCCTAATACACAACTGTCATGATTTAATTGTTTAAGCACTCATATTGCCAGGAATTTATGAATATGTCCAAGGGAGCATGACATTGTTGCATTGGGATTATGTGTTATTGTGTATGGGTTATATGTTGCCTGTACATGGTTATTATGTATCCTAGTTATAATATATTATAAGAGGGAAATGTTATATAGAACATATGGGGAATTGGTAAAAATGCTCTGCATAGAAGTTAGCTGCAGATCATTGCACACTCACACATACAGACCTTGGGTCAAGACAGATGTATGTACTTCAAGTAGTCCTAAGCAAACACTGGAGTTTAACATAAAGGATTGTTCACTAGCCAGCAATAGATATCTGGTGAATTTGCTCTCTCAAGAGCTTTGATAGCCCAAGATTGCAAGCCAGATGGGCTGACATCACACATACCCAAATGTACACAAGGGTGTGGTATGGGAGAGTATAAATATGTTGTTTTGATCATTCAATAAAGTTGAGAGATAGTTTTCACATATCCACAGTGTGAGACTATTTCTGTGTGTTGTATCCTGACTTGGGGAGTGGTCTTGCCCTGGGCCACTAAGTAACCTGGATCCAGTATTCTCTGCCAGTACCTTTTGGGACTTGTCCTCTTCAGAAGCCATCTTTTGTGCCACAGAGAACAGGAACTACATGATTTTGCTGGGGTAGGTTTGAACTAGGTTCATATCAAGCCCCCTTGAAGAAGCAGATGGTGACAATAACTTTCATTGATAAATCCATTAAAATGATGGCATAAATTGTTAAAAAGCATTGTTTAAAAATACTACATACAAAAAGACATCTGACTCCTTAATGACTGTTGAACTCATACCACGTGTGTGGTTTGCCTATATAAGCTTCTGGGTTCTGTCTGAACCTCTACAGCCTCTGTTGAAGCTAACTGCACGAAATGTCGACGTTAGGCTAAATCCACTTGCACAGTGCAGCGCTGGGGACAGGATTGCGACAAGACTTTACTCAGATAAGTAAATGAGGCACCGGACTTAGAGCACAGTAGTAGAACCATCATATCTGAATGTAACACACATAAACACTGATAGTAGGTTTTATGGAGATGAATCACAGTATGCAAGGATCTCACCACCCACCACTTAAATGTGCAGTTTGTTTATATGCATGTTCTTTGTGTCCCTATTTTCATATATGTTGCTAAGGGACCAGTGTGTCTGCCTAACATTTATAATTAAGGGATTGATATGACATATATGTGGCACCTAATACATGGAGCTAGCCATATATGTTTTTAGTCCAGAGGATAAGTAGTGGGTCCTAATAGCTTAATCTACTTTCAGATAAGGAGCTCCGCTACATAGAGTAAAATAGTGTGTGTGCCTACTTAGTGCCTACTTAATGAGCTGCTTCATATATATTGAGGGGATCTCAGGATATAACCCTATCTTTTTATAAGTTTTGCAGTGATGCTAATGCTTTCTTGTGGATAAGTAGACTATTTACCATTGAAGAGCTATACCATTTTGTTGCACTGCCCTAATTATGCTCCTGTAGGGCAGGAATATGCCCCACATATTAAAACCTTGATCCTTAAAACTTGACTCTGTGACCAATAATTCCAGGAAGGTGATATCAGTATATTGTGGGGGTCATCATCATATAGGACTGTTGGGGTATTATTTGGATCAGTCATTAAGGAGTCGGATGTCTTTTTATATATAGTATTTTTAATCAATACTTTTTAACAATTTATGCCATAATTTTAATGGATTTTTTAATATAATTTATATATTAGGGATATACCTGTATTCATTCAATTTTTCTTTCTAATTTGGTGGCCATTTATTACACTACTAGTAGACTTAGTATCAAGTATTTATCTGTACTACAATATATTGAAGACTATAGAATTTTTTGTGCAGTCATAGACCGAGAGATATATACAGTATAAGGTGAAAAGACTTGCTTACTTTTCCCACTATAAAAGTCTCTGCATATTTTTTCTTATTGTACTATTTATTAGCATGTAGAGGGTGATGTGAAAATAGCTCATTAAACCTTTTTATATCCTTCTAGTATTTAGCGGCAACTCCTTTTTTATTCTGTTTAAGCTTAGTAAATGGAAGTTATTGGTCACAACTAATTGAAGGTTATCTCCTAAAACTAAATAACTCAAAATGACGGGAATACAATTTTTATCCTGGCAATGCTGTTTGCCACACAATGTGAGGATCTGCCTTTGGAGCTCAACTTGAGCCCCACTCTGAGCACCTTAGGTGCACATTGCAAGCCTCTCCTTCCATCTACTTTATGGGCCTCGCGATGAGCGCTTTCGGCTCTCCCCACTCTCTGACCTCTGTGGTCCCCCTCTCTCCCTCTCCCTCCTCTCCCTGCTCTGTGTATTTTGTTTTTCCTTATCTCCCCCATGTCTCTTTTCCTCCGTCTCTCAGCTCTGTGACTCTTTCCACCCTCTCCCTCCCCTGTGTCTTTCCCCTCTGTGTCTCTGCTCAAGTTTTGCGTGGCTCACGATGAGTGCCGTTGCTTGCATTATTCATCTAAGTGTTATTGGTTATTTTACTGGCTTCCGCTAAGTGTTACTGGTTTCAGGCTCGTTTTTACTGGCTTCGGCCTTGTGTTCATCCTGTTACGTTTTTTTGGCCGCCATTTTTTTTTCTCGCTTAGGTGATTTTCGTTCCATGAAAAATGCCAAATATGCCTCAAATTAACTTGCAACCTCACTCATAGGCTCCTTGGCTCTCCCCTTGTGGTTTGTGTAAGTTAATTTCTTCCAATTATTTGGCGTTTTTAATGGTCTTTCCAGTTCCGTGGTTCGACCACTAAAGTTGTAATTTACTGAACGTGTTGCGTGCCTCGCGATCAGCGCCAAAGTGCTACAAGATTTTTTCGCCGATCGCGGCCATCCCTATGTGCGCCTGCAATCTGTTTTCATCCTTTATTCGTGGAGCGTCCTCGGGCAAATAACAGGCATGATGGGACAGATGACACATAGAGGGGCCCTGGAAGGCCACACTTTGTTGCACTAAATGTGGCACTAACTTCGCCAAAGGCACTCATTGCAGCCTAAGCCCTAAGGGTGCTCATTGCGAGACCTGCAATGGGCACCTTTGGCACTCATTGCAGCCTAACTCCTGCCGGCCTCAGTGCTCATTGCAGCCCCTCAACTGCGGGCCTCGCAAAGCAAGGCCCTCAATTTTTAACATTGTGTGACCAACATTGTAAACGTGACCAACATTTGTAAGATCCACAACTATATATACAGTGGATATAAAAAGTCTACACACCCCTGTTAAAATGTCAGGTTTCTGCGCTGTAAAAAAATAAGACAAAGATAAATCACTTCAGAACTTTTTCCACCGTTAATGTGACCTATAAACTGTACAACTCAATTCAAAAACAAACTGAAATCTTTTAGGTAGAGGGAAGAAAACATATAAAAAAGAAATAATATGGTTGCATAAGTATGCACATCCTTAAACTAATACTTTGTTGAAGTACCTTTTGATTTTATTACAGAACTCAGTCTTTTTGGGTATGAGTCTATCAGCATGACACATTTTGACTTCGCAAGATTTGCCCACTCTTCTTTGCAAAAACACTCCAAATCTGTCAGATTGTGAGGGAATCTCCTGTGCACAGCCCTCTTCAGATCACCCCTCAGATTTTCAATCAGATTCAGGTCTGGGCTCTGGCTGGGACATTCCAAAACTTTAATCTTCTTCTGGTGAAGCCATTCCTTTGTTGATTTCGATGTATGCTTTGGGTCGTTGTCATGCTGAAAAATGAAGTTCCTCTTCATGTTCAGCTTTCTAGCAGAAGCCTGAAGGTTTTGTGCCAATATTGACTGGTATTTGGAACTGTTCATAATTCCCTCTATCTTAACTAAGGCCCCAGTTCCAGCTGAAGAAAAACAGCCCCAAAGCATGATGCTGCCACCACCATGCTTTACTGTGGGTATGGTGTTCTTTTGGTGATGTGCAATGTTGTTTTTGTGCCAAACATATCTTTTGGAATTATGGCCAAAAAGTTCAACCTTGGTTTCATCAGACCATAACACCTTTTCCCACATGCTTTTGGGAGACTTCAGATGTGTTTTTGAAAAATGTAGCCTGGTTTGGATGTTTTTCTTCGTAATAAAAGGCTTTCATCTTGCCACTCTACCTCATAGCCCAGACATATGAAGAATACGGGAGATTGTTGTCACATGTACCACGCAGCCAGTACTTGCCAGATATTCCTGCAGCTCCTTTAATGTTGCTGTAGGCCTCTTGGTAGCCTCCCAGACCAGTTTTCTTCTCGTTTTTTCATCAATTTTGGAGGGAGCTCCAGTTCTTGGTAATGTCACTGTTGTGCCATATTTTCTCCACTTGATGATGACTGTCTTTACTGTGTTCCATGGTCTATCTAATGTCTTGGAAATTATTTTGTACCCTTCTCCTGCCTAATACATTTTAACAATGAGATTCCTCTGATGCTTTGGAAGCTCTCTGTGGACCATGGCTTTTGCTGTGGGATGTGACTAAGAAAATTTCAAGAAAGACCAACTAGAGCAGCAGAACTTTATTTGGGGCTAATCCGAGGCACTTTAAATGATGGCAGGTGTATGCTGACTCCTATTTAACATGATTTGGAATGTGATTGCTTAATTCTGAAGACAGCACATCCCCAGTTATAAGAGGGTGTGCAGACTTATGCAACCACATTATTTTTATTTTTTATTTTTATTCCTTCCACCTAAAAGATTTCAGTTTGTTTTTCAATTGAGTTGTACAGTTTATAGGTTACATTAAAGGTGGAAAAAGTTCTGAAATGATTTATCTTTGTCTCATTTTTTTACAGCACAGAAACCTGACATTTTAACAGGTGTGTAGACTTTTTATATCCACTGTATGTGATGTGTTTTGTCTTTTTAGACCATACTTTTTTAGATGCCATCTTTTGTATAGTTTCTAATTTGTTAATACCATTTTGGAGATATGGAGCCTCACTCAATTAGGAGGCACAAGTTATGGAGGTATAGGTTGTATGTCTGCAGGCCAGCAGCGTTAGCAGGTTATGGTGCTATTCAATTGCTCAAGGCCACAAGTTAGGGTCCGATAGCGAAATTCGGAAACTATGCTATCGTATGTAGCATTTGCGAGCTTGAACATGATCAATTAGGCAAGGCTGTAACTCCCGATTAGAAACAGCCAATGGAAACAGAAATCGTCATCTTTACGGCTTTGGAAATGGAGGTTGGATTTCAATGTTTTACAGGCTTGAATTACGAGCTACGATTGGACCCACGTTTCAGATATAATGCAATACTGATAAAACCGTAAATATGATATTCTATTACATGCAAGTTCCATTATATATATTAACACATTGATTGCCGTGATTGATATAACACAGAATTTAAACATGAAATAAAGTATTTTTTGGTGCTTATTTGTGTAGTGTGTATATGTGCATTTAAAGTGCTCCGGACATGTCATTAAGCCATATGCAAGTTGTCCTTGGTACCATTAACTTGTGGTTCGATTTTTGTCATTTGCAGGCTTGACGGGGTAATTAGCGAGGGGGGATCGGTGCAATTGAATAGCGATTTGCGATTTTAGCATTCACAACTCTTGCGGCCATGAAAGATCAAGGGCTTGGAGGGGCATTAACTTGTTATGTTAACCATTGCATCGAATCGGAGACCGGAGCACATAACTCGATCGGATTCCATTTCCGAAGCCCGGATCTCCTGAAGCCTCAATTGAATGAGGCTCATGGTCTCCAGAACTAGACACAAAGGACAAGTTAGAACTGGAAAGCGTACAAAGAAGGGCAACAAAACTAATAAAGGGAATGGAGGGCTGAAGTTATGAAGAAAGACTAACCCAATTATTATTTCCTCACTTCAAAGGGGATATGATTGCCCTCTAAAACGATTAAATATATCCAGGGCCAATATAAAGCTTTGTCAAGTGAAAAGAACCAAAAGTATTTTTTCAACCTCAATTACTATGTAACTATGTAACACAATATTCTAATTATGACTAGCGACTTGCCCGTCAAAAAATGACGGCAATGTGATGTATATGTTTGTGAAGTTGTTTAGTTATTTAAATATATTTTTGACCCTTGTAAGTATTGTGATATGAACATGTATTTTTGTAAAACGTTGATGTAATGGTTTTTTAAAATGAAATTTGTATCTGAAGAATTGTTCACTTTAATATACATAGAATCCAGAGAAAAGTAAAAAGTAAAAAGACTTTTTGAAACGTGCCGAATTTTAACATGAAGTTTAAAATATATGTAAGCAATAACCTTGAAAGTATATATTTTTAAAATTGAACTTTATTTTTTATGTAACTTTGGAATTTTTGCAAAACATTTGTCTAATTTTGAACATTATAAACAGGAACATAGTAAATACATTTTGTAACATAATTTTGAATTAAAAGTATTAACATTTGAATGAAAAAACAGTTTAACTTTAAATTAATCGGTATTAACATGCAATTTGTATCAGAATAATTGTTAAGTTTAATATACATTGAATGTAGAGGAAGGCATACAGTAAAAACTCTCCTTAAACTGTAAGTCATTAAAGTAATTAATTACTGAGCACATAAACTGGCGATAAACATTAATGTAGGTAGTAATCTTAAGATAACAGAGAATATTTACATTGTGACTTAAAAGGTGCTTGAGCTCTTAACATGAACTTTGTAATATGTTGAATGAAATAACTTGAAAATATTGTTTTTAAACTTGTAACATTAGAAACATTAACATAGTGACTTAACATTTTAACATAATTTTTCATAGAAATGCAAGGCAAGTATTTTGTGAGGCGAATTATCCATAAACATGACTTCCATTAATTATGACTGAATTAAACAACCAATTGTTTTGTATTTTTGAATGTTTTTCCAAAATGTTTGCATGGCTTTAGTTTGTATCCTGCAAAGTTATAGTACTTCATAGTAGACAATGTTTTTAGTAAAAATACGTCCATCTTCTAATAAATCACCTTGACTTTCATTGTTTTCAATGTAAACTTTAATAGCCTGTGGATTTTTGCAGCGTGACAACGCAACGTACAATTGACCATGTGCAAAAACTGGTTCTTCCAAGAAAATACCCACAGATTTGAAAGTTTGACCTTGTGATTTATTAATGGTCATGGCAAATGCCATAATAATGGGAAATTGTCTTCTTTGAAGTATAAAAGGGAGACTACTTTCACTTGGTGCTAAATCTATTCTTGGTATGAAAACTCTCTCTCCTTTATGGGTCCCAGTTAAAATTTCAGCATCTATAAAATGGTCCTTTAATTGTTGAACAATTAATCTTGTGCCATTGCATAGGCCTTTTTTGGGGTTCATATTTCGCAGTAACATGATAATTGCACCTTTCTTTAGCTGCAAAATATGTGGTGGCATTCCAGAAGGAGTTAAAGAGTTAATGAATTCAGTTGAAAAGTTTGCCTGACTTTCATTGTCATCAGCAAGTACAGAATCAGCACTGTGATAATTTCTTTGTGGTGCATTAATTTTTTTTAAGATTTCATTATTGAGTATTAATGCATCTTTATTTTTACACGTCAGTATAACTTGGTTGGCAAGCTCGGAATATTCTTCGTTATTTATGCTCCCTTCAAATATAGCTGATATAATATCTTGTTGACAAATCATATGAGGTGGGATCTCTACAGTGTCGTCAGGTAAATGCAGTATTTTTTCTGTTCTGCCTTCTCCAATTTTAATAAGCCAATCATTGAAATCAGTTTGGCCTTCTGATCTCATATTTTGTTGCAGTTGAAGATGGGTAAAATGTTTCCATACTGTACTTGACTTTATACATGTTTCAATAATGTCTGTTCGATTTCCATGTACAACGACAGGTAATGTTTGTCTAAAATTGCCACCCAACAACATTACCTTTCCACCAAATGGAAAAATATTATCCATGACTTCACGAAGCAAACGGTCAATACATTGGAGGGCATAGCATGACATCATTGTGGCCTCATCTATTATAATTAATTTACATTTCTTCAATTTCTTTGCTTGTAAGGATGTCATGCGAATATCTGACACAGAATTTTCTAAAATAGGCACTGGCAGTTTAAATCCACTATGAACAGTTCTTCCACCTTCTAATAAAAGTGCAGCAATTCCAGTAGTGGCAAACGCCATTGCTATTTTTCCTTGTGCTCGTACTGAACTCATTAATAAATTGTACAAATATGTTTTTCCTGATCCGCCAGGTCCATCAAGATAGAAATAACGCTCTGTCACCATGTCATCATCTATAGCATTTTTAATGGCATTAAATGCTTGCAATTGTAGTGTATTTAAAGTTGCAAGTCTTTCTTCTGTTCTTTCTGCTTGTAGTTGAATGTCATAGTCTTCAAAGTTAATGTCATCTATAAGACCTGGATCAGGCAAATTAAAACTTGCACAACTTTATCCATGAGTTAAAAAGACTTCTTGAATTTCCATTAACGCTTTTAAGTGTGCAATGGGTTCATTGTATCGTCGCATAAAGTCTTCAGCCATATTACTTTTAAAAGTCTCTCACAAAGCTAATGCATTTGGAGCATTTGAGAAGATACAAATAAAAGCAAATTGTTCTCTCATCTGTCGTGGCATTTGACATTGTGCTGCTTCTTCTAAACATCTTTCCCACTCTGTATCATCAGCGAGTAAGTTTCTATGTCTTGCAGCTAAATGGAAGGATTCATATACAATGTCATTAACAGTTCTTAATTGTTCAAAACTTTGTGCTCCTGGAACATTTAAAAGTAATATCCGTAAGCAAAAACGTTCAACATCTCTTGGACTGACTGTGTAAATTCGTGGAATTATTTTATTGCCTCTGGTTTTTCTTGCTCTCCATAATCCATTCACAAAAACATAGTGATATGGAATTTCAATATATAAGTATTGTGTTGCTTCAGCATCAGTGGAATTTAATGCAAACAATGCAGTTAGAATAGTGTGACGATCTTCACTTTGGGCCAATGCATTCATTTCATTTCCAGCATGGAAATAGACTAAATGTCGTTGTGGCAAATGTACTGCTAACCTATATACTGCATGTGATCTATCATGCATTTCAAATTTTAAAAGCCGCCACATAGCTTCTGGCGCACTGACATAGCGAGCATCTACATGAGATGCAAGTTCATCATGTACTAACTCACTACTTTCAGGGTTGTCTGCACTTTTGACGACTACAGTAGCTGCATCGTAACCTTTGTAAATATATTTGCAGACATACTTAATGGATTTGATGGAAGTGCAGGCTTCTACGTTGATGTGGGCGTTGTACTTCATGAGTAAATGTGGATTGTAGGGTACTACATATCTATTGTCCACTTTTTTTCCACGAATAATGGCACCATCTCCTTCTCTTCTTTTATAAAGTGGATATCCATCACAATTTGCATATGTTTTGTCTCTATAATCTTTTGGAAAATCTTTTGAACATTGATTATTTTCCATACATGGTGATTGTGGATTAAGGTCTCCACAGGGTCCATGAATCATGCGATGAGTAACAATCTCATATAGTCTACCATATAGTTCTGGATCTGGTAGTTCAGCAACTATGACTGCATCCACTTTGTCCGAAGTATCTAATTTATCTTTCTCTTGAAGTATTATGAGAAGATGTGCATGTGTAAGGCCTCTTTTTTGAAATTCAATGGTATATACATAAGCAAGACATTTGCCAAATAACTGATTTATAGTGAAGTCACGTATTAATTCATTTAATTTGATCTTAAAAACTCTGGCTACTAAATCTGGTCGATCTGAAGCACTTTGTCCAAGAAGTAGATTTTGATTAATTTCTGGCCATTGTGGATTACATGTAAATGTCACAAATAAATCTGGTTTTCCAAATTTTGTCACAATAGCCATAGCATCATTGTATCTTTCTCTCATATTTCGAGGAGATCCTTGAAAAGAAGATGGTAAAATGATGGCTTTGCCAGCTGTCATGTCTCTGCTTGTAGCCACGTCAGCAACATAGTCCATGAGTCCACAATATTGTTCTACACGTAGTTTATCTTGTTGATATTTTATAAAGTTTAAATTATTTGCCTCAACTTGCAAATATGAATCAATAATCCATTGTTGTGTTAGTTTTCCACCACATAAAATTGGATTAAATTCATCTCTAATGGCAATTTGAGCAACTTTAAATTCAAGCATAGAAACATTATTTCGGATTCTGGCTTTAGCATTTGGGTAACTGGGAAGGGTTAATTTTGGTTGCCAACCTGCTTCTCCATGTGGGAAAAAGATGGGATATGTCATTGGATCTAAATTTGGACTTAAGATATTAATATTAATAAATGGTTGCTCCTCATTTCTGGGATATACTCTAATGTCTCTTTGAAATGGTGGTTCTCCTTCATCATTCTGAAAGACCATTGCAACCTCATTTGATGTTGGCAAGTTATAACAACGTTTATCAGTATTTCTGTCTCTTTTAAGCACCATATTAACCTTTGGCATGGGTAATTGATGTCTTTGTGCATGAAGTAGTTGTTCATTTTCTACTTCTGCCAATTTTTTGTAAGCTTTACTGTAGGGATTGTTGTCCATAATGTTATTTAGCTGTATGAAAACACTGGGTAAGCATTTTTTATTTTCTTCCATCTGCATACGTTGGTCAACAGCTTCCATTGTATCTAGGACATATAGTTGAGCGAATTTTCTTTGCTCTCCTTCCTCTGGATGTAAATGTGAAGTCCGATGATAAATTTGTCCTTGGACTTTAAAACAGTAAGGACCATGTCCTGGTACATTAGCAGCCAATGTTGCCCCCATAGATGCAAATGATATGACACTATTGTAGGATCTTATGTTTGTCTTAAAATTTTTGTAATTTGGAAAAGTAGGTTCAGTCATAATATTTTGTAAATAGGTTGGAAATTGTTTCCTTTCTGGAAGTTTGAACTTTCCTTTTTGACAACAACTAATAAATTGTCCATCTCTGGGTCTCTCCTGTTTAAAATAATAAGCCTCACAAAATTGACATTGAGTACTCATGTCCCCACAATTATGAACCTCTACTGCTAAAGACTTGAGTAAAGGACAATTTGCAAAGCATATCGGATGTTGACTTTCATATTCATCAGATGAAAAGTCATGAAATGTTTCAACAACAGGTTCTAAATGTTTAGTTTTTTCGTGGATTTTCTTGGTATATGTTGTCCTTGTTTTGTTGAAATGTCCTGTAAGTTTTTAGTAAGAGTTTGTAAATGCTTTGTTTTTGTAGTTGCTTTTTTTGGTCTGTCTTGACTGGTATCTTGTAAAATGTCATCTGATGTTTTAGGAACAGTGTGTAAATGCTTTATTATCTTTTTATTTTTTTTGGTTGTATCTTTCATTTTTGCAGCTGATATTCTTTTATTTGCAAGTCTTTTGCGTTCTTTTTCTGGTCGAATTTCTTTCTCCTCCGGTGTCTGCTGGGCGGCCCATCTCTCTTGGCTTTCTCTAGTTTGACGTCTTTTCTTCTCTTCTTTGGTCTCGTTATTAGCCATATTAATCTGTAAAGGAAAAAAAATAAATGTAATTGTGTATATTTTAATTTGTAATTCCTGTTAAAGATTCTTGTGCACAATTGGTGAAATAAAAGGCAAATCATTAAAGTATCATTTATATTTAGTTAAATTTATAATTCCTGTCCTCACTGGCTAAGAATTTGGCCAATGGAATACTGCTGTAAATAAGCATGTAACATATTTTTTTTAAATAATGGTTTTATTTATAAAAAACGTTGTTTGTGGATAGATATTTACCACTGCAAAAGTTGTTTGCTAAAAAAAAAAGTGATGTGGTTATTGAGCTATGTATTGCATAGTAGCAATTTAAATAGAATAAGGGAGATAGTAAATTCTTTTTTTTATTTTTCTGTTGACACGGATGCAAGTTAAAGCAGTTTCTTTAGTTTTATACTTTAGTACTTATTATACTGTACCTTGGTTGAAGTGTGATTTAAATCCGAATGTCTGTTGGTCCTCGGTTCAAAATCGTTGTCCAATGGTGTGGTCCTGTGGCGATAGCCCTCGTCCGATGTTGTGGTCCTGTGACGGTAGCCCTCGTCCGATGTTGTGGTCCTTTGGTGAAGGTCCTCGTCCGATGGTCTGGTCCTGTGTTGAAATTCCTCGTCTGCTGGTCTGGTCCTGTGTTGAAAGTCCTCGTCCGATGGTCCGGTCCTGTGGAGAAAGTCCTTGTCCGATTGTCTTCACGCAGTATCTGTTGTAATATAAAATAGAAAATGTTGTTTGAGTGAAATGTCTTTTAAATAATAAAAAAATGTATGAATTTGGCTGTATTGTATCAGTTATGGGTATTTTTTTCTATTTTTTTTTTTTTACTTTCTGTACAATCCCACGACTTTTGTTATTCTTATTTAAGGTTCTTAGTAAGGCTTGTGGGTTGTGATATATTAAATAAGAATATGAATTTATTTTGCTATGTGTTTATGTTAGTTTTTGTACAATCCTGTTTTGTGCGCACCACTTGTGGTATACTTATTTAACCTTTATTGGGATGGTTATAGTTAGTGAAACATGAAATAATATAATTAATGTAGTTTGGTATGTGTTTGTGTTAGTTTTTGACAATCCTGTTTTGTGCGCACCACTTGTGCAAAAGTTATTTATTCTTGATTGTACTGGTTATAGGTTGTTAAACATTAAAGAAGAATGTTAATGTAGTTTCCTATGTGTTTGTGTGATTTTTTGTATAATGCTATTAGGTGCGCAACACTTTTGTTATTCTTATTTTTGCTTCTTTGTAAGGCTTATAGGTTGTTAAACATTGAATAAGAAAGTTAATTTATTTTGCTATGTGTTTGTGTGAGTTTGTTCCAATTCTGTTTTGTGTGTAGCAGTTTGGGTCTCATTCAATTGCGATTTGGCTAATTGAATCGTGCCCTAAAAAAGCACATAGCATATTTTTAGTCAGTGAAAAACTTTCTTTTGGATAGATTTTTAGTAACTAAAAACTTATTTAAAAAAAATGTTATGTTCTTATTTAGAGCCCTATTCAATTGTGCAAATTGCAATTGAATGAGGGCCTTTGTGTGTACCATATGTTGCATATGTTGCATAGTTTGCCCCTCATTCAATTGCATTTTTTACAATGTAATAGTACTCTAAGGCCGTCATTGAATTGCAATGTTGAAAATTGAATAGAGTTCTAAATAAGCACATCACATATATTTGTTAAAGAAGTTTTTACTTATTAAGGCCCTCATTCAATTGCGATTTTGCCAATTGAATAGGGCTCTAAATGAGCACATAATATATATTTTTTAAAGAAGTTTTTAGTTAGTGAAAACCTTGCTTTTGGATAGATGCTTAATAACAAAAAACTTCTTTAAAAAATATATGTGATGTGCTTATTTAGACCCCTATTCAATTGGCAAAATTGCAATTGAATGAGGGCCTAAGCATCTATCTAAAAGCAAGGTTTTGACTAACAAAAAGTTATTTAAAAAATATATGTTATGTGATTATTTGGATCCCTATAGAATTAGCAAAATGGCAATTGAATAAGTGCTTATTTATAGCCATATTAAATTGTCCAAAATAGCAATTGAATGAGGGCCTTTGGTTACTGCATTTGTTATATTGTCAGCTCCTCATTCAATTGTGTTTTGACCAATGGAATAGAGCTCAATATCACCACAGAGCATATTTTTTTTACCGAATTTTGTATTTAGTGAACTTGTATCCAAAAGCAACGTGTTCAATAAATAAAAAGTTCCTTGAAAAAATATGCTCTGTGCTTATATAGAGCCCTATTGAAATGGGCAAATCACATTTGAGTGAGGCCCTTGGCCATTAAACATATATATGTCCTCATTGAATTGCAATTTTGCCAATTGAAGAGGGCTCTATATAACCACATAACAAATTAATTGAGCAAATTTTTTAGTAATTAAAAAGTTCTGTATAAAAAATATGTTATGTGCTTATATAGAGCCCTATTCAATTGAGCAAGTCGCAATTGAATAAGGCTCATGGTTCTTTCTTTTTTATACTTAAATACTTTACCTTGATTGAAGTGTCGAATGTCAGAGGGTCCCCTCCTGCCAATCTTAATCTGCCGGTCTTCTTGTAGTGTCTGTTTGAAAAAGAAATTTAAATAGTTATTTGTATATTTATAATTTTTCATCTAGCAAAGCATGGCCTTTTGAGCATGTAATGTCTTGTTGTATCTTACCTCTTCTTCTTTGTTGGTGTTCTTTAAAAGGGATTGTGCTTCACAGTGCACGGTGCAAATTGTTGAGTGATGCTGTTGATTCAGAGTCTGTTTGAATATTAAAAGAAATAGAAAGATTCAGCTTTATATGATGTATTGAATTGCAGTAAATTAATGTCATTTAAATATACTTCTGTAATTATTTTCAATTGACCTTATTTTTTGTTGGGGGCTACACACATATGTCACATACATGAAGCACATTCCATAGTTTAATGTAATTATTTTGTGTACGTGTGACATATCAGTATACATGACTCATAGTTAAATGGTTAAATTAACCTTATATTTTTTTTTCCAACACACATAAATGTCTGTGTGTGAGATGTAACTATAGATGATACACATATATGTGCGTGTGACATATCAGTATACATGACATATAATGTCATTTAAATGTAGTTGTTTACTGATTTTGTTTTAAGCTAATTTTGTTGCAGTGGCAATACACATAAATGTGCGTGTCACATGTCACTATACATTATACACATATATGTCCGTGTCACATGTCACTATGAAGGGGCAATACACAGAAATGTGCGTGTCACAAGTCAATATACATGATACACATATATGTCCGTGTCACATGTCACTATGCAGGGGCAATACACATAAATGTGCGTGTCACATGTCACTATACATTCTATACATATATGTGCGTGTCACATGTCACTATACATTATAGACATATATGTGCGTGTCAGATGTCACTATACATTATAGACATATATGTGCGTGTCACATGTCACTATACATAAACCTCTGTTTAATATAGAATTATGTTTTTTTGTTGTTTTGTTAAATGAACCGTATTTTGTTTGTGAGCCTATACACATAAATGTGCCATATATGGCACTACATAAATCCTAGTTTATTTTTTTATTTGTTTGACCTGTCCTGATAATAAAATGTAATATATTATAGCTTACCTCTCAGTTGTAATTTGCACAATGCAAAGTAGTAAATTAGTAAAGAATTGTCTTCTCAAGTAAAAGCAGCAGTTATCTCAGAAGTGACTCCGTTCATCACCTGAGGAGAAATGTATTTTTTTGTGTCAAATAGGCAGTATTTATAAACTTGTAGAAAGTTCTGGAAAGTGAGACCGTTAGAACGCAATACGCATGCGCTATTTGCGTTCCAGCTTACAATTTGCGTTCCATCCACCATTTTCTGCGTATTACTGTTCAAAATGGTGTTTAATATGATTGTGATACGTTCCGCATAGTATGTGTTTCATTATTAGCGATGGTATTAGTGTCTAAAGTGTTTTATTTTGATTTAAATGTAGGTGTAACTTGTTTTTTTGAGGTGCTGGATGGTTCCTCTTGCTGTAGGTAAGCTTTTTATGTGTTTGTTGTGTGTCTTTCTTAAGTTTTAAATGTTTGTATGTCGGCGTGTTGCGTCCGAGGTTTGCGAGGTCGTAATGTGTGGTAACGTGTCTCGTATGGTGTTTGCGTGTGTAGCCTCGTTTTCGTTTTATTCGTCTGCCATTTTTTGTGTCGCTTAACAAATTATTTAGTGTGTAAACTCTTTTATTTTGAGTGCAATTAAGTTGTAAGTTGCATTTTTGAGGTCCTGGGTGCTTCCTGTTTGTGTAGGTAAGGTTTTTATGTATGTGCTGTGTGTATGTATTGTGTTTTTAATTTTGTAATGTTCGTGAGTTGCGTCCGAGTGTTGCGTGTGTCGTATGTTGTTTGCGAGTGTCGTAATGTGTTGCGACGTGAACTTTGCGAGATTCGCAGTTCTTTGTGTTGGGAATTTGTGTTGTGAATTTTGCAAGGGTCGCAGTTGCTGCAACTGAATACCTCGCTTTGCGAGGTCCTCAGGTGCTGGCATGGAGCGCCTGCAGTGCTCCATGCCAGCAACTGAGAACCTGGCACAGTGCCCTCGCTTCGCGAGGGCCGCGGGCTCGTACGCGAGCCCGCAGCGTTAGCAACAACTCGTACGCTCACAACTATATATGTGATGGGTGATTTAGAATGTAATGATGAATGTGTTATTATCTGACTTATTGCAGCTATTACCTCCTAACAGACAGCTAAAATATTCACTGGCATTTTGCATTTTTAGTTGCTTACATTTGTTATCAAATACTATATATTGTGCATTGATTTTTTAGCATCTTAAGCGTTTAGTTTTACATTCAGCTTATTCATCTACTTTTAACTCATATATCATGCCAAGACCTAAAACTGTCTCCTGGGTCACTCTTAATAGCCATTGACCAAATCCCAGATATAGTATGTTCAGTATTAACCTCCCTATTTCAGAACAGTATGTTTTTCTCTGGAACAGTAGTGTCCAAATATTCCTCCTTTAATTGGTTTAAAGAAATAATGACTTTAAGGAACCTTACAAAATATTAATGAAATAATAATCAAGCTTGCACATAAGAATAAGGGCATTCTACTGAATATGAAACATTATTTGTAATAGCTTATTGCCAATTAGAGGACATATATACTTATTCTTTATTCCCAGTAGGGGCACTTCTAAATTACTGCCTTTGAGAATTTGGTTTTAACACCAACATTATGAGAATACAGAAGAGCCAATGATTTCTTCAATCATTAACACTACCACAGACAAAATTGCATTTATATATATCTTTTTTAATTTTTATTAGTCACTGGGCAAAATTCCCTAAGCAGAGACCTAGACAATCATCCTTCCTATTAAGAGACCCAAATAAAATATATTTAATTGCAAATAATATTCAAGCTAAAAAAAATTTTCTTAATACATTCTAACATCTAAGAAATGTTCCACAGAAATGCCTTTACTTGACCCTATAATTTCTGTTAGAAGCTGTTCAGCTTATCTACTATCCCTTCTTCCTTTTCAAGTGGTATTTATCCATTTCTAAATATATTACTCTAACTTATTCATGGAAATATAAATTTCATGGCAGATAAGAACCCAAAGGCCCATCTAATTCTTTTGAGCTTGGTGGCATGCAGCAATTGAAGTGGTTGATGTTACAAACAGCTGGTTGAGATAGATAGAAATCAGATGGTCTAAGAAGGTGGTGATCAGGAGCCTACTCAGGGTAACAGAAAAAACTAAAAACTAGAATAATCATAACTACACACTCCTGATCGCCACTTCATGTATATGCGTCAAACCATTTGCATAAACTACTGGGAATGTGCCTGATATTCAGCAAAACCCCAGAAGTTTTATTTTTATCAGACTCCCTCTTGTTTCCACAACTGCAAAATTTTCTACTGAAAGGGCCTCATTCAATTGCAGGCCCACAACTTGCTACAATTACGGTCAATTGAACAAGCCCGAAGTTGTGGCTCGAAATCTTAAACCATACACTCGTATGTGGCATTTCAGAGCATGAGCCAGATCAATTAAGCAAGGCCGTAACTCCTGAGTCAGAAACAACCTATAGAAAATGAGACCATCATCATTACGGCAGTATAAGATGGAGGTTACATGTCAATCAATTAGCGTTTAGAGGACCGATATATGGGACTCGCAAACCCACAAAATACAAAATAATAAAAATGAATACCAATACTGTTCTAGTCCATGTGGGTGGCCTGATATGTATTAACTCATTGCTTTTTGAGATCGATATAACCTCAAAATTAAACATAAAAAAAAATCATTCTGCAGATTTGCGAGCTTGAGACTGTTGTGCAATTAATTCTGTCTTTCATCGTTTTCCCCGTCATTTACAGTGCAGTTTTGATTTTTTATAAGCGTGTTATTTTGCTGTGAAAGCAAATGAACGTCTGGTTTATTTGCCAAACAAACTGCTTACCTGTAATCATTGTAATGGGTGTCAGAGGATAGTTATATTATGAGGCACAATGAAGAAAACCTGATTACATATAGTATGTGATAGCGTTAGTAATAGTGTTAGCAGTGGCGGAGCTAGAGAATGGAGGTCCCCAGTGAAAAATGTTTTCCTTCCCATTACAACATCCCTAACCAATACCCTTTCCCATAGATGCTCCCTCTCAAGGCCCCTTTCCACAGCTGCCACTCTTTCCATGTCTGATCCCCTTACCTCCTGCCTGCACAAAGATCCTTTGCCTGCAGCACAGCTCCAGGATGCACAAACTCCATTTTACGTCGACATCCTCTATGGAGTGGGGGACTGGTGTGGCCAAGGGCTACCTTGTGGGGGTGAGGGACTTGTGTACCTCAATAATGCTGTGAGCTATACCATGTAGGTTCACCCAAGATGAGCTGGTCAAAGCAAATAAGTCAGACAAGAAGCACTTGGGGAAGGAACTGGCAACCCATTCCAGTATCTTTGGCAGGAAATCTTATGGATATGCACAACAAGAGACATAACAAAAGATGTGCAGTGGTCCATAGGTCACTGAGAGTCAGGCATGACTGAATGACTAAACAACACATATACTATCTCTACATAGCAGCCAGACCCTCTCAACATCCACCTTCACACAGCATGCACCCATCTAAGGTACCAACCCTACTAAGCACCCAGTCCTTGTCAGCAGCCACTTCATATAGCACTCATCCCCAACTCCTTTGCTCCCCCTTAAAGAACCCATTCCCCCTGAACATTGCTGTCATCCAGCCATTGCACTCTCTCACCCCTTTCCTGATACACATCTCTAGTTTGCTGAACTGCTCCACACTGCGGGGATGTGTCACCAAGGAAGACCATAGGGTCCAAGGAGGGTAGGGCTTGGGGGCTACACTACAGAAAAATATAAATGCAAATAAAAAAAATACAAAGCACTGAGCCCCCAAGAGGAGGGCCCTGGTGCATTGCACCACCTGGTAGCTTCACCTTGAATGTCGTAGTGACACAAATTGCACTGTACAAAAGGAACTACATCCCCATTGGCTGTGCAGCATGTGGTGCAGGTGCAGGAGTAAAGTTAAAGGCAGTCATATGTTGCCTGTTATTATATTACATCACAATAGTGTGGTGATAGATCTTGTTTGCAAAAATAAAAAAGAAGATTGTGTTAAGCAAACATCTGTCATTAGCAATGTTAGAAGTATCCAGGAATCTGCAACTTATTACAGTGCATGTAGCAAACTACTCCCCCTCACACACACACATATCCACTTCATAATATTATTCTAGCTTCAAAATATGTTATTTTTCTTGTAAAACATTGAAATTCCTACATTCAGGTAGAGCCGAAGTGGATTTGTAGTTGTCTCTGCTTAAAAAAAAAAAAACGTGGGTGGTAGATTTAGTTAAGGTAGCTAGCTGCCCTAATTCCCATCATTTTAGAATTTAGTGCAACACAAGTCTAAGTATAATTTTTTTTCCATCTGGTTGAACACAGTTTGTGCTAATCCAAAAATCTCTTAACACAGGAAACTGTCTAGTCTCTAATGATTTTGCAAATCAATAGTAGAAGGAGAATACACATTCAAATAAAGTGTCAAATCCTGTGGTGTTTTTCAATTAATTAATCATATTACAGTGCCTTGCAAAAGTATTCACCCCCCTTGGCATTTTCCGTGTTTTGTTGCCTCACAACCTGGAATTAACATGGATTGTTTGAGGATTTGCATCATTTAATTTACAGAGCATACCCACACCTTTGAAGATGTTTTTTTCTGTGAAGCAAACAACAGAAATAGTCAATGTGCATAACTATTCACCCCCCTAAAGTCAATACTTTGTAGAGCCACCTTTTGCTGAAATCACAGCTCCAAGTCACTTTGGATAAGTCTTTATCAGCTTGCCACATCTTACCACTGGGATTCTTGCCCATTCCTCCTTGCAAAACTGCTCCAGCTCCTTCAAGTTGGTCTGGCTTTTGGCTAGGCCATTCCAACACATTTACATGTTTCACCTTAAACCACTCAAGTGTTGCTTTAGCAGTGTGTTTGGGGTCAATGTCGTGCTGGAAGGTGAACCTCCGTCCTAGCCTCAAATCATGTACAGAGTGGTACAGGTTTTGCTCAGGAATATCACTGTGTTTAGCACCATCCATCTTTCCCTCAACTCTGACCAGTTTCCCAGTCTTGTCTGCTGAAAAACATCACCACAGCATGATGCTGCCACCACCATTTTTCACTCTGTGGATGGTGTTCTTTGGGTGATGTGATGTGTTGGCTTTGCGCCAGACATAGCGTTTTCTTTGATAGTTGAAAAGTTCAAATTTAGTCTCATCAGACCAGTGCACCTCCCTTCATACATTTTGGGAGTCTTCTACGTGCCTTTTTGCAAAATAAAAATGTGCCATTTGTTTTTTTGCTGAAAGTAATGGCTTTCTTCTAGCCATTCTGCTATAAAGCCCAACTCTATGGAGCATACTACTTATTGTCGTCCTATGTACAGATACTCCAGTCTCTGCTGTGGAACTCTGCAGCTCCTCCATGGTTACCTTAGGTCTCTGTGCTGCCTCTCTCATTAATACCCTCCTTGCCCGGTCCATGAGTTTTGGTGGGCGGCCGTCTCTTGGCAGGTTTGTTGTTGTGACATGTTCTTTCCATTTGGTCATGATAGATTTGATGGTGCTCCTGGGATCATCAAAGATTTGGAGTTTTTTTTATAACCTAACCCTGACTTGTACTTCTCAACAACATTGTCCCTTACTTGTTTCAAGAGTTCCTTGGTCTTTATGGCAGTGTTTGGTTAGTGGTGCCTCTTGCTTAGGTGTTGCAGACTCTGGAGCCTTCCAAAAAAGGTGTGTTTATGTAATGACAGATCATGTGACAATTAGATTGCACCTAGATGGACATCATTTCACTAATTATTTGACTTCTGAAGGTAGTTGCACCAGAACTTTTTATGGGCTTGATAACAAAGGGGGTGAATACATGCACATGCCAATTTTCTGCTTTCTATTTCTAAAAAATAGTTTTATGTATACATTTTTCTCATTTCACTTCACCAACGACTACTGTGCTCTGATCCATCACATACAATTCAGATTAACAAAACATTGAACTTAAGGCTGTAATGTAACAAAATAGGTAAAAAGTCAATGGGGTGAATACTTTTGCAAGGCACTGTATTCGATACACATTAATAAAATTGTAATCATATTGATATGTGTATCTTCATGTGTATCTGATGAAAAGCCTTCTTCAATGTTTAAAAACATGCTTTAAAAAGTTGGAGGTGGCTTGGTCTTCCACACCTTAATCTGTAATAAGTGAATTTAGACATAATTATTTTGCATACCCTTAGTGTACAAGAAGTTTTATACTTCATTTGAATGCAGAGTTTTATAACATTAAAATTGTTAATTTCACTCAGAATAAATTGGTTTTCATTTTCTTCTATCAACTAAGCCATATCAACGTCTTCATATAATGTATCTGATATATCAGCTATCATACACTCATATCATCTATCTTCATAGCCTCTCTATCTACAGTACTGCTCTAATTTCTCTCCTGAATGATATATGCTCTTTTAGCCATCTAACACTTAACACCGTTTAAACCAAGAATGTCCAAGTTGAATCCTGGTGGGCCGCACACAGGCCTGGATTTGAGGCTACCCCTTCTGCATCTAAATGACACTATCGCTTCTTCATGCTAACTGACTCATCTGTGCACAGAAAGGAAATGCTCAAATCCAGGTCTGTGTGCGGCCCACCAGAACCAAACTTAGACACCCCTGATTTAGACCAAGACATCGACTGAATTTTTCCAAATGTATTCTCTATTGTACTAGCTCTTCTAATTGCCTTTATTGAAATTAAAATGATTTTGGATATTACAAATTTCTTCCACTAGCCTTTCAATCATTGTGTGAGGCTCTATGGGGAAAGATTATGCTTTGCCCATGGCTTAGGCTACACGCCAATATCCAGTTAACCCATAGCTTTCCAGGTTTAGGTGAGTGCCAGTATTTCATGCCTGCACAGATAGATGTAAGGGTTACATTTTTGTTTGTTGGCATAACTGCAGAACACAGAGCATGGAGCACAGAGTACTAAAATGTATAAAAAGAGAAAACAGACTTTTCTTATTGTATTAGAAAGCATAACCTATTTTAAATACATTTTTGCATCTTACTATTTTTAGTGCTGTTTGAGGAATAGCTGCCTTTGTGTAACTATGTACTGTGGCATTGATATTTGGAAATGCATTGTTGTTTTTATTCTCATATTTTATTTGTCATTGTATAAGCAGAATACAAGCAAAAACAGAATAATTAAATGAAGATGAAAAGCTTGAATATAGTGCCTTGTAGCCATTTTTGTTTCTGTGGGCAGCATAGTGATAAAATAACTGTTTTGACCAGAGCCAATTATTAAAGCAATTCTGTTAAAAATATATGTGAAAGAGGACTGCCAGTATTATATTTGTAGTATAAAACAATTTGGAGGTTGACGACCCAGGCAGCAGCATATACTAAAGGTTTGTAATATCTTACTCCAGATGCATTTGTCTAGAAGCCATTAGACTATCCTTTTCCAATTTCAGAGATACACAGAAATATTTCTCACAAGGAAAAGATATACACAGAAATGTTTCTCACTTGACACTTTCTCTCTCTGGAATCACACATACATTACTTTGAGTTCCAGAATTAAAGGAATTTGATTAAGAAAAATATGTGCATCTATTTCAGTAAACATATTATGTTATTCCGATAGACTATTGATTCCCATTTTTTTTAAAGTTTAAAATGGTATGCTGTTAATTCACTAGGATATTTTTAAATAGGGGTTCTATGCAATTGTCAGTGAAGTTGATCTACAGCACTTCCCTTGTTGTAGAATAACTAGGAAAAATAGTCAGAATAAAATGTTTTAGGCTGTTTACGAATTACATCATACCAACATTAACATGATTGTTGTCCAGAGTATGTTTACATTTGTTGAAGTCTGGGTTGTAAGTCTGCGAGTTTCAATCCCACAAGGTTCTTTAGGGAAAGCACTATGGACACTATGGATTTGAGGCTCAAAGACAGGGCCCTCCTTGCTTTGCTATGTTTAATTTGTAAGTATCTTTGTCTTGAACTTATCTTATGTACAGCGCTATGGAATATGTTGGCGCCTTATAAATAAACGATAATAATAATATGTATTATATTCACGTCCAATAGTGGCAGTAGGTATAGTAGCAATAGAATGTGCCAATAGATTCACTTAAGTAATCATTGCAAATCTGATATAAAAATAAAGATGCATCATCACACAACAAATTTGTCTAATAATATTATAATATTAAACCTACCGTATATTATTTTCTACTGTACCCAGTAACCTGATACATTGCATTGATAATGGCATTGAACAAAATATTATGAAAAGCAGGATTGCAATCTGATCTAGGTATTACCCTCAAAAGTGTAACTGAGAAATATTGTACAAATACATAACAACTGAATCTACAATAACAAGGATGTGTGGGGTGATTTTGAACAAGGGGCTTATTTAAAATCTTAGTCTACCACTGGTTGATCTCTGTTCTTTATTTAACCCTTTTCCTAGTGTCTGTGCTTTTACTTGACATAATGAATGCAATTTCTCAGTCTTTCCATATTGAATAAACATAAACAGCAAATGTTTCAATTAGTTTATGTTAATGATAGCAAATTGATTTTTACTCAGCAGATTCCATTTCTACATATGGAATACCACTGGTACACTTTAACCTCACAACATGTTCTAGCTGCATCAGTGAAACTGGAACATATAAATTAATAGTAAATTGAACCCATCTCAGTGGGTTTCAGTTTGAGAATTCTTTAGAGAGACTTGTTCAGTCAAGTATATAATGCATGTTAGCATCTCATCTTAGAGACACTGACCTTAGTTTAGTTCAAATATTAAAGAAAGGTATTAATTTCTTCTCTGTTTCAGAGCTGTTTATCTGGCTCAGAAAATGCCTGCTTCAAACAGGAACCTTTACACGTCTGGATACATTCTGTTCCAATTGTTGTTTTGGCCACAAGTCAAAGATAGCAGCTGTACACTTGTGGGTTCACTGAACTTTACGTGCTTGTTGGCTGCCTCACTGACTACAGGGATTAACCAATAATTAGAACATTTCAGGTCATCTTGAGAAGAACAGAGTTTTCTCATTTTTGCAAAGGTCAAACGACCCCTTTCTCTGATTTTCCCAAATGTGAATCTGTCAAGCAATGTGCATGGTGCTGCATAAACAAAGCAAGTAGGCACAATTCTGTAATCAGCTGTAGGAAAAAAAAATACAGTGCTTCAGGAAGAAATTACATGCATGTAATTCTTAAATCACATATATAGTTGTGAGCAGGCAAGCCAGCCGGAGCCGTTGCTCACGCTTGGGGGCTCACGTAGCGAGGGCCGCAGTTGCTGGCAAGGAGAGCCGAAGGCGCTCTTTGCCAGCAACTGCGACCCTTGCAAACTTTACGTTGTAATGCAAAAAACACCACACAGCAACTGCGACCCTCGCAAACTTTAAGTCGCATCGCAAACAACATACGAGACAAGTTACCACTCATTACGACCTTGCAAAAATCGGCCGCAAACCACGAACATGAAAAAATTAAAAACACAATAAATACACACAGCACGTACATAAAAAGCTTACCTACAGCAAGCGGGAGCATCCAGGACCTCAAAAAAGCAACTTACACCTTCATTTATCTCAAAGTAAAAGAGTTTAGACACTCAAAAATTCTCTAAGAGAAAAAATGGCCGCCGAACAAAACGAAAACGAGGCTACAGCACTCTAAACACGCAAAACACCACAAGAAACTCGCAAAACACCACAAAACACCTACGGATATTCCGCTAAGACGCATACCACACATTACCGGCCATTTTACGACAATGCGGAAGTACACAACTACGCTAACGGTTTGGTCTCGAGCACGCACACTATTACACTGCACACATTCAGCACGCTTACACAGCAGCTCCACACCACTAATGCTGCAGCAACATCAAAACAGATTGCCAGCTCTTCAACACAATGCTTCAAAATAGGTAAAGTATATTCATTTATTAATGTATTATATATTTCATTATTATACACCAAACAGCAATATCTACCTTACAATTTAATTGCCGTCATTTTTTTGACGGGCAATTCTCTAGTGTAATATAATAAGCATTGATAAGAATTCAAACTTAATTGGTTGGCTCAGATAACAATGTAATTGATAAAGCCCATAACTTTATCTTTCGTCATACAACATTTTTGCTAAAAAAATAAAAAGAACCTCCCTTCTCTTGTATTATGTAGGTATCTACCTCAGTAGCAAATGTTAGACACAACTATAATCTGTGCTGCAGAGGTTGTAAATGCAGCTGTTATGTTGAATTTAATGACCCTGTTGGTGAAAAATATCATAACATAACCCATCTCATGCCAACTGGACAGAAAATGAGTGTCAGTAAATATATAAAGAATATGAAATGTTTTGCAGATTTGTCAAAGGTTATATTTAAATCACATATTTTATCAGCAACATTTTAAATGCAATATTTTGTCTTTTTTATTTAACAGATTAAATATTTATTTTAAGGTTGTAAGGTGAAAAGTGTCTATAATAAGAGAAAAAATGCAGTGTTGTACAGTTTAGTTTTCCACAAATTAAATTAGCTGAAAGCTGCCTATATAAATACTCAAAGCAGGCAATGTTTTAATATTGACGTAAGAAGTGTGCATGGTGTCCTAGAACAGGTAAAAATGTGTTACTTCAGCAGATATTATATTATCCAATTTACATACTCAACGAGAAATAAGCCAAGTGTTCAATGTTTAGAAAACTATTCACTCTATTATATTAATATATATATATATATATATATATATATACAAACTTGTTTGCACATATAAATGTAAATCTATGTTGATATAAATAACAACATATAGCTGGTGTAAAACTAACTCTACTTTTTCTCTTGACAGTAGTATTGCAATTCAGCTCATCATCCCCTGTTCTGTCTCCCTCCTTAATTATTCCCTATTCACACTGTCATTTTCCGTTACACCTTCATGATTCATCTGCTAAAGAAACTCTCGCTTTAAACTTTTAGTCTTACACATCGCTCTCTTCTCCTACATTTCAAAATTGCTTGAAAGTCTTTTCCTCCACCTGACTTTTTGATTTCTGATTTACTATATGTCCAGCTTCAACCTAACTTCGAACCATTCTGTTCCTCTCTCTCTTAGGAACCACTTAATTGATGCCCTAATGTTTGTCTCACATTCATTCTTATCCAACTCCATCTCTCACTGTGTCAAAAGCAGCTGAAACATCCAAACCTTTCTTTCAGGCCTTGACATTGTTGGCATTTCCTGCACTCCTCTAGCCTAATCAGTCATATATGGCTTGTTAAAAGTGAAAATGCCATTTAAAAACTCATTCTCTTCCTACATGGATCTGTGCTTGGACCCCCGATTTCCCCTACACATTATTCGCAACTGGTTCATTTCTTCCTTCCTTTTATCCAGTTTCTATGCTGATGACACCCAGATCATCTTCCCTTTTATTATATTCCAGAGAACAGCTTGGCTTGATTTCCTAGTGATTTCCAAGTGGGTCTCCTAAAGGAATTATATAGTTCTAACTATGCTGACCTTTGTTAATAGTATAATATGTTTACTTTTTAATAGCTTGTCCAGGCTTGCCATAGCTTTCTTTCCGTGAATTTCATGGGTGCAGTCACCATCTGCAGAGATCTTGGAGCCCAGGAAAATAAAATCTGTCAATGCCTCTACTTCTTCCCCATCTATTTCCCAAGACGTAAGATTGTTGTTTGCTATAATTTTTGTCTTTTCAATAACAATGCTAGCTTTTGCACTCTCTTCTTCACCCTAATCAACAGATCTTTTAGTTCCTCCTCACTTTCAGCCATCACGGTAGTATCATCCATGTATCCGAGGTTGTTGATATCTATCCCAACAATATTGATTCTTCCAGCACTGCCTTAAGCATGATGTATTCCATGTATAAGTTTAATTAATAAGGGGAAAATATACAACTTTGTCGTACACCATTCAGGAACCATTCAAGTTTTCCATTTTCCCATCGCCTGTGTATTCCTGCCACCTCTTCTTAAACTGATCTGCCTCTCTTAAATCCCTACCATTTTTGTCTTTTATCACACTCACTTTGGAATGAAAGGTTCCTTTGAGATCCCCAATTTTCTTGACGAGATCTCTTGACTTTTCCAATCTGTTATCTTCTCCTATCTCTTTATATTGCTAGTTATGTAATGTCTACTTGTCTCTTCTTGCTATTCTCTGAAATTCTGCATTTAGCTGGACAAAATTTTCTTATCCCATACCTTTCTTCTTTACTGGGTTACTTTCAAAGCCTCATCATACAGTTTGCCTTTATAATTTCCATTCTTTTGGAGACATTCATTGATGCTGTTTTCCGGACAATGTTGCAAATTTCTGCCCTAACTTATTCAGGCATTCTATCTACCATGTCTAGTCCCTTTAATCTATTATTTACCTCCACTGCACATTCGACATATCATATTATTTATTTCATATCTGCTTGTTCTGATGATTTGACCTCTTTTCTTTAATTTAATTCTGAACTTCGCAATAAGAAGCTCATGATCTGGGATGTCCTTTTGGCTTGTGGTGTATGCATCCAATTCTGACAATTCAAACAACACAAAAGTAATAATCATATAACAAGGTTTATTATACTTAGCTTCAGCTGCTCAAATCACACAAGGCTAGGGGACCTCACAGCATTGATCGGCTCAGCAGAAATAGCAGAGAGAGAGAGAGAAGCTCAGCTCCTATCAGATTTGTGCATCGGTATATTTTGGGACTTGGTATTAGGAGGGAAATATACATTGGCTGGTGGGGGGTTTCAGTTATGGTGGTGCTCACTAGCAAGTAGGCACAATTCTGTAATCAGCTGTAGGAAAAAAAAATACAGTGCTTCAGGAAGAAATTACATGCATGTAATTCTTAAATCACATATATAGTTGTGAGCAGGCAAGCCAGCCGGAGCCGTTGCTCACGCTTGGGGGCTCACGTAGCGAGGGCCGCAGTTGCTGGCAAGGAGAGCCGAAGGCGCTCTTTGCCAGCAACTGCGACCCTTGCAAACTTTACGTTGTAATGCAAAAAACACCACACAGCAACTGCGACCCTCGCAAACTTTAAGTCGCATCGCAAACAACATACGAGACAAGTTACCACTCATTACGACCTTGCAAAAATCGGCCGCAAACCACGAACATGAAAAAATTAAAAACACAATAAATACACACAGCACGTACATAAAAAGCTTACCTACAGCAAGCGGGAGCATCCAGGACCTCAAAAAAGCAACTTACACCTTCATTTATCTCAAAGTAAAAGAGTTTAGACACTCAAAAATTCTCTAAGAGAAAAAATGGCCGCCGAACAAAACGAAAACGAGGCTACAGCACTCTAAACACGCAAAACACCACAAGAAACTCGCAAAACACCACAAAACACCTACGGATATTCCGCTAAGACGCATACCACACATTACCGGCCATTTTACGACAATGCGGAAGTACACAACTACGCTAACGGTTTGGTCTCGAGCACGCACACTATTACACTGCACACATTCAGCACGCTTACACAGCAGCTCCACACCACTAATGCTGCAGCAACATCAAAACAGATTGCCAGCTCTTCAACACAATGCTTCAAAATAGGTAAAGTATATTCATTTATTAATGTATTATATATTTCATTATTATACACCAAACAGCAATATCTACCTTACAATTTAATTGCCGTCATTTTTTTGACGGGCAATTCTCTAGTGTAATATAATAAGCATTGATAAGAATTCAAACTTAATTGGTTGGCTCAGATAACAATGTAATTGATAAAGCCCATAACTTTATCTTTCGTCATACAACATTTTTGCTAAAAAAATAAAAAGAACCTCCCTTCTCTTGTATTATGTAGGTATCTACCTCAGTAGCAAATGTTAGACACAACTATAATCTGTGCTGCAGAGGTTGTAAATGCAGCTGTTATGTTGAATTTAATGACCCTGTTGGTGAAAAATATCATAACATAACCCATCTCATGCCAACTGGACAGAAAATGAGTGTCAGTAAATATATAAAGAATATGAAATGTTTTGCAGATTTGTCAAAGGTTATATTTAAATCACATATTTTATCAGCAACATTTTAAATGCAATATTTTGTCTTTTTTATTTAACAGATTAAATATTTATTTTAAGGTTGTAAGGTGAAAAGTGTCTATAATAAGAGAAAAAATGCAGTGTTGTACAGTTTAGTTTTCCACAAATTAAATTAGCTGAAAGCTGCCTATATAAATACTCAAAGCAGGCAATGTTTTAATATTGACGTAAGAAGTGTGCATGGTGTCCTAGAACAGGTAAAAATGTGTTACTTCAGCAGATATTATATTATCCAATTTACATACTCAACGAGAAATAAGCCAAGTGTTCAATGTTTAGAAAACTATTCACTCTATTATATTAATATATATATATATATATATATATATATACAAACTTGTTTGCACATATAAATGTAAATCTATGTTGATATAAATAACAACATATAGCTGGTGTAAAACTAACTCTACTTTTTTCTCTTGACAGTAGTATTGCAATTCAGCTCATCATCCCCTGTTCTGTCTCCCTCCTTAATTATTCCCTATTCACACTGTCATTTTCCGTTACACCTTCATGATTCATCTGCTAAAGAAACTCTCGCTTTAAACTTTTAGTCTTACACATCGCTCTCTTCTCCTACATTTCAAAATTGCTTGAAAGTCTTTTCCTCCACCTGACTTTTTGATTTCTGATTTACTATATGTCCAGCTTCAACCTAACTTCGAACCATTCTGTTCCTCTCTCTCTTAGGAACCACTTAATTGATGCCCTAATGTTTGTCTCACATTCATTCTTATCCAACTCCATCTCTCACTGTGTCAAAAGCAGCTGAAACATCCAAACCTTTCTTTCAGGCCTTGACATTGTTGGCATTTCCTGCACTCCTCTAGCCTAATCAGTCATATATGGCTTGTTAAAAGTGAAAATGCCATTTAAAAACTCATTCTCTTCCTACATGGATCTGTGCTTGGACCCCCGATTTCCCCTACACATTATTCGCAACTGGTTCATTTCTTCCTTCCTTTTATCCAGTTTCTATGCTGATGACACCCAGATCATCTTCCCTTTTATTATATTCCAGAGAACAGCTTGGCTTGATTTCCTAGTGATTTCCAAGTGGGTCTCCTAAAGGAATTATATAGTTCTAACTATGCTGACCTTTGTTAATAGTATAATATGTTTACTTTTTAATAGCTTGTCCAGGCTTGCCATAGCTTTCTTTCCGTGAATTTCATGGGTGCAGTCACCATCTGCAGAGATCTTGGAGCCCAGGAAAATAAAATCTGTCAATGCCTCTACTTCTTCCCCATCTATTTCCCAAGACGTAAGATTGTTGTTTGCTATAATTTTTGTCTTTTCAATAACAATGCTAGCTTTTGCACTCTCTTCTTCACCCTAATCAACAGATCTTTTAGTTCCTCCTCACTTTCGGCCATCACGGTAGTATCATCCATGTATCCGAGGTTGTTGATATCTATCCCAACAATATTGATTCTTCCAGCACTGCCTTAAGCATGATGTATTCCATGTATAAGTTTAATTAATAAGGGGAAAATATACAACTTTGTCGTACACCATTCAGGAACCATTCAAGTTTTCCATTTTCCCATCGCCTGTGTATTCCTGCCACCTCTTCTTAAACTGATCTGCCTCTCTTAAATCCCTACCATTTTTGTCTTTTATCACACTCACTTTGGAATGAAAGGTTCCTTTGAGATCCCCAATTTTCTTGACGAGATCTCTTGACTTTTCCAATCTGTTATCTTCTCCTATCTCTTTATATTGCTAGTTATGTAATGTCTACTTGTCTCTTCTTGCTATTCTCTGAAATTCTGCATTTAGCTGGACAAAATTTTCTTATCCCATACCTTTCTTCTTTACTGGGTTACTTTCAAAGCCTCATCATACAGTTTGCCTTTATAATTTCCATTCTTTTGGAGACATTCATTGATGCTGTTTTCCGGACAATGTTGCAAATTTCTGCCCTAACTTATTCAGGCATTCTATCTACCATGTCTAGTCCCTTTAATCTATTATTTACCTCCACTGCACATTCGACATATCATATTATTTATTTCATATCTGCTTGTTCTGATGATTTGACCTCTTTTCTTTAATTTAATTCTGAACTTCGCAATAAGAAGCTCATGATCTGGGATGTCCTTTTGGCTTGTGGTGTATGCATCCAATTCTGACAATTCAAACAACACAAAAGTAATAATCATATAACAAGGTTTATTATACTTAGCTTCAGCTGCTCAAATCACACAAGGCTAGGGGACCTCACAGCATTGATCGGCTCAGCAGAAATAGCAGAGAGAGAGAGAGAAGCTCAGCTCCTATCAGATTTGTGCATCGGTATATTTTGGGACTTGGTATTAGGAGGGAAATATACATTGGCTGGTGGGGGGTTTCAGTTATGGTGGTGCTCACTATGAAGGCTTGTCCCAGACCTTCAAGCACTTTCACTGGGACAGTAGTACCTATTCTTTGTTGGGTTAAATGTGTGTGAAAAGTTACCAACACTACTATTTGAGCTGTCTCTTGATGGCCACCTAACATACGCTCATATGGAGACCATACCACACCACTCTTTGATTAAGCTCAAACACGACATTGTCTAATACAGGCACCCAACTTGGTAATTTGTGTGTGGGAGTCAGTTTACCCAGTTTATCCTTTCTATCATGCCGGATGCTTGTGGATGATAGGAAATGTGGAAGATCCAGTTAACGTCATTCTGATTTCCCCATTTTTAGACCATTTGTCCAGGAAAATGGATTCCATTGTCCTACTGTATTTTCACTGGAAATCCATATGCATGTGTCATTTTATGCAAAAGCTTTAAAATTGTATCTCGGTTTGCTGATTAAAAGGCCAGTATCATCGATAAACCACTGTAAGTATTGACAGTTGTGTCTACATATTGTAATTCCCTGGGTCCCATGGGTACTGGACCAATGAAATCTATATGCCAAACTTACCCTGCTTTAGTCCTTTGATAAATGTGCCTGCAGGAGCATTTAGTTAACTGCTGTACACACTAGGCATTTTGCAACAATGTCCAGAGCCATAAGCAGATTTATGGATATGCCCTTTGCTTTAGAATACTCATAGGTACCTTGTGCTCCTTTATGTCCACTATACTGTTGGGCTTATAGCCTGAGATGTTCTAGCTCTCCCTGTTGAGGATTCTTTTCTAGGCCCAAAGTGCTCTCTGGACTGTCTAATAACTTCTTCTCTTGTTCTCCCACCTCTTGTATCCCATGCACTTTGGATAACTGATCTGCTTCTTCATTTTCAGGTACATGCAGGTGTTTATCCACATGGCCTACAACAATTATCATTTTGTCAGACTCTCTCTGCTATCAGTAATTTAGTACAAATAGTCACAGGCTGTTGTTGGGTAGTGCTCTACCTTTGTTGTAAGGCAGTATATGCAGCCAAAAAGATGTTTCTACAGTGGACAGTGCTTTCTCTGTGCAGGAGAAAACTGATTAGAACAAAAGCCAATTGGTATCTTACGGCTTCCGGGTTGGGCATTCTTTTGCCATAAGCCCCATGATATTCCATGGTCTGTCACTAAAACATGTAGATAGAATGGACAGTCTGGTCTAACAGAGCCCAGACAGTTGTTTTGTCATAAAGCTTCTTTGGCAGGATGGAGTGCTTCTCGTTGTTCTTTGCTCCATTCTAAGGCAGCCGTCTTCCTGGTTACATTGTAAATTTAATATAATTCCAAGATGTGGAATGTAAGAACTCATGAATCTATTTAGCCCAACAAGATTTTGTGCTTCCTTTACTGTCTTTTAGTTGGGCTATAGTATCCAGCACAGGCTGTAGTATGGTTTGTACTTTTTTTTTTATTCACAGCCCAGCATCTTAGTTTCATTATCACAATTAAATGATCACCTGTTCCTGTTTAGTAGCACAATTAAATGATCACCTGTTCCTGTGTAGTAGCAGTAATCGTAATATTGTTGATGTAATGGTATAAATCTCAATACTGCAATTTTACAGTTTCCACGTCTCTAGCCACAACCCTGTGGCATAAGGCAGGGCTATGTAAGTAACCTTGTGGGAATACCTGTAGCATGTACTGTCAGCTCTCCCATGTGAAGGCAAACTGATTTTACCTCTCTGGAGCTATGGAATACTAAAAACTGTGTTTGCCAAATCTATAGCAGCATGCTACTCTTTGGCCATTTCTCCAATCTTCTCTACCAGTGTTACCATATCAGGTACAGCAGCTGATAATGGGGACACTCTTTTGTTGAGTTCCCTGTAATCGATAGTCTTGCGCCAGCTATCGTCTGATTTCTTCACAGACCACACAGGAGCATTAAACAGGCTTACAGTGGGAAATATCATTCCTGATTCCAATAAGGCCTGAATGATCTCAGCAATTTCTTCATGTCCTCCTGGCAAACGGTACTGTCTGAGATTCACTGGCACTTCAGGGGGAGGAATCTTGAGAGGAGTCCATATATAATTTCCTCTCATTATGGGTTTTACAGCACACAGTTGAATTATCCTGATCCCAAATACAAATCTACCTAAGCCAGTGCTAATAGTCTGCCCTCTGAAAATATCCATTCCCAGCATGGTGTCTTCTAATTCTGAAATTAACACCTGGGCTTTAAAAATTGGCCCATTTCCAATCTGTACCTTGAGCATGCTACGTGTGACTAAAGTAGTCTTTCCTCCCAACCTCTCTATAGCTACAATAGCCCCATGTTGACAGTTTGGTGTTCCATGTAAAAGAGTAACCTCAGCCCCCGTATCTAGCAATGCAGTTATAATGTGTGGAGACTGTGTCTCTCTCTGTACAGTTACTTTTACATATGAGCGTGGTTTCCCTGCTTTCATTGCTTTTATGTACACAGTTTTAATAGCAGGACATTTGCCAACTTCCTAGGGTAAGGGCATGGGCACTCAAAAATCCCTTCTCCCAAATCTTAGCATAAGGCCTAGGCTTGCTCTTGGAAGCTCTAGAAGAGGTTGGGTCTTCTGACATAATCTGTGAGTTGTCAAGGGTGGAGTCAGAAGGAGTGGGTGTGTTAGTAGGTGTGATTTCCTCCACATCACTAAGCACCACCTTGGATGGGGTTGGTTTCAGCAACCCTCTTTGCCTTCTGCTGCTTCCAGTGGTGCAACAGCTCAGCCATTGTCTTATTATCAATGTCTTCCTTCCGTACTCCACAATTGATCAGATTTAATCAGAGTTCTACATGAGGTTTTAAACCTGCTTTCCCCTGTGTTTTATGCTCTAACTATCTGTCTGTTATTTGGATTTTCAATATTTACCTACATTTCTCTTAAAGCACCCAATAAAATGGCTGCATCATATACTGTACTCTTTTTTTTTTTTACTTCTAAAGCACTGAGCATTGTGAACAAGATTATCAGGTCAGATTGCATCAATTTTCATTTTATAACAGGGGTAAATATGTGTTTTCCCTTCCAATCGACCATCAGACCTTGTATCTCCCACTCATTAGCTGGTTGGTTTAAAGTCATCCCTGGAACACAGAGAGTCTTAGAGAGTCCCAGGTGGACGTGTCAATTAAATCAATGAGAGAGTCTACACACTGTGCAATGGAAACTCTTATCAAATGTAATAAGGAGAAATTCACTTGGTATCCCGAACACGTTTCATGTATACTAAACATATAACAAGGTTTGTTATACTTAGCTTCGGCAGTCAAATCACACAAGACTGGGGGACCCAACCGCATTGATTGGCTCAGCAGAAATAGCAGCTGAGAGAGAGAGGCTCAGCTCCTAACAGAAATCTGTTCAATGATGAAGACTATGTAGATTGATATGGTCCCCATATTTTAATCAAATCATAAACAGGAAGTTCTGGCGATGTTTATCACACATTTTTTGTTAAATAAACAAGCCTTTGGTCGCCATGACAGGGAGTTGTCCCTAGTTCAAAAAGTCACTTTCTTTAATACAAGCTTATACCCTGAATATCAAATGGCCTTTTTCATACTCTAAAGCAATACCACTTTAAGAAAAATGTTCATAAATAATTAAATTAAAAAAAATATTTAAAATAAATAGGCAACTCCATAGGCGTCGATGGAAAAAAAAGTGGATAGCTTAACTTAGTAAGAAATGTCCAAAACACAAACCACATATATCACTTTATGATATTATGTTATATTCTATCTATCTATCTATCTATCTATCTATCTATCTGTCTGTTCTTCAACAAATAAACATTCTCATACAGTTTAAGATACAAAAAAGAGTTATAAATATATGAGCATGCATGTTGCATATTCATGGCTATCTTATGTATATATGCAGGACACAGCTTCTTATGATCTGTAGATATTACTGCAATTCAATTCTGTAAAGGATAAATGCATAGTAAGTAACACAGTTAGGAAAGTTGTGAGTGTGATTGTCTGTATCAGCGCTTAACTGACTGATTATAAGAATGTAATTTCCTGACTCATGTAGGGCAAACCAGGTTTTTGAGAAAAACACAGGAAATGAAAGTACCTTATCTATAAAGATTTGTGAGCTAGACATTCAAACAATACAAAGTGAAATAATAACATTACATAGGTGTAAAAACAGTCCTTTCAGATGAAAAAAAAAAATGAAAGCTCCAGTCGTATACAAAAATTAAATGTTTTTCAGACAACTAATTCAACAGAATATTATACTTTATTACTCATAATTAGAATATAATAGATATGAATTTTATAAAGATAAAACTATGTTGAATAATAGAATTCCAAAATATTTTGATTGAATATACTAGTTATGAACATTAGTAAATGATGAAGAAACAGAACGATATGCATATGTGAATTTGAAAAGCTGCATAAGGAGTAATCTAAATTAAACACCTGCTACACTGCCTAATGGTAAATCCAACTCTATAGACACAAGTGACCTGCAGGCGACTCCCTGGGGCCGAGGAGCGGGACCTGGTAACTAGCCCACATGGACAATATACTGCTCCAACCCACAGAGTCAGCCAATGGGCCAAGAGAAACTTTGTAACAATAAACATGATTGTCATTCTTAAATCAGGGTACATGCTGAGCCTGTGCTTCATGGATAGAAAAAAATTGCCATTCTTAGAAGAGCACTTTTATTGTTTTGATTTGTTTACCTTGGGTCTCTAATCATTTATTGTATGCGGTGGAACACATCTCACAGCGAGGTTCTGACACAGATATTAACAAATAATTCCTATTAATTATTTATATCACCAGAGGTCGAAGAAGCTGGAAGGAGAAGGGCAAGCGAGGAATAGTTGGACACAGATGGTATATATATAAGATATGGAACACCTAATGCATCAATGCTAATGTGAACAGCTTTGAAATACAGGAATATACAAGAACTAGTATAAAATGAGCACTATATTAAAGAGATAGGTCAAAGTCTGCTATTTTGATGGAGTGGTTCAGCCACTGCCATTGTTTTAAAAATTCATCTTTGCTTGTACAGATAGGCTTGAGCAACTGAATACTTTAACATATATTACAGGAAGACATATAATGCAAGCACTAATTGTCAAGAATATGTAACTTTGTTGTGACAACCCAAAACTTTCAGGGCTACAGGCACCTCACTTTTTTCCTTTTCGGTTGTGCATTTGTGTTCAATCTCAGCACCCAGCCATTAAATTCATTCATGAGGAAGAAGATAACTCAGACCAGCAACACTGTTCATTTAGTGTAGAAAGAGACTGAGCTTTTATTTTTGCTTGAATTTCACAGATATATCAAAACACATCAAAACTTCCCCCACATGCCCCTCCCTGTATCAGGGATCTGATTTCTTAGTGTGCCCTTCTTACCCCATCACTGGGGCCCTCCGCCAGATACACTAGAACCTAGAGGTTATGTGTTTAGGTCATTAATATCCCAGGCCTGTAGGGAGGGTAATGTGGTTTTACAAAATACAAGGAAAACATATCCACATACCACAAAAGCTACAATAATAGAAAATAAAAAAACAATTGAAATAAGCACAATATATTCACATTCTTTCCTCTCCCCCTATGGTTACAAGCTCCTGTTTACCATAAGTAATAAATGAGGGAGCCAGTAAGAAATACCAGATGACAAGTGGGGCACAATAAATTAGTCCACAAGGGCCAACTCCCTCCAGTCCATAGCCATACAAATACTTTATAATAGAGAAAATTAAACTGCACTCTTTAAAATACTAATAGTGTTATTGGGCCCTCCCCCATCCACATATTTTACACAATGAGATAAATGCACAAATACATAAGCAAGATGCAATGACAGTAACTATGTGCACGCATTACATACATGACAGTAACTATAGTGACACATTACATCCATGATATAACTATATTCACACATTACATACATGACAGTTACTATACTCACACATTACATCCGTGACAGTAACTATATGTACACATTCATTCTTTAAACATGACACATAAATGAAAGAAAAATTGTTATAATCATTAGAACACACGCCATGTCCATTTGATAGCATTTATGTTATCAATGAGATGCCCCAAAATCAGTCATGACATTTGTAAAATAAGAAAATTCATTTACATTACATTTTCCTAAGATATTAGAGCACACAAGACTCAAAATATCACTCGCCATTACAGTTTGAATAAATTATATAAAGCATTGAAATTGTCTGATTAATTTATATCAACATATGCTGAAAAGTAATGCTGCTTGACATAGAAAGCAGCACGAGCAAGGGGTAGGAATCAAAAAAAATCTGGGGGGGGACAGAGATTTATATATATATATATATATATATATATATATATATATATATATATATATATATATATATATATATATACACAGTGGATATGAAAAGTCTAAACACTCTCGTTAAAATGTCAGGTTTCTGTGCTGTAAAAAAACGAGACAAAGATAAATCATTTCAGAACTTTTTCCACCTTTAATGTGACCTATAAACTGTACAACTCAATTGAAAAACAAACTGAAATCTTTTAGGTAGAGGGAAGAAAAAATATAAAAATAAAATAATATGGTTGCATAAGTATGCACACCCTTAATCTAATACTTTGTAGAAGCACCTTTTGATTGTATTACAACACTCAGTCTTTTTGGGTATGAGTCTATCAGCATGGCACATTTTGACTTGGGAAGATTTACCCACTCTTCTGTGCAAAAACACTCCAAATCTGTCAGCTTGCGAGGGCATCTCCTGTGCACAGCCCTCTTCAGATCACCCCACAGATTTTCAATCGGATTCAGGTCTGGGCTCTGGCTGGGCCATTCCAAAACTTTAATCTTCTTCTGGTGAAGCCATTCCTTTGTTGATTTGGATGTATGCTTTGGGTCGTTGTCATGCTGAAAGATGAAGTTCCTCTTCATGTTCAGCTTTCTAGCAGAAGCCTGAAGGTTTTGTGCCAATATTGACTGGTATTTGGAACTGTTCATAATTCCCTCTATCTTAACTAAGGCCCCAGTTCCAGCTGAAGAAAAACAGCCCCAAAGCATGATGCTGCCACCACCATGCTTCACTGTGGGTATGGTGTTCTTTTGGTGATGTGCAGTGTTGTTTTTGCGCCAAACATATCTTTTGGAATTATAGCCAAAAAGTTCAACCTTGGTTTCATCAGACCATAACAACTTTTCCCACATGCTTTTGGAAGATTTCAGATGTGTTTTTGCAAAATGTAGCCTGGCTTGGATGTTTTTCTTCGTAAGAAAAGGCTTTCATCTTGCCACTCTACTCCATAGCCCAGACATATGAAGAATACGGGAGATTGTTGTCACATGTACCATGCAGCCAGTACTTTCCAGATATTCCTGCAGCTCCTTTAATGTTACTGTAGGTCTCTTGGTAGCCTCCCAGACCAGTTTTCTTCTCGTCTTTTCAGCAATTTTGGAGGGAGCTCCAGTTCTTGGTAATGTCACTGTTGTGCCATATTTTCTCCACTTGATGATGACTGTCTTCACTGTATTCCATGGTATATCTAATGCCTTAGAAATTCTTTTGTACCCTTCTCCTGAATGAAACCTTTTACTAATGAGATCCCTCTGATGCTTTGGAAGCTCTCTGTGGACCATGGCTTTTGCTGTGGGATGCGACTGAGAACATTTCAGGAAAGACCAACTAGAGCAGCTGAACTTTATTTGGGGTTAATCAGAGGCACTTTATATGATGGCAGGTGTATGCTGACTCCTATTTAACACAATTTGGAATGTGATTGCTTAATTCTGAACACAGCTACATTCCCAGTTATAAGAGGGTGTGCAGACTTATGCAACCACGTTATTTTTTTTTCTTCCCTCCACCTAAAAGATTTCAGTTTGTTTTTCAGTTGAGTTGTACAGTTTATAGGTCACATTAAAGATGGAAAAAGTTCTGAAATTATTTATCTTTGTCTCATTTTTTACAGCACAGAAACCTGACATTTTAACAGGGGTGTGTAAACTTTTTATACAGTATATATTACATAGCATTACATAGTAATTGAGTTAAAGAGACTTCTAGTCCATCAAGTTCAACCTTTTCAGATCCAATCTAATCTGCAAAAAACAAAGTGAAACTTTTCCAATTGTCTCAAAGGGAGAAAAAATATATAAAATTCCTTCCTGACCCCAGATACTGGCAATAGGACTCCTCCGTGGATCAATAACCCCTCTCTAATTATCCAGGATAGCCCTGAATGCCCTCTTTATTTTAACATATATCCAATCCCTTTTTAAAGTGATCTATCAAATCCGCTGTCACCACCTCCTTTGGTAGATAATTCCACAGATTAACCACCACCTATCTTTTAGGCAAAATCTTTTTACTTCTAATCTCAACGAATGTCCCCTTGTCGGATGAAAACCACTTGGCACAAAAAATTCACTTGAGAAAGCCTTGTATTGACCCTGGATATATTTATATTGGGTAATCATATCCCCTCTTAGATACCTTTTTTCTAGAGTAAATAACTTTAATTTTGGTTAGTCTTTCTTCATAACTTAGCCCCTCCATTCCCCTTATTAATTTTGTTGCCCTTCTCTAAACTTTTTCCAGCTCTAAAATGTCCTTTTTATGTAGTAGTGCCCAACATTGTACTCCATATTATAATTGAGGGCGTACTAGGGATATGTATAGTGGCAGAATTATATCTACTTCCCTTGCTTCTATACCCTTCTTAAAAATTGCTAATATTTGATTTGCCTGTGCAGATGCTGCTTGGCATTGAGAACTGTTATGTAGGTGGTTGTCCACAAGTACTCCCAAATTCCTTTCAATATCTGATACCCCTAGATTTGCTCCATTAAGATTTTAAACTGCATGGCTATTTTTCCTTCACAGATGCATAACTTTACATTTATTTGTATTAAATCTCATCTGCCATTTAGTCACCCATTTTTCTAAATTATGCAAATCCTTTTGAAGGGAAAGTACATCATTATCTGTTTTAATTATTTTGCACAACTTAGTGTCATCAGCAAAAATGGAGACAATAATTTCCAATCCTACTTCTAAGTCATTAATAAATATGTTAAAAAGGAGAGGACCTAATACTGAACCCTGATGAACCCCACTTACCACATTAGTCCTATCCGAGTATGTTCCATTTACAACAACCCTTTGCTTCCTGTCTTTTAGCCAGCTCTCAATCCTTGAGCAGATATTTACTGCAATTCCTGTATACCTTAGTTTGCTCAGTAGTCTCGCATGTGGCACTGTATCAATAGCCTTTGCAAAACCCTGTTCCTATTAACCTCTTATTAGAAACTAATTACGGTAGGTTTGTTTGACACAACCTATCCTTCATAAATCCATGTTCTCTCCTACTGCACCTGCTGCAATACAAAACCAAAGAAACAACTTCACGTACTCCTCTGGTAACCACATACCATCCGGTTCTAGAAGGAATAAGCAAAATATTTAAGGACTTACAACCACAACTCACAGAGAACACAGAATTGAAACATATATTCCCTAAACCCCCCATTCTTGCATTTAGGCAGCCACCAAATTTAAGACAAACATTGGTGAACAGAAGATTGCCAAATGAACAGCATAACAGAGAAAATGGCACCAAACCCTGCAATAAAAGTTGCTGCAAACTATGCCAACACATCTGCAAAGAGGACACAGCCACGCACAACAACAAGACCCACAACATCAGAGGCTCATATTCATGTACATGATCAAATGTAGGGTACATGATAAAATGTACTGTATGTGAAAGGGGGTGCTACATTGGGGAAACCAGCCAGAAACTACACATGCGAATGAACCTCCACCGAAGCTCCATCAAAAAACACCAGGAAGACAGCTATTGTACTCCAGTGGGACACCATTTCACCCAGGAGAATTACTCCATCCAGAACCTCAAAATAAAAGTACTCAGAGGGAATTTCAGAACTATCCAACAGCGGAAAACGTTTGAATTAAAAATGATTCCATTTTTTAATACCAAGGATTTTGGTATTAACACCGATTTAGGCTTTCTGGCCCACTATCTTAATGTCTTATAGCTAACACATTCCACTTACCCCCCCCCCCTTCTATTGCTGTTTTTGTAAGCTACATGCTATGCTTAAATTTTTTGCTCTTTATTTCACTCTGCTGTGTTCTTATCTACAACCTGATCTATAGACTTACTGCCCTATCAGGACATTATTCACAATGCAGGTCTGTTTCCCAATTAACTCTGGCCAATTAATTTAGTCTTTCTTGTTTTTCTAATTATTATTTTTTTCCCCCCCATCTCTGTTTGCTGTTTTTAGTTCATACTTGTATCAGTATCGCTTTTTGACTTAATAACGAGAGGCATTATCTCTCGAAAGCTCGTTGCTTTATTATGAATACGTTTGTCCAATCAAAAAGGTATCACTATTCACTGCAATACTCTGATTATTCAACTATATATATATATATATATATATATATATATATTTATAAATAAATAAAATCTAAATAGAGGTGCTCAATCAGAGAATGAACTAACTTTAAAAGACAATTCTACCTTGAACAGGATAAATATCCTGTAGTATATCAGTCTGGTCCCACTCACTAGAGTGGTCCAGCCCCTAAATACCATGCAATTCAAAACTGAACAGGAGAAACAGCAAACCCCAGACGTACGGTTCGGCCTTCATTGGGCCCGCCAGTGAGGTGTAGCTGATAACTCCCTAAGGACACAAGTGAGCTAAAAGAGGTTACTCTCAGAGTGGGTTATCATGTTCATAGAACTAACCTATTAAGGTTAGTTTTTTTTCTCTGATTGAGCACCTCTAACTTTAATTTAGTTCATGCAAATGACCCTTAGGAATTAGTATCCCTAAGGGTAATGGGGGACTCCAGACATGGACCCTTTGCTCACTGTGCCTTAGGGAGTCCAGCTACACCTCACTGACGAGGCCCAATGAAGTCCAAAATGTACAGAGTGGGTTATCATGTCCATAGAACTAACCTATTAAGGTTAGTTTGTTCTCTGATTGAGCACCACTAACTTTGTTTATATATATATATATATATATATATATATATATATATAAATATATATATATATAGTAAATAAAAAGTACATCTGTGTTCAAATCTGAAACAATCATTTAAAATATGGTGGGCAAAAGAGCGATAGAAGCCCTCCACCGTTCAGTAGTACAGTAAATAAAAAGTACATCTGTGTTCACATCTGAATGTCTAAAGCAAGTTAAAAAACCTGCATCCAGCTCAGAGTTCCGAGAAAAACAGTTATTACACTGCATTCTGGGAAGCTGAGCTGGGACATGAAAATGTGCCCACAAATACTTTGTTCTTCAATCCATCAGGGATGTCGCGAACATCAAGTGTTCGCGAACGGGCGAACCCGGCGAACCGCCATAGACTTCAATGGGCAGGCGAATTTCAAAACCCACAGGGACTCTTTCTGGCCACAATAGTGATGGGAAAGTTGTTTCAAGGGGACTAACACCTGGACTGTGGCATGCCGGAGGGGGATCCATGGCAAAACTCCCACGGAAAATTACATAGTTGATGCAGAGTCTGATTTTAAGCCATAAAGGGCATAAATCACCTAACATTGTTATGGAATAACATGCTTTAAAACATCAGGTATGATGTTGTATCGATCAGGTAGTGTAAGGGTTACACCCGCCTCACAGTAAAAGACCAACCTCCCCGTTTAATGCACCGCAAACAACCGCAAACAGTCCCTTTGCACAACCACAAACTCCCCATTTGCACAAGGTTGGATACCAAGCTAGCCATGTCCCGTTCCTTGTCCTCACTGATGTCATTGAAGGTCTCTTCCTCCACCCAGCCACCAAGGGTCCCCGAAAGGTGACAACAAGCCCCCTGGGACGCCTGCTGTGTTTGGTCTTCCACCTCCTCAAAGCCACCTTCCTCCTCTGACTCCTCTTCTTCAGACTCCTCTCTCTGCGTTGCCTCTGTCTGCGTTATCATAAGGTGTGTACTGTTAAGTAGTACTATTCCTATCGGTTTAATCCCTGTTACGTCCACTATTAGGGACGTGTATATGGCATTGATTGTTGGAACAGGGAGATGGAAAAAGATGATTGGTCGGTCCTCCCACTTCAAATTTGGGGCACTACGCGTGCAATCTAAGGTGCCACCTAATAGGAGTGGTGTGTTCAGTTGTACTATTTATTTCTATCAGTTTGATACCTGTTACATCACCTATCAGGGGACGTGTATATGGCATGGATTTTTGGAAGCGGGAGATGGAAAAAGATGCTTGGTCGGTCCTCCCACTTCAAATTTGAGGCACTGCGCGTGCAATCTAAGGTGCCACCAGATATGAGTGTCACTGTGCACTGGCAAAAGTTGGCAGAGTAGGCGCTGTAGGCCTCACACACACGCCTGTAGGCAGGCAACTGATATTCAATCGATTACAGTCAAAAAAGTGTTGTTTTATGTCACTGTACACTACGGTTGCACCAGATATGACGTATCACTGTGCACTGGCAAAAGTTGGCAGAGTAGATGCAATAGGCTTCACACACACGCCTGTAGGCAGGCAATTGCTATTCAATCTATTACAGTCAAAAAAGTGTTGTTTTATAATATAAGCTGTGAGCCTGACACAGGCAGGCAACTGAAATTAGATTACAGGAAAAAAATGGTTGTTTTCAATGTATGGTACACCACCAGGTATGAGTAGTGAAAATAAGCACAATATAAGCTGTTAGGTGTTAGCCTGTCACACACACACGCTGGCAGGCAGGCATATGCAATTAGATTACACAGAAAAAAATTATAAAATAAAATAAATGATGTTCTACCCCTAAAAAGGGCTTTTTGGGTTGCTGTCCTTGCAGCAGATATCAGATGAGTCCTTCAGGTCTGTAATGGAAGCTAAATACACAGCCTGGCTATCTATTTCCCTATTAAATCTCCAGCAGCTACACTATCTGTCATCACAACGAATGCAGCTTCAGAATGATTCTAAAATGGAGGCTGTCCTTCAGATGGAAGGCTCTGGAAGGGAGTGTATGCTGCTGATTGGCTGGAATGCGTCTGCTGACTGTGAGGTGCAGGGTCAAAGTTTCCTTAATGATAAAGTATAGGGGGCCAACCGAAAAGCGCATGTGTTCGCCGTCCGCTGCGAACGCGAACATGCCAAAATCACAGCGAATAGTCCGCGGGCGTACTGTCTGCGACAACTCTAGTGAACACAGATGTACTATTTATTATATATATATATATATATATATATATATATATATACATTTTTTATATTATATTGATACCTTTTTTATTGGACAAGCATATGCATAAATATAAAACTAGCTTTCGAGATCTTCTTCTCTTTCTCAAGCCTGGAGCAACACTGATATAAGATTTCCCAAATGAAACACAGGAATGACAGGCTTCTTTTGAAAAGAAAAAAAAAGAAAAGATTGTTCTATTCGGTCAGCTGTGAAGAATACAGAGTCGTAAATATTATAACATCATAGGGTGTTAAGATACCAGCTGTGAGGAGGACTAGAATCAGGTCAGAGAGAAACCAGAGAAAAACAAGGAAAAGATAAAAACATAATATAAGGAATAAAGAAGGTTATAAGGAGTAAAGATAATGTGATAACAGATATCTGGGCTTATTGAAAATACTCTTAAGCCACTAGTTACAAACACCAGCAGCTATATACAGGACACCATTGACTTTCTTAACAAACTTAGCCTAATTGAGGACTCACCTACTAAGATACTACAGCTTTATGGTATCTTAACACCCTATGATGTTGGAAATCTTATATCAGTGTCGCTCCAGACTTGAGATAGATAGGAAGCTCCCGAAAGCTAGTCTTATATTTATGAATATTTTTGCCCAATAAAAAAGGTATCAATATATACTGCAATACTCTGATTATTCATCTGGATTACTGGACACTCACGCCTACCTCATAGAGTACAAATACTACTTCAAATACATATTTATATTGCCAACAGCACCTACCTCTCCTTTGTAGGGAGGTAGGTACCTTAGTCCTTTGTAATTTTCGAGATCACGCAAGATTATCTTGCAAGATCTCAGGAGAACTGGGAATCACAGTATCCGTGCAGCCAGAGGTATGTGCTCTTCCACACCTCATCTAGCCACATAATCTGGGGGGGATTTGTCCCCCCATCCCGCCCTTGAGCATGAGCAAAATGAAAAAAATAATAATATTAATAAAAATGCAATATGTTCCTACTGAGACTATATGGACCTTGGTAAATAGCCCCCTAAGACTCTTTTGAAAGCTTGTTGGCTAACAGTAGGGATGGGAAAAAAAGTATTGTTCTTCTTGTCTGTTAAACCAATTGGTTATGATCTGGAAGCACTCTGTGTAAAGAAAGATATTGCCAGAATTTTTGTCGTATTCTGCCCAAAATAAATTTACTGAATTCTGCAGATTTAACATATGGCATCTCCTGCAGGTCAGGTAGAAGCAATTTGTGACATGCTGCAACTTGTGTAATGGGGAAGAATAGAAATTATAATAGTGTTTGAATTCATGTTACAAATATGCTTGGCTAAAATGAAAAAGATGACAGAAGCTGCTGTAAAATAGGATTTATTTAAATGTCTCTGTGAAGCCAGGTCCAAATCAACTATTTTAATGTAAAAGCAGGCAAAGTTGAAACAAAATAAAAATGCAATCTTCACAGCTAGAATTGCAGTTCAGGTATGACAAAATGAACTGTATTTTTGTTAATGCTAGAATGGCATCCAGTTTATAAACTTCACAACTATGTCGTTTTACACTCTTGGAAGAGTTACAGTAAAATTACCACTATGCTATTTCAGTGCCTTATCAAAATATCAGTGAATATCAGATCAGTGTCAGTGAATAAATGTACACAGTATTTGTTGCATTTGTTGGTGTAATAGAATGCTCAGTTGTACTCAGTGTGTTGCTGGAAATGCAAATATTGTGTTGGCACGAAAATATTATTCGTCCAGTTTACAAAATGTACAATATAATATTGAATTCCTCAACTGCAGAGACGTTAGCATTTGTTATTAAAACATCCTTGTAAATTTTATCCATTATTCATACACAGTTTTGTCTATTTAGATTGTAAAACTTTGCAGAACATAAGTGGCATATTTGAATTGTGTTATCAAACATACACACTTTCTCCCACGAAGGGAAACTCCTACACTTGGGTCAAAAAAGACAGAAAAGTCTTAAAAAAAGAATTACAATATATTTATTGTAGAATCTTTGCTTTCTAAGCCATCATAGTAACTGGTATGAGTTCCTGTTATCAGCTGTAATGCTCCAACCAAGCATGGTATTTGCTTCAGTCATGTCTGGGGATGGTCAGTCTAGCCTTGAACACCAACATCTTGAGCTCACTAGAGGGAATAGGTGCAAAGCACAAATCACCAATAAGGTCATGATATTTATAGTCTCCCCTTGGCAGTGCCACCTCTACTATCAATGTTATGCAATTTGTAAACAAGTATATGATCTTATTCTAAGTATGTGGGAGAAATCAGCTGTTCAGTACATGTTTTCTCACAAATTTGGGAATATGTGAAAATATGACGTTTGTATACAGCAGGATATAAATAAAAGAAAGGGTTAAAGTTGAATTTCTTGTTATGGATGGTCTCTTGTTGTTGAAAGAACTGTTGAATGGCTTTTCACATTTTATATGTATTTCAGAATTGATGAAAAGAAGAATAAAATACAATGTTCTATTCATGCAAAAAATTGCTGGCATTTATCACATTAGACGCAATGCAAAAAGAAAGAATGTTTTATTTGAGTGTAACACTTAATTAAAAGAGAAAAACATTACTTGAATGGAACATTTTGTTTGAGCAGAACAATTCATATGAGTAAGATTTTATTTGAATTGAAAGTTTAAATAAGTGGAAGGATTTATTTTAGTGGAAGGGGTGATTAAATAGCAACCAGTACAATGTTTCATTTTAATAAAACATAAAAGACATTTTACTATTATAATTTCTTTAAAAGAAACGTTACCATTTTTCTTCAACATTATAAGCTACATTTCCAAAAATAGCATTATTTCGTTAACATACTTTCTGTCTACTGTTCAAATATTAACCACAATATTATGCCAAACCGCCTTTTTAATCAGGATCTTCCTTGCACCTTTACCGCGTTTATGCTCTTATATTAATTTGTTGTTAGTGCTAAAAATAACATATCCTTTTTAAGTCATTTTCAAATTTAAAAGTGGTTGGTAAGACATGGCTACATATATACTAAAGGGTGATGTGTTGGTGAATTCTTGGAGATGTCAACTCTGTACATAGAGTAACATAGAAGAAATGGTGAGGTTCTTCAAAAGTTCTCCAGCATTATGGCCTTTATTATATAAAGCCAATGGTAAAGAAAAAAAAATCGGAGGTTAGTGGCCGAACCATGAAAATCCCCAAAACACAAAAAACACAAAGAAAATAAAAATAAATACAACAAAAACATCACCCACAGCACGGGGGAACAGCTCATTCAGTATGTTAGTTATTTTAATTTACTTAAGGGTGCTCCCACTGGAATATTGTTAAAATCTTACCTGACTCTGACCCTCAAGAGAAGTCTACTGACACTATGCTTGGTTCACAAATAAGCTAATAGGACACATAAACATAAAAATGTTGCTGTAGATAAAGCCTAACAGACTTATATAGGTACGTTTTTATATGCATGAACTATAAGCGCAATTTAAAAAAAAACACTGTTAGACTCCAAGTAGTTAAAGGACCAATGTATTGAAATTTCAAGTAAAGCTCATATATTTGTTTGTTGGGAATAGGCTATTAAAACAATTTTCAGATTCAAATACAATAAAGGTTAGTATTTATTTTAACTTTTGACTGTATCAATTGTAGCTCAAGAAGAGCTGCTTATTTGCACCTACATGCGCCTACATGCACCCACAGGGTGTGATCATCTCTGCCTGGAAGCTGGACTAAAGCATGCTCAGTAATGGAGTGCAGGGATATGCTGGTTTATGTATTGTCACTGTGCAAGAAGCTATGAGGGAGCTGCAACTAGATTACAATACAGCAGTTACCTCTGTGTAGGCCATGGGGTGGAGCAAACTAATGTATGCCTATTGTATCTTAATTTGAATGAATAGCACACAAAAATACATAGTGCTAAATGGCCATGTATCAATATGAAATAATGCTTGAGTTAATTCACAATCCAAAGGGGGGTACTGACATTTAGTGGAGCACTACATGCTCTTACAGAAGATCAAGGTGTGTCAAGAGTCAAAAGCTTGTGTTTTGCTCGTGGTGAGGTCCTTGTGTCTTCCATCAGAAAGCCTTCTGTTGTATATTATAGAACACATCTGTTCTTCTATTCCTTCCTTTTCCTTTCTACAACTTCAGACAATCTCTAATACATCCTCACGTATGATATGGGACACAGAAGAGAAATATAATGCTATATAGCACGATGCATGTGGTACAACGGCTTAGTGACCAAAAAAAATCTGCTCATGATATTGATGTGAGAAATACATATCATCTCACAATCTCACAATAGGTAACCTCTACTCAATAATCTGGATATTCTCAGGACAATATGAAATAGCACTTCATAAATTATAAACATATACTTAAAATGGCTTACAAATCCTACAATATGCAAACTAAATATAAACATGGAACAATAAACATTTTAATTACAGAGTTTAGTTAAAAGAAAGCTTAGCTATTGACTGACAACTCATTTTTTGTTTGTGCAGCTCAGAGTGAAATTACCAAATGTTGGAATTAAATATATAAAAAACAAAACTGTCAAAATAAACAAAGAAAACATATTCTAATTTTAGTATTTTAAAAAGGGGGGTTGATACTGTTATTTCAGAAAATCTTATTTTGCTCTTTTGTTTATTAAATCACCACATACATGACTATTTCAAAAAACCTATTTTCTGTTTCCTAGGTACTGTTCATTTCCACATTAAGGTTTATCCACAAAGTAATGCTTTATGTTGAATGTTCACAATGTTACAAAAGAAGTAATATGTTTTATGTAAGTGAATCATAGGAATCTCACGGCCATTTGTGTTTGAATACAAATAACATAAAGTACCAAAAAATAGGATGATCATTAAAGTAACTGCATAAAATATAGTAAATAAATATAGGCTTTGTACACTATAACTCATATATAGTCACACAATAATGGAGACTGCTGTTATCCTGTGGAATATCACTGAAGAAATGCCATACAACAGTACAATGTAGACTTTAATTAATGACAAAAATACTCTGGGTCTTGTAAAAGGTGGGCACGAACAACTCAACAAAACATATTGCTCTTATTTCAACCATTAAAAGCATTTATCACTAAAATAAACCTTTGTTTTCTCTAGGAAGATTAAAACTAATGAAATAATGATTGGAGGATCCTCATTGTGCAGGTATCTCTATATTGCCTCTAGTCATTTTAAAAGTAGTCTGATATGTATATGCTTTTGTATAGTGATTGATGACATAGAAATAAAAATATTTCTATTATTCTAGTATATTGTGTATAATATATTTCTAGTAGCAATTTTATAGGTGGGATATAAGCAAAACGTGCATGTAGCATCTCTGGCCCAATGTTAGAATCAGATAGCTTCTTTGCCAGTTAATATCTAGCAGGATTGTATGCTGTTATTGTCATTACATGCACTGTAGTAGTTGGTAGTGTGTAGGTGTCAACCAACGTAATACTTACTATGTGATTACAGTACAGTGATAGTAACAGACCTTGTCAATGTCTGCTGCCAGCTAAGACAATCAGTTTAATGCACTTAAAGGGTCATTATAATCTGCTTGCTAAGTAATAATTACTAACTGGGTGCACCAGTATAATAAATTGTCAGGTGTGTTATGCACATATGCATTGGTCTGGGTACTGGTTGACAGAGCAGTGCAAAGTGCATTTAAATATTGAAGTTGCAACAAAAGCGGTCAGTATTTGCTTAGGAAATATTATCCTGACTACTTCATTTTAAATGTTTACAAAGCAGAAAGCATTCATACATCTGGCAAATGCTCAATGTAGCAGGAAGCTGGCTGATGAGTAGTATATTATTGATCAAGAACCAACAGACCTGAGACATGAGCTTTGCAGCTTCAGTTACAAAACAGGACTAAATGAGTGTCGGTAAGACAACCAACCATCAGACTATATTTAAAAGTATTTATCCATAGTCAATTTATCACAGTGACAATGGATCCCAAATACCCAGGCTAAATAATATCGGAAAATCACATTGCTACTACAATTAAAGACTATGTTCTGACAGTGACTAGGACGTCTAAATATGTTTGTTTCACAACCTTAGAACCAGTGGACCAGGCGTCTATGAACTACTCTTAAATTTACTCAACTAAATACTGATTAATGTGTGAAGAAAAAAATATATATATTGCATTAGTATCTCATCTCACCTAGATGTAGCAATACTTTAGAGATCTATTGGAAAATAGTAATCAGATATAACAAAAAGGGAAGATACTGGTCTCTGAAGATGAGCAAACACTTCCAAATAATTTCTTCTACCACTAACAGTTCATATATGTTGACAGTCATTTACTCAACAAAATCTAATATAATATGGTATTGAACATATGTGGAGTGAGGTTAGAAGTTCCAAGCATGATTTAGAGATACAAAAATGTCTTCTCAGAGGTGTTCTTACCTATCAGTCTGCTTCAAACCTTTATGTTGTTAACCCCTGGACACATGGTCAATTTTTAATTAGAAACTGGACTTTGATTGACACTAGCCATTATGACTATATGGCCATAAGAGCATTTGAAAAGACTATGTCACTTGCTTCCATTTGCCAACAGTAAAACCCAATTTGCTTTCAGTCCCAGGGCTGGACTACAATCCCAAAATGTATTCAAGCTCACGTTAAGTGGTAGATTAGAATCCTTAGACTTCAATGAGAGATCCACAGGGTTGATTAAGTAATAAAATATTCTTAACAAGGCTGACAAAACAACAATTATAACACTTATTTCAATAGACAATGGTGGTGACAAGTGCTTTGCCAGTGATACCCATTTGATGCTTTGTCGTGTGGTAAACCACAAATTAGGAAGTACTTGGCCTAAGTCATTGTTCAGGATCTCATTTCAGACTAATAGGGAACCCACATTTCTACAATTGTTATGGAAGCCCTGACCAGTCATGAAAAAGTGGATACACAACAGAACCACTTTAACTGCACTTGCTGACTCCCTTCTGACTGTATAAAGGTATCATTATCCAAGGGAAGGTTGGCTATGGAACGGATAAACCCAACCTCCAATTTCTGTAACTTGTCCTGGGACTCTGCAACTTGGCCCAGAAACTACAACTTGGTCTGGGAAATCTGTGTGTGGGATAAGAAACCTATACAACCTGCTGTTTGTATTTTTCTTCTAGGCCTTTTCAAGCCCAGCAAAAAATGAGTTGCAACACTTTACCCCCCAAATGACTCCTATCATAAGTCTGCAAGTTTCAATCTTAAGTACTTTGGGAATTCACCATGGACATTGGATTCCTAGCTCAAAGACAGGGCCCTCCTTCCTTTGCTAAATGTTAATCTGTATTTATCATTGCCGGAACCTAATTTATGTACAGCGCTACGGAATATGTCGGCGCATTATAAAAAACTTAAATAATAATATCTGCTCACTCTTTACTCTCCATAAAAAGTTCATGCACATTTCAGTACTTGTGGTATTCAGTTCTTACATTTGTGAGGGATTGTTGAAATTCTCTCATTTGGCCCCAACTTAACAACGAATTTGGAGTAATCAAATGCCTCAGTATTTGAGTGGAAGCTGATAAAAGGACATGTCTGAGGAGTAAACACACAAAGTAGTCTCCTTGTTATGACACTTATTTACTGGGATTTCTAACTTTGCTTTACAATTGCTGAGTATATCAACGAAATGTAAGCAGCATTTTACTTTTTTATATCAGGGTTATTATTTTAAATTCAAATAAATCTCTAAAGTATCAATATATGACACATTTAATTAGATATTACTGCTATATATTGTTATTTACTTCATGCTTTAATAAACATTTCATTATTTCAGTGAATTCTGGATGGTTCATAGAGTTAAAAAAATGGATTTCACAATTTTCTTATTTTTACATTTTGTGATATATAAATACTACCAGTAATAATTTTGGGGTTCATGCCCGGGTTTGATCTCATGGCCTAGTACTAGTATGATATGTATGACAGTCTTTTGCCACAGCAGCTAGTGTTCTAGTGACAGATCAGAAATACTTCTCCTAGCTTTTGATGCTGTTTCTCCTGATTGGTTGTTTTTAAACCTCTGTCTTTCTACCAGCCAATCACAACTTATCTGGGACTATTTATTGCTGCTCCAGCCTCCTCTCAGTGCTTATTCTAGGTTCCTGTGGTACTTCTGGTTGCTTCTGTATCTTTCTGCTCTTTTTTGCTACAGTTCCTGCTCCATTCCTATTTCCTAATGAAGTGATCTTTTGCTGTTGGCCTGGATTGTTACTAATCTCGTTGGAATTTCTGCAGACCACTGATCTTTGGCTTGTCTGACCATTGTTTTGCTTGTGCTTTTGGACTTGCCATCCTCTGGTATTTTCACCTCTGAAGGTTTTCACACCACAGTCCTGACAACATAATATTAATAATAAGCATAATAATAATAATTTATGTGGAGCTGTTCAATTCAAAGTACTTTACAAACCTTCCTCAGATATTGTGCTACCAAAAGGCCTAGGCAAATAGATATATCTTTAGCTTATTTTTTTAAATAAAAGTTTCACTTTTTTGCTGTGGTTTACATAAAGATTTTGCATATAAGGAAAATAACTGATCATCCTTATCACTATTGTGCTATGTTTATGGGTCTTCTGGAGTAGACCCTGGTGGGGAAAAATAATACTCACAGACCACAACTCAGGCATGACACCAAGACAAACTGAGTCCTCTTTATTTCTCATTATTAGATTTTATTAAAAAGAAATGTGAATTAGTAACAAATACACCTAAAATGGCTGCCACTAATTCATTTACCGGGCTGCAACTGCTACTGAAAAATCAGCAGACAGACACTTTTATATCTGTTTACATAAGATGATGAAAACAATTTATTACACAACCAATTACATTTTTTTTCCTTGGGCTATGCCCTTGAATATGGCCAAAAAACATATTATGTTATGACTAAAAACCTTTGTATGGTCTGTCAATGAAATGCCTAGTCATGGGTCAGATATATTTAACTATTTCATACCTGATATCTTGCTATTGAAAAATTACTGGTTCACAGCTAGCCAATCACACTAACTGGAAAGAGTGCTAATTGTATATATATACTCTAAAAATGTAATAATTTTTGCATTATTTCTCCCCACAAAAGTATGATCGCCCGTTACTACTTGAATGAAATAAAAGAGCATAATGTTGTTATTTTAGTGTTTCTTTTTCAATGATGGATCTAAATCTTTGGCCATTTAGCATTTCTAAATAACATACTAAAATAAAAAAAATAAAAAAATAATCAGGCACATAGGGCCTCATTCTATTAGTGCCTGTAAATCGTCCGTAAGGCTGCGATTCCTTGCGGGGGTACAGTTAACTCGCGATTCTATTATACGGCCCCGCAAGGATCTCCTTTTACGGCCGGCCGCATATCTTGGAACCGGCCGTAAGCTGTGAAATATAAAAACTCAAAAATAAATTCAAGCCTGCACTGTACAGCTCTGTAAATGCTAGGGATCATATTGGGGGACATGAGGATTAAAAGGAACCCACTCTCAAGCTTGCACATCAGCCCAAACCCAAGTTCAAATTAACTGTTAATTTTCCGGCTGCGGCGTGGGCATGTCTGAGGTGCTCCAAGCACTCTGGACTTTTTACATGGATATTTTACGGATATTAAAAATAAAATATTTTACGGATTTGAGTATAGGATAATTATGTGCTATTTTTTCTAACACCTAAAATCCCTTTATAGTCTTCTCAAAGTGCAGGATGGCTTTATTTGAGCTATTTTATGTGCTTAATTGGTGCTAGCGGGACCTCTTTCCTGCAAGTAAGCAGCGGCTCGTTTTTAGCCTTGCAGAGAGGTTTCCCGGAGCAATTGAATTGCAAATAGGAATTTCTTACGGCCGAAACTCTTGCGGCCGTTTTAGATCAAAGGCTTTCCTCTGGCGCGAGCGGCCGCAAGAGATAGCAAGGCACCGGCCGCAAGCCTGCCGGAGCCTCCGGCCGTAAGGGAATAGAATAGCCGAATAGCTTGCGGCCGGTCCTTGCGGCCCCGCAACGGCTGCGGCCGCTAATAGAATGAGGCCCATAGTGTTTTGCTGCTGAATTATTATGCCCCAATCACCAATATCCCATCACCATTGACATCAGTTTTCTTAATGTAGTGATCAGTGGTGTGCCAGCCAATTATGCTCATTTATCTGTTGAAACAAGTTTGGGAAATAAAGTCGTCCTAGCCTGATTACCAAATAAATAAAAGTTGTTTTTTAAATAAATCTATTAGTTTTAAAGTATTTATCCATGTGTACCTAGGCTTATACGACTTATTACTAAATTGCAAAAAAAATGATTATTGCTAAAATCATTACAATGTATGGAACACGTTAAATATTGTTGAAACCCTTTGGAATAAAAATATAAATATCCTTTTCATAAGTATGTTCATTACAGCTCATAGCATACATTTGGAGATACAAATGTGTTGCTTTAAATAGAAACAAGATTTTTAACACTATTTTAATTAAACATTGTAGGTTTGTAATTTAGTATGCAGTTTGTTATATGGACAGTGCCTTTTTTCTTGAAATCTTAAACACAAAATGTGAATTGCGAGTAAATAAAATACAACCAGCCTCATTTAATTGAGGCATCGGGAGATCCGGGCTTCGGCTATTCAATTGGCATTTTTTTGCGGGCTCCGGCCCACCTATTCATTGTGATGTTGCCATCGCAAGTTATGGGGCTTCCAAGCCTTTTATCTTTCACTGCCACAAGAGTTCCGATAACTAAAATCGCAAATCGCTATTCAATTGCTCCGAGCCCCCCTCGCTGACCACCCCCCCCCAAGCCCGCAAATGTCAAAAGTTGCTCCACAAGCTAGGGGTTCCAAGGAGGACTCGCAAAGGTCTTAATGATATGTCCAGAGCACTTCTAATGCAAATAGAAAATCAATACTGTACTTCTAAATACGGGGAACATGATGAAAGGCATTAGAATTAATAGCACAACATTCACAAGCTCGCATGTTCAATTTCCATGTTATATTGATCCTGGCAATCAAAGTGTTAATACATATAATGGAACTTGCATGTAATAGAATATCTTATTTACGGCTTTATCAATATTGCAATATGTCAGGAATGTGGGTCCGATCGTAACTCATAATTGAAGCCCGTAGGACTTTGAACAGACATACGGAGTACATTCCATAAATTCCGGCCTCTGCATGAGGCTCAATCTCTACTGAAATGTTTGTATAAGCTGAGAAGACATTTAAGTGGAATGCTACTTAAATACAATGAGCCTCATGCAATCCGCTGGTAATTATCGCAATGAATCGGAGGCAGGAGCCCGTAACTCGATCAGAGCCCGCAAAAAAGATGCCAGTTGAATAGCAAAATAAGTTATGGGCTCAATTTCCGAAGCCCAGATCTCCCGAAGCCTCAATGTGTTTGATGACTTATACATTCACATAACATATCACATATATAGTTCTCAGCAGCCGGGCTTGCCAAAATCTGTTGGTAACGCAATGGCTCACTGCGCTGGTGGAAATGAGCGTCATAGGCGCTCATCCCTATGACCCCAAAACGACCTCTTCCCCTCCTCCTATCCTTACCATGTGTCTCTCTTTACCTCCTCCTCTGCTTTCCCTTTGTTTCTCTTCCCATTCTCCTTTCCTTCCCCTGTGTCTCTCTTCCCCTTCTTCTGTCCTTCCCCTGTGTCTCTCTTCCCCTGCGTCTCTCTTCCCCTTCTGTCCCTCATTGTCTGCAACCTACAATTACGATCCGCGGCACTTAGAAAAAAAACATTACCCTGCGACCCAAAATTATGATCCGTAAAACAAACACGTAACCAACCGCACAAACCACAAAACACCAAAACACACACAAAAATGCAATAATCATAAAAAAAACACTCACCCACTGCATGGGGGGGACACCCAGGGCAACTGAAAGTGAGGTTGAACTCCAATCTAACCCCAATTTGACCATTTTCGTCACTCGAAAATCGCCTAACCAACAAAGAAAATGGCTGACGAAAAAAATTAAAACAAGGCTCCATGACCCAGGACCGCAAAATACACTGCTAAACACGTAAAACTTTCCCAAGAGATCCGAGAAAAGCTTGAGACATTAACCCCTTGCAGCCGGTTGTATTGTATTTACAGTAGTATTCACTGGTTGCCCAGATTTCACAGATACAGATGGCATTCAGTTTTTTTATACAGTCACATTTCTACAGGTACTTGAGCATTATTCTTTACCTGGAATGAATGAGTGTAATGTGTTATTTTATTACTCTGCTTTCCCATCATCCTATTGTATTGAGTATTTAGATTATTTCTACTCACATCTGTCAAAATATGTATTGCCTGTATTTGATATAGAAATCAAATAATACAATTATTTTTATTTTTATTGTTCCAAACAAAATATGGGATTTATGTATTCAACAATTAGAATAAATGCAGCAACATTATCATAATGGATAGCTTCAATGTTCAGAAAAAAGGGTTCTGAAAATGTACATTACAACAATGCTCATTATCTAGAGTATGCTAATGATGTTTATATTGTTGTTCAAAGTAAGAATGAAGTCACATACTAATTGATGATCTTCTGAATATTGAAGATAAATATAGTAAAAATAACAGATTGTGCTAGTGTAAACACTAGAAATGAACTGTTCTTAATATAATAAAATATAGTTTATTACATTATTGTTTATTGGTCAGTGGCTAGAAACCTGAAGGCGTGCAGAATGGGGCCTAGGAGACCACCTAGGATGTATGCTGTGGCCCGCTGTAGAAGGAACTGGCAACCCACTCCCGAATCTCTGCCATGAATACGAAGTGGATCGAAGTGGATCAGCATGGTGTGTTGCTGTCCATGAGGTCATGGAGAGTTGGACCTGACTGAAGAACACAAACACACACATTACATTATAAATATTGTTTGGTGGGATTTGCTCACGTATGCTCACAATCAAATCTGAGGAATTATTACTAAATACCAAAACTTATGTGCCATGTTTCTGCTTCTAAACACGAGTACCTCTGAAGTACTGAAGGATTAGTAAAAACTATATAAGTATATAACAAAAGTATATAAGTATATAACAAACTCATAAGCATAACATTGTTTATACATTCATTGCATTTTTTACAGGACCTGGATGATCGCAAAGGAAGACCAGGGCAAGTTGGAGCACCAGAGTATTCTTCCAGATGTCATAATGCAGGTGCTGGACTGCGTGGTGAAAGGAGAGAAACAAGTGGACATTGAAATGGATTTGAAATTGCCAACCTCCACAATTCGCACCATACTAAAGAACATAGAAAATAAAAGTCTTCAACAACCACCGGCACTGTATCTTCAGCAAAGAAGATGGGCTAGCCCCTCCAATATGCTACACCTTAGAGGAGATGGAGAACAGTTGTTCATTTAGATTGATGACGAACTTGAGTATAACATGCCTCTTAGCCATCATAAGGGAGAAGGTTAGAAGCATATACAGCCATATCCAGAGCCAAACACCAGATGTGATGGAAAGCTTTACAGCCAGTCAGTAAAAATTGGTTCAACCTCTTCAAAAAGAGGAACAGCCTCTACAACATAAAGATCTCTGGAGAAGCAGCGAGCACTGACACCGAATCTGCTGTGCCCCTTCCAGCCACTTTGAAGAATATCATGGAAAGATGCAATTACTCTCCTGAACTGGGGTTCAACGTGGATGAGACCGGCCTCTTCTGGAAGTGAATGCCAAGCCGCACCAGGGTTCAAATCCACCAGCCGTGATTTTAAGATCAAGCCATTGCTGCTCTTCCACTCAAAACCACCTAGATCAATGAAGTGCATACCAAAATCTACTTTGTTGGTTATTTGGCATTTCAACAGGAAAGCCTGGCTCACCTTATATATCTTTAAGAACTGGTTCAGCTAGCGCATCTGTTCAGCTCTATTGCAGGCACAAAGGACTTGAGGTCAAATCGATCCTGTTTATGGACAATGCTCCAAGACACCCTACCAACTTGGTTAACTCCCCTTCCCTCCATGCTTCCGAGTGGAAGTAATGTTCTTGCCACCGAACACTACTTAACTCATCCAGCCTATGACATTGCGACCTTCAAGGGCTACTTTCTTTGCCGCACATTCCGGCAGCTCATTGCAGAGACAGTAAGGACAAACAATTAATGATGGATATTTCTAAAAGAAGTACACTATCATGAAGGCCGTCGCTAAGATTGATTTGTCCTGGATGGAGGTTACAACAATGTCTAAAAGCTGTGTGGATGAACATATGGCCAGATCTGTGTAGAAGTGTGTAACCAGAACAGCTTATCATAGCGGAGATAGTGGACTTTGTGACCCCAAGACATAGAGGACTTGGTACATGCTTCAGATAAGAGCCTGACCAACGAGGACCTCCAACAACTGGCTGAACAATGGCATTGAGGAAGCCCAGGACAACAGTGACTCTGATGAAGAGGCCCCTTAAAGAACTTTCAACTGAGTTCCTCAGCAAGAATTTGCATTCCATCCATGACCTGATGGATGATTTAGTGGCAAATGATCTGGATGCTGGGAGGAGCAGAAATGTAAGGATCAATGTTATTAGGGCAATGTCTTGCAACCAGAATCTTCTGGATGGTCGCAAAAATAGAGACAAATGTCCCTGGACTGTTTTTTTATATTTATTTGAACAAAGGTTTATTTTTCCTTTGTTGTTACGTTTGCAGTTTCTTCAAAGTTTATGTAAAGTTAAATATTGTTAAAATTCTATTGGTTTTGTTCCTTTTTTTTTTGTTCATGAGTTCCCCTATCTCTATCTTCCCTATGTTAAAATGACCTTGTTTAGTGCTTGTTGCTTAACACTCCTATTGCCTGTAACCTATCTTCAGTGCTAAACGGGGCATTTCTGTACTTTGTACAAAACCACTTAATATAAATAGAGATGTCGCGAATAGTTCACCGGCAGACTGTTCCCGGCGAACATAGCATGTTCGCGTTCGCTGCGAACTGGGAACATATCCGATGTTCGATCCGCCACCTATACTTTATCATTGAGCAAACTTTGACCCTGCACCTCACAGTCAGCAGACACATTCCAGCCAATCAGCATCATACCCTGCCTTCCAGACCCTTCTACCTCATGGACAGCAGCCATTTTGGAATCATAACTAACTTGCAGTCTTACTGAGAGGAGGGAGAGTGTAGGTGATGCTGATTGAATAGGGAAATCAATAGCTAGGCAAGTTTATTCAGTGTCCAGTGCAGTGCTGAAGGACTCATCAGATCTCTGTTGTAAACACAGCACCCCAAAGAGACCTTTTTAGGGCTATAACATCATTTTTTTTTCTTTCTGTCTAATCTAACTTCATTTGTCTGTCTCCCTGCTAGCCCCTGCTAGCAAGTGTGTGTGTCAGGCTCACAACTTATACTGTGTGTGCACAGTGCAACCAATACAATCTTGTTTACTAGTTGTCTACTTTAAAAAAAAAAAACTTTTATTTTGTTAAATCTTAGTTCATTTGCCTGACCGCCAATCTAAGTTCATTTGCCTGACCGCTAGCCAGTGTGTGTGTCAGGCTTACAAGTATTGTGCCAAGTTCAACCAATCCAATCTAGTGGTGTACCTGCAGTCTACATTTAAAAAAACAATAATTTTATTTTCTTAAATCTAAGTTAATTTGCCTGACCGCCAATCTAAGTTCATTTGCCTGACCGCTAGCCAGTGTGTGTGTCAGGCTTACAAGTACTGTGCCAAGAGAGCATGTTGTGTGCATGCTTGAGCTCCAAACAAAAGGCTTTTTAGGGTCTTAGTCCCTCAAATACAAGTTTTATTTTAACACCTTTCTGTTAATAAGCACATTGTGCACGGTGTTGTTCATTTTTGGGAGTTTTTGTGGTTTTTTTTCTTAGTTTAATTTAAGTTTTAGTTTTCTGGGGGTCAGGCTCAACTCTCTATCCCAGGAGAGTGAGCTGTCTCCTGGATACTTTGCCACACCCCCTCCCTTAGCACTTTACCTTCACTCCTGAAACTTTTTTTACTTTGACTTTTTTTTTTTAAAGTTTTTCAGGTTTTGTTAAAGTTTTGTTTGTTTGGTGTTGGGTTTTATGTTTTGGGGGGAGAGAAGACAAGTAACATCTTTGTAGGCAGTGGGGGGGAAAACAATTTGAAGTTTTATTTAAAAGGCTTTTTTAACATCTGACACAGAGACACAGAGGGGTTAAAAAGCCTCTGTGTTCTCTGTGTTGTTGCAATTAGTAACACCTTGCAACAGGCCATTAACCCTTCCACTGCCAAACATCATCTCTCTCTCTCCCTTAGTTTTTGTCTCCCTTAGTTTTGTCTTTTTGTTTCTTTTTCACACTTTTATATTTTTAAAAAAAAGAAAACAGTAGAAAATCATAAAACAAAAAATAAAAATAAATAAAACAAATAAACTAAAAAAAAAGGGGGTCTAAACATGAGGGATAAGACCATTAAGAAGCCTCAGGGGTCAAAAGGGGGAATAATGGCCCCTGAAAATCCTAGCTGCAGCACTGCACAGCATAGGCCCCAGGCAGATAAGGCAGCCCCAGCTCCTGGTGGTTCTGCCAGCAGACCTACCCCTGTGGCTAATACCTGGTCACAGGTGGTTTCTGCTGGCCCCAGTAATACCACCGCTGGGGCTGAGGGGCGGATCACCAGGAAGCATGGGGTTAAATGTCAGATGTCTGGGGTCTACAGCATTGATATCTATCTGCGTGCTGCAGCTAATGTCATCAGCCCCTCTGTTATAGTAGCAGCCAGCAAAATGTACGGGAAAGTAGTTTTCTTTACCCGTACTCTGGCTGCTGCACACATTCTTATACAGAGAGGCATCACAGTGGGGGGATTATATGTCCCAATAGAACCCCTGGAAGGGTTGGGCACAAAAGTAACACTCTCTAATGTGCCCCCCTTCCTACCAGACTCCCTCCTGCGCCCCCACCTGCTAACCCTAGGGGAAGTAAAAACACCATTTATTAAAATTCCCCTGGGGTGCAGAGAGAGAGCACTTCGTCATGTGCGCTCTTTCAAGAGGCAGGTACAAATGTGCCTGCCTCAGGGCGCAGAAAACATAGAGGGGTCTTTTGGGGTTCCATTTGAGGGGGTGCTGTACAGGATTTTTTACAGCACTACGGAGGTGCAGTGCTATCATTGCACGGGGTTGGGGCATACACGTAGGAATTGTCCTAATGTAAAGCATCATGCCCCAGCCCCAGCAAATGGCACCTCCGTCAGTACGGCACCCATCCCCGCTGAGCCCATAACAGCGGGGACCTCAAGGGTCATAGCCCCCCCACAGAGCTCAGGCAAGGAGGCCGTTCCTCAAGCCACCACCACGGCCTCCAAACCCCCTTCTTCCCCAAAAAAAACCATCTGTGTCTGTGGTCTCCAGTAAGACTGCAGACACGGGGGAAAAGGGGAAGAATGTCACCGGTCCTCCCAGTGTCATAGCTGCATCTCCCAAGTCCCAATCTGCCCCCCCCCATAATTACTTCAGTTAGTGTGGGGGCACAGTGTAAGCAGAGGGATAATAAGCCCTCTGCAGGGGAGGCAGCTAGTGGCAGCTCCTCTTCCAGGAGTGACGTCCCCAGGAAGAGGAAGCATAAAACCAACAGGGAGGTTGCTGATAAGTGGGAAGTGCTCTATAGTGGAGCACCTCCCTCTAAAAGCAAGAAGAGGAACAAAACATCTCCTCCTCATCCGGTGACATTGTCTGGCCCGGTTATTAAGCTCAGCCAGTCGGTGCCAGACCACACATCTCTCTCTCCAGACCCTATAGGGGTTAATGTGGAAAAGGGTCTGGAGGAAAAGCAGGGGCAAGAGGGTCTCCCAAGTGAGGCAGGGGTAGACAAGAAAGATCAGGTTCTGCCTCTGGCCTTTGAGGGGGGTCCCAACAAAGCCCCTGCTGAATGGGTAGTCAGTGTCCCTGAGGTGCTGAGCTTCAAGGGCACCAGTCAGTCTCCTCCTCCAGTGTCACTCTCTAGTGACGTACCTCAGGCTTTGTTAGAGCCCCAGGCCGAGTCACTACTGGAGGGGGGGAATATAGGCATGACCCCCATTCAGGACCCCGTGGATTTGTCTGTCAGGGGAGATGTGGCACAAGGGGAAGTGGAAATGGGGGAGGGTGATAAAACAGGTTTTCCTGTTAACATCATGGGAGAGCCTGTCTACCCTCCTCAGCCGTCCACTGACCCTAACATCGGTGCCATCCAAGTTGAGCAAGCAGCGGTGGAACTTCCATTAAGGAAGCCATGCCAGCCACTGCTGTCCAGCCAGCTACCCCTGAATGCACTCCTGAAGCTACAGGGGTGCAGCAGCAATCCAAGGGTCCATTATTTACCTTGAAGGGTGCTAAAGGGACTCCTTCTGTATCATCTAAGAGGGGGTCCCTGAGAATAAAGCTGAGGAAACTGACTCCAGCCGGGGAGGATGGAGTAAAAGCCCTCAGCCAAGAGGAGCCCAGGGGTGACCCACTAGAAGGAACATCAGATTCTGGGTGGGTTATCCCTGTCAAGGAAATAGATCTATTCCTTGAGAGCACCCTTCATGGACAAAAGAAAAGGAAGGTGCGGCTGGCCTTGGAGAGGTGGAAGAATATGTCGTTTATTCTCCACTCTCTCCAGCAATATCTAGTGGTCAGCACTAGGGCCAAGAATTCTGGGACTGCGGAGCATCTCCGCGTCCAGAAATTCTATAAAATGTGCGTGTCCTATCAGCAGTCTCAAGGGTCTGAGGAACGCACAATTCCTGACATGCAGTAATGGCTTTGCACATCAGCACGCTAAATACCAATGGCTGTCAAGACAGTTTCCGCAGGTTCCAGGTACTCTCCTATTTATATCAGGGAGGGTACTCTGTGAGCTTCCTGCAGGAAACTCACACCACTCCAGAGGCTGAGGCCTCGTGGCAACTGGAGTGGAGAGGCAGGGTCTTCTTCAGCCACTTCACATCGGCGTCATGTGGAGTGGTGACCCTGTTCTCAGAGTCTTTTCAGCCAGAGCTGCTGCTTGTGAAAGCTGTTATCCCAGGCCGTCTAATCCACCTCCGGGTCCGAGAGCAGGGTAGCATCATTAACCTAGTTAATATATATGCCCCTGCTGGAGGGCCCGAGAGAGTGAGGTTCCTCGCCAGACTGTCCCAGTTTTTGGAGACGGTTGACGCAGATGAGTGTTTGGCACTCAGGGGTGATTTCAACTGCACCCTCGACGCTCTGGACCGGAATAGTCCAGAGCCGTACCCGCCTTCTGCGTCAGCCCTGAGGGAGATCATCGCCCGCTTCTCCCTGGAGGACATCTGGCGAGAGCAGAACCCAGGGGCATCAGACGGTTTCACCTACGTCAGGGTGAGAGCCGGTCTGGTGTCCCACTCCCGGATCGACAGACTATATATATCTAGTCACTATATGTCACGAGTCGGTTCTTTTGCCATTAGGCTGGCTCCGTTCACAGACCACAACTGTGTGTCTGTGACGGTGGCGCTAACGCCAACAGCGCCACGAGCCGCCTATTGGCACTTCAACAATGCTTTGTTGAAGGACCAGGGGCTCGTGACATTGATCCGGGAGTTTTGGACGGACTGGAGGGGTTGCAAGGGGGACTTTGCTACGTTAAAACTGTGGTGGGACGTGGGCAAGGTTAATTTGCGACTTCTGTGTCAGGAATATACCAAGGGTGCGAGTGGGCAGCGGGGGGAGGTACTCCATCTGGAGCAGAGGCTGTTCACTTGTAGGGACCAATCCCTGCAGAGCGAGTATGTAGAGAGGAAGGGTGTCCTCTGTGACCTGGAACTACACCAGGCCAAGGGGGCATACGTGCGCAGCCGCTTAGGTTTTCTCAAAGATCTAGACCGCGGCTCGCGCCTCTTCCACTCACTGGAGAAAAAGGGGGGTAACAGTAGGCACATCACCTGTCTTCTAGATGAAGACGGTGCCCCCCTTACAGATCCGGAGAGTATCCGGGATAGAGCCCGGAACTTTTATAAAGATCTTTACTCTCCGGATCCCATTTCTCCAGACGCCTGCAGGGTGCTATGGGAGGGGCTCCCCACAGTCAGTGAGGGTGTAAGAGAGCGGCTTGATATACCACTATCTTTTCAAGAGATCTCTGAAGCCCTCCGTGCCATGTCCTGTGAGAAGTCTCCAGGACTGGACGGACTGACTGTAGAGTTTTTCCAATTTTTCTGGGAGACTCTGGGACCTGATTTCCATCTGGTCCTTGGGGAAGCCCTGGAGACCGGGGAGATGCCCCTGTCTTGTCGCAGGGCAGTACTTGCCCTGCTGCCCAAAAAGGGGGATCTCCGGCTTATTAAGAACTGGCGTCCGGTCTCTCTGCTCAGCACAGACTACAAGATTGTAGCTAAAGCCATCTCGCTTAGACTTGGGTCTGTGCTGGCAGAATTGGTTCACCCTGACCAGTCCTATGCGATCCCGGGCCGGACTATCTTTGATAGTATCTTTCTGGTCCGGGATCTATTGCATTATTCTCGCAGGACTGGTCTGTCACTCGCCTTTCTCTCTTTAGATCAAGAGAAGGCATTTGACAGGGTGGACCATGGTTACCTCATAGCCACTCTCCAAGCGTACGGCTTTGGCCCACAGTTTGTGGGCTTTATAAGAACGCTGTACGCCTCTGCAGAGTGTTTACTTAAAATCAATTGGACCCTAACAGCACCTTTGGTATTTGGACGAGGGGTGCGTCAAGGATGTCCCTTGTCTGGACAGTTATATGCACTGGCCATTGAGCCTTTCCTCTGCCTACTGAGGAAAAGGCTCACAGGGCTGGTGCTAAAAGATCCAGACATGCGGATTGTCCTTTCAGCTTATGCTGACGATGTGCTCCTCGTGGCCCAGGATCCAGTTGATCTTGAGCTGGCAAAACAGTGCCAGGAGGTATATTCAGCTGCCTCCTCCGCTCAGATCAACTGGTCCAAATGCACAGGCCTTTTAGAGGGTAATTTACAGGTAGACTCTTTGCCTCCCACGTTTCGTGACATCACGTGGGAGGCAGATGTCATTAAATATCTGGGGATCTACCTGTCCGCTGCGGACGCTTCCGTCCCAGACAACTGGAGGGAGTTAGAGGGCAGTGTCCTCTCTCGTCTGGGACGATGGAGGGGTCTAGCAAAAATGCTTTCCCTTAGGGGGCGGACTCTAGTGGTGAATCAGCTGGTGGCTTCTCAGATCTGGCACCGGCTGATTTGTCTGAGTCCGACCCCCGAGTTTGTCACCAATATCCAGAGGAATTTGTTAGATTTCCTCTGGATGGGAAGGCATTGGGTCTCTGCAGGGGTGGCAAGTCTGCCTTTGGTGGAGGGTGGACAGGGAGTAGTTTGTGTGTGCTCCCAGTTGTCCACCTTCCGCCTTCAGTACCTGCAGAGATACCTATATGCAGATCCCTCTCCGCAGTGGTGCGCACTGGCATCCAGCTTTTATCGCCAGTTGCGCAACCTGGGGTATGACCGGCAATTATTTCTGATCAGGCCCGAGGGGTTTGGGAGAGACCTCTCTGTGTTGCCGGCATACTACCAGGAAACCCTCAAGGCCTGGAGCATGGTCTCCGTGACCAGGCAGGACGTGCCTTTGGGGGATGAAATATTCACGGATCCCCTGCTATTTAATCCAGCAGTGGGGGCTCCAATGTTACAGTCCCCCAGTATCATCCGCCGCCTTAGTCATGCACGGATGACCCGAGTCGGGGATCTCTTGGAATACGGGCGTTCTGATTGGGTGTCACCCCAGGAGCTTGCGCTCCGTTTGGGATATGTGACGCCCAAAGTCTCAGGGCGCTTGCTCCAGGAGATTAGGGATGCCATCTCCCCCGACTCGCGCACCTTCCTTCGCGGGGCTTTGCAGGCCGGAGTGCCACATGCACCTTTCAACACCCCTGCTCCGGCTGTTTGCATTGGACACAAGCCCCGTGTTTCCCCTCAGGCTCCTCCTGTCCCCAACCTCTCAAAGTTGAGGGACATACCCTCGGCATGCTTTCGCGGCATGCCGAGGAAGAGCTTATATTCTCTCGTGCTCCATACAGTGCACTTCCTTGCCCTCGTGACCCGTCCCGATACCATCTGGAGGCGGGTCCTACCAGCTGACAAGGGCAAGAGGCCCCGGTGGAGGGAACTTTATTCTGATTTAGTTCCACGACCCACCGGACTTGAGTTGGAGAGTGCTCCATGGTGCTAAATTCACGGACTCTCCCGCCACTTGTCCATTCTGTGGCAAGGGAGAGTCCGTGTATCATATTTATTTTAGTTGCGCCAGACTGCAGCCCCTCTTGTCACTCTTGAGGGGCCTCCTCCTGCAGTTCTGGCTGCATTTCTCCCCTCACATTTTTATTTTTGGGCGCCCAGTGTCCCGGGGCAATAAGGCCAGGGACCTCCTCGTCAACCTGCTCCTGGCATTAGCCAAATTGGCTATATATAAGTCCAGGAAGCAGTGTTTTATAGGGGGGGTTCCCTTGTCACCTGAGGCCATGTTCCGGGTGCTGATGCGCTCCTGTATCCGGGCAGAGTACCACCTGGCTTTGTCCACTGGGGGAATGGATGAGTTTGTCTCCCAGTGGGCTGTAGATGGTGTGCTCTGCTCGGTATCCCCCCATTCGGTTTCTTTTTCTCTTAAAATCCTAAAATGATTTTTATTTAGTTTACAGATCATGTTTCTCATAATGTCAAAATACACTGTGCCAAGTTCAACGAATCCAATCTAGTGGTGTACCAGCACTCTACATTAAAAAAAAGCAACACTTTTTTTCTGTGTAATCTAATTTCATTTGCCTGCCTGCCAGCGTGTGCGTCTTATGCTCACATCGTATACTGTGCCCACTTGCCCAGTCAGTGCCACCACTCATATTTGGTGTAACAGTCAGTAGTGCACATTTAAACAAAGAATACAATTTTGACTGTAATACATTGAATAGCAGTTACTTGTCTGCAAACGTCTGTGTCCGGCCTACAGCGTCCACTCTGCCAACTTCTGCAAGTGCACAGTGCCACTCATATCTGTTGTCACAGTAGCTTGCACGCATAGTACCACTAATCAGAAAAAAAATGACAGGCAAAGGCAGGACACCCCGCAGGGGCCGTCGTGGTCGTGGTGCTGTGATTCCATTTGGCCCTACAATAATGCCCAGTGTTCAGAGGCCAGTTACCCTGAACTTGAAAAGTTCAGAGGACGTAGTTTACTGGCTAACACAGGACACCCAATCTTCTACAGCTTCCGCTTGGAACATTGACGCACCATCCTCCTCCAGCTAAGCTTCGGGCACCTCTCAAGTTACCACTCGCCAGCCTGCCGCCACCACCAACACTAGTACCACAGCCGATTCAATTGTTCAGTCAGAAGAGTTATTTACACATCAGTTTGAAGAAATGAGTGATGCGCAACCATTATTGCCAGAGGATGTAGATAACAGGGATATGTCTCAGTCAGGCAGCAGTACACACATGTACGTACGATGTGATGATAATGATGTACCCGCTGCTGCTTCCTTTGTTCAGTTGTCAGATACAAGTGAGGCGTGTGATGATGATGACGATGCATCCGTGGATGTCACGTGGGTGCCCGCTAGAAGAGAAGAACAGGGGAAAGTTCAGATGGGGAGACAGAGAGGAGGAGGAGACGAGTTATAAGCAGAGGGAGGTCATCACAACGAGCTAGTGGCATAGTCAGACAGCATGCATCAGCACCCGGTCGACAGCACGCCAATCAACGCATGCTGTTGCCACCACCAGAATGCCGTCACCGCAGAGCTCAGCAGTGTGGCATTTTTTGTGTGTGTCTGCCTCTGACAACAGTGATGCCATTTGCAACCTGTGCCAAAAGAGTCGTGGGAAGTCCAACACCCACCTAGGTACAACTGCTTTGCGAAGGCACATGATGTCACATCACAAACGCCAATGGGATCAACACATGAGTACAAGCAGCACACAAACTCAAAGCCGCCGTCCTCCTCCTGGTCCAGCATCTTCATCCACGTCAACCACTGCTGTCCTCCTTGCCCCCTCTCAACCATCTGCCACTCCGTCTCTCGCCTCTTGCTGTTCCTGCTCATCTCCCCACAGTCAGGTGTCTGTCAAGAGCATGTTTGAGCGTAAGAAGCCAATGCCACAAAGTCACCCCCTTACCCGGCGTTTGACAGCTGGCTTGTCTGAACTATTAGCCCGCCAGCTTTTAACATACAAGCTGGTGGAGTCTGAGGCGTTCAAAAAATTTGTAGCGATTGGGACACCGCAGTAGAAGGTACCCAGCCGAAATTTCTTTGCCCAAAAGGCAATCCCCAACCTGTACTCGATTGTGCAAAAGGAAGTAATGGCATGTCTGGCACACAGTGTTGGGGCAAGGGTCCATCTGACCACTGATACCTGGTCTGCAAAGCATGGTCAGGGCAGGTATATCACCTACACTGCGTATTGGGTAAACCTGGTGACGGCTGCCAAACATGGAATACGTGGCTCAAATTTGAAGTGGGAGGACCGACCAAGCATCTTTGTCCATCTCCCGCTTCCAAAAATCCATGCCATATACACGTCCCCTGATAGTGGACGTAACAGGGATTAAACCGATAGGAATAGTACTACTTAATCGTACACACCTTATAATAACGCAGACAGAGGCAAAGCGTATAATCTTTCATGCTGTGCAGTGGAAGCCTCCAGACTCTGACCTGTGTATAATCTTCCATGCTGTGCAGTGGAAGCCCCCAGACTCTGACCTGTGTATAATGTTCCATGCTGTGCAGTGGAAGCCCCCAGACTCTGACCTGTGTATAATCTTCCATGCTGTGCAGTGGAAGCCCCCAGACTCTGACCTGTGTATAATCTTCCATGCTGTGCAGTGGAAGCCCACAGACTCTGACCTGTGCATAATCTTCCATGCTATGCAGTGGAAGCCCCCAGACTCTGACCTGTGTATAATCTTCCATGCTGTGCAGTGGAAGCCCCCAGACTCTGACCTGTGTATAATCTTCCATGCTGGGCAGTGGAAGCCCCCAGACTCTGACCTGTGTATAATCTTCCATGCTGGGCAGTGGAAGCCCCCAGACTCTGGGAGTCTGAAGAAGAGGAGTCAGAGGAGGAAGGTGGCTTTGAGCAGGTGGAAGACCAAACACAGCAGGCATCCCAGGGGGCTTGTTGTCACCTTTCGGGGACCCTTGGTGGCTGGGTGGAGGAAGAGACCTTCAATTACATCAGTGAGGACAAGGAACGGGACATGGCTAGCTTGGTATCCAACCTTGTGCAAATTTGGAGTTTGTGGTTGTGCAAATGGACTGTTTGCGGTTGTTTGCGGTGCGTTAAACGGGGAGTTTGTTCTGTCACTGTGAAGCGGGCCTAACCCTTACACTACTTGATCGATACAACATCATACCTGATGTTTTAAAGCACATTATTCCAAACAATTTAGGAATGTTAGGTAATTTATGCCCTTTATGGCTTAAAACCAGACTCTGCATCAACTATGTAATTTTCCGTGGTAGTTTTGCCATGGATCCCCCTCCGGCATGCCACAGTCCAGATGTTAGTCCCATTGAAACAACTTTCCCATCACTATTGTGGCCAGAAAGAGTCCCTGTGGGTTTTAAAATCCGCCTGCCCATTGAAGTCTATGGTGGTTCGCCGTGTTCTCCGGTTCGCGAGCATTTGTGGCGGTTCGTGTTCGCAATCCGCGAACCGAAAATTTTATGTTCGCTAAATATCACTAAATATAAACTCTTGACTATTGTATTTTAGTGTTTATTGACATGTGTTCATTTTTATGAATACTACTAATAATTGTCATCCCTTTTGTTGTGCTTGAAACACACTTTTATGACATTCTCCGTACAGATATGTACAGTTCACACACTTTTTAGTTTCTTTAGTAACTTTCTATGTTGTAACCTTGCATTCAGTGACCTAAAAGTAGCACTGAAGTTCAAATAGCTGGCCTACATCTATCACTTTCATTTCTCCTGCTGGAAAATCTTTGAAGCTGATAATTGCACAAAGTACAGATAAAAGTGGAGCTTTCATCAGAGTAAAATAATCTACATACATTTTACATGTTTTTACCAGTGGCATCTCTTTCCTTGTGGATCTTTTACATTTTTGCACGCATCAATGGCATTAGCTATATTTGAATTTTAAACAGAATGTTGTGGGTCAATTAGGAAAAGATAAGCCAGCATCACTAATGTCTGCGTGGCTTCAAAATGCAAGCATCAATTTTAAATATAAAAACTTGTAAGAAATATTGATAACATAAATTAATTTCTTAATGCAGTCAATTAATGTTTTATTTTATATGCAGTGACATTTTTCATTATATTTGACATAGATTGTTTAAAAGTTATTCAAATACCCTTTACAGCCTATACATGCATAAAATAAATTATACCCCCTATAAAATAACAGAAATGTGTAAGAACCTATACATGTGAAAAGAGTAGAGTGTATTTGATTTTTGTGTAGTGCCCCATCCTTTTTAATCAGAAATTTAGAAGTAAAGCCAGAAAATATATTTGCAGGTCATTGGCAAAATAGCTAACAAAGTGAAGATTTTAAGAAAAATGATGCACATTGGAAATCCAATCCATATGTAATCTAAAGGTTTGATGATATTGTGTCTTGACTAAACATGACAATGGGGGAAATGTACTAAGCTATCACAGAGGCTTTTACATGCATCCCTTTATTTACTATGCACTGTTTCCTATGGGAAACATTGCCATTACAGCCCCTATGATAACGTAGTAAATACCCACAATAATTGTCTTATTAAATAAGCCCTTAAATTGAAGAGGATGTTGAAATAGGCACAGCAATAGACTTGACCCTAGATAAAATTGATGATTAATATCCAGCACACACGAACACACACATATGGAGTAGATCAATAACTTACTCTACTTCTAGTAAGAGGGTCAAGATCTTGCTGCTCCAAGATTGGATTATGGTCATTGTAATTATACACATGTCTCCTTCTTCTAAACACTTGATTTTTTTGTTAGCTGCCTTTTTATATTGCTCAGAGAATATAAATACAGAGAAAGCAGGAAAATTACATTTAAAAAAAGAAAAGAAGTGTGTGCGGTATACCTGAAGTTAATAAGGAATTGCTAAGTTTATAAATGTATGTTTTAAATGCTTTTTAATAGTGTGCTGGGCGAAGAGGAGAAAATCTAAAGAATTAGGTAAAATAATTTGTGATGTACGGTGATTGACACAATTAGTGAATGTGTTAGTGTATTTCCAGAGAGAATGTTGTGAATGGGTGTGTTATATTGGTAGCAGATGGTGAGGAGCAGCAACATCAATGGTAGAGTTACCAGTGATGCGGGTGGTGCAATTCAATAGTGGATAGACCCAACCCTAAACTCACCATGTTTTATCACTGTTCCGTCCCTGCACAGGAGGTGCCCTGAGCCTGCTTACCCTCCACTGGGCACCCCATTAACAGATAATCATTCTTCCAAGAAATTAGGCTTGTCCACCGCAGATCTATGTTTCCACATATGGGATAGACCCTGTTCCATCAGTCAGACACTCTAAGCCCGATTCAATTGCAAGCCTGCATCTTGCGGTATGTAGGCCTTATGTCTGTGGGCTCCCTCCCATTCGTCTCTGAATACCGGAGCTATTCAATTGAGCAAATGACTGAAGCCTCAAGCCCGTAAAGCCTGGTTTCACTTGTAATGCTTCTGGGTATCCGATCCGATGAAGCGCACCAAAATCAATCAAGGCCGTAAGTTACAAACCCTTCACAGGTCAATTAACCAAGAGGAAGTGGAGAACTCCAATCAATGCTGCGGGAACAGGTTTAAAAGAGAAAACCGTAAGTCTTTGACTGTACTGTAGCTGATAAAGTCAACACACAGGCCAAGGCGTTGGTGGATTTTTGAGAGAGATGTATAGTGAGAGATAGACAGACACTGAGAGAGAGATAGAGAGTGTTAGAAAGAGCGAGTGAGAGTGCTAGAGAGTGAAATAAAGAGTGTTATAGAGAGCGAGTGAGAGTGCTAGAAAGAGAAATAAAGATTGTTAAAAAGAGCTACTGAGAGGGCTAGAGAGATCGAGTGAGAGTGGTAGAGAGAGTGCTAGAGAGTTTTAGAGAGAGAGATAGAAAGCGTTAGAGAGAGAGATAGAGAGTGTTAGAGAGAGAAACACCATACAAGGAGAGTGAGGAGAGAGAGAGGATCACTGGAGGAGGATAATGAGGAGAAGAGGAGAGATAGACGTATGGAGAGAGGGAGAGGAGTCAGTCAGAAGGTCAAGAAGGGGTGGTACAGGTGGAGGAGAGCAGGAGGGGGGGGGGATAAAACACGTGCCTGCAATGAGGTGACTGTACCTGTTATTAGGGTTTGCAAACCGTGAAGTCAAGTCTGGATGAAGGTGAAGAAGAAGATTGCAGTGGAGTCCAGAGCAGCCCTTGGGACTGGCAGTGGCCATCCACTCAAAATCACCTACTGTGGATGGGAGCGGACTATCAAAGAGTGATTGGAGCCAGCAGCAGTGTTGGGCCTTCCAGGACAGTTGGACACTGGCTTTCAGGAAACCCTGCAAAGTGAGTATCATATACACCATCACACCCTCATATGCACACATGAACCCAACACACATAGATAACTGACATACAATAGCACTATAAGATCTCTGGTTATGACTACAGATATATGTGTGAGCAATAACCCTGTAAATATTGTTATATATTATATTATTATCATATTATCATCATAATTGTTATCAATGAAATGTCTGTCAAATACCTGTATTTAATATGGATTAAGAATAGCAGTTGCCAATGCAATTTGTGTTAGGGATGTGTGCTGTTTCTTGAAAGTTCATATAAAACAAAACAGTTTAAATCCTTAGAGGTACTTGAGGTATAGCTCTAGATCCATAGTGATTTTACATCCAAAAGAGAGTATATGTAAGGGTGTGCACACTGTAGCATATGCAGATACAGACTCCGGGGGACTGCATGTGCGTGTCATGAACTAGCCTAACCTGGACCATGTCTCAGAAGCATGTTAACGCCCATTGCTGAGAATTGGTCACAGATTGGTCAGTCTCACACACTGCACAGCAGATTCAGATGAGCACATGTCCTAATGCACTGAAGATGGTACACCGCATCAGCTATATATATATTTATATAGGCAATGATCCACAATGATCATGATACAGCTCAATGTTTATCTGCGGGAAACAATCACCACAGCCAATTTCAAGTGACCATGATGTCAGGGATAGGGAAACACACTGCAAACAATTGTTCAGAGAATCAATACTCAAATGTTATTGTCCTCTCATTTCAGTACCCAGGAGGTGTACCCCACCCGCAGAGATGCAGGCAGTGGCTCCACAAGAGGAACCACTTTTACCAACGCAGGTGGTGGGGGAAGAAGCCAAGGTCCAGGGCCCATCACAGGAAGCTGGGCCATCAGCATCAAGACCATTGTGGGAAACACAATCTGGGCCCTCACACGCACCACGGGCATTCCCAGCCCTTTCAAACGTCCAAAAGTTTAGTGAGCCAGCAAGCACCTGCAGGGATGTCGAGCTCCTGGGGAAGACTCTCAACAAGCCCACTACTGCCACCTGGTGACATTCAAGTGATACGTTTGCCGGACCCCAATTCTCTCCCAATTCTGACTGGACCAGAGCACAATCCAGCAGGTGACTGCAGATGCGATGTGCCGTGCTGTGGTCTCCAGCCCCAGTGCCTCAAGCTAGGAGGCCTTCCTTTGCACACACACAGCCCAGCCTGTCCTCCCCCCATGCCATCGCCACAACCGCCACCAGCACTGACAATGTATATGCCACTGCTTTCTCGGGGGAAATGCCTCCCCCAGCCCCCCACCCCCACCACCAGGGTGACATTGGCTGCTGAATGGGGAATGGGGCCCTGATGAAAGGCCGAGGAGGATGTAGGGGCTGCACATATTTTTGTGCCTTCTCAACAACAGTTCTCAGTGATAATCTATTGGTCCAAATGTTAACGTATTCTAGCCTGGCAACAAAGTATAGGATCATGGCCTATGTGATGGTGATATTTTGTACACAGACAGCTACCTCCCATTACATGGTGCATGATCCTCTTCTATATGGACACCTAGGGTTATATTTAACATTTTACCAATTGATTGCCAGGAATGCTGTTGAGAAGAGATGCTGCAGTCCCTATCTTTTTCAAGGCCTTATTTTGCAGGTTATTATTTTTTTTTTTTATGTTTTAGGTACAATTCAGGTCCATGAAGGCATCTTCTGCATCTGCAAGCTTTGTCAAGAAAATGAAGTAATTGTAAGATATTCCCAATGCCTCTCCGGTAGACATTCTTTCAATTTCAGCCCTCCTTAACATGTAGCTCTCACAATATTAAAGCTATCAATATCCAGATATCTAAAACTTGATTGTTGTTAGCTTAAATGTAGACTAATACCACTATGGCGGTGGACTTCCAAGGTCTCACAATGGCATGTTAATGAAAGCCAGCAAGATGTTGCCACAGTAGTGGTTGTACCAGCAGTTGTTGTCCCAGCAGTTGATGTCACAGACATTGTTGACCCAGCAGTTGTCCCAGCAGTTGATGTCACAGCCGTTGTTGCCCCAATAAAGTGGGCCAATACTATACCTATGGATAACAGCATCTCCATTGCCAGTAATATCTCCATTGCCAGCACCATTGCCATTGGCAACAGCATCTTTATTGGCAACACCCTTTTTACTGGCCATACTATCCCTATCCCTACGGGGTACACCATACCTACGGGGTACACCATCACAATAAGCAACATCTTCACCACAGGCAACACCACAGCACATCCAGAGTCAAATTGTGTCCGGAGACAGACCTCACATCCCTCACATCTATCAGCAGATTTGCATGTCTGATGATCGCAATATTCAATCCGTGCAACTGCTGACAGCTAAGCTCAGGTCAAAAGCATCAGAGCAATATATGGTGAGGTGAGGAGGCATAATCTTCGGATGAAGAAGTATGAACAAATGGGACAGACAAGCCCAGACACACACTTGTCGCAGCTGGTGCAGTTGGCTGAAGACCAATTGAATACACTCCAGCCTTCAGTTCCAAAGGTTCCACCCCCACTGCAACCAGAGCCTGCGGCCTCCTCATCTCACCTCTTATCGCCAACGCCAGCTGCTACTCAGCCACTCCAGTTGGATGCACCCCTCAATCCAAAACCGCCTAGCCGTGGTAGAGGGTGTAAGCGCATCACAAGGTTTGGGCCCAGTGCTCAGAAAGAGTAAGTAGGTGAGAACGTCCCCTAGGTCAATTTTTGTCAAACCTCTCCCCAGGACCCACCACACAGACCATTATTTAGGTTAAACAGTGTGTGAATACACATGTGAAGCAATTACTAATGGCTGGCTACAGAGTGTGTACATGTATGGTTATATTGAATATTTCTGCAATTGGTGTTCAATGGGATTGCCATTGAGATGATGTATTGCAGTCAATCCAAATAGTGTTCTGATTGATATCTTGTTCTGGTCTGAGTAGGTCTTAGTAGCCCAATGTCAGGACCATGAAGGCATGTTCATTAACCTCCTCTTTCTGTGTCACATATTCTGCTAATCAATTTCTGATTATTCCTTAATATCTGACAACACACTCTGTGTGGAATAGATTTTTATGACATTATCCATGATTATGTTCATCTGTTTATTCGAGCAGATAGACAAGTTGTAAGTGCTATGCACATGACTGGTTTCTCCAAATACATGGAGTGATTTCTGATGATGCTTTTTTAATTAAATTCTGGTTGCAGTGGTGTAGTGACTACATGTGACCCTGGTAGGTTCTATGCATCATGCTTATTCTAGACTATTACCTCCTTTAGCTGTCCCTTTGTTCCCAAGCACAACCTCTTGCCCTTCCAAGATCCGTCCCGAGATCACGCCCATGATATTAATGCACAGTCTTGTTCATTTCTGATTGGGCTCTGTGTATGAAATAAAGCTTTGTTGTACCGTTATCGCTGTGTCAGTGTTTTTTCAATTTTTGGGCTTATGGGACATCAACATACATCCCATTTGTGCCACATTCCTAGATCTCTAAACTAAGGAGCCCTAGTTACTAAGCAATAGATTGATACATAACATAACAATAATAATAATAATAATAATAATAATAATAATAGTAATAATTATATTTCAGATATAAAAAAAAGGGTTAATACACATGCAAAGTCTAATTAGTGATACTGTGGAGTATCAACATTCCTCTGAAGGCTTGGTAGGAATATGATAAGTGATAATGTAAATTAATTGATAGCAAAACACTTAATAGGAGGTCTCCAAATGATAATGGATATACATCTTGCCACATGGCCATTATCAATGGCGTGGGATTTTCCAGAATGGGCGTAGTGGAGATTATCCCTGATGGAGGTGATTTGGCTGTTGCTCCACATGCACACAGCCTCCTTGTGTGTTTGCGGTGCTTCCTAGTGGGTTAAAGTAGATTAATGTGGTGTATATTCCCCTAGTCCCCTTCAGGATTGCTAAGTGGTGGTGATGAAGGGGCTTGTGTACCTGAATGAAGCTGTCAGCTATACCATGTAGGGCCACTGTAGGTGGGCAGGTCATAGCAGAGAGGTCAGATAAATCACAATCCACTAGAAAAGGAACTGACAACACACTTCATTGGCATGCAAACCTTGTGGATACGCACAGACATATACATTATTAAGACAATAGGGTCACAGAGAGTCATACACAACTGAGGGACTGTACAACCACATGTAAAATGTCCCCCTGGTACTTTATATATGCCATGTGGCAGTGTAATTTGGCCACTATTTGTTGTCACAATGTAGATGTGATGAGTGAAATGTATATAAGATGATCTTTGCATTTTTAGGGTCCACATTTCAGCCATTTGCATGTATTTGTGTTGCAATTTAATGAGGTAGTGTGTCTTTAATAGCTTTCAGCATGTCGCAGCATGTTTTTTCTTATTGGGATATGCATGACCATTGCAACGTATAAGGAAAATATAATATTATTTGTTGCAGTCTATTTGAAAGTTGAGAGTTGTTGCGCAAGTAATTGTAATGCCTTCCATTGCTTTCCCCATATTTTACAGTGCATTGGCATCTTTTTATTGTCATTTGCAGTGTTCCTAACTAGTCTGTAAACCCTTTACTGGTCCTATTTGGAATCCGTAATCTTTTGGCCACAAATTGGCATTTGTGGCCTTTGGGGCGGGTTCAGTGTTGAACGATTTTTGCAATTTAATAGGGATTTGCGATTTTAGCTACCGGAAGTCTTGTTGAATAGCAAATTAACCTGCCGTGCCCAGATCCTGCCCAAAGGTAGCTTATAGCTGGTGTAGTAGAACATTCTGCACTTAGAGGGGGAAGGAAATAGGTTGGAACCAGGTCCTTGGAGACATAATTGGTACAACGGATGTAGTTCAAAGGGTACAAAAAGTGTCAAATGTGTTTTATCAAGAAAATTCCTGCTACTCTGCAACCTGTCTTGGAACCCAGTAACTTGATCTGAGAATCTGCCACTTGTCCTAGCATCCAGTTAAACTGTCTTGTGTGTGGGCATACAGAATTCATACAACCTGCGAGTAGGATTGGGAGCCTTAGAATGCTGCTTATTATTATTATTATTATTATTATCTTTTATTTGTATCCCGCCAACATATTCCGTAGCGCTGTACAGGGGATAAGAACAGGGGAAATACACGTTTAACAAATTCAAAGTTGAAGGGCCCTGTTTTGAGCTCAGAAAGTGCTTTATACCAAAGCACCCTACAAGACTGGAAACTCGCTACTTACAATCTAAAGGGAATTAAAGGGCAGAGAACTGGGGAAGAGTAACAAATAGGAATAGCAAGGGTCAGGAAGCAGGTGAAAGATAGAATGAGTTTTATTTTAGAGGAAGAGGGGAGGGATATGAGGTGAAAGACTAGTATGTTGGCTGACCCCTAGTGTTGAGATGATGTATCTGCAAGTAGGAAGTCAGGTGATTTCCATGGCTCTATAAATTTAATCTGAGTTGGGGTGGGTGGGTGAGGGGGAGGGAGGGAGGGCAATATTCTGAGATTCTCACAGATGTAGTAGGCCTTAAAACCAGAGTGAATTTGCACTGAAAGAAAGAGAGAGAATGGATTGTGGTCAGACAGTACAGAAAGATAGGGGAGTAAGAAACAAATGGAAGAGAGACCTTAGAAGGAATGTATGTGAGGAGGGGGGGAGGAGATTTGAGGTAATTATGCCAGCCATAAATGGGGGAAGGTGGGAACAGCAAGGCAGGGTAGAGGAAACAGTTAAAAATTGAAAACAAAATGTCAGAAATATTTCTATCTGCCAAGATATAATAACATGCATACAGTAGTGATATTAAATGCTTAGAGTTTCAATAGCTAATGCAGGAACAAATGAGTGAGTAAACACAGATTTAGCTAAAGACATTGGAGAGTAAATAACCTATTTGTATGTTGTGAACTATTATAAATTCAATGGGCTTGAAATCTTTTTTAAGAATAACTGTGCATGTTGCGCTGCAACCAAGTAATGTCTCAATCAATAAAAGCCCGATGTGCGAAACCAGTTCTGCATAGGAAACAATTCTTAATTTGACCATGTTACGGGAACCTGTCACATTCAAATTTCCCTCAAAAGTGATCAAAATCGTTTTTCTCATAACAATATGCAATTCACCTACCATGTATAAGCCCTATTTTCCAACCAAAACGTACACACATTCCGTGGCACTTAGAGGACCTCTGTGGCACCTAAATATTATCCCCTATCACGGAGGTCCCTAACTCAACTTATAGACAACCTAGATACTCATAAGCAACCCCTATGCCACAGAGGTCCTATAAGGAGTCCTGTGGCTTCCATACACTACCTAGCCATGGAGGTCCTTGCAGGACATCCATGAAGCCATAACTAATTAAAAATGCCATGGTGGTCCCTACAGTTTCCTCATATTTATACAAAGCCATGTCATTAAAGGAACCCATGGCACAACTTTTTAGCCCTTGCCACTGAGGTCCTTTAAAGACCTACGTGGCATCTAAAAATTAACCCTATACAATGGGGTCCTTAAAGAACCCCCTTGGTATTAACTATGAATCCTCACTAACATGTATCTAACCCTATACGATGGGGTCCTTAAAGGACCCCCATGGCAATCTAAATTAACCCTATACAGACCTCCATGGTAAGCCAAAATTAACCTCTAAGGATCCCTAATTGGAAATGGCCCTCCAAAAATAAAAACTGCCACTCTAGAAATAAATAAATACCAGAGCTCCTCCTACTCCTTTTGTGGCTTAGATTGTAACTTTTTGAGAATCCTGATTTGCTGAATTATGTGTTCAACATATTTCAGCCAACAGAAATGTTTTTCTCATGTCACCCCACTCTTTTAAAATGGTAATTTTTAAAAACCAATCAAAATGTCAGACTGATAACTAGCTCTGTTTTTTTAGAATTTTTTTAGAGCTCCAGTTTTTCTTGATGCAGGGCCAGTTCCAAGCCCAGAAGATGAGGACAATGGCTTCAATGAAGAAAGAAGTGGACATCAAGATGGATAGTCCGATTGGTTCAGGGCAGAAGAGTGAGGACCAGGGCTATGGGGATCATCACTGGAGGAAAATTAGGGTAGGTAAGTATTAGTAATTATTTGATTAAGTTTATTTTCTCCTTGTAATATTTTTTATTTTATTGTCATTTTATTTATTGTTATTATTATTTTTTAATATTTTCTGCAATTTAGAGTTTTTTTTTTAATTTTCTGTAATTTTTAAGTTTTTTTATTTTCTGCAATTAGAGTTTTTTATTTTCTGTAATTTGTGTTTTTTATATTCTGTATTTCAGGGGTTATTTTAGAATATTATAGGGTTAATATTTATTTATTATAGTGTTCGTAGTGTTTTTACAACATAAGGTGCCATTGGGGATCCTTGAGGACCACACTCAGGGTTAATTTTAATTTACACTGGAGGTTTATTTAGACCCCATGTCATAGAGTTCATTTAGATCACTTTTGGGGTCCTTTAAGCTTTGCCAATGTGGTCCTTATGCACCTCCATGGCACCTTAAGTTAACCACTAAACCATGGGGGTCCTCAAGACACCATTCCTGGCACCATACCTAACATCACAAGGGTCCATATTGAATCCTCATGGACATTAATCATCCCCATGTGGTCCATAATGACCTCCATAGTCCTTAACACCAAATACAATAAAAAAAACACTCATAAAAGAAAAAATATACCTGGAAGGGGCAAAAATGTACATTGTTGTTGTTGTTTAGTCGTTCAGCATATGGACTGCATCATGCCAGGCACATATGTCAGATCAAGGTCATGTTCATTGCTTCAATTACTTCATCTATCCATTTTGATTCATTCTGCTGTCCCGTCCTTTGTGCACCTTCAATTATTTCCAGCAGGTTTTCCTCTCATCTCATGATATAAGTAACAAATAATGTCATGACAATAAAGGTAACAGTGCACATTGCGATTACACACAAGGAAATACTACTACAGCAGGAATTAATTCTGAGTCCCCTAAGAGACTAAGCAAAAATATGGAAACCCCAAAAAGTAAATGAAGTATGATGATAGAACTTAGTTTTTATAAAGAGAAATAAATACTCAAAATTCATAGATTGGACTGCAATACACATAAAGTGATTGGAAACACCAAAACTTACAACGTAGCCTTTTTTAAACCAATTAATAGCAAATTATACAAATACTTTTATTACTTTTTTATTTTTTGTCATTCAGATTTTTTGTCTGATTTTCAATATATACATAAAAACAATAAAAAATGATATACATATAACACTGCTCAGGGGAACAGAATATAAGTATCTCTGAGCACCACTGATCACAGTCATAAGTAAGTCCATAGGTAGCCTGTGGCAATGATTTGCAGAGTACTGGTCTATCAAAATACTAAAAGCACCTAATAATGTACTCTTATTTATAGCCAACAAATAAATACCTTATTAAGTTAGCCACTAACAGTGAGTAAGTGGCAATGCTAAGTATGGGTCATGTGAGAGTGATATATATTTAACCCTTGGATATAATGGCAATTAGGGATACCCTCATCCTATCAGCAAAAGCTTTTTAGCTGTTTATAGGGTCCGCCGACTCCCATCTAAAATAAGTACAGAAGGTGGCAGGGATATCTATTCTGCTCTTTCTAATAATATCTCTGACAGCCTACAAAAATAGCAGTAATAACAAGCTTTGTGCCTACATATATGTAGCAGGGATCCTAACTGCAAAAGCTATTCAGTGGTTTAAAGGGTATGCCGATTCTAGGGTAAGTGCAAAAGAAATAGGGATATTCATACTCTATTCTAACTAGTAGTATGTACAGCTCCAATAAAATAAAAAAGCAGGATGCTCCTTTGAATAAATCTGAAAACAGCTGGTGCTATGTGTCGGTGCCCCTGAGCAGAGTCTGACACCTGAGGCACGTGTTCCGCTCACCGCATCTACGGATGCCAAACTAGGACAACAGAATCATTGCTATTTAAAGGTAAGTGGCTTAGTCATGGGTAATTTTTTACATGGTTTAACTATTGCAAGTCCAAAGGAGTCGAAAGCAGAGGGAAGAAACAGATTTAAAAGAAAATAAAAAAGGGATTTTTGGGACATCCACCCGAAGTCTAAAGATTGTAGTGTGCAGACAGTAATAAAAAAGAAGAGAGAATTCAGGTACTGTAAATAAATGACATATCGACATTGCTATGTGATAAGAGTAAAGAATAAATAAACAGATGATTAGAGGACTATATACTGTTTATTAAAACACATAATTCAAAATTCTTAAATAATTAACATATAATAATAATTATAGAAATAATCCATATGGTGTGAGAACCCGAAAACTAACAATACATAAGTAAAATATTATGTGTGCATTCTCAGACCCAACAGGTGAATTACATGGTCCAAGGAATTCTAAGCAGTTTTCTGCAACACCATAATGTAAATGGGTCAATTGTATGGTGTACAGCCTTCTTTATGGTCCAGCTCTCACATATGTATGTTGTTACGGGGAATACTATCATTTTAACCATGTGGATCTTTGTTGATAGTAATATATCTTTACTTTTTAATAGCTGATCCAAACTTGACAAAACTTTCCTCCCCATAAGCTAACATTGTTTAATTTTATGGCTGCAGTCACCATCTAAAGATACCTTGGGCTATAAGAAAATAAATATACATTACCTATCCTTTTGATGCCCTCCAGTGTCGATCTTCGATACCCAAGTTCCTTGCTCTTCAGCCCTAGATAAGCAGACAATTCCTCCTCTGAGCATCTCAGCATCACTTGCTGTTTACGATTGGTTGAAATATGTGTCAATTATATTTCAGCAAATTAGAAATGATTATTTGAATCACTCACGTACAATATTTGATTGGTTAATCCAATCAAAAACTGTAAGTCTGCGCAGAAGCTCTTCAGAGGAGAAGCTCTATTAGGTGAAGTGTTTTTATAGAGTTTTTAGGTTTCATTTGTTTTCTAAATTATTTTTTATGTATTTAGAGTCATAACTTAGTATACCATGAGAGTCAATTGGGACACCATGGAAAGGGATAATATTTGGTGCCATGGGCTACATAAGGACACCTCTGGTTATACTTTAGTTGAGGAATTCTAGGCTCATAGATGGTAGAAGGTATTTAGGGGGAATCTTGGGGGATACCAAGACTCATAGGGGGTAGCAGTTATTGAGGGGAGATACCAGAGGAACCATAATCTCATAGGGGTAGTGAGTATTGAGGGCTGTCCTGGGGAATACCAGTGCTCATTATTATTAACTTTTATTAGTAACACGCCAACATATTCCATAGCGCTGTAAAGGATAAGGGAATGGAAGAGGCAGAAACCCGTGGAAGAGCAGATAAGGAATAGCAAAGGTCAGGGGGGTCGTAAGAGTTTACATAGGTAATTTCATTCATATCTATTTTAAAAAAAAGTAGCCTTTTACAACAAAAAAATAGAAACACATATATATGTATGCTGTATTTCAATATTTCACTTTTCTTCACATTTCCAACAGACTCTGCCTCAACAGCGTCACTGAATAATTTGCAGTGCTGTGCAGTTGAAATCTGCACAATTTTACACACAACAAAGAAAGAACAACAGGTAATATACAAAAATACATTTGATTCACAAAAAGAAGATGCTGTTGTTAAAAAAAAAACATTAAACTAAAAAAACATTTATCTTTCTCTTTTTTAACAGACACTGCTTGAAGACGGTCTCAGGAAGATTGGCATAATTCAAACAAGGTATAGTATAACAAGTAAGAAAAAAGGAACACATATCCTGTTTGCTGTGCGCCAATATCAAAATGAAAAACAAAAATACATCCTAAGCCCCTACTATCAATGATGGTGCACACAAAACACCATACTTCAACAAATATTGTTAACACATATAATATGGAACAATGAATCCTGTTTTGTCTGCACCAACCTTTAAACCTAACCCATAACCTAAATCTATAATCGCAAAAGTGGCATACAGAAAACAGGATAGTATAACAAATATTGCTAACACATACAAAATGTATGAATAAATCCTGTTTTGTGTGCCCTAACCTATAAGCCTCAACCCACAACCTAAACCTCTAATGACAACAGTGGTGTACAGAAAACAGGATTTTACAACAAGTATTGTTAACACATACAAAATTTAAGAATAAATCCTGTTTTCTATGCCCTAACCTATAAGCCGAAACCCAGAACCTAAAACTCTAATGACAACAGCGGTGAACACAAAACAGCATAGTACAAATTAATTTGCAACGCTGCACGGTTTCACACGCACTGTGAAATATGCACAATTTTACACACGACAAAGAAAGAACAACAGGTAATATACAAAAATACATTGAATTCATAAAAATAAGATGCTGTTGTTAAAAAAAAACAAAAAAAAACACGAAACTAAAAAAACATTTCTCTTTCTCTTTTTCAACAGACTCTGCCTGTTGCAGGAAGATTGGCAGCAGGGGACCCTCTGTCATTGATAGACAACTAATAATTCAACCAAGGTATAGTATAACAAGTAAAAAAAAAAAAACACCAATCCTGTTTTCTGTGCGCCAATTTTAATATGAAAAACAAAAATAAATCATAAGCCTCTACTACCAATTATGGTGCACACAAAACACCATATTTCAACAAATATTGTTAACACATATTAAATGCAACAATGAATCCTGTTTTGTCCGCACCAACCTCTAAGCCTAACCCATAACCTAAATCTATAATACCAAAAGTAGCGTACAGAAAACAGGATAGTACAACAAATATTGGTAACATATACAAAATGTAAGAATAAATCCTGTTTTGTGTGCCATAACCTATAAGCCTAAACCCAGAACCTAAACCTCCTAAACCTCTAATGACAACAGTGGTGTACACAAAACAAGATAGTACAAAAAATAGTGGTAATACATACAAAATTGAACAATAAATCCTGCTTTCTCTGACCTAACCTATAAGCCTAAACCCACAACCTAAACCTCTCATAACAACAGTGCTGCACACAAAACAAGATAGTAGGAAAAAAAATATGCACTTAAAAATTAGCAAAAAAATTACAATAAGGACCAAAAATAATTATATTTTATTTTTAGTTACAGATTAATATGGCTGTTACTGACAAGAAACAGGAAAAGATAAGATGGCAAACTAGAGAACTTCAAAAAACATGGGCAAAGCATCAGACGCCGGAGCAGAAGGAAATTCACTGAAAAAAAGAATGCGAAAGACTTGCAAGCAAAAGACTATCAGCTGAAAAACTAAAATCTTCCCCTAAGAAGGGAACTAAAAAACAAAAGCATTTAGAAAGTGTCGGTGAACAATCAGATAACATATCTAATTATGATTTAGAGAGTCATATTGATGTATGTTCTTACAATTGTCCTTTACTTAAATATTTAGCAGTAGAGGTTCATAATTGTTGTGATATGAATATTGTCTGTCAGCTTTGTGGGGCTTATCATTTCAAACAGGAAAGACCCAGAGATGGCGAGTTTGTTAGTTGCTGTCAAAAAGGCAAAGTAAGACTTCCAGAAAGACAACAGTTCCCAACATATTTACAAAGCATTATGACTGAGCCTACTTTCCCCAACTACCAAAATTTCAAAACAAACATAAGATCCTATAATAGTGCCATATCCTTTGCATCTATGGGTGCAACATTAGCTGCTAATGTGCCAGGACATGGCCCTTATTGCTTTAAAGTACAAGGACAAATTTACCATCGTACTTCTCATTTACATCCAGCGGAAGGAGAGCAAAGAAAATTTGCTCGACTATATGTCCTAGATACAATGGAAGCTGTTGAGCAATGTATGCAGCTTCAAGAAAATAAAAAATGCTTACCCATTGTTTTTATAAAGCTTGATAAAATTATGGCTCAAAACCCATACTCTCAAGCCTATAAAAAATTGGCAGAAGTAGAAAAGTAACAACAAATTCATGCAGAAATACATCAATTACCAATCCCAACGGTCAATATGGTGCTTAAAAGAGATCGCCATAACGATAAACGTAGTTATAACTTGCCAACATCAAATGAGGTGACAATGGTCTTTCAAAAGGACAAAGAAACACCATTCCAGAGAGACATTTGAATATATCCCAGAAATGAGGAGCAACCTTTCATTGATATAAGTATCTTAAGTAGCAATTTGGATCCAATGACATATCCCATATTTTTTCCACATGGGGAAGCAGGTTGGCAAACCAAATTAACTCTTCAGAGTTACCCAAATTCAAAAGTACGTGTGAAAAATAATATTTCCATGCTTGAATTTAAAGTGGCTCAAATTACCATTCGAGACGGATTCAATCCCATTTTATGTGGCGGAAAACTGACACAACAATGGATCATTGATTCATATTTGCAAGTTGAGGCAAATAATTTAAACTTCATCAAATATCAACAAGATAAACTACGTGTAGAACAGTATTGTGGATTGATGGATTATGTCGCTAAGGTTGCTACAACCAGAGAGCTGCCAGCTGGCAAAGCCATAATTTTACCATCTTCTTTCCAGGGATCTTTTCGCAATATGCGAGAAAGATGCAATAATGCCATGTCTATTGTAACTAAATTTGGAAAACCTGATTTATTTATTACATTTGCATGTAATCCACAATGGCCAGAGATTACACACAATCTGCTAAACTTCTTCCGATAGACCAGATTAAGTGGCAAGAGTCTTTAAAATCAAATGAAATTAATCAATACGTGACATAACAATAACTCAGTTATTTGGCAAATGTTTGGCCTATGTTTATACCATCAAATTTAAAAAAAGAGGACTTCCACATGCACATATTCTTATAATCCTTTAAGAGAAAGATACATTGGAGACTGGTGACAAAGTGGATTCGGTAATTATTGCTGAACTACCAGATCCAGAAATACATGGTAGACTATATGAGAATGTAACTCAACGTATGATTTATGGAACGTGTGGAGATATTAATCCACAGTCACCATGTATGAAATGTAAGAAATGTACTAAAGAATTTCCAAAAGATTATAGAGACAAAACTTATGCTAATTGTGATGGCTATCCATTATATATAAGAAGAGAAGAACAAACTGCCATAATCGTGGCAAAAAGGTAAACAACAGATATGTGGTACCATACAATCCACATTTACTTATGAAGTATAATGCACACATTAATGTGGAAGCTTGCACTTCTATAAAATCCATTAAATATGTCTACAAATATATTTACAGAGGCTATGATGCAGCTACTGTAGTGGTCAAAAGTGCTGAAAATAACGAACACAGTGAGTTAGTACATGATGAACTTGCATCTCATGTAGATGCTCGCTATATAAGTGCGCTAGAAGCAGTGTGGCGTCTTCTAGAATTTGAAATACATGATCGCTTACATGCAGTATATCGATTAGCTGTACATTTGCCACAAAGACATTTAGTGTATTTCCATGTTGGAAATGAAACAAATGCTTTGGCACAAAGTGAGCATTGCCAAACTACACTAACTGCATGGTTTCAATTAAATTCTACTTAGAGCAAGGAATTGTTATATATTGACATTCCATATAATTATGTTTTCGTCAATGGATTATGGCGAAAGCGAAAAAGTTGTGGAAATAAAATAATCCCAAGAATTTACACTTTAACTTCAAGAGACCTTGAACATTTCTACTTACGATTACTACTTCTAAATGTTCCTGGTGCACAAAGTTTTGAACTGTTAAGAACTGTTAATGACATAGTTTATGAGTCATTTAATTTGCAGCGTGACACAGAAACTTCCTAGCTGATGACACAGAATGGGAAAGATGTCTAGAAGAAGCAGCACTATGTCAAATGCCATGGCAGATGAGGGAACAATTTGCATTCATTTGTATCTTCTCAAATGCTCCAAATGCATTAGCTTTGTGGGACAAATTTAAAACAAATATGGCTGAAGATTTTTTGTAGCAATACAATTGGCCTATTGCACAATTAAAAGCATTAATTGAATTCCAAGAGGTCTTTTTAACTCATGGATTAAGTTGTGTATGTTTAATCTGCCAGATCCAGGTCTTAAAGATGACATAAACTTTGAAGACTATGAAAAACAGAAAGAACAGAAGAAAGACTTGCAACTTTAAATACATTACAATTGCAAGCATTTAATGCAATCAAAAATTGGAATTGCTGCACTTTTGTTAGAAGGTGGAAGAAGTGTGCATAGTGGATTTAAACTGCCAGTTCCTATTTTGGAAGCATCAGTGTTGGATATTCAAATGGCATCATTACAAGCAAAAAAAAAAAAAGTAAATTAATTATAATAGATGAAGCTACAATGATGTCATGCCATGCCCTACAATGTATTGACCATTTGCTTTGTGAAGTCATAAATAATAATTTGACATTTGTTGCAAAGGTAATGTTGTTAGGTGGAGATTTTAGACAAACATTACCGGTCGTTGTACATGGAAATCGAACCGACATTGTCGAAACATGTATAAAGTCAAGTACACTATGGAAACTATTTACCCTACTTCAATTACAAAAAAATATGTGATCAGAAGGAGAAAATGAATTCAATGATTGGCTCATTAAAATTGGAGAAGGAAAAACATAGTGAATACAACATGTACCCGATGACACTGTACACATCCCAGCTCATAGGATTTGCAAACAGGATCTCATATCAGCTTATATTCCAAAGTAAAATATATAACGAGGACTATGCAGAGCTTACCAACAAAGTAATACTAACACGCAAAAATAAGGATGCATTACTCAAATAATTAAATATAAAAAAAAAAAAAAATGCACCACAAACAAATTATCACAGTGCTGATTCTGTACTTGGTGATGACAAAGAAAGTCAGACAAACTTTTCAACTGAATTCATTAACTCCCTCTGGAATGCCACCACATATTTTGCAGCTAAAGATAGGTGCAATTGTCATTTTACTGCAAAATATGAACCCAAAAAAAGCATATGTAATGGGACCAGATTAATTGTTCAAGAATTAAAAGAGCATTTCATACATGCTGAAATTTTAACTGGTACCTATAAAGGAGAGAGAGTTTTCATACCAAGAATAGATTTGGCACCAAGTGAAAGTAGCCTCCCCTTTGTACTTCAAAGGAGACAATTTCCCATCATCATGGCATTTGCCTTGACAATTAATAAATCACAAGGACAAACTTTCAAATCTGTGGTTATCTTTTTAGAAGAACCAGTATTTGCACATGCCCAGCTGTATGTTGCATTTTGAAGATGCAAGAATCCAGAGGCTATTAAAGTTTACATTGAAAACAATGAAAGTCAAGGTGATTTATTAGACGATGTACGCATTTTTACAAAAAACATTGTCTACTATGAAGTGCTATAACTTTAATTACACAAAATATTACAATACAAGACATGGCACAGACCCATCTAAAAAAAAAATAATTTCCCTCAAAAATTTCACCGGAAAAAATAATAATTGAGTACAGTGATTTCATTTTGAGGAACAACTTTGAAGTCACTCAAGCTCTTTTTAGAGCACCACTATTTCAATAAGAATCTCTATAAAATGGTAAAAAACATAGAGAACAATGGTTTTACTTCCAGGAAAAAGTAGATATCTCTGGGACTCTTTTACAAGGACCGCTATTTCACATAGGAAACTCTATTTGCCATTTTCAAAAAATTATGTAATTTCAAGAAGAAATGTACAACAAACAAAAAACAAATATAGAGAACAGTGGTTTAATTTCAAGAATGACATTCTATGTCACTCAGACTCTTTATTAGAGCACCACTATTTCCATAAGAAACTCTATAAAATGGCAAAAAACATAGAGAACAGTGGTTACACCCCGTGGACGAACTTGAATGTCAGGTGTCTCTTTTTAGAGAATTACTATTTCACATAGATAACTCTATGTGCCATTTTCACGAATAACAATGAAATGTCAACTATCAAAAATCAAGAACGACAAAATAACAGATTACAATTTTATGGAAGTAACCTTTTACCATGATTAGCCCCACAAAACACTTCATTATGTTACTGTTTATAATGTTACTATTTTTCTAAAAAAAATTGCAAAGTTGTTTAATTGCATATATTTCAAAGTTCATGTTAAGAGGAGATCTTTTGTTATACAATTTAAATGTATCATTCAATGCAAAATAATAATCCAGGGAGTAATCCGATCGCCAGTTAATGGGGTCAGGAAGGAATAATTTGTTTTCCCCCTTTGGCTAAGTTTCAAGGTTTTTTTTTACTGAGTGACTTCCTCTGGATTCAAATATGTTTAGTTTACCAGTTGTTAATCTGCAAGTGGCATGTTAAAAAACATTATGTCATGTTTACAATTTTCATTAATATAACGTTGACCTGTTCTTACATTAAAATGTTACTACTCTTAAAAAAAAAGATCAGTTAACAATTGTTCACTTATAAGTTGCATGTTAAAAAAATAAACAAGTTTTATATAATAATTGTACTTCTTTCTAGATAAGAAAAATGATACAAGTCTCAACTACACATATTACATGCAAAACAGAATTCAAAACAAATATATTTAGTTGCCGTCATTTTTGACAGCTTAGTAACAAATCAGAGTGTGTTTATTCATAATGTCCTTTAGAAATTCACAAAATATAGGGGCATTAATGTAATAATTTCATGATATTTTATTTTTTATTGTTAGTATTTGATTATGTAGTATCCAATTCTTCTTGCTGTTTACATAATGTATGCATTATAATGTGCATGATAGAGAAAAATAATCTAAAGGCATAGAAGAACATTGGTCTACTTATTTAATTAATAGACTCAGTATATTTTGTCTATTGCCTACTGTAGGTCCAGAATCTGCCTTAATGAAGCTTCCCCAATGTACTAATCACTAAAAATTATTTTGAGTGATGTTCCATTAATCCAAAACCATTTCAGTAAAGCTCTACTTTCTCATATTTCTTACAAACCTATTGCTATAAACTTTTAGAGCAATACCTCTGTTCATTGAAAAAATATATTTTCTGAATACTTTGAGTATGTCTAAGAGCATAATTCGATAAGGGAAAGGGTATAAAGCTAGACTGAAATAGAAAAAAAAAATACAAAGCTTCTGCTCATCCCTGGATGCCCCCATGATAGTCTGGTGAAGGTGCGTATGTGTACAGGGATGTTAACGTTTAAACATGAGCAAAGCTTTCAGTCATTGATGTAGGCTTCCTTGCTTCTGAGCATGTGTGGGGAAGGGGATAGATGGCAGATTCTAAAATACCCAAATATTTTACAGAGCCAGCTTGTCTATTCCCCTCTGATCCACCCCTTTCTGTACTGATAAAGACAATCACATCCTTTAGACTTCAAGCGGTAAGGAAATGATGAAATCAGCCAAGATGGAACCTTTTAAATATAAACAGAGTCTTCAAAGATTTGGACTTTCTCTAAAAATATATATTTTTTTTGTTCACAGCTTCAACAGCTGTTGATGCTGTTAGTTTCATAATTCACAAACATGTACAGTTTTTCCTGATCTGCAATGGTCCATTAAGGGAATCCTTCTCATAAAATATAGTAAATTGTGAATAGGTTGAATAGCAAAAAAAGACATAACCCTCAAAATTAACAAGTAGTATGTCTGTTATTTTAACTTTACAACACATTGTGATTTTATATGGAGCAAAATCGAAACTTCAAAGCAGGAGTATGCAAAAAGGCATTTGGGAGACTCCCAAATTGTATGGAGGAAGTTGCTCTGGTCTGATGAGACTAAAATTTAACTTTTGTGCCATCAAAGAAAACGATATGTCTGGCGCAAACCCAACACATCACATCACCCAAAGAACACCATCGCCACAGTGAAACATGGTGGTGGCAGCATCATGCTGTGGGAAGGTTTTTCAGCAGCTGGGAAACTGGTCAGAGTTGATGGAAGGATGGATTTTGCTAAATACAGGGATATTCTTGAGCAAAACCTGTACCACTCTGTGCGTGATTTGAGGCTAGGATGGAGGTTCACCTTCCAGCAGGACAATGACCCCAAACACACTGCTAAAGCAACACTTGAGTGGTTTAAGGGGAAACTTGTAAATGTGTTGGAATGGCCAAGTCAAAGGCCGGACCTCAATCCAATAGAAAATCTGTAGTCAGACTTAAAGATTGCTGTTCACAAGCGCGCTCCAACTTGAAGGAGCTGGAGCAGTTTTGCTAGGAGGAATGGGCAAAAATCCCAGTGGTAAGATGTGGCAAGCTCATAGAGACTTATCCAAAGTGACTTAGAGCTGGGAGTGCCGCAAATGGTGACTCTACACAGTATTGAATTTAGGGCGGTGAATAGTTATGCACATTAACTTTTTCTGTTATTTCCTAATGCTGTTTTCTTCACCAATCAAAAACAAATAAACATCTTCAAAGTTGTGGGCACGTTCTGTAAATGAAATGATCCAAATCTTCAAACAATCCATGTTAATTCCAGGTTGTGAGGCAACAAAACATGAAAAATGCCAAGGGGCCATACTTTTGCAAGGCACTGTATCCCTTGTTAATGCCATAGAGTCAGTGTTGGTCATCATGTACATGTGTAGTGTGTGTGCTGTACATGTGGTGGCATGTTGGTGGATGTGATATTCACCTGACATGGAGGCTGGATCCTGCTGCTCCACCAGGCCTGAAGATCCAGCGGTGGGCAACTGGCTCAGAAGATCATTGGCGACCCTCTCCCACTCATTGTATCTGACATTCACTCTGGGGCCTGCAGCTTGACTGGCCTCCTTGGCCATCATCCTCTGCTTCACAGACCTCACATCCCTTACTGTGGCCGCTACCTCCTTCCAGGCCTGGGCCCTAAGTGGGGCGGCCATGGATCGCACAAAGGAGGATCACATTCTCTTTGTGCGTGTAGCTCGGGGCCCTGTGCCTGCCCCAGCCACTTGCCTGTCTGACTGTGGACGGGGATCCTTCACTCCCTTGGCTGCCCCTGAGGCCTGTCCCTCCATCATACTACCACCCCCCTAGGATCAGGCCCCTTTCCCTTTGACCCTGAACTTTGGGTTCTTATCATTATGAGCACCCCGCCACCACCCACCTCCTCTTTTCCACTCTCCTCCTCCTCCGTCTCCTCCTCTCTCCTCCACCTCCTCCACGAGTCCACTCTCCTCCTCCCCCACTCCACTCTGCCACTCTCCTCCACTCTCCTCCTCATCCACCTCCTCCACTCCACCACTCTCCTCTTCCTCTTCTCCACCTCTCCTCACCTCCTCCTCACCTCCACCACTCCTCACCTCCTCCTCTCCTCTGCCATGCCCCAGGGCCACCTCTCTCTCCCTCCTCCTCGCCTCTCCTCGTCTCCTTCTCCCCATCTCTCCCCTCCTCTTTGCTCCCTAAATAATTATCCCAAAAATAATATAAGGATAAATCAAAATAAGTATTTCTGTAGATATATAAGGAAAACAAAAAATTGGATTTTATATGTATTTATTAACTGTTGGGGATAGGGTGTGGGTATAGGATGGGATTGTGTGTATGGAGTGTATGTATGTGTGTTATTTAATATATGTGTATTTGTATTATGTGTAATCTGTAAATATTTGTAATCCAAATGTAAGTGTAAAATAGAATAATGTAAAAGAATAAAACCGTAACTTCCTGCTTTAATAAATCGCCTGCTCTCTCTCTTTCTATCACCAACTACCAACTCCGGGAACTGCATGCTACTTCATGAGAATCTACAACACAGTCAACTCTGGGGCGAGTAGAACGCAACTTTATAATGTATCTTCAGCTAGCCCACTTTCTATTGGCTGAGACGCCGGTGTCACTCTCCGTAATTACGGGATTGGAAGAAAACCTCTTTATGTTCTTTATATAGAGAATTATATTTTAAGCTAATTCAAAGATGATATTTAGTGCCTGCTACCATAAACAAATTTAAGTCGGAGCAGTCTGAGGAACACTGGAGGGGATGCAGTAATAGAGGCTCCCACTTCCATGTATGGTGGCAGTGCCCTATTTTGGAAGACTTTTGGATGCAGTGTGTATGTCAAAATTCAGAAATAACAAAATAAAAAAAATCCTCTTAAACCAGAATTTATTCTCTTCCACATTGCTATAGATCAGATACCACCACGGGAAGGGATTATGCTCTTGAGGCTTCGGGACTTAACTTGTGGCCTTGTTCAATTGAATCACTGTGTAACTGTAGCAAATTGTAGGACGCCAAGGCCCCTATTTTGTTGAGCAATTGTTGGTTACTGGAGCTCTTAATGTAGCCCATAAGCTAATTTGCTATTCAATTGGCGTCTTTTAGCTACCTGCAAACGATTTACGGGTTACAGGCTGAAAATCCCTGCGGTTGTCAAAAACGTAACTCCGACCCAGCTAAGCCTTTGATTTTTCAAGCCCGTAAATGTTACAATCGCTAATCGCTATTCAATTGCTACATCTCCTCAAATGGCAAATTTAGAATAAAATCCTATGAGTACCAGATAGAACTTGCAAGGGGGATAAACACTTGATCGTAGCACTGTAAATGCAAATTAAAAATCAATACTGCACTTTAAAAGACGGGAAAGTGATGAAAGACATTATAATTAATTGCACAACAGTCTCAAGCTGATCCCAGGAATTAAGGAGTTAATACATATCAGGCTACCGACACGGACTAGAACATTTCCTTCATTCATTTTGTTTTTGTACTTTGCCGGATTGCAAGTCTGATCGCATATCAGACTTCTAAATAACTGATTGAAGTTTAACCTCCATGTTTTACTGATGTCTTGATACAAGGTCTCATTTACTGGTGTTTCTAAATTGGTAGTTACGGCCATGCTTAATTGATCATGATCATGCTCTGAAATGCTAATTACGATTGCGGTTTCAGCTTTCGGCTCGTAATCTGCAGGCTTGTTCAATTGAATTGCGCTGTAACTGTAGCAAATTTCAAGCCATTAAATAGGGACCATAGTATTTGACATATATTAAAAACTAGAAAAAGAAAAAAAATTTGATAAGTGCTGCCTATTATTGATATAATACTTTTGTAATATGTGCTCCCTATATTTGGTGACTATATATTTCGGTCAATTGGAACACGGGCATGATTTTTATACAACATAGTTGTTGTTTTAATAGAGTTATAGTAAATAATTTTCCCTTTTTTTAAACTTCCGGTCTCTCTGTCGATCTATCTATGCCGAAATTTTAAATTAAGTGATATGTTGTGATCTACTTCCATAGAAGTTCTTTCTCTCTTTTTTCTTTTTAAGTAAATTATTTCACTTCTGACCCTCACTTGGGTACTAACTTAGAGCCCGAGTAAATTGGAGCTACGTGTTGACATGTAGCTCATAACTGTGTGTGACACATAACTGTCATCTTAGCGCATCTCAACGTTGCTTGCAGCTGACTTTGCATGTTAAGACTCAGGACGGCCGAGAATAGGCTACGTGCAGAGCAATGTAAAACCTCACACACATAATTCCTTTGATCTTTCATCCTCATAACCGCTACTTGTTCAGTTCAGCTACTGTATTAAAGTGCTCTTTGTTCACCCATGAGCAGAGGCCAACGTATGCACGAGAGCACCCGCAAAGGGGGTTAAGTACAATGTGTAGCACTTGTACTGTACATAAGAACACACTACTGTACTTTTATTAACAGGGAAAGTGATGTTAGGTCTTAAAATTAATAGTACAACATTCTCAATTCCACAAATCGGCCCCGAAAAATACTTTATTTCATGAATATTTCTTGTGTCATATTGACCTCTGCAATCAATTTGTTACAACTCATACTGTAACTCGCATGTAAAATAATATCATATTTACGGCTTTATTAATATTGCATTATTTCTGTCCTTTGGGACCGATCGCAAACTGGATTTGGAGCACATAGGACTTTGAAATGTACTCTCCCCTTTATCAGTGACATAACAATTACGATATCTTTTTCCACTGGCTCCATATGAACCCGTAACTACAAAATTGATTAATTGTTTGCGTGCGAACATGAAAGTCCGCTGGCCGCACACTGGTTTACGAAATAGCATCTCTTGCTCGTAGCTCGTAGCCCCTTCTAATTTAGTAGCAGCGTAAGTCTGACAAATTTAAAGCATGCAGCCCTTACGTGCTTCATATTGGACTTACGAGGCTGGAATTTAATATAGCCCTTAGATGGTATTTTACTGATTATGATATTGTGCCTGTTTGATCCCTATATAACATATCTAAATCTTTCTGTATATATGAAAAAATAGTCATTATTGAATTTAATTTGGCCTAGTATATTATTAAGCATACACAATCAACATTTTTTCTCATTATCAATAGCTTACGTCCAAGATCTGCAACTGTTCATAATTAAAGAGCAAAAATCTGTTGTGCTATTAATGGCCCAGAGACTGGTTCATCGATTAAGGAGTTCTTCCCACTATTACCTCTCTTACCCTCCTTTTTCAGAAAAAAGTCTTTCAATTAACAAAAGATGTCATAAGTAGTGATTGTAGAATGAGTGATAATCAGCGAAGGATGAGCTAGGTAAGCAAACAGCTTGTAGGCAGCCGAACCCTGCTTGTTCTCCCTTCATGTTGTCAATAGAAATAAAACACTTGGGGCCTTATTCTATTGCAAGGCTGCAAATAACGGTATACAGGCCGTTTGTCTGTGGCCTTGCTGCGGACTTGAACTCTGCTGCAATTACAGAGCAATTCAATTGAACAAGCCTGCATGTTATAGGACGAAAGCCAAAACCGTAAAACCATGCAATCAAAAGTAATATTTCAGAGTGTGAACATCATCAATTAAGCAAGGCGATAACTACCCATTTAGAAACAGCCAATAGATTATGAGATCATCATCATTACGGCAATATAAGGTTACATGTCAATTAATTAGCGTTTAGAGATCAAATATGCGATCAGACTCGCAATCCGGCAAAGTACAAAATAACAAAAATTAATGAAACAAAAGTTTTAGTCCATGTGGGTGGCCTGATATGTATTAACTCATTGATTCCAGAGATTGATATAACACCGAAATTACACATACAAATAAAATATTTTTGATTGCGAATGTAGAAGGTTGAGTTGTCCAACTAATTCTAATGCCTTTCATGGCTTTCCCCGTCTTTTAAAGTACAGTATTGTCTTTTTTATTACATTTACAGTGCTACAAACAGGGATTAAAAACCCTTGCGGGTCCTATCTGGTACTCGTAGCATTTTCTTCTACATTTGACTTTTACAGTGTGAAAATATTTGCAGGCTTGAGGAACTGTAGCCATTAAATAGCGAATTGTGATTGTAACTCTTTCAGTCTTGAAAGATCAAAGGCTTAGATGGTTTTTAAGTTACGGTTGTTCCAGGGATTTTCAGCCTGTAACCCATAGATCGTTTGCAGCTCGCAAAAAGATGCCAATTGAATAGCAAATTAATGTACGGCCTACATTACAGGCTCCGTAAGCTACAATTTCTCAATTGAATGAGACCCTTGGTTAGTCAGGCCTAAATCAATGTCTTGGTAAAGGAACACAACCATTTTTTTTTAATCTCATTCTTTATCTGTAACAGAAAGCTATCCAAAATTATAAACTGAAGAACTCCATTGGAGTATGACTGGCCTCACCAGCCCTCAAAATATGCCATAACATAGCTTGTCCACCCAGCAATACAAATAAAACTCTTGGGGCCCTATTCTATTAGAAGTCCGTAAGTAAATTTAACCTGTGAGTTTGGCTTTGGATGTTTTTTTCTCTAAATGTTTAGATGTATTCTATTGAATTAAGTCTGCAATTTACGTCATACAGCCTCTTTTTAAGCATGATTACAGGGGGTGTGATCATATGATCTGGCAATATTTAAGCAAGCATGTAAGCAGGAAACTGAATAACTTGGATTGCGAATAGCCAATACAATATGTGGAAAGAGTTGTGTTACGTGTGTATACATTTATGATTTGGGCAATAGAATAAGGCCCTTGGTTAGTCTGACCTAAATCAATGTCTTGGTAAAGAATTACACATATTTTTAGATTTTATCTCATTCTTTAACTGTAACAGAAAGCTATCCAAAATACTATACTGAAGAACCCCATTTGAATATGGATGGCCTTACCACCACAAAGGATTGCCTTTCACAACCCCTGCTTATGTCTGTTTATTTGGGGTTCTTGTTTATCTAGCCTGAAGCTTCAAACAAATGCTAAGCAGTTCACATCAAAATGCTTCATATGCTAAGTATAGAAAGTATGAGTACTTTAGAAAGACATATAACTGAAATGTTATGGTGTATTGCCTTTGCACTAATAAATATAGGGAAAGGTTTAATGTCCTGTTTGGTGTCTTTTGGCCCCATTCTATTAGCTGCTCGCAAATGCCTTAAACTCATAAATTTGGCTGCAGGTATTTAAAAAAAAAATATGTTTACACTAGCGACTTGCCCATCAAAAAATGACGACAATAAGATTGTAAGGAAGGTAATGTTGTTTGTGTGCAAAATTAATTTTGTTGGTGTTTTAAGATCCTTGGGCACTGATTGCGAGCCTCACCTTCGGCGCTCATTGTGAGGCTCTTGGTTGTTTGTCTGCTATGAGCAGCGTTGGTGTTTCTTTTTGGTATGGCAATGAATAATTAATAAAATAAGAAATGAATATACTTTACCTATTGCGAAGTAATATATGCAGCATTGTGTTGAAGAGCTGGCAATCTGTATTCATGTTGCTCTGCAGCATCAGCGCTGTGGAGCTGCTGTGTAAGTGTCATGAATGTGTGCAGTGTGTAGTGTAATAGTGTGTGTGCACAAGGCAAATCCGTTAGGGTAGCTGTGTACTTCCGGCTTGTAAAAGTTAGTGTTCTAAAATGGCGCCTAATGTGTGGTATGCGGCTGTGGCTGATTTTGCATCCTTGATTTCTGATTTCGGCCGACTTTTTTGGAAAATCTGTAGATGTTTGGTGGTGTTTTGCGTGTTTAGGGTCCTTTAGCCTCGTTTTGTTCGGCGGCCATTTTTTCTCTCGCTTAGGTGATTTTCGGTTGTCTAAACTCAGAAATTTGAACTTAAATCGAGGTGTAACTTCATTTGCAGAGGTCCTGGGTGCCCCCCCCCCTTGCTGTGGGTAAACTTTTTATGTGTTTGTTGTGTATATTTATTGTGTTTGTAATGTTTTTCGGATCGCAAGGGTTGCGTCCTGGTTTTTGGATATCGTACGTCTTTTTCGGAAAATCCGTAGGTGTTTGGTGGTGTTTTGCGTCTATTGAGTCCTTTAGCCTCGTTTTCTTTTTTTTTTGGCTGCTATTTTTTCTCTCGCTTAGGGGATTTTCAAGTGTCTAAACTCTTTTATTTCGAGTTAAATTGAGGTGTAATTTCAGTTTTTTAGGTGCTGGGTGCCCTCCCTTGCTGTAGGTAAGCTTTTTATGTATTTGTTGTGTGTATTTATTGTGTTTTTCATGTTTTCATGCGCGGGTTTCGGGCGTTTTTTGCGAGGCCGTAATGGGTCGTAACGCGTGTCGTATTTTTGTGTCGTAAGTCCGTTAATTTTGCAAGGTCCGCAGTTGCTGACAAGGAGCGCCTTCGGCGCTCAATGCCAGCAACTGCGGCCCTCGCTACGCGAGCCCACAGCGTTAGCAACAACCCGCATGCTCACAACTATATATGTGATTCTATTGATTCCAGCTCGTAAGTTCTGACCTTAAGGCTAAACTAGTAAACCCTGCCTTTTTAAGTAGGATTTCAGGGGGCATGGTCAAATGATCTGACAATACTTAAGCAGGCCTGTAATTTATTTCTTAGACACAGCCAATAGTAAATGAAACGTCATCATGACATCAGTAAAACATGGAATTTGCACGTAATCTGCAATCGGATACTAAGAATTAATTATTGCTGTCAATCGGGCTTGCAATTAAGCACTCTATTTTAGTTAATCTGGGTTTCATGGTATGTATTAACCTCTTGAGTCCTGGGATCAATATTACTCAAAAATAACATTTTTTTACTAATAATGCTTTTAAAGTACAGTGTTGTGTGTTTAATACCTGTTACAACTCTAATAAGTGTTTGAAAAATGCCTTGCAAGTTTTAATTAGTACTTGTAATATTTTTGACAGAAACTTGATACTTTTTTTCAATTGCAGGTTAGACTTTATTTGCAATCTAGTGCTACAGGTCTATTAGAATATTGATTTTGGGTAACTTTAATTAGTTATCACTCATAATATTCGAGCTGTGCTAAAGCCAATAGAATGCTGGGGAGGGTTTTTGTAGTGGTTTGGCTAGTCCGTAGTGTTTGTGGGCGGGTAACTTGTAATCAAGTAGCTAATAGAATATGTGGCAATTTTAAGAGCAGTTCTAAGTGATTTTAATTTTATGAATTTACCAATAGAATAGGGTCCTGTGTGTGTTAGTGAAGCATTATAAGTATCTCTTGTGCCATTTTGGAGTAGAATAGACTGCACCTGCAATTTCACCTTTTTTACATAAGCATGAATAAGGAATTTCTTTGAATTATTGAAATGCTCACATCAGTATATTGCCCCCTTTAGCATCAATGATAGAGTGCATTTTTTTTATAATAGTTGTCTATAAGGCCCCTAATTCTTGCAGGTGGTATAGCTGCCTATTCATCTTGGCAAAATGCCTCCAGGTCATGGAAAGTCTTGCATGAACCACACGTTTGAAATCTCCCCAGAGTGGCTTGATGATATTAAGGTCAGGAGATTGTGAGACTGTGATGGCCACTTCACAATCTTCACCTTTTTCTGCTGTAAATGCTGGAGGGCCAACTTGGCCTTGTGCTGGAAAGTCCAAGAGCACCCCATGCACAGCTTTCGTGCAAAAGAATGCAAATTGTCTGACAGTATTTTCTGATAATATGCTGCATTCATATTGCCATTCAATTTCACAAAATTCCCCGTGCCTTTAGAGCTCCCCCCCCCCCCCCCAAAACATCATCGGGTCACCACCATGCTTTACATTGGGGATGGTATTATTTTCACTATAGGCCTTGTTGACCCCTCTCCAAACATAGCGCTTATGGTTGTGACCATAAAGCTCTAATTTGGTCTTGTCACTCCAAATTAGAGTATGTCAGACGCTGTGAGGCGTGGCAAGGTGTTGTCAGGCATATTGTAACCAAGATTTTTTTTGGCATTGGCACAGTAAATGCTTCTTTCTGGCAACCATGCAGCTCAGCTTTGCGTGGTGCGTACGAGTTAGGCGATGATCGCCAAAGGCGCTCACCACTTGTGAGCCTCGCGAAGCAAGGCGAGCCGTTAACGCAGAGCACTTAGGCGATGAGCTCCCGTTAACTTGCAGCACTTAGGCGATGAGCTTTACACAACTTAACCAATGGTTTGCCCTCGGTCAAGCAGCCTATTTCTAATGCACAGTTGGGACATTCATTACACTTTATCATCAGGGCACCAACACTCAAACTGTACATTGTATGCTGATGGAAAATACAAACAGATCGTTAGCTCTTCAGGCTATTGATTGATGGATATATTAATTACAAATAGGCAAAGTATATTAATTTATTCAGTAACTAATTCATTCATTATTAGTTAACTAAATATACATAAATATATATCTCTATTTCTGATGAGTGACGAAGGTGCTCATAGGAGCAAAAGTACACGAGAGGAGAGGCTTGCAATGAGTGCTGAAGGCTCTCAGCTGGAGGCTCGCAATGAGTGCCGAAGGTCCTCAGAGTACAAACAGCTTTACATTGTGCGTTAAACATCATTGCCATGGCTTCAAATTGTATTGCCCCGTCCTTCAATAAAAGCATGATCAGTCATATTTTCAAAAAAAAATGCCAACAATTCTGCCAGGGTATGCAAACTTTTGAGCACAACTGTCCTTCTAAATATGTATTCATTTGTGTATTTTGTTTCTTTTCAATGTATGTATAGTTTTAAAAAACTTGTATACATTTTTTGGTTGCTTAGCAAAAAATGCAAGCTGTAATAAACATTCTGGATATTGTGTTTGGAAAACTTATGACAGCTACAGATTCAGATTATCTGAATTCATACGCCAGAAGCATAATTATATGTGAAAGTGTGATTTTGTTTTTGTTGTCATTTAGACTTAAGATAATACAGGCTTTTTTCAATGTATTTACTATATTTCATTCACACAATTAACAGCTATTTACCTTCAGCAAATAAACTGCACATCTGTAAACATTGAGCAATACCATCCTGTTCTTTATTGAGTTAAAATAAAAATAAAATAACTTTCTTTCCTAAGTTTAAAGTAGAATACACAATACCATACTTTTAAGAGTGGTTATTGAGAGAAAGTGCAATTCATCTGATTAAGTTAGAAGGATGTGATCCCACCTGCTAAGATGTAATATATTTTCTGCAGATTCTCTTCTATGTTGCTCGGCCCCCACTTTGAAGGAATCAGTACTTAAAGTTCAACTCAATTGAGGCATACTACTCCTGTATGTCTCACAAAAGACCTTACTACTGCCAGGTATTATGCATCCGCATTGAAAAAAATGTTTCCTGCTGTTAGCACTGTTATAGCTTGAGTCCCACCTGTGAGTTCATACAATGACTTTTCAGTTAAGGGGAAAAAGCACACTTTACTGCCAACTGTGCTCTTCAGATGATTTCAACTCTGTATTACCTTCATCATGTCAATCTTCACAGATTATATATATATATACTAGCAACTTGCCCGTCAAAAAATGACAACAATTAAATGTGTTTGCTTTGAATTCTGTTTTGCACTTAATATGAGTGTTTAACACTTTTAACCTTTTTCTTATCTATACAATTATTATATTAAACATGCTAATTTTTTAACATGCAACTTGTAGGTGACCAACTATTAAATCATCTTTTTTTAAGAATTGTAAAATTTTAATGTAAGAACAGGTCAACATTGTATTAATGAGTCTTGTAAACATGACATAATGTTTTATAACATGCAACTTGTAGATTAACAACTGGTAAACTACATAGGTATTAAATCCAGAGGAAGGCAAACAGTAAAAACCCCCATTGAAACTTAGCCAATCGTATCAAAGGGGGGAAAAAAAGAATTCCTTCCTGACCCCATTAACTGGTGATTGGATTACTCCCTGGATGAATATTCTCCATTGAATGATACATTTAAATTGTACAACAAAATCTCCTCCTCCTCTTAACATGAAATTTTAAATATATGCAATGGAACAACTTAGCACACTTTTTTACAAAGATAGTAACATAAGAAACAGTAACTTAACATTTAAACGTCAATTGTTATAAAATGCAAGCAAATTGTTTTGTGGGGCTAATCATGCTAAAAGGCACCATCCAAGAAATTTCAATATGTTATTTTGTCATTGTTGATTTTTGTTGGTTGATCTTTTGTTGTTATTGTTGTAATTCTTAAAAATGTTTCCTATGTGAGACATAAAAGTTTGTCTGCAGGGTATAACCACTGTTCCCTATTGTTTTTGCCATTTTATAGAGTTTATTATGAAAATAGTGGTCCTCTAAAACGAGTCTGAGTGGCATAAAATGTTGTTCTCGAAATCAAACCACTGTTCTCTATATTTGTTTTTTTTTGTTGTTGTAAATTTGTTCTTGAGATTAAAGCATTGTTGGAAAATGGCACATAGATTTACCTATGTGCAATAGTGGTCCTCTTAAAAGAGTCCCAGAGACATCTAATTTCATCCTGGAAGTAAAATTTCTGTTCTCTATGTTTTTTTGCTATTTTATAGAGTTTTTTAGTGAAATAGTGGTCCCCTAAAAAAAACCAGAGTGACATAAAAGTTTGTCCTCAAAATAAAACCACTGTGCTCTATATTTTTTTATTTTCTTGTGAATTTATAGTGAAAGCTTTTTTTGTTTTTTGACATGTTTTGTATTGATATAATTTTTTTAAATTTACGTTATAGTATCTCATAGTAGACAATGTTTTTTGTAAAAATGCGGCCATCATCTCATAAATCACCTTAACTTTGGTTGTTTTCAATGTAAACTTTAATAGCCTCTGGATTCTTGCATCTTGAGAATGCAACATACAGTTGGCCATGTGCAAATACTGTTTTTTCTAAAAAGATACCCACAGATTTGAAAGTTTGTCCTTGTGATTTATTAATCGTCATAGCAAATGCCATGAGGATGGGAAATTGTCTCCTTTGAAGTACAAAAGGGAGGCTACTTTCACTTGGTGCCAAATCTATTCTTGGTATGAAAACTCTCTATCCTTTATGGGTAGTAGTTAAAATTTCAGCATGTATAAAATGGTCCTTTAATTCTCGAACAATTAATCTGGTCCCATTACATAGGCCTTTTTTGGGGTTCATATTTCACAGTAACATGTTAATTGCACCTTTCTTTAGCTGCATAATATGCGGTGGCATTCCAGAGAGAGTTAATGAATTAATGAATTCAGTTGAAAAAATTGTCTGACTTGCATTGTCATCACCAAGTAAAGAATCAGCACTTTGATAACTTTTTTGTGGTGCATTTATTTTTTTTTATATTTCATTATTGAGGAGTAACGCATCCTTATTTTTGCATGTTGGTATTACTTTGTTGGCAATAGTGCTACATAGTCCTCGTTATTTATTGTATTTTGGAATATAGCTGATATGAGATCCTGTTTGCAAATCATATGAGAAAGAATTTGCACAGTATCATTGGGTAAATTTTGTATTTGCTCTGTTTTTCCTTCTTCAATGTTAATGAGCCAAGCATTGAACTAATTTTCTCCTTCTAATCTCATATTTTGTTGTAATTGAAGATAGGTAAATAGTTTCCATCATGTACTTGACTTTATACATGTTTCCACAATGTCGGTTTGATTTCCATGTACAATGATAGGTAATGTTTGTCTAAAATCTCCACCTAACAACATTACCTTTGCACCAAATGGCAAATCATTATCCATGACTTCACGTAGCAAACAGTCAATACATTGTAGGGCATGGCATGACATCATTGTAGCTTCATCTATTATAATTAATTTACTTTTTTAAAAGTTTTTGCTTGCAATGATGTCATTCGAATATCTGACACTGATGTTTCCAGAATGCGAACTGGCAGTTTAAATCCACTATGCACAGTTCTTCCACCTTTTAACAAAAGTGCAGCAATTCCAGTGGGTACAAATGGCAGTGCTATTTCACCTTGTGCTCGAACAAAACTCTCCAATAAATCATACAGATACGTTTTTCCTGATCCGCCAGGTCCATCTAGATAGAAATAACGCTCTTTGAGCATGTCATCATCTAGGGCATTTTTGATTGCATGAAATGCTTGCAATTGTAATGTATTTAAAGTTGCAAGTCTTTTTCTGTTCTTTGTCTTTGAAGCTGAGTGTCATAGTCTTCTTTTTTTAATTTTTTTTTTATAGTATTTATTGTTTTTACAAAAATATAACAATGTACCATATAAATATTGTATATATCATAAATAAAGTTAATAACACAGTACATTGAAATAAACAACAGAAAAAGGAAAAACATACATAAGGTAAAACATTTAAAAAAGAACATTCACTCGTCATGCCTACACTTTCATTTAAAGGATCATGATATTAAGCTTTAAATTGACAAAGATGGATAGTAATAAAAAACCAAAAAACAATTAGCAAAAGAAAAAAAAAACTAAAAGAAAAAGACCCGGAATCAATAAGAGAGAGACAACAAAAATATTACTATAAGAAACCAAGCCGGGAACAGCAAGCATTTCCATTAGGCAAGAGGTAGCAGCTATTGTTGTTTACAGATTTAAGAAACCCTTTTATGTATAGAATCCCATAATTTCCACTTAAGGGAGTTGTTGCGGGAAGTGCCTGTAACTTCCCTATTGGCTTGAAGATCTCTTAATCTTTGAATCATTACTAAGATTTCATTCCAAGTAGGGATTTTATTAGATTTCCATCGGGAAATAATTGATCTTTTTATTGCCATACAAATTAAAATAATGAAAGCTTTCTTATAAAAAATTTAATGATTTTGGAAAAATATGCAATAAACTATACTGAGGTAGAAAGGAAAGTTTAGATTCTATAGAGCGTTCAATGAACTCAAAACCTTCAAGCCACAAGGGTTTAATTAATGGGCATTCCCAAAATATGTGAAGAAAATCACCATATATACCACATAGTCTCCAACACATACATTCTTGAGGATTATGTGAAAATTTATAAATTTGAGAGGGCACCATGTACCACCTATTTACAAGTTTAATGTGGAGTTCTCTATCCGAAGGGTGTTTAACGATCCTGTTTGTCCCATAGACTGAGGATTCCCATATCTCCCAAGAGAAAGAGATACCAAGATCTCTTTCCCAATTTTCCATACCCGATGTCTTAATAAGGGCTAAGGGTCTCCCTATAATATTATAGCATTTAGATAGTAAGCGGCTATAGTATGAGTGTCATAGTTTTCAAAGTTTATGTTGTCTATGAGTCCTGGATCTGGCAGATTAAAACTTGCACAACTTAATCCATGGGAAAGAAAGACCTCTTTTAATGCTTTTAATTGTGCAATAGGCTCATTGTTTTGTTGCAAAAAGTCTTCAGACATATTATGTATGTTTTAAATTTAAAATTGATCCCACAAAGCTAATGCATTTGGAGCATTTGAAAAGATACAAATAAATGCAAATTGTTCCCTCATCTGCCGTGGCATTTGACACAGTGCTGCTTTTTCTGGACATCTTTCCTATTCTGTATCATCAGCTAGAAAGTTTCTGTGTCGCGCAGCTAAATGAAATACTCATAAACTATGTCATTAACAGTTCTTAACTGTTCAAAACTTTGTGCATCAGGAATATTTAGAAGCAGTAAACGTAAGCAGAAATGTTCAAGCTCTCTTGGACTTACAGTGTAAATTCTTGGTATTAATTTGTTTTCACGACTTTTTCATTTTTACCATAATCCATCAACGAAAACATAATGTTATAGAATATCAATATATAACAATTCCCTTGCCTAAAAATCAGTACAATTTAATTGAAACCACGCAGTTCGTGTAGTTTTGCTGATGCTCACTTTGTGCCAAAGCATTTGTTTCATTTCCAACATGGAAATACACTAAATGTCTTAGTGGCAAATGTACAATCGATATACTGCATGTGAGCGATCATGCATTTCAAATTCTAGAAGATGTCACATTGCTTCTGGAGAACTTACATAGCGAGCATCTACATGAGATGCAAGTTCATCATCTATTAACTCACTTTGTTTGGGATTTTCTGCACTTTTGACCACTACAGAAACTGCATCATATCCTTTGTAAATATGTTTGTAGATATATTTGATGGATTTTATAGAAGTGCAAGCTTCCAAATTAATGTGTGCAATATACTTCATGAGTAAATGTGGATTGTATGGTACCACATATCTGTTATATACCTTCTTTCCACGAATAATGGCATTTTGGCCTTCTCTTCTTCTATATAATGGATAGCCATCACAATTAGCATAAGTTTTTGTCTCTATAATCTTTTGAAAATTATTTTGTACATTTCTTTTTTTTATACATGGTGACTGTGGATTAATATCTCCACACGGTCCATGAATCATACAATCTCATATAGTCTACCATGTATTTCTGGATCTGGTAGCTCACTGAATCCACTTTGTTACCAGTATCCAATTTATCTTTCTGTTGAAGGATTATGAAAATATGTGCATGTGGAAAGGCCTCTTTTTTGAAATTCTATGGTATAAACATAGGCCAGACATTTGCCAAATAACTGACTTATGGGTATGTCACGTATTAATTCAGTTAATTTGATTTTAAAGACTCTTTCCACTAAATCTGGTCTATCGGAAGCAGTTTGTCCAATTAGCAGATTCTGTACAATCTCTGGCCATTGTGGATTACATGTAAATGTAATAAAAAAAATCTGGTTTGCCATATTTAGTTACAATAGCCATGGCATCATTGTATCTTTCTTGCATATTGCGAGGAGATCCTTGGAAAGAAGATGGTAAAATGATGGCTTCGCCAGCTGGCAGCTTTCTGGTTGTAGCCACCACAGTGACAGAATCCATCAGTCCACAATACTGTTCTACACGTGGTTTATCTTGTTGATATTTGATGAAGTTTAAATTATTTGCCTCAACTTGCAAATATGAATGATCCATTGTTGGCTCCGTTTTCTGCCACATAAAATAGGATTGAATCCATCTTGAATGGCAGTTTGAGCCACTTTAAATTCAAGCATGGAAATATTATTTCTAACACGTACTTTTGAATTTGGGTAACTCTCAAGGGTTAATTTGGGTTGCCAACCTGCTTCTCCATGTGGAAAAAATATGGGATATGTCATTGGATCCAAATTAGTACTTAAGATACTTATATTAATGAAAGGTTGCTCATCATTTCTGGGATATATTATCATATCCCTCTAAAATGTTGGTTCTCCCTTCATCATTTTGAAAGACCATTGCAAACTCATTTGATGTTGGCAAGTTATAAGAGTGTTTATCAGTATGGCGATCTCTTTTACGAACCATACTGACTTTTGGGATTGGTAATTGATGAATTTGCGCATTCATTTGTTGTTCCTTTTCTACTTCTGACAATTTTTTATAAGCTTGAGTGGGTGGGTTTTGGGCCATAATTTTACCAAGCTCTATAAAAACAATAGGTAAGCATTTTTTATTTTCTGGAAGCTGCATACATTGATGAACAGCTTCCATTGTATCTAGGATATAGTTGAGCACATTTTCTTTGCTCCCCTTCTTCTGGATGTAAATGAGAAGTATGATGGTAAATTTGTCCTTGTACATGGGAGCAGTAAGGGCCATGTCCTGGCACATTAGCAGCTAACGTTGCCTCCATAGATGCAAAGGATATAGCACTATTGTATGATCTTCTGTTTAATTTGAAATTGTTGTTGTTAGGGAAAGAAGTCTCTGCCAAAATGCTTTGTAAATATGTTGGGATTTTTTTTGTGTGTGGAAGTCTTACCTTGCCTTTTTGACAGGCACTGTCTGTTGAAAATGAGAAACAGAAATGGAAATGTTCAAGTAATGTTTTTTTTATTTTTTTCACTAACAGCAGAGTATTTTTGTTAAGAAAATGTATTGCTGTACGTTACCTGTTTGGTGTAATAATTTTTCTATAAATTTCAGGAGAGTTTACAGGCTGTGTTACACAGTGCAGTGCTGCAAATTATTCATTGACACTCTGGATGGAGAGTCTGTTGAAAATGATAGAAATATGCAAATGTTGAAATGCAGTGTAAATATTAATGTTAATTTCTTTTGCTAAGAGCATCGATTATTTTTGTAAATGTGCAACATTTTACCCCACATCAACATTTATCTGTGTTTGAAGTCTTCTCTTCTATCTATGTATTTTTTTTTGTAATTATTATTTTATTAATTTTAATCATTTACTGTATATATGTTTTCCATCTTACTATAGATAAATAATATATTCAATTTTTTTCGGTCCATCAATAATGTTATTGTTCTCATTATTATATGATTTATTTATTTTTTTATTACTAATTTGTGAAGTTATTAATAATGAATTATAGCTTACTTTTTTGTGTAATTTGCAGTTTAAAGTGAGAGGCAAGTTTCTTAAGAAGTAACGCCACCAGTGAAATGTTCAGTCACACTGTTCATCACCTGAGGAGAAATGGAGAAATTTCTAGAAACTCTCCAGTATTTATAGACTGTCAGCCCAAGTAGAAACCGTTAAATTGTAGTGCCCATGAGCAATTAGCGTTCATTTCGTGGCAGTTATGTGCTTGGTGTATGCAAAATGGCGTAAATGCTGTATGTGTTATGTGCTTCGCAATGTGTTAGTGTTTTTGTGTTGCAAGTTTGTTGTTGATTTTTACATGCTTGGGCCTCGTTTTCGTTTTTTTGGGCCGTAATTTCTTTTCGCACTTAGGTGATTTTTGTTCGTTCAAAAAGGCTAAATATGGGTCTAATGAACTTGCAACCTCACTCATAGACATCCTGATTGTGCTCCTGTGCTGTTTGTGAGTTTTTAAGTTAATTTGTCTGATATTTGTAATTTTTGATGGGTCGTATTTTTTTATGCTATTTTTTTCAAACACCTACGGGTTTCAGAGTGGAAATTGGAAAATGGTGCTTTGTATTGATCTGTATTGTGGTGGGTCGTAGGGATCATGCTTATGTGGTGCGGGTTCGGAGGGAAGAATGTTTGAAAACTATTTTTTCAAAGTCCTATGGGGCTGGCATTTTAAAGTGTATAATGGAGGTTTTTGTTCATGTGTAGTCCTGCGGGTCGTACAGCACTCCATGCCGAAAGTCATACGGGGTCGTAGGGATGAGCGCCTATCTCATCCAAAGGCTCATTGCAGGCTGCAAATAGGGGCTGCATTTGCGAAGGTGGAGGCTGCCACGTCGGCTGCCAAAGGCTCATTGCAGGCCGCAAATGCGGACCCTTGCAAAGCGAGGGGCCGCATTTGCGGAGGTGTAGGCTCAACAGCGCCTTACAAGACATTACAAACACACACACAAGTGCCAAAAATACGAACTTATACAAAAAAATACGAACCGTGGGTGTTAGAACGCAAACTTTACGGACTTAGACAAAAAAAATACGAGACGCAGGACTTAAAAAATAAACCATTACAAACTCTCAAAATAACGACCTAAACGGCCGAACCGCGCACCTGAAAACATTAAAAACATAATAAATACACTCAAAAAAGACATAAAAAGCTTACCCACAGCAAGTGTGGGGGGGGGGGGGGGGCACCCAGGACCTCTGCAAGTGAAGTTACACCTAAATTTAAGTCCAAATTTACAAGGGTAGACACACGAGAAATCCCTAAGTGAGAGAAAAAAGGGCGACCGAAAAAAATGAAAACGAGGCTACACTACCCTAAAGCCGCAAAACAACACAAAGCACAAACGGATTTTCAAACAAGCCATACGAGGTAAAGATACACTTTTACCAAGGACCCTAAATCATCCACACACGTGTACCACATACACATTCGCCGCCATTTTACAACACTAACTTACACAATGCAGAACTACACAGCTACACTAACGGCTTTCCCTCGCGCACGCAGCCTATTTACACTACACACTGCACACATTGCTGACACTTACATCTCAGCTCCACAACACTGCAAACCTACATTGTATGCTGCAGGAACATGGAAACAGATTGTCAGCTCTTCAGCACAATGCTTCAGGATGGGTGTAATGGAGATTATCCCTGATGGAGGTGAGTAGGCTGTTGCTCCACATGCCTCTTTACAGCCCCCTTGTGTGGTTGTTGCCCTTCCTAATGAGTTAGAGTAGATTAGTTTGGTGGATGTTCCCCTGGTCCCCTTCTGGATTGCTACCTTGTGATGGTGAAGGGGCTTGTGCACTTTAATGAAGCTGTGAGCTATACCAGGTCATAGCAGAGAGGTCAGACAAATTGCAGTCCACTGGAGAAGGAACTGGCAACCAACGCAAAACTTATGGATAAGCACAGCCAGAGACATAGCTAAGTGTGCTGCAGTGCATTGGGTCACAGAGAGACACGACTGAAGGACTGAACAACCAAAAAGAAAAGGTTCCCCTGGTACTTGATATATGTCATGTGGTGATGTAATTTGGCCACTATTTATTTTCCCAATGTAGATCTGATGGGTGAAATGTATATCAGATGATTTTTGTATTTTTAGAGTCCACATTAGAGCCTCTGTGAGTGAGAAAGGGATAATATGGCAAACAGTTGTTTTTGTGTTGAAATTTAATCAGGTAGTTTCTTTCTAATTGCTTTCAGCATCTTGCAGCCACACTTTTCATATTGGCATATGCATGACCTTTCCAATAAATGCAATTTTTTTTTAAGGCCTATTTGTTCCTTGGGTATTGTTTTGCAATGAATTCGGATGTCTTCCATTGCTTTTTCCATACTTTAAAGTGGTTGGTTTTAATTTGTGTGTTTTAATTGTCCTTTGCAGTGTTACAAACTAGTCTGTAAACCCTTTGCGAGTACTATTTGGAACCTGCAACATATTTGGCTACATTTGACATTTGTGGGTTTGAAAAGCAAATGCATCCTTGGGTAATTGTAGCAATTGAATAGCGATTTGCGATTTTAACGATTGTAACATTTGCAGGCTTCAAAGATCAAAGGCTTAAATGGGTTGGAAGTTATGATTTTGTTAACTGCAGTGATTTGCAGCCATTAACACGCAGATCGTTTGCAGCTCGCTAAAAGACACCAATTGAATAGCACTTTAGTTTACGGGCTACATTATGGGCTCCAGTAACCAACAATTGCTCAATTGAATCAGGACCTATGTTTGTATTTAATGTACTCCTAGAGACACATTAAATTCCAAGTCCGTATGTGCAACGTGAGACCTGCACCGGCTGTGGGCTTAAAATTTTGCAGTTTACGGAGCTATTAAATTAGGGCGTGAGCTACAGGCTCGCAACTCTAACCCGTAAACCCTTTTTCGCACGTTGGATGTGCGGCCGTGAACATGATTAATTAGTGAAACCCTGTGGTTTGGATGGAGCCAATGGCAAAAGAGATTGTCAGAATTATGTCACTGTAAAATGGAGGTGGGATTTCAAAGTCTCACAGCATTCAATTCCGAGTTATAATCGGACCCACATTCCAGTTATAATGCAATATTGATAAAGCCGTACATTTTGATTGCTGGGATCGATATAACACGGAAATTAAACATGAAATAAAGTATGTTCTATTGACGATTTGCAAGCTTGAGAATGTTGTGCTATTAATTCTAATACCTAACATCACTTTCCGTTTTATTATAAGTTCTGTAGTGTGTGTATATTTGCATCTACAGTGCTACATATAGGACTTTTACCCACTAGCGGGTCCTCTCTGGCACACGTAGGCTTTTTGGCTCCATTTGCGGGTTACAGGCTTTAACCCCAGTTATTTTGTAGCAATTTAATAGTGAAATTGGAACGTAACAGTTACGGGCTTTGAAGAACAAAGGATTTGCAGCATCGCAAGCCGAATTCTGTAGTCCCAAAGGGTTTTCTCGCTTCTACCCGCAAGTTGACGTCGGCCTGCTTTATGAGGCCAATTTAATACCCGTAAGTATTGCAGGCTACGTTACGAGCTATGGTTTTACAAGTTAGGGGGATTTAATGTGGATACAAGTGCTACAAAATCTGGGTCTCTAGAGCTTGATATGCCTAATTAATATAATGCCCCTTCATTTGCTATGTGATGCAATTTGGTGCTATAAGAGCTGATTTTGTATAGAAAGAATTAGACTATTAAAAAAAATATCTGAATAATATTTGCTGCTATAGAAATAAGTATATATTAGAAAGATGTTCCCACCAGATACAAAAGAGGTGCATCACGTTCATACTTATTAGAGTGAATAAAGCAACTATTCTAACAGAAATATGTTTCCTCTAAATGCAAGATAAATTCCTTATAATGTTTGACTTAGTCTTAGAAGAACAATTAAGAGCAACCTAATTACAAAGTTTTGATCAATATGAATCTAAAAACAAATGAGTAGAGTTAATATTTTAGAACTGAAAATAATTCTATTTCTGTGTTTATATGTTTTATGTGTTCAGGCTTTTTTGTGATAATTCATTGCCAGTACATAAAAATAATGTACTGTATCCCTGTGTTCTCCTAGATGCAGCTGCTATTTCAGATATTTTAATACATATAAGCTGTAAAAAACAACCTGAGAAAATGCTGATCTGTATTTCCTTTTTTATCTCTTGATATGAAACAACCTGGATTTTTGTTACAGGAAGAACTAATAATAAGAATATATCTTAAATGCATATCTTGCAGAATTTAACATTTAATCTTCTTTAGATTTTAATAAAAAGTACACCTGTGGGCAAAAGTTTGTAAAAAGAAAGGTAAATACTAGAGTAGTTACATTTCTATTTAAATTTCGGCATATGAAATATTGCTAACAATGGTGTCTATTTATTTGATAAGCTAAAGTAACAACCACAGCTGCACAGAGTCAAAGGGGTCGGGGGGGGGGGGTGTTGGACCTGGCTTGGAAATAGGAGGACCTAATTGATTATTTATTCCCAATTGGGAAAAAGGGAAGGGCCGAAATAGGACTCTTGGCAGCAGTGGCATAGCTAGAGCTTTATATATATACAGTACCTTACATCAGTATTCACCCCCCTTGGCATTTTTCATGTTTTGTTGCCTCAAAACCTGGAATTAACATGGATTGTTTGAGTAATTTGTATCATTTAATTTACAGAACACGCCCACAACTTTGAAGATGTTTTTTTTTTTTGTGTGAAGCAAACAACAAATAACAAAATAACAGAAAAAAAGTCAATATGCATAACTTTTCACAAACCCCTAAAGTCAATACTTTGTAGAGCCACCTTTTGCGGCAATCACAGCTCCAAGTCCCTTTGGATAAGTCTCTATGAGCTTCCCACATCTTACCACTGGGATATTTGCCCATTCCTCCTTGCAAGACTGCTCTAGCTCCTTCAAGTTGGATGGTTTGGGATTGTGAACAGCATTTTTTAAGTCTGACCACAGATTTTCTATTGGATTGAGGTCTGTGCTTTGACTAGGTCATTCCAACACATTTACATGTTTCCCCTTAAAAGACTTAAGTGTTGTTTTAGCAGTGTGTTTGGGGTCATTGTCCTGCTGGAAGGTGAACCTCCGTCCTAGCCTCAAATCACGCACAGAGTGGTACAGGTTTTGTTCAAGAATATTCTTGTGTTTAACACCATCCATCTTTCCCTCAATTCTGGCCAGTTTCACTGTGGTGGTGGTGTTCTTTGGATGATGTGGTGTGTTGGGTTTGCGCCACACATAGCATTTTCTTCAATTTTAGTCTCATCAGACCAGAGCACCTCCCTCCGTACATTTTGGGAGTTCCCCACATGCCTTTTCACAAACTCAAAATGTGCCATTTCGTTTTTTTGCTGAAAGTAATGGCTTTCTTCTGGCCACTCTGCCATAAAGCCCAACTCTATGGAGTGTACGGCTTATTGTCTTCCTATGTACATATACTCCAGTCTCTGCTGTGGAACTTTGCAGCTCCTCCAGGGTTACCTTAGGTCTCTGTGCTGCCTCTTTGATTAATGCCCTCCTTGCCCGGTCCATGAGTTTTGGTGGGCGGCCTTCTCTTGGCAGGTTTGCTGTTGTGCCATCTTCTTTCCATTTGGTTATGATAGATTTGACGGTGCTACTGGGGATCATAAAAAAAATTAACCCTGACTTGTACTTCTCAACAACATTGTCCCTCACATGTTTGGAGAGTTCCTTGGTCTTCATGGAGGTGTTTGGCTGGTGGTGCCTCTTGCTTAGGTGTTTCAGCCTCTGTGGACTTTTAAAAAAAAGAATACCCCCCTGTCTCTCTCCCTTCTCTTTCCTCTCTCTTTCTCTCTCCCTTCTTCTCCCTCTCTCCCTCCTTCCTCTCTCTCCCTCCTTCTCTTGCTTCCTCTCTCCCTCCTTCTCTCGCTCCCTCTTTCACTAATTCTCTCTCTCTCCCCTCTCTCTCATTCTCTCTCTCCTTCCTCATCTCCCTCTCTCACTCCTTCTCCATCTCTCTCCCTCCTTCTCCCTCCTTCTCCCCCCTACTGTCTCTCCCTCTCCCCTCCTTCTCGATCTCCCTCTCTTACTCATTCTCTCTCTCCCTCCCTCTCTCACTCATTCTCTCTCTCAGTCCGTTTCCTTATCTCTCTCTCCTTCCTCTCCTTCTCTCTCTCCCTCATTCTCCCTCTCCCTCATTCTCCCTCTCGCTCTTCCTCTCTCACTCATTCTCTCTCTCCACTTATTTTCTCTGACACATTCTCTCTCTCCCTATCTCACTCCTTCTCCCCTCTCTCAATCATTCTCTCTCTACCTCCTTCTTTCCTCTCTCATTCTCTCTCTCTCCTTCTCTTCCTCTCTCACTCATTCTCTCTCTCCCTCCCTCTCACTCACTGTCTCTCACTCCTTCTCTCTCTCTCCTTCTCCCTTTTACTCCTTCTCTCCCTCCCTCCTTCTCTATCTCCCTCCTTACCTCTCTCACTCTCTCTCTCTCTGTCACTCTCCTCACCCTCTCACTCACCCTTCTCTCTCCTTCTCTCTCTCCCCCTGTTGCTCTCCTCTCCTACTCTCCCCATCTTCTCTTTCACTCCCCCTCTCTTCTCTCTTACTCCCCCTATATTTCTCCCCCCTTTTTAAATCTCCTTACCTGCATGTTCGTGACTCTGGCTGGTCCTCACCTTGGTGATTCCTCCCCTTAACGGCTTTTCCCCTTGCTCCTCCTCTTACTCAACAGCACTCAGTGGAGAGAGCAATTGCCGGGAAGGAGGAGGGAGCTTGGGGGAAGAGGACAGATGGTGGCATTTCTAGCACCCCCAAAGAAATGGCTCCCAGGGCGGTCCGCCTCCCATGCACCCCCTTTCCTACGCTACTGCTTAGCAGTAGAGGGAATGTAGATAGGAGAAGCAGAATTGGGAAAGGCCAGAGATTAGGTAGGATGGGTGGGGAAAAGGGAAAGGGAGGGGGAGTGGGTGAAGACAAGCAACCTGCATACAGAGAGGACAGCTGCATTATTACACAGAGAAATAAATCTTCACATACCTCTTCAATTAGTAATGTGAGGGACAGATTACAAGATGTGGATAGTGAGCAGGAGTGCATGGGATCTATGCATCTGGAGCAGGGAGCTATAAAGCTGGAGCTGGCATCTATTTCATCCCTTTCTACTAGGGAAGATATGAGGGAGTTGGACAGTGCATTTAGGGAAGGTGAATGCATTTATGCAAATCCTAATGGCTATTCCATTTCAGATGATTCTTCTACAGTTAGTGGTCTATACTTGTCAGGGTGGAAGTATACCCATTCGGAAAAGATGAGGGGCAACATGTAAGACGGGTCAGGGGGAGGGTCCTATAAGGAAACAGAAGGGGAAAAAAGCATGAGTGACTTACTGAGCCAAGGCAAGACCCTCATTATGCCAGCTAGGGCCTATTAGAATGCATGTTCCTTCCAATGTAAAAAGGAGAATATGGAAGAGAAAATGTATTAAGATTTTTTTTCTCCTTCCTCTTGATGATTACTTTGAGGTGAAGGACAAAAAGCATGAAAAAAGGAGGAGGAAGAAAGGAAGAGGAGGCATAGACACATCCCAAAAACCTTTACTAACTAGCTGCAAGCATATATAATATTGGCCAGTATACATGGAGAGCAGTATCAGGAATGCTGTTCGGTTCTACTTTTGTTATCTGAATGAGATTGAGAGCATTCAAAGAACATATAGGGGCATAGCATGGTGGTCCTATGATGAACAATTTCATCAGCTGTTAACCCTTCCATGAGATGGGATGAGCAGGACATGGGTATGTGGTTGAAGATCGTCACTCCAGAAAGGAGCACGCCAGGGAGTTCAGGGGGTTATGTTAGTTCCATTCGGATATTAGGAGTTAGGAGCTCTACCCAAGCAGGTAAAAAGGGTACATGCTTTATGTACAATGAAGGTACGTGTAGGTGGGGAGAAACATGCAGATTCAGGCATGATTGTTCTGATTGTGGCCTCACCAATCACCCAGCAGTCAGATGTTTCAAGAGAAACAAGGGAGTTTGGGCAACGGACGCTGGTATTTAGAGCAGTGACACCAATATTGATAGAAAGAAGGCTACCATGGTTAAAGTGGGGTTTTGTGGAGTTTTGCTAATAGGGCAAATCAATTGTTATGTGGTTTTAGTTCTTGGTTTGTTAAACCTTGTTATAATACAGCGCTGTCTCGAGTTTCTTCTAATCTTGTGTCTGCTAACAGTTTCCAAAAGTTGTGGAGGCAAAGCTCAGGAAGGAGGTTGCTTTGGGTTAGATGGCAGGTCCTTATCTGCATCCGCCGCTGCCAAATGTGTGGATTTCTCAACTAGGAGTGGTCATTAAAAAGGAATCTGGTAAGTACAGACTCATCTATCACCTATCATTTACAAAATGAAATTCAGTAAATGATGGGATAGATAAGCAACTATCCACTGTACATTATACTTCCTTTGATCATGTGATTGCAATAGTATGCAAGGCGGGGCATGGATGTTTATTAGCCAACTATGATATTGAGTCAGCATTTAGGCTATTACCGGTGCATCCAATGTCTCATAGGTTATTAGACTGTCGTTACTTCATTATTGATCTGATGTTCTACTTGTTGTGCGTACTTTCAATCTTTCATTACTTTTGTTCAGTGGGTGGTGGAACAAATTTCAGATATTACTTCCATTACCCACTGATTTTCTATTCATGGGTTCCACATGGGAACAAATTCAAGGTTTATTGGAGGTTTTTGTCAAAGTTGCACAAGATATTGGAATCCCTTTGGCAAATGAGAAAACGGAGAGTCCGGCTTCTACTCTTACATGTTTAGGTATTCAAATTGATTCAGTAAAGTTTCAGTGCTCATTACCCATGGAAAAAGTGGTGGATTTGAGAGCTATCAACAAAAGTATTTCGGGTTCAAACAAGGTAACATTAAAAGAGATATAATCCATGTTGGGGAAGCTAAATTGTGCCTGTAGAATTAAACCTATGGGTGGAATATTCTGTAGAAGACTATCTTTAGCTACAGCCGTAATTAAGCGTAGCCATGATTTTATCAGAGTTATTGCACAGCTAAGGAAAGACTATATGGTCTAGTTTCCTGGAGCATTTCAATGGAAAGTATTTTTTCATGGCGAAACAAGCATTGAGCAAAGACCTTGACCTATACACCGATTCTGAGTGTAGTGTCGGATTTGGAGCCTATCTTAAAGAACAGTGGTGTGCGGCTAAATGGCCTGCATCATGGAGTGGTTCAAGGTTGATAAAAAAACTTGGTCTTCCCGGAATTATTCCCAATTATCGTGGCCATTTACCTATTGGGTGACAACTTAAAGGACCAACATGTCATATTTCATAGTGACAACTGTTATGACAATTAACAAACTGTCATCATTATCATTGTTAGTGGTAAGCTTGCTTCGTAAGCTAGTACTGTAATGCATGGTAAAAAATATTTTCTATAGGGCACTGCATGTGCCTGGTAGACTTAACAGTATCGATGACGATCTGTCAAGGGGTCAGTGGGAAAGTTTCAGGGAGCTTGATCCCAGAGCAAGTGCCACTTCAACACCATGTCCAGAGCAGTTATGGGACTTTGGTAGTTCTTTAGTTTAGTCTGTATTTTTTTTTAATAATATTTGAGTATATGCTGTTAATGTAATTTGTTCTGTATAAAAAAAGGGGAAAAGGAGAAATAAAGTAGATTTATATTGAATAAATATTGTACCTGATGTCTAACTTACATTAGTACATTGTCATTTGTTATGTGTAATATTAGTGGCATATAAAAAAAAAAGGAAAACAAAGTAATATTTAATGTTTAACTATGTCTTACATTAGTACATTGTGTTTTCCCGCTTTCATTTTTTTTTTTTTAGCAAAGACACACTTTATTATATTGAAAAACATTTTTTTTCCAATTTTATAATTTGCTTATTATGCCATAGGTACACTTCCATGGACTGCTCGGATTTTAGGTAATTCACGTGTACTGGGCATGTAGAACAGCTCTACAGAAAGATGGTGACACAGCTGGGTTTCTAAAAGAATAAGTTATTACTAAAATGGTTTGGCACAAGGGGTATGAAGTGGGTTTGTGTGGTTAGGGAGGTAGTGTTGTACGCACGAGTAGCGGGTCCTCCGGACACATTAATTATTTATGCAGGAGTGCCTTTAACTGGAGCATGCAGTTAAAGGCACTCTTTACACGTATGAAATGTGATGTAGACAGATTGCACCTTTTATTCCCTAAAATCCATATTATATGGTCTGAGATGGTGTTCTCATATTTCTCCTGCTATTTTAAATAAATGCAGGAAGAAAGTTATAAGACAATGTCAAGCTACATTAGAGCTAGTGGTGGAACGTCACTGCAGCAAACGGATTTGGAAGGGGAGGATGCATTAGCATTCAACAGAGAGGATGGGGTACACCTCAATGAGTATAGATCAAATTTGTTTATCTTGGCTTTCAAATTAACCATTCGTTCAGAACTAGATGGCTTGGAACGGCTTTAGAATAGGTTATACTTCCCACCTTATTAATATATAACACTTGCCATTAAGGTTAAATTATATGTTATGATAACAGTTCGTTGTTATACAGTTTAGGAGCACAGCTCTATGGTAAATGGTTAAATAGGCATAGTTATGAGCAATTAATTGGTGCTTTGAGTTGTTTCTTAGTAATTCGACTTGCGAGATCTGTCAAGCCCGTAATGTTACGTTACAATTGCACTATTAAATTGCATAAAAATCACAGGCGTTCAACCCCGTAACTCGCAAATGGAGCCAAGAAGCCAAGTGCTAGAGAGGACCCGCAAGGTGGGTAAAGTCCAATCCGTAGCAATTTAAATGCAAACAAAAACACACTACTGTACTTTTATCAACAGGGAAAGTGAAGGTCTTAGAATTAATAGCACATCATTCTCAAGATCACAATTCAGCCCGAAAAATACTTAATTTCATGTTAAATTTCCGTGTTGATTCCGGCAATCAATGTGTTAATACATATAATAGAACTTGCATGTAATAGAATATCATATTTATGGCTTTATCAATATTGTATTATATCTGGAATGTAGGTCCGATCGTAACTCGTAATTAAAATCCATAAGACTTTGAAATCCCACCTCCATTTCTCAGTGATGTAATTCTGACGATCTCTGTTTCCATTGGCTCCATCTAAATCCGTAACTACAAGTTTGACTAATTGATCACGTTCCCGGCTGTACATCCAATGAGCAAAAGATTGTTTACGGGTTTGCCTGTCAAGCCTGTAATTCGCAGAATGTTCTAATTTAATAGCTCCGTAAATCAGCAAAATTTCTCACGTTGCAGATACAAGCTTAGAATTTAATGTGGCTCTTTATCAGTTAAAATTGGCTATACATTGAATTACCTGTTTTCTCAAGAAATATTTTTGAGATATTTTGAAAAAAAATGGCACAGTATGTAAAACATTTTTGTAATTATTGACTCAGTGGGCAGGACCTATTTGCAGGAAATGCCAAATAATACAGAAAAAAAGATTTTAGTACAAAAAACTGATTCCCATACTGTGCTACTAACTGTCATGATATAATCATCCACAAGAGTATATCTTTCAAAATGTCTAGTAGAAAGTATAGCAAGTTTATATGCTCCTTAAAAAAAATAAAAAATGTGAATAAGGTGCAAACTTCTAGGTGATGTTTACTAAATAGAATCCTTAAGTACCTTGCACAATCACTGTCAAAAAGCTCAATCACACTGGATCCAGTAAAACAGCATTTACCGTAATAACTTGTCACTAGGTATTTAACTAGAGGTCATATAAGGACTGGCAGCTGAGAAATATTGCTTACAATCTATTGCGGGTACTGTAAGTGTAAGTGTGGGTATTACAACTGCATGCTCTATATTGCTTCAAGTAAAGTGATTTAAATAAATAAGGTGATGAACAGATTGAATGGACTGTAATGTCTGTACATTCTTTGTATTCACTATGCTATTTTCTATGGTACTTGTGATCCTTTTTAAATAAATTTAGAGAATGTGGAGACAAGGGCAGTAAATCTCAAGCATAGACAACACTGTCTGGGTTTTAATATTTCAGATAGCTAATTTTGTTTAAAAAACCCTATTCTGCCTTAAAAGGAATTTAGCCGTTCAGTGTATCTTTAAGTATGTAAAAACAAAATAAAGTTGGACAAATTCCTTCTCCTGAGTAATGCAAATGACAGAATGTGTTTCACCCATAGTCTACCAATAAAAAACTATAAATGAAAACTCAGCAGAAAATATGGAAATATATAGACTCCACATGCCTCTGTTGGGTGTCAGAATAGAGCAATAAATTAGGAAAGAGATAATTTTGTTCCGGCACAGGAACACTATAAAATGCACAGTTTTAGATTACTGCCAAGTCACTGCCACTGTGCATCATATGAGCAATATACTTTACTTTAAAATGCATTACAAAATAGTAAAAATGCCATATTGTATCCTGAAAGTGTCTAGGTTATATTTAGTTGTCAGGTTCCCTCATATAGATACAGATCTGTACCATGACATTGTATTTCCCCAAAGATTCAGAAGGTAGAAGAGCAAGGTCAACCTTCATCTATTTTTTAGATATGACTGTACTCTATCATACATGTCTGAATTCTTAATTCAGCATTTAAATATAAAACAAACAAACAAACTAATATTAAACCAAAGGAATTATGACATAATATATGTGATTAATAGTATATATTTACTTCTGGAGTTGTGTCTGCATTGTGTAAATGAACATATTAAAGTCAAGGTGTATATTACTATAGAATTGTTGAAATACTCAAAGATTCATTTATTTCCTGACTATTTAAGCAGCTCTGATCAGTTAGCAACTGACCACATAATAATAATAATAATAATAATAATAATAATAATAATAATTGTTTAACAATTCATTCAGGAATGTTCAGAGTTCAGTAATCTGATATCTGGGGAAATGACCAGTTAAAATTTCCTATATCTACTAGTAGCTAACCACTAGCAGTCAGGGATAAATATTTTAGTGCTTCCATTAGCCAAACAAAGAAGGAGAGAATTCATAGATGGAAAAGTATCCCCTTCTTGACTGAGTAGTTTCCACCAATCAAAGACTGATTTGAAATTCCCTATATTCCGTAACATTCTCTTTTCTAATTGGCTATTTCCATAGAGATTCATAGAAGGGTAACACCAGAAGGAAATCCTATTCTGATTGGCTGACATTTCAACCTATCAGAATAAAGGGTTAAAGGTTAACCAGTCAGGTTTGACAACATTCACTGACACATATTTAGACAATCAGAAACCATAAAAAAGAGTATATATCAAGAGGGAGCAGTCAGAAAGGTGCATGTTGGCAGGGGAGTCCTTTTTATTTATTTATTTTTAGAGCAGCACTTTTCTTTAGATGAAGGCCCTTTCCTCCACCTGAAAATGAATTTTTGAAAATGTCAAGAAAAATGGTTGTGCCTGCTTATCCAGAACTGAAGATTACCGACCTGGCCATTTGTGATTGTCGCTGGAAGGTTGTCAAAGGGAAAGATGAATTCCTCCCCTACAGGAGTAGTTGTAATGAGTTAGTTACCCCTATGGTTATGGTTAGTGATCACATAGTGGTCCATTTGGTCCAGTACTGGGTTAATGGGCCCCTCACCTTACAGCACAAAGAGGGTGGAGATGGGGGTCCAATGAACTCCCAGAGTACTGAGTGGGGCCTTCATGGGGAATGCAATTCATAGGCAAAGGATAAACCCCAGCATGCCTAAATTGGATTATGTAAATCATTTGCAGTCATTGCAATCAGAATAGATAGATAGATAGATAGATAGATAGATAGATAGATAGATAGAGTTTTTACTAGCTTTTCTCCCCAGAAGCAAACATCTTTTAATTTCATGACTACAGTCACCATCTGCATAGAACTTGAATCCCAGGATATTACATTCTGTCACTGCCTCCACTTCTTCACCGTCTATTTGTCAGGAAGTGAGATTGCCATTTTTAACATTGAGCAGCAGGCCAACTTTTGCACTGTCTTCTTTTACCCTCATCAATGGGTCCTTTAGTTCCTCCTCACTTTCAGCCATCAAGGTAGAATCATCAGCGTATCTGAGGTTGTTGATATTTCTTCCAGCAATATTGTATCCGGCTTTGTATTCATCCAGTCTGGCAGTACTCTGCATCTAAGTTGACTTAATACAATGACAATATACAACCTTGTCGCACTCATTTCCAAATCTTGAACCATTCTGTTGTCCCATGTCCTGTTCTGACCATAGCTTCTTAGTCCACATACAGGAGGATGAGATTATCTTGTACTCCCATCTCTCTAAGAACATGACACATTTTGTATCAGTCCACACAGTCAAAGGCTTTAGAATAGATTATGAAGCAGAAGTATATGCTTTTCTGGAACTCTCTTGCTTTCTCTATTATTGGCAATTTGATCTCTTGTGCCTAGTTCCCAGTCTATATAATATTTGAGTCGAGTTTGTAGAATCTTAAGCATTACCTTGATAGCATGTGAAATGAGTGCATTTGTTCGATAAATGGAGCACTTTTTGGAACTGCCTATTTTTGGGATTGGAATGTAGTTGACCTTTTCCAGTCTATTGGCCATTGTTGAGTTTTACAAATGTGTTGGCATAAGCCAAGCAACACTTTCACAGCATCATCCTGTCGAAATTTGAATAGTTCAATTAGGATTTCATCACCTCCTGCAGCCTTATTATTAGCAAGACATCCTAGGGCCCATCTAACTTCGCTCTCCAAGATGTCTGGCTCCAGCTCATTGGAGAAACTATTGAGGTCATCACTGCTGTTAAGATCCCTCATGTAAATATCTTTAGTGTATACCTGCCACCTCTTCTTTATCTGATCTTTTTCTGTTAAGTCCCTGCTATTTTTGTCTTTTATCACACCCACTTTGGCATAAAATATGCCTTTTAGGTTCCCAATTTTCTTGAAAAGATCTCTTGATTTACCCATTCTGTTATCTTCTTCGATCTCTTTACATCACTCATTGTATAATGTCTCCTTGTCTCTTCTTGCAATCCTCTGGAATTCTGCATTCAGTTGGACAAATCTTTTCCTATCTCCACTGTCTTTCGCTTTCTTTCTTTCCTGAGCTACTTTCAAAGCCTCACCAGTTTGACTTCTTACCTTTCTTTCTTTTAGGGATATTCTTTGTTGTTGTTTCCTGGATAATGTTGAAAATGTCTGTCCAAAAATTTTCAGGTACCCTACCTTCCATGTGAAGTCCTTTAAATCTACTCTTTACCTCCACTGCATATTCACCACGTATATTATTTGTTTCGTATCTACTTGGTCTGATGATTTCCCCACATTTCTTCAGTTTAATTTTGAAGATCTGAGACGTAGTCAGCTCCAGGTCTTATTTTTGCTGATTGTAAATAGCTCCTAATCTGCAAATGCTATGGTATTCCCAATAGTAACATACGGATGTGAGAGCTGGACCGTAAAGAAGTCTGAGCGCTGTAGTATTGGCGCCTTTGAATTGTGGTGTTGGAGACGACTGCTTAGAGTCCCTTGGACTGCAAGAAGATCCAAAAAATCCGTACAGGAAATAAAAAAAATACAGCCCAAAAAAATGGTAACTGAGGAATGATTCACTTTCAAATCCCTTTAAGGATCTCTGTTCATTGTGATCAAGGAGTAAGCTTTGGAAGTCTTAATACAGCCCTAGACCATCTACATCCTGTAGAAATTAACAGTGCAAAGAAATTAGGTTTTTAACCACTGTAGCTTACAACTTTTAAAAAGTGTGAGAAATAAATCATTTTTTGTTTTACTTTGGGGATCAGCTAGAACATATAAGCCTGTGAAGCTTGACAGTAACAATTTATTCCTCTAGAAACACATATAGGACATTCAGCCTCGTTAAATTAGAAAAACATTCTAACGATATTTGAACGTTAGGGCTGCGAGCTGGACATATGACAGTTTACCGACGCTATTAAATTAGACCTGCGGCTAGCAATGTATGAGCTTGCAGCACGGCCGTTCCATGATGACCGAGTCAAACTGACAGGAGAAGTTAAAAGATGATCTTGCAGTCTTCCCACCTTATCACTTGCTGCGGGGGGCACAATTGGGACCTCCACGGCAGTTCTAAACATAAGCCCTGCCATGGGGGTTACTCCAAGTACCCCCCCCCGGCACCTAAAATTAACCCCCTATGCTGGGGATCCCCATCTGGACCTTGAAGTGTCCCCACATTAACACTTGAAGCTCGGGTCCCCGATCAGCATCGATCGAGACCCCCGCTACATTTAAAACATTCAAAATTCCTATGAACCAATACCGGCACCAGGGGTACTGTAACTACCCCCACAGAACCTAACATTAACCCCCTTCTATGCTGGAGGTCTCCATCGGGACCCCTGAAGTTTCCCCACAGTACCCTTTTGCAGCGGGTGTCCAATGCTTTTAAAATTAGAAATTTCCAGCCTCGCAGGTCCTTAAAGGACCCACACTAAAATAAAATATTAACCCCAGCCAATGGGGTACTATGAGTACCCCCCCAGGCACCTAAAATTAACCTCATCACTCATGGGGCTTCATGCAGAGCCCATGAGCCCCTAACGACCCCTATTACTCATGGGGCTCTATACAGAGCCCCATGAGAACTTCATTAACCCTGTCACTCATGGGGCTCTATACAGAGCCCCCATCATTAACCCTGTCACTCAAGGGGCTCACGGAGCCCCACAAGCCCTTAATTAACCCTGTCACTCAAGGGGCTCTATGTAGAGCCCCACAAGCCCTTAATTAACCCTATTACTTATGGGGCTCTATACAGAGCCCCATGAGAACTTCATTAACCCTGTCACTCATGGGGCTCTATACAGAGCCCCACGAGCCCTTAATTAACCCTGTCACTCATGGGACTCTATGCAGAGCCCCATGAGCCCTTAATTAACCATGTGACTCATGGGGCTCTACGCAGAGCCTTGAAAGCCCTTGATAAACCTTGTCACTCATGAGGCTCTTGGCAGAGCCCCATGATCCCATAATTAACACTATTAGTCTCATAAGGGTCTATAACCCCATTACTAACAACAGCCAATGAGAAGACGAAGATACATGGAGCCAATCACAATGGGATACAGCCCCGTGGAATGTATCTCATTCTGATTGGCTGAAGGGAATATAACCTTCTGATTGGCTGTTGTCACTGTCAATCAGATATAAGCCAATCAGAAGGTGCAGATGCCTTCAGCCAATTACCCCGTGGGGTGAATCCTATTGTGATTGGCTGAAGGCAATAGTGCCTTCTGATTGGTTTAAAAAAGATTGACAGGTCCATTAGCCAATCAGAATGGGATATAGTGGTGTATCCCATTATGACTGACTGACACCTTGGTGCCTTCTGATTGGCTGAAATTTGATTGGCAGCAATGTCAGCCAATCGGAAGGCGCCATTCTATTTTTTTTAGAGCTATTCTAGAGGATTCTTCAAAAGCTCAGCTGGGGCAGAAGAGGAGGAGGACAGGGAGGTTTTAAATTTAGAATGTTTATTGTTTGTTTATGTTGTGCACTGGCCGAGCAGGAGAAGACAAGAAGATGGACGGGGACATGCTGGAAAGATATTTTTATACTGTATTTAGGTTTATTTATTATATATAGTGTTTAATTTTGTACTTATTTGATGTTTCTTTTTTCCTATTTTGTATAATTAGTGGGGTGGGGGTTTTAATAGGTGGTAGGTAGTGTAGGTGTTAATAGGTTGGGATATAGAGGTTTAGTTTAGATTTAGTGGTTTATTGGGGGGGTAGTGTGGTGTAGTGTTTGTACTTAGTGTCATGAGCATCCTGGACCCTCATTACACTTATGGGGTAATATTAGGGTTATAATTTTCCCATGAGGGTCTTCATAGACCCTTATGGGACTGATTGGTTTAAAGTGAGGCTTATGGGGGGTCTGTATGGATTCCCATAAGTGAAGGGGTTAGTTGGAGGCTTATGGGGGTCTGTATGACCCCTATAAGTAAAGGGGTTAGATGGAAGCTTATGGGGGTCTGTATGGACCCCCATAAGTGAAGGGTTTAGATGGAGGCTTATGAGGACCCTTATGGCACTTATGGTATTATTATAGGGGTTGATTAGTGTCCTATATGTGTCTATGTAGACCCCTAGTGGCCTAATGGGGTAATACGTGTCCCATAAGGGTCTGTATAGACCCTTTTTAGACTAATATGGTTAATTATGGGCTCATGGGGCTCTGTATAGAGCCCCATGAATGACAGGGTTAATTAAGGGCTCATGGGGCTCAGTATAGAGTCCCATGAGTGACAGGGTTAATTAAGGGCTCATATGGCTCTGTATGGAGTCCCATGAGTTATAGTGTTCATTATAGGCTCATGGGGCTCTGTATAGAGCCCTATGAGTGACAGGGTTATATATCTAATCACTCAACATTGGGTCACTACCAGATCACTGGAGAAAAGTGGAGGTGATAACTATATTTAAGTAGGGGGCAAGAGCAAATCCGGGGAATTATAGATGGTTAATAAGGGATAATGTACAAGAGTATGTCTATTCAAACAGCATTATAAGTAGGAGCCAAGATGGATTTATGAGGGATAGGTCATGTCAAACAAATCTAATTAGTTTCTATGAGGAGGTTAGTAGGGACCTGGATCAAGGCAACTCAGTGGATGTAGTCTTTTTAGATTTTGCAAAGGCTTTGGATACAGTGCCACATGGGAGACTATTGTGCAAACTAAGAGATGCAGAAATTGCAGGAAATATATGCACATTTATTGAGAGCTGGCTAAAAGACAGGAAGCAAAGGGTTGTTGTAAATGGAACATACTCAGATTGGACTAATGTGGTAAGTGGGGTTCCTCAGGGCTCAGTATAGGTCCTCTCCTTTTTAACATATTTATTAATGACTTGGACGTAGGATTGGAAAGTAGTGTCTCCATTTTTTCTGATGACACGAAGTTGTGCAAGATAATTAAATGAAAAAATGATGTACTTTCCCTCCAAAGAGATTTGCATAAATGAGAGAAATGGGCAATAAAATGGCAGATGAGATTTAATATGAATAAATGTAAGGTTATGCATCTGGGAAGGAGAAATAACCATGTAATATATGAACTTAATGAAGCAAATCTAGTGGTATCTGATATTGAAAGGGATTTGGGAGTGCTTGTAAACAACCACCTATGTAACAGTTCTCAATGCCAAGCAGCAGCTGCAAAGGCAAATAAACTATTAGCATGTATAGAAGCAAGGGAGGCAGATATGATTCTACCGCTATACAAATCCCTAGTACGCCATTATTTGGAATATGGAGTACAGTTTTGGGCACCAATTCATAAAAAGGACATTTTAGACCTGGAAAAAGTACAGAGAATGGGCTACAAAACTAATAAGGGGAATGGAGGGGCTAAGTTATGAAGAGATACTAACCAAATTAAACTTATTTTCTCTAGATAAAAGGTGTCGGAGGGGATACGATTACCCTATATAAATACATCCAGGGTCAGTATAAAGATTTGTCAAGGGAGCTTTTTTTACCAAGAGGTTTTCAACTGACAGAGGACATCCTTTGAGGTTAGAACTACCACCTTAAAGAAAGAAAAGGGTTCTACACAGTAAGGGTGGTTAATCTGTGGAATGTGCAAAGTTTCACTGTTTTTTTTTGTTTGCCTTCCTCTGGATCAATTAACAATTAATCCGCATATTGCAGATCAGAGGAGATCTTAACAGTTTGAACCTGATGGGCTAAAAGTCGTTTTTCAACCTCAATTACTATGTAACTATGTAACTATGGGGCTCTTTATAAAGCCCCATGAGTAATGGGGTTAATTTGAGGTGCCTGGGGGGGGGTACTTATAGTTCCCCCTGTTGCAGGGGTTAATATTTTTATAGTGCAGGTCCGTTCCGGACCTTTACGGTCCTTCTAGGAGTCGCGAGGCAGGAAATAAAAATTGTTGCATGCAGCGGGTGTCACGATCGATGCCAATTGGGGACATCCCCTGTAAGGGTTTAATGTGGGGATACTTTAGGGGTCCAAATGGGGACCTCCAGCATAGAGAGGGGTTAATGTTAGGTGCCGCGGGATAATTATAATACCCCCACGGCCGGGATTGGCTAATAGTGTGCTGCTGGCCCTTTAAGGACCCGCAGCGGGAAATTTGAATATTTTAAATGCAGCAGGGGTCTCGATCGATGCCGATCGGGAACACCCGCTCTAAAGGGTTAATGTGGGGATACTTTGGGGTTCCCGATGGGGACCTCCAGCATAGAGGGGGTTTAATGTTAGGTGCTGCGGGGATACTTATAATACCCCTGTGGCCGGGATTGGCTAATTGTGTGCCACAAGCCCTTTAAGGGACCGCAGCAGGAAATTTTAATATTTTAAATGCAGCGGGGGTCTCGATCGACGCCAATCAGGGACACCTGCTGTAAGAGGTTAATGTGGGGACACTTGGGGGGTCCCTATAGAGACAGCTGCAGCATGGGAGTGTGTTTAGGGTGCAAGGGGATGCAGTAGAAAAGAGGGATCGAGCCTCTGCGAGGCAGCACGTATAGGCTTTCGTAGGGCTAGCGGGCACTTTTTTTGTGCTCTTTGGGATATTAGCAAGGAACGAGGTTCACCCCATAGATTAAGGTGTGTGTGTTCTACAGAGCTCTCATCCGATGGTATTGGCTGTAATCTCGCTAAGTCGGCTGCAAGGAACATTTTGAGAAATTGGCCCTTGCTAACAGCTCTACGAGGCTTTAAGCGAGGGCTGAGGGAACAACAAGAAGTAATTTAATGAGGCTGATTGTGCTTTTTTCCTGCTTTTTTTTTAATAATTAGTAATTATACTATATATAGTGGTATATCAATTTATAATTGTTTTACAAATATACTATGACAATTATTAAAAATAAAATACCTTTAATTATATCTGTGCTCTTAAGAACTTCACATTACAGAAAAGGAATTCTATAGTGCATATGTGATTAAGCTTTCCCTGTAACCGAATTATGGTTTTGTGTGAAGTTGATCATTGGTAAATCAACTTTTACATTCCTGTTTTCTCACAAAAGATCAGCTTTTTAAAATAACATCAACTGTAAAAAAATGTTCTACTATCTTTACTACTTAATAGTTCTGGAAGCTGAACCATTACATACTGTATACATCACCTTATTTTATTTTGTTTTTATTTGTTTACGCCTGGTAATTTAATACTTTACTCATTTTGTAAATGTTAACTGTATTTATCATATTTATCAACAAAAACAGAATCAGAGGACTTTATTATCAACCATTTATAGGAACAAGACCCAAGTTATGCAAAATAAGTAAAATATGTGTACTATTGCTATATATATATATATATATATATATATATATATATATATACATATATACAGTATATATATATATATATATATATATATATATATATATATATATATCACATATAATAGTTGTCAAACTGTGATTTGTCGTCACGCAAAGTGAGGCAAGCCGTTGAGGCATAGAAGCCTTCTGAGCTAGTAGGACTGAGGGCAATGAGCGCAGAAGGTGCTCATTGCCCTGCGAGCAGTTGAGGTATGGAAACACGCGGACTTAGGCCGAAATGAGCGCAGAAGGAGCTCTTGCGAACCTCATGAAGCGAGCAGTTGAGGCATTGAAGCGCCCGGGACTTAGACTGCAAGCACTTGATGAGTGCAGGACTTAAAAATATGAATGTAACGGTCGACAGCAGAAATAAAAAAACCTGAAAATCAAAACAAAAGAAAATTAATTAAACCACACTCACACACAGTACAGGGGGAGAGCCAAGACACCTGGGAGTGAGGTTGCAAGCAAATTTAAGCCCAATATGTTATGTTTCGTCACTCGAAAATCGGCTAAGTAAGAAAAAAAAAGGCGGCCGAAAAAATGCAAAATATTCCGAAATTGGATGAAAACGAGGCTCTCCAATGTCAGACCTGCAGATCTTGGAAAATGCATGATGCCACACACAGTAACACTTACATGAACAATGGTAGGCACGCGGGACTTAGAAAATACACAACGCCAAAGACGAACAAAATCTGACCTCGGAAAAATATGAATATAACGGCCGAACCGCGGAAATCGAAAAAACACGAAAAGCAACAAAAACAAAAAAATGTATTCATTAAAACACACTCACACACAGCACAGGGGGAGAGCCAGGATGCCTGTGAGTGAGTTTGCAAGCAAATTTAAGCCCAATTTGCTGTGTTCCGTCACTAGAAAATCGGCTAAGCAATCAAAAAAATGGCGGCTGAAAAACTTAAAAAAACAAAAAACGGAATGAAAACGAGGCTAAGCCCATTCCGACCTCTGAAAAATACTGAACTTGAAAAAACAAGGGACTAAGAAAATACACGACGGCAAAGACACTAACACATGCACGAACAACGCCAGGCACGCAGGACTTTGAAAATAAGAGCAATGGAAAGATTCAGCAGACACACAGAGGAGAAACACACAGGGAAGGGACAGGGGGAGATGCTGGAAAGAGACAGATGGCATTTCCAAGCACAAAACTTGCAGGTTAGTGAGCTCTGCAATGAGCGGCCAGTACAGTAGGCAGGAGGAAACGTTCGCAATGAGCACCGAAGGCGCTCGGCTCGGGACTCGTGATGAGCGCCAAAGGTGCTCAGGGGGCCAAAAGACTCACATTGTGTGGCAAACAGCATTGCCAGGCTTCAAATTTTATTACTGTAATTTTTGACAGGCAAGTCGTTAGTATATATATATATATATATATATATATATATATATATAGTATATATTAAAGCCTTCATTAAAAATAAAATAACCTGTCTTATTTAGACATGTTTTGAACAAGTAGATACAACAACATTCACATGAATATGGTAATGTATTCTTTGTGAAGCCCAATATACAATCTGCATTAGCTTTGCTCTCTCTTTTTTACCTAACACTAAAGTTATGTGACATTATGCTCTATAGCACAGTTTTAGTAAGGTATGTACTAGAAAATAGGTAGAATTGACCACCAGCAAATTGTATGTCTAATGGAAGTCTGTATCTAGGTCATGTAGCACAGTGCACATGTAGACATTTATTATTTTGATAAAATAGTTTTTTTCTGCATACATTGCTTACACAGTTACATCATATTAAGACATATAAATATGATGGTGTATATTCTCAATGCATAAATGGTGCTCAGAAGAAAGAATAATCTTGTTCGCAAAGCAAGCATTTGGATTTTGTCATACAGGATTGATTCTGTTTTTTTCCTTTTAAAGGCATTGCTACAATTATGACTTACTTTGTTTCTCTTATTTATGGCATTCAAACTGTCCAGTTTCTCAGATATCACTGATTAACTCCATTTATGATGTCATGATATTTAATAGTATAGACAACAACGAATTTAAGGTGCTCAATCTCAGAACGAAAAATACCTAAGAAGGTTTTTCTATAGGTCTAGTTACCTACTCAGAGAGCAACCTCTTTTAGCACACTTGTGTCATTCACAGAGATAAATATCCTGTAGTATATTAGTCTGGTCTCACTCAGAAGAGTGGTCCAGCGGCAGAATACTAAGCAATTGGTTCCTGAACAGAAGAAACAGCAAACCCCAAACTTACGTTTCAACATCTTTTGGGCCTCGTCAGTGAGGTACAGCTGTAGTCCCTCAGGCATAGTGAGCAAGGAGTCCAAGTTTGGAGCCCCCTATCATCCTTAGTGTGAGAAAAAACTTCTAAGGATCATTTGCATACAGAACAACAAATTAGAGGTGCTCAATCTGCAGCAGTCCTCCTGCTACAGAATGGGGTTAATAAAAGGACTCCAGGGTGTACTGCAGGGCTATCCAGCATGTGACATTGGGCCTAGAGAACGGGGGTGATCCTGTATAATCAACACTGCCAAGAATTGCGACCAAAACCAGGGTGCTAGGAGACTGCATTGATTTAACCCTTGATCCAGGAAGAGCTGAAGCTGGAAGTCAGTTATATGGAGCTGCTGGAGGAAGCTGCACAGGCTAGGACCTTGCTCAAGGGAGGGAAGGAGCCCTGCCAATTAGGTGAGGGAGAATAAGACACATCCTGGTACCAGGAATCCCTGGAAGCATACAGCTGTTTTGATAGGTTTTTGCCCCCAGAGAGAACAGGCTATTTGAGAAGTGCAACTCTGGAAGGGGTCACAGAGGACTGTTGGCAGAACCAGATGATGGAGGCATCAATACTAACGACAAGACAGCGGGGCAAAAAGAAATGGACTGTCAGATTGCTGATGCAAGGGAAAGTCTGGATCAGAGCAGGGAGATCCTGCTGGACAGAGACCAAGCCAGTAAGCTAGACTGGAACAGCACTCTATATTGTGTGCCCAAGCAAGCAGAGCTAGAGAACAGTACCCTGACTGTGGTCCCAGGAGAGGGAGAGTACCATGTGGCTCCAGGCAAGACGGAACACCGCACCGACCGTGGTCCAAGCAGTGGACGAAATGGAATCCCATGCCCAGACCATTGTTCCAGGTGAGCGGGGTACCCAGCCCAGATGGTGGTGCAGAGAAAAGGGAAGTACAGTACACTGCCCATGTTTAAACCAGGGGAATGGATGCTACAAAAAGTGCTAGATCTCTAATGCCAACCAGCAGATCCAGCTGGCACGGTACCTACTGGGATTATCATTTGTTTCTGTTCCGAAGGAATATGACTATGCTCCTGGCATAGAAGGGTCACTTGACCTAGATTGTGGGATTTGTGCTGGGGTCACCACCAGAATTGTTTGACCTGGGGAAATTGTTTTCAACTTTTGCCCCAATGGAGTTGGGTGGCCCTCCTATTTTATCAGAGCAGATTGAGTTACTGTTCAGGATTGGGGGGCTTGTAGATGCCTTGGAATACAAAGACGGGTTTATTGGGATGCTATTTCCAGCACACCCCACTGATTCTTTGCCCCTGCGGCCACAGGAAAATGTCTTAGCCACAGAATGAGGACATCCATCTGATAAAAAATGGATGCCGGCATTCTGCATTTAAAAACAGGGGCCAGCTGTCATGACTGATTTTGGGGCCATGATGGGGCCCCCCGGCACCCCAACAAATAGCTTTGTTATTTGGGACTCTATCACATCTAATAGCTAAAATCAAAGACTATCAAAATGGACATGAGATGTTTAAAGAATTAATGCGTGCATATACTGTAGTTACTGTTACAGTTTCTTGGTTACAATGTATATGATGTTATATGCTTAAACTTGGGGTCATCACAAACAAACCTACTAATGTTTTGTTCGTTCTCAGATTGAACATTTCTAATTTGTTGTGTATTTAATAGTATAGCACACTGTTGTCCGTGTGCTTACTTATAACACTTATCAGCAAGCATAATAATGTAAGCAATATGCCCAGCAAACATGGACATATTAATCTTAAATTGTGTTATACTTTTATTCACAATGTCATTTTGTTTCGGATTGTATGTAAAATTACCCAATCATAGGATAATCTCAATAGGTAGCGCTTCTTCCTGTAAAGGAACAGACTAAGTCTGAACTATCCAGTTATGTGGAGTGGAATTCAGAGAACTAAAAATATTTCCCAGTTTCAGATCATGCTGAAACTGAGACCATCTTTTGAGACCCTCTATGATTTGCACTTCATCAAGGATGGCCTTTTTTTTTCTCAGGTCGGTCTGATGATGGTCCAAGTTACAGTCACATTACATCGTTTGTGTCCACAGATTGACTCATAGGGCTGAAGTAAGGACAATAGAGACAGAAATGTGGAGATAAATAGCCCATTGTGCCTATTTTCTGCAGGAGCTATTTATCAGAGGGGGAAATTTACTAAACATCTCAAGTGCATCTCATGTTATCTCCATATTTACCATATACCATTTCCTATGGGGAGAAACAGCCCTTCACATTTTATCTCATCTATTCTCACTTCATCTCAAGTGAGCAAATGTATTAAAAATAGTTTCCATAGAAAACATAGGAATTGGATGTATTTTATGTTACCTGCTTTTATCCCATTCTCATAGATATACACTGTGATGTGTTGTTAAGATAGTTTTCATTATAAATAAATATTTATCTACATTTACTTATGTTGTGTATAACTTTGATTTTATAATATTGCAGTTTATACCCTCCTTTCCAAGTTTTGCAGAAAGTAATAGTAATAAGATAAATAACATAAATTCTGTAGATTAATTGAAACCAGTGCTAAATTTCTCTGCAAAAGTGGAAAAACATTACTTATATTGCAGCATTGTAAAACAAAATATACACAACAAATATTATGATTTTTTTCTATATTAAGTAATGTTAATAATAATTCAATGATACTTTAATAATTTTATTAGTATCACTACCACTTGAATATAACCTCATTAAAGCTGTATTACTCTCCATATATCAAGATACTTGTAATAAAATATCTTTTTAGCTGATGCTTTGATCTGTAATTTATAGCTGCATTTTTAATTACTTACGGGTGTATTACCATGTTTTCTTTTATCTCTGTATTGATCTACATCGTGTGCTTAAATGCCTTAACGTACATAATTTATCACCACCTCATCAATTTGAATTGGCTGTGAATTCAAGAAAGACATTAGATCTTTCCTCTGTCTGATTTTACCAGGTCATTTCGAGTAAATTGTCTTTGAAGAGTCTAGTTAGGTCATAAGAAAAAATGTCGTTGCTTTAATAACTTGTTGGAAAGTGTCATATTATATAGGAAATAGACACGTTCACAGAACTATATAAAACAGGCACAATTTGACCCGCTTTTTTTGCAAGATCATTGATCTTACAAGAAAAGAAAGGTGCCAGGCATTAACACTGCAATACCTCCAGTAATACAAATGGCATTGAGTCACTTAGTCCTTTGAACACTTCTAGTTTTAGCAATTGCTCATGTGTGTGCTGTGTTTTTATATATTTTACCACTTTTATTGCACTTTGTTAAAGGGATTATAAACTCATCAATACTGTTCTGCAGAGCAGTCAATATAAAGTAAAAAAGGTGTAAAAATATTTTCATTTCAGGCTCTTTTCACTGCTTTATTTATATATATAGCTGCCTTAGCTTTTACTGAACTCTATTTATTTACCTTGTGCCATCAGAACTCAATCTATATTATATATAACAAGCTCATTCTAATGCTTATATAATCACAGTGTTCCCTTTATGTTGTCTAAACATATAGGGAGAAAAGTGGGGGATTGTGTTGTCTAAACAATCTAAAGTAATCCTTTTTTTGTTTTGGTTGCAGCAGATCTTGTGATTTGTGGTCCTTTCAGTAACAAGCACGTTTTATAAGTGAAATTTGCATCAGTTTGAAAAGTTTATACGTTTTTTCACCTGTTTCTCAATGCGGTGTTTGATGATGTAGAGTAGTATTGATCATATTTCCATGCTCATTAAATGACTTTAATCTTGGTAAATTGTGATTTTTATTTTAATAAACATAATTTGAACATAGAACTATGACTGTTCTACATAAACATATTAATGTGAACACACCCTGTCAACAATAGAATTATCAGCCATCACAATCTAATTGAACTGGCAGCTCAGCATGTACACTCCCAATAATTATAAACAGACTCTAATGTGGATGTGTTTGAGCAGCATTCAATTATCTGGCATGAAATGCAGGAAAGATAATTATGAGTCCTTTTCAAAATTGCAAAATTATTTAAAGACTGCCAGTAAAATACCCATTACAGATTACTTTCCAAAATTATGTTCTAAAACACTAAGGGCAAAAAAAAAACCTGTGTGGACTGTATGGTAGTATTTGTAAGAGTAAACAGAAAAGGCAGCAAAAACATTTAATCATTTCTCCTCTAAAACATGCCTTGCTTTTTTTTCTGCTAAGGGCTTCTGGAGCAATATACACATATGACAGTTAATAATAGATTACAAAAAGTGGTGCCCTTTATCATCTAAACACCACGTCTTCAGAGGCTTGCAAAAAGAACAGCCTGTTCAGCGCCACTTGTATTGATGTGACGTCAAATGGCTGGTCTGCTTCTTACTGAAATCATGTAATACACTATGCTTCATCTATCTAAATAAAATTGCATCAATTCTTCACAATTTTATTGATTATAACCTGTAGAATAGGCAATTTTCACGTTTGAATGACAAATTAAATTTACAGATTCATATATGTTTAGCTTATTTTATATTTCATATAGTATTAGTTAAAAAAAGTAATACTTTTAGTGACCTGTCGGCGGAAAATTATTTGCCTATAAAAGCATGTTTTCGCACTGTTTCTGCCCATATACATTCCTTTTTATTGAGTTTAACTTTATCATACATGCCCAGCACTATGAAGCAGTTTTGTTATTGCTACACAATTATTTTATTCTAGCGTCTGGATTTATCAGGATATTCTACAGTAAAAGGGCCATATACTCATATATGTCATATAAACTGATCTAGATCACAGCTCTGAGGCCATTTATGATGAAAGAAGCAAGCTACATCCCCCTTTAAGGGACCTGGAGCAATAATTTACATTAAATATTTGCATGAAAAAAAAAGGTAAAAAAATGTTTAAATACACAGAACATACAGTAATATACAGGTCTCCTTGGCAGACATCTATATTACTGCTCATTGGCTGATAGGAGCAATCCCCTTGAGAAATTACATATTTGAATGTAATTGCAATATGAACATGTCCCTTTAAGCCCAAAGATTATCAAACTATATAAAAAGCATGTATATAACTGTAATTATAAAAAGTAAAATTAATAATAACTGACATTGTTTAAATAGATTTTGTAACAATTTTTTTTCTAAATTAAACCAGTGAAACAAACTAAAATAGGATGGAACCAGTTTATAAAGAAATATTAAAACAACAAACAAAAGATGTTGTAAACTTGGCCTGAAGCTGCTGTTCTGGAAAACCAGGTTCAAATGTTTGCTTTTCCTTTTCCTATACAGTGTAAATCTTGTTAGAAATACAACATCCAGCACAGATAGTAATTTTAATCAGTATGGCATTCACACTTGTAAAGGGTGTTAGAAGCATTTAGGCTTCCTTGTATGGCAATTTTAAAGTAAATTTATGAAATCTAAAAGCTTTTTGTGCTTTATCTAGTATACTGGTTGCTCCATTTTGCAGGTACAATGTCTGGTGCAAGGAAGAAAATCAATGCAAATTAGAATACTAATATTAATAGTGTAACTTTTTTAAAGGTGCTTTTTTAAAGAAGCAGTCAATTCTAAACATTTATTTTGCTTTTACATGGATGAACACACAAGTATACAATAAAAAAAAAATGTTGGATTTGATGATATCCCTGTTGTGCACATGTGAGTCAATCACTTATTCAGTCATCCTAATTGACTCACCTGTGCACAGAAAGGATACCTTCAAATCCAGGCTTGTGTGTGACCCTCCAGGACCGAGCTGGCCCACTCCTGGGTTAAATGATATGTACAGTGCTCCTCAACATCATATAGTGTTTTCACATGAGAAAGACTTTGCTTACCCTACCATTGCTGTACGCACATTTTCAGATATTCGTTTTTTTTTGTTATACTGAATATACATTGGCCCTGATATATACATAAAATGTACCTGCACTTTGCAATGCATCTTCCTTTATTCATTGCTATATATTGTAAAATGAGAACTTTAGCTGATGTACTATGCTTATTTGAGTAATTGCAGATACAACTATTTTACTGAGTAATGAGGAAATACTGGACAGGAGAGGCCACAATATCTTTGTCGAAACATTGAATTATGTTAACCCAAATAAATGCATTCTCACTAGTGAGACAAGCCCTCCCTAGTTCCTATATATCATTTGATTAGTAAATTGAAGTAACTTGAGAAAGAGCCTTCAAGATATAATAAAAAATGGAAGAGGTTTCATCACAGAGAAAAGATAACCTAGCAAATGTTGAATACTGTTTGACTTAGCAGTGTTGTGCTTCATACAATTTTTGTAATAAATATATTTGTTCATTAGGTTAGACCTGAGACAAAATGCATGCTTTTGCTAGCCATCTACCACATGGATTTTGAATCTTATATGCCAGTTCCGTTTTGGTCACTCAGGGCTAAATATAGTAAAGGGTTAAGTGGTGAAGAAATCCTCAAGATATCCCAGCATAGTATACAGTATTTCCCCTAAGATAAACAGGAATGGAGTGGCGTATGAAGACAGTTGTCAAATGCTCTTCATTATATATTCAGCATACAATAATATTGAAATGTAAAGGTTTCCTAAGACATCTCATAGAGTTCTCCAAAACATAATCTTTAAGAACATCTGGCCCAAACCATACATCTTAATTTTCAAACATAGCTTTAGAAAAGTAGATTAAATGAACATATATATGCCATATTTCCTAACATGCAGGGCCGGATTAAGACACTTAGAGGCCGTAAGCACTTATAAGATTTTGGTGCCCAAATATATATGTAATATATGTACCTTGAATAGCTAGAGGTCACACTCGAGCACGCAGCTCATGTATATTCCTTCTTGTCTTGCATAGATGTGCACACATTCAAACGCAAGGAAAGCTTTGCTCATACATCCTTTTCCCACCGTGGCAAGTAGAAAACTGGCTGGCTTGGTACTCCAGGGTTGCCAACTGATGTTGGTAACAAAAAGTAGAGCTAAATTCCTATTCGTTACATGTTATAAGTTTCACTTTTTTTTTTAATAAAGCCCATTTAAAAAAAGCTAAATGCCTTTTTCAAACCATGTTATAATTTTCAAACAACAAAAGCTAAACAGATGCAAAAAAAGCTGATTAATTCAAATTTCTATGGTGCCCCCTTTCCTTGCCTTCACATGCTTATTTTGCTTAATGGTTAATCCAGCCCTGCTAACATGTATTCCTTAAAAACAAATGATAAGTTTACAAAACTTTAATTAAAAGATCTGGAAGTGTTGCTGAATGATTAGCTTGCTCCACTTCTGTTTAAGGGTTTAATGTACAGGTAATTGGTGTTGTGACCACGTGCAGTATGCATAACAACAATGTTATATGTATCTGATCAATTTTGGCCAAGAGCATCTTTTATTTTTTTAGATTCTAACGCAATCTTAGTTTTTTTGTTGTCAAAACTCTGTCCTTTTGAAAGGAGATTAGTTTTTCTTTAACATACACACTTTTTATGGAAACCTTACATAGCATCTATAATTTTGTGATCCGCTAGATTTAATTTTATTCCAAGCTGCCTGCTTTTTGTGACCACTCTAATAAAAAGGTCATATTTTGCTAATGGAAGACTAGATTATGGCTTTATAATTAACATGTCATTGATGGTTAAAATACGTTTCAGTTCTGAATACACCAGTCTTCAGTAAAGCCATGTCTAATAAAATAATATACACATAAGAGATGGAATGTCTAAAAATTGAAAGACTATGCTTATTGTAAAATGTTTCACATTTTATCTGATATCATGATCTGAGAAAAACAAATTAAGTAAACTTAGTGCTCTCTGTGTATATAAATTACAGCAAAGGCTTAACATTTACAAATGAATAGCTTCTATCGTTAATTTTGCTGCTTTGTTTCTGCTCCTATTTTGTACATTTTGGTATTAAACAAATGTCATTTTAATGTTTTCAGACCTATAAGGCTTTTGTGGAGAAACCTTGTTATTTGGAGTGTTGGGTGGTGGTTTGAATAACATATTATAATTGTCCAACTACGAGACTTCGTCACACTTGCGTGCCTCGCAAAGCGCGGTGAGCCGTTAACGCTCAGGACTAAGGCGATGAGCACCAAAGGCGCTCATCGCTGCAAGCCTCGCAAAGCGAGGCGAGATGTTAAACCATAGCACTTAGCCAATACGAGCCTCGTTAGCGAGGCAAGCCATTAAAATACGAGACGCAGGACTTACAAAAAAAAATATGAGACGCGGGACTTAGCGGCCCGAACAAAAAAACAGAAAAACACACTAAATACACCCAGAAAATTACAAAAACGTCACAGACAGCATGGGGCAACAGCCAGGACGTCTGTGAGTGAGGTGGAACACAAATTTAACTCAATTTAGATGATTTTTGCCACATGAAAATGGCAGCCGAAAAAATGAAAACAAGGCTAGACGACTCTGGACGGTGGAAAACACTGCAAAACACGTAGCACTTTACTCATCACACTACTACCTACAACATACACTATTACAAAAGCTGGAAAATGCTCACGAGACGCGTACCACATTAATAACATTACGACTATACAATGCTGCTTTACACAATAAATTAACGGCTTTACCTCGTGCACGCAGCCTATTTAGAATGCACACTTCAAACATTCATTACACTTTATAAGTAAGGCACTAACACTCACAATGGCCCTCATTCAATTGCGATTTGGTCAATTGAATAGGGGTCTAAATAAGCACATAACATATTTTTTTTAAATAAGTTTTTAGTTAGTAAGCATCTATCTAAAAGCAAGGTTTTCACTAACTAAAAACTTCTTTAAAAAAAATATGTTATGTGCTTATTTTGACCCCTATTCAATTGGCCAAATCGCAATTGAATGAGGGCCAATGTATATTCTATGCAGACGCAAAATACAAACAGATTGTTAGCTCTTCAGCCTATTGCTCGCTGCATATATCAATTAGAAATAATTCAAGTATAATAATTTATTGAATAAATCACTAATTATTGCTTAATTAATTTATTGAATAAATCATTAATTATTACTTCACTGCAAATACATGCAAATATATATCTCTCTCAGAGGACCAAAAGTACATGACAGGAGAGGCTCGCAATGAGTGCTGAAGGCACTCATTGCGAGGCATGTGATGAGCACCAAAGTCACTCAGGGCAAGCCTCGCAATGAGCGCCGAAGGTCCTCACAGTACAAAACTGTTTCAATTATGTCTCAAACAGCATTCCCATGGCTTCAAATTCTATTGACCGTCATTTTTTGATAGGCAACTTCCTAGTATCATTATATTATTGTTGATCTGATGGTTAAATTATTAACTGAAACTTTATTTATACAAATCACTTCAGAAATATTCTTTATTTTACTACACTTCAGTTTAAAGTTTTATTAATATTGATATTTTCTGCTTCACAGGAAGACAATTAACACTAATACAGAGAGAAACTTGTTAAATGGACACCACTAACTAAAATCAGTTGCTCTGTTTGACTCAATAGGCTTAAGTATAGTACATCTAATGAGGAACGCAGTGTTATTAGTGTAGTTACAGAGCTAAGACACTAATGAAGAATTATTTTATGCAAAATATACAAATAAAGTGGCTAGTACAGTAAATACCCATTTATATATATATATATATATATATATATATATATTTGAAATAAATATTTAAAGATAACTTGTATTGTTGATATTGTCATTTAAAGCCCGCCCTCACCTGGAAGCAAATTGTTAATAGGTTTGTAGAATGTAGAAGTATTTATAGGTTCTATGAACAACATTGATATATATCTAAATTTACCTATGAAATAAATTAGAATTCCATATTTGTTTTGCACTGCATTATACAGACAAGAAAATTAAGATTACACGTCTTATATAAAACAGCAATCGTCTAAAAAGAGTGTTCCATACCATTCTCTAAGGACAAAATGCAAGTTGATTTGAGGTTGATTAGATTACAATAAAAACAAATCTTATCTTTCAAATGTACTTTAATGACCACACAAAATTCAGCCATGAGCAACATTAAAACATCTTCAGAAGCATTGAAACACTATTAAGAAGCATCCAGTGTTGGCATTAAATTTCATAGAAACCTTCACATAGTTAAAAAAGCTTAGCTTAAACAGGTTCCAATTGGTACTGTATGTACAAGTAAAGATTAGACACAAATCACATATTGGAGGCAAACTGGCCACAGATTTTATTAGTAAACACAAATGATGCATTAACCATAGCAATAACAATAAATAAAAAATGACCTAGTGAGGGGAGGAGCCTAGCTAGAGTAAGTACACCCTACGCCCTTAATCCTTGTCCAGGTCCTACCGTGATGGAACAGCCGTACCACCGCAGGGTAGGATCTCACACACTTTACCACTGTCCCAGCGACTCCCCTCACCATCCGCCACAGAGATTGCAAAACACCTTTTGCGGTCTCGACCCCCCAAAAAACGCCATGGCCCACTGCATACCCTCCACAAACACCAGTACTTTGAGCTCAATATCTGCTTATGAAGATGGGCCCATCAATGCGAATAAAACTATTAGCATCTGAGCCCTTGAGTTCACCTTACTGCAGAGAAAACTAACTTCTAAGCAAGACTAAACACAAATTTGTACACCTTTCCTCAATATATACATTACATTGCAATACAATACAATACAAATAGAATACAATACACTCTGTATCTGTTTATTTATTCTGTTTTGTCCTAATTTGTTTTTGTTTTTTCTTCCTGGGGGGAAGGGGGGGGGGCGATCTGAAGGGACATCTGCAAAGGTAAGTGGTCTTAATTATTTAATTTTAGTTTAGATTTAGTGTTTGTGTATGTAGATAGGATTTAATGAATGTTAGATAGGGGGGAAGTATTTTAGATAGGGGGTTATGTATTTTAGATAGGGGGTATGTTTTTTAGATAAGGGGTATGTATCTATTTTAGATAGGGGTTATGTATTTTAGATAGAGGGGTATGTATGTATTTGTATTGTAATGTAATGTATATATTTTATATGTATTTATGTATTTCCTTTTCAGGTGCGTAATATTTTTTTATTTTCTGTAGTGGGGGAAGGGTTGTAATGTAGCTTTTTTTATTTTTTGTTATGTATTTTTTTTGTAATGTAGCTTTTAATTTTCTGTGACAGGCTTTTTTATCTTCTGTGACTTAGGTTTTATTATTTTTTGTGAGTTAGGTTTTATTATTTTCTTTAATTAGTGGGGTGGTGGGTTTATTAGGGGGTAGGAAGTTAGTGTAGGTAGGTAGTATAGGTGTTAATAGGTTAGTGTAGAGGGGGGTTAGTTTAGATTTAATGGTTTATTGGGGGGTATAGTGCAGTGTAGTGTTTGCACTTAGTGTCATGAGGTTCTGTAGGACCCTCATGGCACTTATAAGGTTAATGTTAGGGTTCTAACTGGCCCATGAGGGTCTTTATATACCCATATGGGACTGATGGGGTTAAATATAGGCTTATGATGGTCTGTATAGACCCCCATAAGAGACAGGGTTAAATATGCATAGATGGGGTTAAATAGGCCCAGTTAGGGTTAAATAGGCCCAGTTAGGGGTAGATAGGTACGGTTAAAGGTGTAATGTTAGGATGAAATAGGGCCAGGGTTGGGTTAATGGGGTATAGTTAGGGTTAATAGTGTAGTGTTTACACTTTGTGTTATGAGGGTTCCGGATGAGCCTCATGGCACTTATAGTGTTTTTACATGGGTTAATTAGTGTCCTCTGGGGGTATATAGCTATATAGACCCCTATTTGACTGATGGGGTTAGTTAGTGGCTTATGGGGATCTGTATTGACCCCAATAGGTGACAGGGTTAATTAAGGGATTATGGGTGTCTGTATTGACCCCTATGAGTGACAGGGTTAATTAAGGGTTTATGGGGGTCTGTATTGACCTGCATGAGTGACAGGGAAAATTAAGAGCTTATGGGTGTCTATATTGACCCCTATGAGTTATACGGTTAATTAAGGGATTATGGGGTCTGAATTGACCCCCATGAGTGACAGGGTTAATTAATGGATTATGGGGGTCTATATTGACTACCCATAAGAACCTACTACAATACACGGATCATCTTACCAAAACACCTATCCTGCAATACACCTAAGTTGGGGACACATACCAGACATCCTATTCCAGCCTGAGGAGTCAGTCCCTCGGCGGTCCCCCGGACTCTGGAGCAAGCGTATCATCATCCGACGGTGCTCTGAGCCTGGCCGATCATGGGATTTGTAGTTTCTCCCAGACTGCTAGTGAGGGTGGTAAATCCCCAGACAGCTCCCCACAGGTAATGTTTCATTAACCCCTGGATCTCCTTCACTTTTCCCTCCTATCTAGTATTTGGCCATCAGGGCCACATGCAATATAGTATAGAATTTAAAATAATACAGTATTATTTATAGTATAGTACAGTAAGATAAAGTATTATACATTATAGTATATATGTTTTATAATAATAAAGTGTATACGGGTGCACCAAGTACAACAACTGCACCAAGCACAACATACACTTCCTAATTAAATTGCAAAACCAAAATGTGAAAAAGCTGGCATAAGATCCCTTTCTCACTTACAAAGGCTCTAATGTAGACCCTAAAAATACAAAGATCATCTTATATACATCTCACTCTTCACATCTACATTGGGAATACATATAATGGCCAAATGATACAGCGACATGTTATATATATAGTAAGATGGGAATATTTTACGTTTGGTTGTTCAGTCCCTTAGTTGTGTCCAACTCTCTGTGACCCTATGGACTGCAGCACTCTGTCTGTGCGTATCCACAAGGTTTGCATGGAAAAAATACTAGAGTGGATTACCAGTTCCTTCTCCAGTGGACTGTGATTTTTCTAACCTCTCTTTTATGACCTGCCCACCTACAGTGGCCCTACATGGTATAGCTCACAGCTTCATTGATGTACACAAGCACATTGACCACCACCAGTTAGCCATCAAGAATGGGACCAGGGGAACATACACCACACTAATCTAATCTAACCCAACAGGAAGGGCCGCAAACACACATGGAGGCTGTGCAGAGGCACCTGTAGTAACAGCCAACTCACCTCCATCACGTCATTGATGGTGGCCAAGTGCCAAGATGTATACCCATTATCATTTATTTATAATTTTTATATATATATACAGTATATATATATATATATATATATATATATATATATATATATATTATGATATTGGTATTATAAATATTTTTATTATGATATGTATTAACCTATTAATATCATGGGTGTGTGTGGGCAGATCCCGCAAAGGGAAAGAGGCTTTTTGGGGAAAAAGGGGATACCTAAAGGGGGTAATGTCATGGGCCCTCATTCAATTGCAATTTGGCCAATTGAATAGGGGTCGGAATAAGCACATAACATATTTTTTTAAAGACATTTTTAGTTAGTAAACATCTATCCAAAAACAAGGTTTTCACTAACTAAAAACTTATTTAAAAAAAATATGTTATGTGCTCATTTAGCCAAATTGCAATTGAATGAGGGCCATAGTCTAGAAAAAGCATGATGCATAGCACCTACCAGGGTCACATGTGGTCACTACACCACTGCAACCGGAATCTGGTGAAAAAAGGATCATCAGAAATCACTCCATTTAATTTATGAAACCATCAATGTGCATAGCACTTAAAACTTGTCTGTATCTGCTCAATGAAACAGATGCAAACATTTCTGGAATGTATAATCCAATACAGTTTCACACATACAGTGTGTTCCCATAACAAAAATCTGAAAAGCAGTGGAAAACAAAAAAAGGTGGGAGAGGATAAAAATAAAGAAACTAATGCATGTACAGTACAGTGCTAAATACTGTAACGGTAACAATATATCAACTCACCTGATTTCCACCTGCAAGCATTACTAACAATTAGCTAGTTCTCAGGAGATTTCACTGACCATGACCATTAATAATGATATTGCATCTTACAATAAATGCTTAGCTGTGACCAGCATCAGTGATCAAGGTGTTCTATCACCTTCTCCATCTAATATTGTTAATCAATATTGATATCACATCCATCAGCTATACAGGTGTTAGCACATGTTAAAGGATACTCATGATATTAGCAATAGGGGAAAATATCCATTAACACGGAGAGGTCACAAAGGTCAGCAGCCAAATTCAATGTTACTTACATCAGACCCAAGGATCTGTTCTAAGACTGATATTGAGGTCAGAATCAAATGCTTCAATAGTACATATATCAATACTAGCTGTCATTAACATGCCATTGTAATAGTTTGCAAGTACACTGCCATAGCGATATTAGTTTACTTTTAAGCTAACAACAATCATGTCTTAGATACCTGGATATATGATAGCTTTAATACTGTGGGAGCTACATGTTAAGGGAGGGGCTGCCATTGAAGGAATGTCTACCTGATCATGGACCATGTGATGGGCGGTAGCCATCTGCGTACAAAATATCACCATCACATAGGCCATGATCCTATACGCTGTAGCCAGATTAGATTACATTAACATTTGGACCAATAGATTGTCACTGAGGAGTGCTATTTAGAAGGCACAAAATATATGTGCAGCCCTACATCCTCCTCCATCAACCATCAGGGCCCCAATCCCGCGTGGTTGGCTCCATTTCCTTTGTGGTGGTGGAGTTGGTGGGCAGGCGGAGCCATCTCCCCAGGATGCAGCGGAATGAGCAGTGGTGGTGCTGGTGGCGGTGATTATGGTGGAGGCATGTGGTGAGGAGAGGAGCAGCCGGGGTGTGGGTGTGCGGGGGAGGCCTCCGGGGTGGCGTCTGCAGTTACGTGCTGGATTGCGCTCTGGTCCACCCCCATCCTATACAGCCCGGCAAGGAATGATTCTGTCATTAGATGGTGCTTCCTCTCCTCGCTATTGGGCCTGGCAAGGCTGCGCATGACCTTCGCATGATTGGCGCGGATCCCCTGAAGACACTCCAGTTGCTGGCACATGATGGCCAGTATCTCTAGCTTAGTGGTGGGGATAGAGGTCCATGGGGCGTTGATGGGTGAGGAGGTGGTGTTGGTTGTGGCCCAGTGGGAAGGGTCTGGGGCCCAGCTGGTGCCTCGCTCCCTGAGGGTGGCAATGGTGTTGCTGGACCTGGTGGTGGTGGCCAGTCTGATGCACTGGTTAAGGTAGGAGAAGATGGGGGTCAAGCCACACTGGTCCCTCTAGTAGGAGGGCCCTGGTGATATGCTTAGTCTCTGGAGTAGCGGGACAATGGGGTCAAATGCACCCATGCAGTTGATGGTCCTGCTGGTGGATGCACTGCCCAGATTACATCCTCATCCTCCGAACCAGGGCCCTCGACTACATTTCTTTCCTCCTTCCCCTTGCGCCAGTTGCTGCTGGGCGGCGTCTCGCTCACCAACGTCCTGCTGTGATGGATCCGACGCCCCCTCCTCTGGCTCACCACTGGACCCAGACCTCCTCGATGCTGAAAGAGAGAAAAGAAAGGTATATGTTATTAGTATGACAAATAATACATTGTTTTGTATTCATTCACAATTATTTGACATCTAGCCTTGAACCTGGATCATTCTCCTAATTGCAACTATGAGTAGCTATCATTTGCTAGATGTGATCTATTCTTAGGTTCTTGATCTTGCTTGTTCTTGGCTCCCAACACTATCTTGATTCCAGTTGCAGACTGTAATTGCATAGGCTGCAGTGGCACACCCATACATGGACTCTATATTGGTTGATTACTGTTGTTGTGCCCATGAATGACAGTGATTTGTTAGCTTCATGGATTTAATGACACATCCATCTATCACTTGTTAATTCCATAGAGCTGACATGTCAGTGTCCTTGTTGGTCATCCTGTACATGTGTAGTGTGTGTGATGTAAATGTGGTTGCATGTTGGATTTATGTGATATTCACCTGACATGGAGGCTGGATCCTGCTGGGCCTCCAGGCCTGAAGCTCCAACAGTGGGCACCTGGCTCAGAAGGTCCTTGAACACCCTCTCCCAATCAATGTATGTCACAGTCAATTGGGGGCCACCACTTGGTGCTGCAGCTTGACCGGCCTCCTTGGCCATCATCCTCCTCACCTTGGCCCTGATGTCATCAAACCTCTGTCATCAGATGTCATCAGACCTCACATCCCTTTCCGGTGTTCCCAATGCTTTTACTGTGGTTGCTGCCTCCTTCCATGCCTGGGCCTTTGGTCCAGGCCTAAGTTCTCTTCCCCCGTAAGGATAAAGGGGCGTCCATGGGCAACAAGGAGGACCACATTCTACTGGTGCATGTAGTTCAGGGCTCTGTGCATGCCTTTAGACTCTTGCCCTCCCGACTGTTGATGGGGATCCTTTGCTCCATCATATGCCCCTGAGGCCTGTTCCTCCCTTGAACTACCCCCCTTGGGATCAGGCCCTTCCCCCTCTGTCCCTTTATTTGATGTTCCTATCTCTATGGGCACCCTGCCACCACCCACATCCTCTACTCCACTATTCTCCTCTCCTCCACTCTCCACCTCCTCCACTCTCCTCTCTGCCACTCTCTTCCTCCTCTCCTCCAACACTCCTCACCTCCTCCTCCTCCTCTTCTCCTCTACCACTCCTCCACCTCCTGCTTCTCTCCAGGGCCACCTCTCTCTCCTCCTCGCTTCTCCTCTTCTCCTCCTCCTGCCTCTCCACTCCTCTCCTCTCCCCTACCCTCTCCTCCCTCCATTTCAATCCCAAAAAGAATATAATGATAATGTGTATTTTATGTGTATTTATTAACTGTTGGGGGATGGGTGTGGGGTATAGGATGGGAGTGTTTATATGGGGTGAACTAGCTCTATGTGTATCTATGTGTGTTATTTAATATATGTGTATTTGTATTATGTGTAATATGTAAATATGTATAATCAAAGATTAAGTGTAAAATCGTAATTAGAAGAATATAAAAGAATAAGACTGGAAGATACTGCTCTCAAAAATCGCCTACTGTCTCTCTATAAATGATAAAACCACCGGGACCTGCGTGTTACTTCGTCATAATCTACAACACTGTCAACGCAAGGGCGGGTGGAGCGCAACTTTATAATCTCTCTCTGTCAATCATCTTCGGCTTGCCCGCTTTCTATTGGCTGAGAGGCCTGCGTCGCACTCCTTAATACCGTGATTGGATTGTAACTGCAGACCACTTTTATTCCAGCCCATTAACAGCTTGCATGCGCGGGAGGGTTTTGTGCTCTTGAGGCATCGGCCCGTGACTTGTGGCCTTATTCAATTGAATAGCACCGCAATTGTAGCAGAGTTCAAGCCCACAGTAAGCTAGCAGACATACGGCCTGTATACCATGAGATGCGGCCATGCAATTGAATGAAGGCATTTGGGAATTTCCTAAACAATACATGTGGTTCAGATATGCATCACTGTATTTACTATGCACTATTTCCTAAATGGAACAACAATAAATCACTGCACTTCACACCTTATCTCAGCCAAATATCAACCACAGATATTTTTTGTGGCTCAAAATTCTTTGTCTAAACATGTTTCCATGATCATGCATTTAGCAACTTTGGTTCCTGTACGATTAAAAAAGCACAAATATTTATATTATTTTTTTAAATTAGTCCCTTAGCTACTGTTATGTCTGCATTTGATATATTGTTTACTCTATTTTTCATTGTGATCATATTTTGAATATTTGAATACTAGCGATTTAGCATTGCATTTTGGTTTAAATAACTTTGGCCTTATATTTTATATTATGAATGTATGCATTGGCATCTATTCTTCCAAGCTATCACATCACACACATAAATCAAACCTTTAAAAAAAATGAGCCTCATTCAATTGAGGCATCGGGAGATCCAGGCTTCGGAAATGGAAGCCGTAAGTTATTTTGCTATTTAATTAGCGTTTTTTTGCGGGCTCCGATCGGGTTATGGGCTCTGGCCTCCAATTCATTGCTATGGTTAACATTGCAAGTTAAGGCCCCTCCAAGCCTTTGATCTTTCACGGTCGAAAGAGTTACGATCGCTAAAATCGCGAATCGCTATTCAATTGCTCCGAGTCCCACTCGCTAACCCCCCCGTCAGGGCTGAAAATGTCAAAAGTCGAACCACAAGGTACGGGTTCCAAGCAGGACTCGCAATAGCCTTAAAGACTTGTCCGGAGCAATTTAAATGCACATATACAAACACTACTGTCCTTTTATTAAAAGGGAAAGTGATGTTAGGTCATAGAAATTAATAGCACTACATTCTCAAGCTCGCAAATCAGCAAAGAAAAATACTTTATTTCCTGTTTAATTTCCGTCTTATATTGATCCCAGCAATCAATGTGTTAATACATAAAATGGAACTTGCATGTAATAGAATATCATATGGCTGTTTCTGACTCCGGAGTTACGCCTTGCTTAATTGATCATGTTCAAGCTCTCAAATGCTACATACAATGGCATGGTTTATGATGTGCAATATCGGGACAGGACTTGCGGGCTTGCTGAATTGAATAACACCAAAAATCGCGGACGATGTGGGCCCACAGCAGGCCCACAGATGTATGACTTAGTAATGACCAGGTATTTCCTATGGGGAAATATTGAGATCACAGCCCTTCTCACCTTATATCAGCCACTTGAGATAAATGCCCTCCAATGTTTAATCATGTGGGTCCGGCACCTAAATATGAATCCCTAGAATGGAGGTCCCTAACGGACCCCCGTGGTACACATATTTAACCCCTAGGCCACAAGGATACTTAATTGATCTTATCTAATTATCCCTTGCCACGGAGGTCCTGTACAGTGTACAACCTATACAATGGAGGTTCTTAAATAACCCTCATGCTATATTAACCCATAAGTACCATAGGGGTCTATTCGCCCATGGTATTGTAAATTGAGCACCCCCATTGCACCCTATGTAAAAAAAAACACTACCAAAGTGGGAGAGCTCTGTTAGTTATTTTTTTTTCTCTTGATTGATGGGAATTTTAGGCATCCATTTTGAGGCCCAGAAGGTTAGGAAGCAATGCCTTCAATAAAGAAAGAAGAGGATGTGATAATACAATCATCACAGATAAGCTGCTTGATCGAGGGCAGAAGAGTGAGGATCAGGGCATCGTGGAACATCACTGGATGGGCATTTGGGTCGGTACGTATATATATATATATAAAAAAAATTTACATGCATAAGTCATCTTTTTTATTTTATGCACAGTGCCTTGCAAAAGTTTTAACCCCCCTTGGCATTTTTCGTGTGTTGTTACCTCACAACCTGGAATTAACATGGATTGTTTGAGGATTTGCATCATTTAATGTACAGAACATGCCCACACCTTTGAAGATTTTGTTTTGTTTTGTGAAGCGTACAACAAATAGGACATAACAGAAAAAGTCAATGTGCATAACTATTCAACCCCCTAAAGTCAATACTTTGTAGAGCCACCTTTTGCAGCAATAACAGCTCCAAGTCACTTTGGATACGTCTCTATAAGCTTGCAATATCTTACCACTAGGATTTTTACCCAATCCTCCTTGCAAAACTGCTCCAACTCTTTCAAGTTGGATGGTTTGCGCTTGTGAACAGCAATCTTTAGGTCTGACAACTAGAGATGTCGCGGACAGTTCGCCCGCGGACTATTCGCGGCGATTTTGGCTTGTTCGCGCTCGCAGTGGACGACGGACACATGAGCTTTTCGGTTCGCCCCCTATTCTTTATCATTGATGAAACTTTGACCCTGCACCTCACAGTCAGCAGACACATTCCAGCCAATCAGCAGCATACACTCCCTTCCAGAGCCTTCCATCTGAAGGACAGCATCCATTTTAGAATCATTCTGAAGCTGCATTCGTTGTGAGAGGACAGATAGTGTAGCTGCTGGAGATTTAATAGGGAAATAGATAGCCAGGCTGTGTATTTAGCTTCCACTACAGACCTGAAGGACTCATCTGATATCTGCTTCAAGGACAGCAACCAAAAAAGCCCTTTTTAGGGCTAGAACATCATTTATTTTATTTTATAATTTGTTTCTGTGTAATCTAATTGCATATGCCTGCCTGTAAGCGTGTGTGTGTGACAGGCTAACACCTAACAGCTTATATTGTGCTTATTTTCACTACTCATACCTGTTGGTGTACCATACATTGAAAACAACCATTTTTTCCTGTAATCTAATTTCAGTTGCCTGCCTGTGTCAGGCTCACAGCTAATATTCTGCTCTGTTTCATCAGTCATAGTTGGTGTACCATACATTGAAAAAAACAACCTTTTATCCTTTAATCTAATTTCAGTTGCCTGCCTGTGTCAGGCTCACAGCTTATATTGTGCTCAGTGAAAAAAAAAAAACTTTTTGACTGTAATAGATTGAATAGCAATTGCCTGCCTACAGGCGTGTGTGTGAAGCCTATTGCATCTACTCTGCCAACTTTTGCCAGTGCACAGTGATACGTCATATCTGGTGCAACCGTAGTGTACAGTGACATGAAACAACACTTTTTTGACTGTAATCGATTGAATATCAGTTGCCTGCCTACAGGTGTGTGTGTGAGGCCTACAGCGACTACTCTGCCAACTTTTGTCAGTGCACAGTGACACTCATATCTGGTGGCACCTTAGATTGCACGCGCAGTGCCCCAAATTTGAAGTAGGAGGTCTGCCAAGCATCTTTTTCCATCTCCCTGTTCCAAAAATCAATGCCATATACACGTCCCCTAATAGTGGACGTAATAGGGATTAAACCGATAGGAATAGTACTACTTAACAGTACACACCTTATAATAATGCAGACAGAGGCAACGCAGAGAGAGGATTCTGAAGAAGAGGAGTTAGAGGAGGGAGGTGGCTTTGAGGAGGTGGAAGACCAAACACAGCAGCCATCCCAGGGGTCTTGTTGTCACCTTTTCGGGGACCCTTGGTGGCTGGGTGGAGGAAGAGACCTTCAATGACATCAGTGAGGACAAGGAACGGGACATGGCTAGCTTGGTATCCAACCTTGTGCAAATGGGGAGTTTGCGGTTGTGCAAACAGACTGTTTGTGGTTGTTTGCGGTGAATTAAACGGGGAGATTGGTTTGTTACTGTGAAGCGGGTGTAACCCTTACACTACCTGATCATTACAACATCATACCTGATGTTTTAAAGCATGTTATTCCAAACAATTTAGGAATGTAAGGTGATTTATGCCCTTTATGGCTTAAAACCAAACTCTGCATCAACAATGTAATTTTCCGTGGGAGTTTTGCCATGGATCCCCCTCCGGCATGCCACAGTCCAGGTGTTAGTCCCCTTGAAACAACTTTCCCATCACTATTGTGGCCAGAAAGAGTCCCTGTGGGTTTTGAAATTCGCCTGCCCATTGAAGTCTATGGCGGTTCGCCCGGTTCGCCCGTTCGCGAACATTTGATGACATCACTACTGACAACAGATTTTCCATTGGATTATGGGTCTGGGCTTTGACTAGGCCATTCCAACACATTTTTCATGTTTCCCCTTAAACCACTCAAATGTTGCTTTAGCAGTATGTTTAGGGTCATTGTCCTGCTGGTAGGTGAACCTCCATCCAGCCTCAAATCACGCACAGAGTGGTACAGGTTTTGCTCAAGAATATCCCTATATTTAGCACCATCCATCTGTCCCTCAACTCTTACCAGTTTTCCAGTCCCAGCTGCTGAAAATGATCCTCACAGCATGATGCTACCACCACCATGTTTCACTGTGGGGATGGTGTTTTTGGTGAGCGGCCGTCTCTTGGCAGGTTTGCTGATGTGCCATGTTCTTTATATTTGGTTATGATAGATTTGATGGTGCTCCTGGGGATCATCAAAGATTTGGATATTTTTTTGTAACCTAACACTGACTTGTACTTTTAAACAACATTGTACCTTACTTGTTTGGAGAGTTCCTTGGTGTTCATGGCAGTGTTTTCTTAGTGGTGCCTCTTGCTTAGGTGTTGCAGCCTCTGGGACCTTTCAAAAAAGGTGTCTATATTTAATGACAGATAATGTGACACTTAGATTGCACCCGGTATGAAATCATTTCACTAATTATGTGACTTCTGAAGGTAATTGGTTTCACCAGAGCTTTTTATGGGCTTCATAACAAAGGGGGTTAATACAAATGCACATGCCAATTTTCTGTTTTCTATTTCTAAAAAATAGTTTTATGTATATATTTTTCTCATTTCACTTCACCAACTTAGACTATTGTGTTCTGATCCATCACATAAAATTCAGATCAACAAAACATTGAACTTAAGGCTGTAATGTAACAAAATAGGTAAAAAGTCAAGGGGGGTGAATACTTTATCAAGGCACTGTAATGTCTATTTTTTTCTGCTGTATTTCTGTAATTTTATGTGTTTCAGTTTTTTTTTTAAATTTCATTTAGGGTTATTTATTTCTGTGTAAAGGAGTTTTTTTTTTTGTGGTAGTGTTAGTGTTTTTTTTAAATCCCTTGGTAATTAGGGAGTTAATTAGGAATACCAAGGGGTATGGGGTTAAGTCTTAGATGTCACAAGGTCCTTACTGGACCTCTGTGGCAAGGGTCAAAGGGACACTTAATTTGGACCACACCACTGTGAAGTTCTCCTAAAAGTATGTTAAAATACTTAAATTTTTTCATGGAGATATACGATGATATAATATGGGCCTCATTCAATTATCGGCCGTAAAACGGCAGCAAAGCCGCGATTCCTTGCGGCAGTCTTACGGCCCCATGTAGAGCTACCTTTACCTTGCAATTCAAATAGACGGCGCGGCAAGGATATCCCCCTTACGGCCACCCCATATCATGCAACCGGCCGCAAGGTCTGAAAACTTTAAATGCAAAAATAAATTCAAGAAGGCACTGTAAAGCTCTGTAAATGCTAGGGATCATAATGGGGGACATGAGGATTAATAGCAACCCCCTCTCAAGCTTGCACATCAGCCCAAATCCGATATTTCATTAACGGTTTATTTTCCGTCCCGCAGCCTGGGCAGGTCTGAGGTGCTCCAAGCCCTCGGGACTTTGTCCACGGATATTTGACATGAATTAAAATAACAATTATTTGCGGATTTGAGTGTAGGGGAATGTTGTGCTATGAATGCTAACACCCCCAATCACTTTATCGTCTCATAAGAGTACAGGATAGCTTTATTATGTGCCTAATTGTGTGCCTGCGGGACCTTTTTGGTGCAAGTAAGCTGCGGCTCGGTTTTAGCCTTGCCGAGAGGGTTCCCGGAGCAATAGAATAGCAACCGGGCTTTTCTTGCGGCCACAAGGGATAACAAGGTGCCGGCCGCAAGCCTGCCGGAGACCCCGGCTGGAAGGGAATAGAATAGACAAATAGCCTGCGGCCGGTCCTTGCGGCCCCGCATCTCCTACGGCCGATAATAGGATGAGGCCCAAGGTGTGTATATATGTGCGAGGGCCACTTACAGATTCTTCTAGTTGAAAGGATTTGGTCATTCATCTTTACTTCAACCAATCAGGTTGCGGGGGTATGTGTCCCATAGTAGACTATGGAATGAGATCCCCCATCCTGTTTGTATGTATTGCCTGGAATAAACTGATAATAAGCATGCTTTATTTTTTTACATTTTGTTTTACTTTTCATGTATTAATGTTCATCATCCTTTTCAGGTTGTAGAGAGCAGTCTAAAGGAGTTGAGTGGTCCTTTAATTAATTAAGCTACAGGAGTCCTTATAGCATCATACCTACATGTGCAAAAGATTGGAATGGGGTCCAAAATTGGGGGGAATTTACTAGGTATATCAAGTGCACCTCACATGCATCTCATGATTTACTTTGCACTATATCCTTTGGAAAAAATTGAGACCTCAGCCCTTCTCATGTCATTTCAGATGAGAAAATCTAAAGTACCCCCATTATTCAGATAATGATCACCAGTTAAAATTATCTTTGGTTATTGTACATAGCATCACACTTTTGCATGTTTTTAATTTGCTTCATATCATTTGCTTGTTGTACATTCGCATTTTTGAATGTTGGTAATAAACAGCCTTATTAAATTACGATTCGGCCAACTGAATAGGGCTCTATATAAGCACAGAGCATATTTTTTTGCAGAAGATTTTAGTTAGTGAAGAACTTGCTTTATGATAGAAGTTCACTAACTAAAAAGTTCTGTAAAAAAAATATGCTCTGTGTTTATATAGAGCCCTATTCAATTGGCCAAATCGCAATTTAATAATAATATTTTTTTTTTATAAAAGTTCACAAGGTGAGTCACCCTGTTCTGTCCAATGTAAGTTTTTCATCTTTTAGATATATCTTTATTTTGTTTTAATTTTAATAACTCTTTATTACTCATAAAAGGCTTTCTAGAATGATTGCCATTGTAATCTGGCTGCATTTTGCTGTCTGTCTGCTTTTTGGGACAAATATGTATTTGTCCATTTTATAGACCTTTCAACTTTTCTAATAATAATTTATTTATTTGGTCTTTCTTATAAAGTGTTTGTCCAGATTTCTCCTCTGTTGGGAAATTATTGTTTTGTGACTCTAAGGCCTCTTGGTCATTTATTAGAGTTTGCAATCTTGAGTGTTTAAGCTTTTATAGTGCTTGCCGATTGATATTGATTCACCTTTTATCTATGTCTTTTGTCTCTCAAACTGTTCAGATTCTTATCAAATTTTCATTTAAACAATAATGTTTTTGCAGGTAATAAAGATTTATTCAGTATTATAGATTATAATTAGTTATAATTATGACACATCCTGTCAGCATAGTATTGAGATGTTCCTTTCTTAAAATATTTTTTGAAAAATAAGTAAAATGTAAAATCTGTAGTAAAAACTAGTATACTTCAGCAAAAAACATAAAAAAAAAACTTTTCTATCTGCAACTAAAATGGAGCCTCATTCAATTGCACAGTTACAGTTATTCGATTGAACAAGGCTGCAATTTAAAGGCCTAAGCCTCAAACCCGTAAATCCTGGTTTCATATGTAACCCTAGCGGATGAAGCGTGCCAAACTCAAGCAAGGCAGTAATTTGCGATCCTGTCACAGGCCAATTAACCAATAGGAGCTGTAGAATGCTAATTAATGCCTCAGAAAATGACTTCAAAAGCCTGTGGAAACCGTAAATCCTTGAGTGTGCTGTAGCTGAGCAAGTGAACACACAGGTCTAGGCGTTGGTGGTTTTTTGAACTTTGGAGAGACAGAGAGAGAGAGAAGCTGTTTTGTGAATTTTTGCTATTTTGACCACAAGATATATTAACACATAGGCCCCTATTCAATTTGCAACAGTTACTGAGCGATTCAATTGAACAAGCCAGCATCTACCTGACCGAAAGCCGAAACCGTAAACCATGCGCCCGTAAGTAGCATTTCCTAGCTTGATCATGATCAATTCAGCAAGGCCATAACTACTGATTTAGAAACAGCCAATAGTCAACAAGACCGTCATCATAACATCATTAAAACATGGAGGTTAAACATCAATCAAGTAAAGTTTAGAAATCCGATATACGATCATACTCGTGATCCGGCATTATACAAAATAATAAAAATGAATGAAGGAAATGTTCCATGTGGGTGGCCTTATATGCATTAACTACTTGATTCCTGAGATTTTTTTAACACTTAAAAGAAATGTAAAAAAATATATATTTTTGATTGTAAATTTGCAAGCTTGAGACTGTTGTGCAATTAATTCTAATGTCTTTTATCGCTGTCCCCGTCTTTTAAAGTGTAGTATTCATTTTTTATTTGCATTTAAAGTGCTACGAACAGGTGATTATCCCCCTTGCGAGTCCTATCTGGTACTCGTAGGCTTTTCTTCTACATTTGCCATTTACAGGTGTGAAAACATTTGTGTGCTTGAGGAATTGTAGCAATTGAATAGGGATTTGCGATTGTAACATTTACAGGCTTGAAAGATCAAAGGCTTAGCTGGGTCGGAATTCAAATTTTGACAACGGCAGGGATTTTCAGTCTGTAACCCGCAGATTGTTTGCGGGTAGCTAAAAAATGCCATTTGAATAGCAAATTCGTTTTACGGGCTCGAGTAACTTACAATTTCTCAATTGAATAGGGAAAAACAGAAGGACACTTACTGCACCTCGATTTCCTTGCCAAGAATTATTATCTAACAACACATAAACATTGTATTCTTAAAATCCATTTTTATTTCCATACATTTAAAACATACATATGATAAAATAAAAAACAATGATTTATTAAGATAAAACTACATTGTCGACACTTTTTGGCACAGATATATTGCCATAAATATCATACACCAACCTATAATTAGTATAATATAAAAAACAGCAATAACTCTTATATGTTATATATTACAAATATAATGCTGGATGATCATATCATTCCTATTAGGGGGAGATCACAGTTAATTATAAGTACAAGAATAATATAAGGATTATATATAATATCAATGATATCACAAGATTCTATAAATCAATAGTATGATTGCAAGGAAAAAGTGAACTTTTATTCGAAGGTGAATATGTTAATCATAAGGTACGCTAAAGAAATATACTGATTATTAAACTGCTAAGAATTGCAATATAAAATGTCAGTTGATTCTAAAAAATAATGTTAATGGTTAAAAAAGTGCAAAGTGCAAATTATATTAATTGTATAGTACATCTCCTACTGCAATTGAATTTAAAGTGCTGCCTGTGCCAATAATCGATAATAACAGGAAACAAACCCCAATCTGAATTCCTACAAATACTGTCTTAGTGGCACTGGGAGCCCACTGCCGGCTCCCTAAACCCATGTAGTAGAAACCACTACTTTCACTATTAGTGTATAACATTAATACAATACCTAATATATAATGTGGTGGAACTTGGGATCCACCAGTTACCCCCTATAAATTAGTAAACAGTCCTACACTAATCTCCCGATGCTACAGACAGAATATCAGTAATTCCAATTGAAATATAATTCACATATATAACATTGTTATGCGCATGTAAATAAAGTTATAATATACAATACATAACTTCTTAGTGTCAGCACAGTAGTCTCAGCGGTATCCTACGTCATCAAGCGGGGACAGTTTCACTTTCCAAGGCCTGATGCGCACGTTTCACGTTCAGCTTCTTCCCAAGGCCATGTTTTAAAGGGGGAGGAGATCCCATATATAGGGTAAGTATAAGGTGCCGATTTAACCCTATCTTGTCTTATTTGTGTTCTACATAGCATTTAGATATCTTCAACCAGTGATTCCAAATTGCATGCAGACAAACAATTAACAGGCTAAAAAGTAACCTGTGGTTGTTAGAGGGGCTGAAAATCACAGTCACCCTATAAATATCTCCTACCCTAATATAACATTGAGTTGGTGTCAATCAACGGTCATGCTGAGCCTCTATGTTGTTCATGCTGCATCTCTTTCCTGGTGAGACCTGTTCCCTCTTCCCTGCCTGTTCCCCTGTCTCTAGGGCTCCACTCCTAGCCCCATGTTTGCCTTTTGCTCTTCATTTCTGTTGGTCACAATCCACAATCCTCCTGCTGCTTTTTGCGGCCTCACTCCCAGCTCTCCTGCTGATTTTTGGCAGCTTCCCTCAGCTCTCCTGCTGCTTTTTGGCAGCTTCCCTCAGCTCTCCTGCTGCTTTGGCAGCCTCATGTTCAGCTTTCCTGCTGCTTTTGGCAGCCTCATACTCAGCTCTCTTACTGCTGCTCCCGGCATCCCCCCAAGCTCAGCTCCTTCTGCGGCTGACTCCTGGCTGCCCCTCATGGTTAGCTCCTCTTGTTGCTTCACCTGGTGGCCCCTCCAGCTCAGCTCTTCCTGTTGCTGCTCCTGGTGGCTCCACCGGCTTAGCTCCTCCTGCTGCTGCTTCTTGTGGCCCTTCACACTCAGCTCCTCCTGCTGCTGCTTTTGGTGGCCCCTCATGCTCAGCTCCTCCTGCTGCTGCTCTTGGCAGCCCCTCAAGCTCAGCTCCTCCCTCTGCTGCTCCTAGTGGCCCCTCAAGCTTGGCTCATCGCTCTGCTGCTCCAGGAAGCCCCTCACACTCGTCTCCTTCTGCTGCCACTCCTGACAGCTCCTCACACTCGGCTGCTCCCGCTGCCGCTCCTGGAAGCCTCCTCACGCTCCACTCCTTCTACTGCTCCTGGCGGCCCTTCACGCTCTGGCGCTTCCGGCAGCCACTCATGCTCTGCCGCTCCTGGGCTCAGTTCTTGCTTTGTCTTATGACATGTATTCCTTTCTTGACCCTCTCGGCAGCTTTACGGTGCTTTTTTTGGCCCCTAAACTTATCTGATCTGCCTTTTTTCTGAGCCACGTCATAACATACCCATTGCATGCCGAGCCACATCATACTGAACTCCTCACATGACGAGCCATGTCATACCGTACCACTCACATGTAGAGCCACCTCATACCGTACCCCTCACATGCCGAGCCACGTCATACCCTACAGTAATCCCGCTTTACATAATAAACCAACAGCTTTACCTCGTGCACGCAGCCTATTTAGTATGCATAGTTCAAACATTCATTACACTTCATAAGCAAGGCACTGACACTCAATATGTATATTCCATGCAGACGCAAAATACAAACAGATTGTTAGCTCTTCAGCCTATTGCTCACTGCATATATCAAATATCAATAACTAAAATATATTTATTTATTGCAGAAATAATTAATTATTACTTAACTACATATACATAGAAATATATATCTCTCTCAGAGGACCAAAAGTACATGACATGAGAGGCACCAAAGGTCCTCGCAGTATAAAACGGTTTTAATTATGTCTCAAACAGCATTCCCATGGCTTCAAATTGTATTGACCGTAATTTTTTGACGGGCAAGTCGCTAGTAGCATATAAGAGTTATTGCTGTTTTTTATATTATACTAATTATATGTTGGTGTATGATATTTATGGAAATATATCTGTGTCAAAAAGTGGGGATAGTGTAGTTTTATCTTTTTAAATAGTTGTGTTTTATGTTATCACTAGTGACTTGCCCGTTAAAATTGGCGGGGCAATACAATTTGAAACCATGGGAATGCTGTTTGACACACAATTTAAAGCTTTTTGTACTGTGAGGAACTTCAGCGCTCATTGCGAGCCTCTCCTATCGTGTACTTTTGCTCAGCTGATTTCAAGTGGCGAAACCTGTCCAAATCGACTTAAATTCATGTTCCACCTCACTCCCGGATGTCCTGACTGTTCCCCTATGCTGTGTGTGATGTTTTTGTTGTATTGTTTTGTGTATTTAGTGTTTTTATTGTTATTTTGGTTTGCTCGGTTTGGCCGTTAATCTCGTGATTTTTTTTTTCCTAAGTCCCATGTTTGTCAACTGCTTGCAGGCTGGGGATACAGCGTTTACTAAGTGTTTGGTGGCTAAGTCCCGCGTGTTTCATTGCTTTCACTGCTCGTCTCGCTTTGCCTCCCCCCTCCTCATCCTCAACCCCCCTCACTCTTACCCCCCTCATACTACCCCTCTAAATACCCCCCTCCCCTCACTTACCTGCTCCGGCCTCCGCTCCTTCCGGGTCTTGACGTGGCGCGAATGTGACATCATGGCATTAGCATATACTGGGTGCCGGCACTCGTTATATGCTAATGCCGTGACGTCACATGCGCGCCACGTCAAGACCCGGAAGGAGCGGAGGCCGGAGCAGGTAAGTGAGGGGGGGTTTAGAGGGGTAGTATGAAGGGGGTTTAGAATGAGGAGGGGGGTTTAGAATGAGGGGGATTAAGGATGAGTAGGGAGGTTGAGGAGGGGGTTGAGGTTGAGGAGGGAGGTTAAGGAGGGAGGTTTCAGGAGGGGGTGTTGAGGTTGAGGAGGGAGGTTGAGGAGGGGGTTAAGGATGAGGAGAGGGGCTGAGGATGGGGAGGGGGCCTGAGGATGAGGAGGGAGGTTGAGGATGAGGAGGGGGTTGAGGATGAGGATGGGGTTGAGGATGAGGAGGGGGGCTGAGGATGAGGAGGGAGGTTGAGGAGGGAGGTTGAGGTTGAGGAGGGAGGTTGAGGATGAGGAGGTGCTTGAGGATGAGAAGGGGGCCTGAGGATGAGGAGGGAGGTTGAGGAGGGGGGTTGAGTATGGGGGGGTTGAGGAGGGAGGTTGAGGAGGGAGGTTGAGGGGGGGGATTGAGGATGAGAAGGGGGCCTGAGGATGAGGAGGGAGGTTGAGGATGAGGAGGGAGGTTGAGGAGGGATGTTGAGGTTGAAGAGGGAGGTTGAGGATGAGGAGGGAGGTTGAGGAGGGGGTTGAAGATGAGGAGGGGGTTGAAGATGAGGAGGGGGGTTGAGGTTGAGGAGGGGGTTGAGGATGGGGGGGTTGAGGATGAGGATGGGGGGTTGAGGATGAGGATGGGGGTTGAGGAGGGGCTTGAGGAGGAGGGGGTTGAGAAGGAGGAGGTTGAGGATGAGGGGGTTGTGGAGGGAGGTTGAGGATGAGGAGGGATGATGAGGAGCGAAATTGAGGATGAGGAGGGAGGTTGAGAATGAGGAGGTGGTCAAGAGACACAGGGAAGGGAGAGGGGGGAAGAGACACAGGGAAGGGAGAGGGGAGAAGAGAGATGGGAGAGAGAGGGGGACACAGAAGGCACAAGAGAGACACAGGGGGCAGCACCTTTCCCACCCTCGGCTTATACTCGAGCCACTCATTTTACCCAGTATTTTGTGGTAAAATAGGTGTCTCGGCTTATACTCGGGTCGGCTTATACTTGAGTATATACAGTAGTTCACACACATAGATTAATACGTACATATAGCTATACATAATGATAGACCACAGTAAAGCTACACCCCCCCATACTCACACCTACATCCCCCCAATACTCATACTATAATACACATAATGCACACATTCGTGTTCTACCTCATACACATACGCGTATATATTATATTGATTTATTCCTGTTTATTTAATAATTTCCAGGAGAGTAGAGGAGAGTGAGGAGAGAGAGGAGGAGAGAGAGGAGAGAAGGAGAGAGAGGGGAACACCAGAGAAGGAGAGGAGAGAGAGTGGGATACCGGAGGAGGAGAGGATGAGAGGTAGAGGTATGGAGAGAGAGGGAGAGGAGGAGGCAGGTCAGGGAGGGGAGGTAGAGGTGTAGGAGAGCAGGAGCGGAGAGGGATGTGCCCCCAGATGTAGGCACACAAGGAGTAGGGGCAGAGGGGCAGAGTCCTGATCCCAGGGCGGAGGTAGTGGTGATGAGGGGCAGGTCCCAGGGAGAGAACAAGGAGGCCAGGAATGCCAGGCACAGTTGAAAGGGCAAGAGGTTGTGCCAAAGTACCGGGCCCCCAATTATAGCCCAGTGGAGATGGAGATCCTCTTCAGGGAAATCAGTGCCTGCAATAGCATAATACATGGTGGGAGGGAAGTGAGATCTAGCGAGAAGGTACATGACTGGATTAAGGTTGCTGCAGCTGTTGCAGCATTAGGGGTTGCAAACTGGGATGTCAAGTCTATGAAACACAGATATGATGACGGATGATGGTCAAGAAGAAGATGGCAGCGGATGTAAGAGCAGCCCGTGCAACCGATGGTGGACCACCAGGCCACATTACATATTGCAGATGGGAGTGGACCCTGAAGCAGTGGATCAATCCAGCAGCAGTAGTGGGCCTTACAGGGCAGCTGGTCTTGGGTTTTCATTGAACCCAGCAATGTGAGTATCATATATACCATCACACCCACATATGCACATACATGAACCCCACACACATAAATAACTGACATAAAATAGCACTGTAAGCTCTCTGGTTATGACTAAAGATATATAGGGCAGCAATAACCATGTACATACAGAAAGCAAACATATCATGATCATAATTGTTATCACTGAAATGTCTGCACAAAACCTGCAGTTAAAATTATTCTGAGTAGTAGTTGCCAAATAGATCAAGGTTGATTTGACATCCAAAAGTAAGTACATGTATGGGTGTGCACACTGCAGCATATGCGGATATCAACTCTGATGGACTGCATGTGCGTGTCATGTACTAGCCTAACCTAGACCATGTCTCATCTGCATGTTGATAACCATTGCTAAGAATTGGTCACAGATTGGTCAGTCACACACAATGCAGATTCAGCTGAGCATGTGTCCTAATGAACTGCAGATGCCACAACATAACCTCCAAAGATGTCCTTGTACTGGAGACCACTATCAACAGGCCCACCACTGCCACCTGGTCTGATACCATGGATGCCTTTTCAGGACCCCACCACTCCTCCACTACTAACCTGTGCTCACCAAACCTGGACTCACTAAACCTGGGCTACACCACCACCACGGCCCACACCAACACTATCGCTATGGCTGACACCATCGCCATGGGCACCTCTGGCTTCACCATCGCCAACGGCACTCCTATCATCACCACAGCCCATCGACAGTCCCGGTATGTCCAGTGACAGACTTCACATCCCCTCACAAGCCAATTTGAGGGAGGTCATGCTCCAGATCCAGAGGGAGGACAAAAGCAATACCACAATAGGGGAAAGACTGGCACTCCAGATGGAAAGGCAGAATGACATTGAAACTATTCTTGTTGACAGCATTCGATCACTATCTGGTGAGGCGAGGAGGCACAATCAAAGGATGGAGAGGTATGAGCAAGAGGCAATTAGGGACAGATAAGCCCAGACAAGACACATTGAGCTGCTATTGCAATTGGCGGAAGGCCAAGTCATATCTCTCCAGCCTTTGGTTCCACCGGCTCCACCACATCATAACCAGAGCCAATGCCCTCCTCATCTCACACCTTACTGCAAACACCAGCTGCTACACAGCCACCCCAGCTGGACGCACCCCTCACTCCAACACCTCCTCATCATGGTAGAGGATGGAGTCACGTGGGCACAGAAGGTGGGGTCCCAGCGCTGAGCTAGAGGAGTAGGTAGCCGAGAACATCCCCTAAGCCCCCTTACCCACACTCCGCAATGAATATTAATTAGTATAAATGTTGACATACTATTGTCTGGCTACAGAGAGGCTACATGTATGGTTATGTTAAATATTTCAGCAATGGATGTTCAATGTGGATTGCTGTTGAGATGAGGTGTTGAAGTCAATCAAAATAGTGTTATGATTAATATCTTGTTATTTTCTCTGTAGGTCTTAGTAGCCCAATCTCACGACCATGAAGACCTGTTTCTCAACAGAGCCGATGATAACCAAAAGTAAGTGCTATGAGCATTACTGGTTACTTCGATTAAATGGAGGGATTTCTGATGATCCTTTTTTTCATCAGATTCTGGTTGCAGTGGTGTAGTGACCACATGTGGCTTTGGTAGGTACTATAAATCTTGATTATTCTAGACTATGACATTTTTCCCATTTAGGTATCCCCTTTTTGCACAAAAAGTCTCTTGCCCTTACAGGATCCGACCACACCACACCCATGATATTAATGCATAGTCTTGTACATTTATGAGTGTGCTCTGTGTATGAAATAAAGCTTTGTTATACCGTTATCACTGTGTCAGTGTGTTTTCAATTGTTGGGGTTTTGGGACATCCACATACATCACATTCCCATATCAATAAACTAATGAGCCCTAGTTACTATGCAATAGATTAATACATATCATAACAATAATAATAATACTAATATCATAAGATATCATAGAATAATATATATAATAATATAATATATAATAAAGTGTGAATACACATGCGAAGTCCACTTTGTGATACTATGGAGTAGCAACATTCCCCTGAAGGGCTGATGAGAATATGACAGGTAATAATGTAAATTGATTGATAGCAAAACACTTGATGAGATTTAACCAAGTGGTAATGGGTATACATCTTGGCACATGGCCACCATCAATGGCATGGGACTTTCCAGGATTGTCTCTGATGGAGGTGATTTGGCTGTTGCTCCATGTGCCTCTGCACAGCCTCCAACTGTGTTTGCAGCCCTTCCTGATGGGTTAGAGTAGATTAGTGTGGTGTATGTTCCCTGGTCCCCTTCAGGATTCATACCTTGTCATGGTGAAGGGGCTTGTGTACTTCAATAAAGCTGTGAGTTATAACATGTAAGGTCACCCAAGTTGGCAGGTCAAAGGAGAGAGGTCAGACAAATTGAAATCCACTGGAGAAGGAACTGGCAAACCACTCCAGTATCTTTGCCATGAAAGCCCGTTTGCGGCTCCCAACAAATCACCAATTGAATAGCAAAATAACTTACGGGCTCCATTACAGCTTACTGTAACTTGCAATTGCTCAATTGAATGAGTCCCATAGTGTACAGTGTTAATACAGGTAATCTATTTACTCTATATAGACATTTACTATGTTCATAAATTTAATCATTTTAGAAACAAAAATTTTAAAGAAAAACATTGGCTTTAAAAATTAAGAAATTTTGACATACGGAAAAATAGCTGTTCTATAATCAATTTATTATTAATTTATATTTCTGTACTGTACAATTAAGAAGATAAACTACTTCACTTTGAGTTTAGATTTCAAAACATTTATTTTATATATTTTTATGTGTGTGTATATTCTTATGCAATGTAAGGCTACAACTCATTAATACTGATAAATACACCATTAACACCTCTTAACAGTCATTTGCTATATCTGTAATTTGTTTGTTTCATAAAGCTAATCTAGCCAACTTCACTCATAATTTACTATTGAGTGTTCTGTTGTTAGAATCGCACCTGGAAAATAAATAGCCTGAAGAGCTACTGACTTCACATTAATACAGACAGCCCTCGACAGATGCTTTATCTCTCCAACAGGTGTTTTATCACAATTTCTGTATATAACATTTCTTACTAGAGAAATTCATAAACTGCAGTGAATTTCTTTGAATGGTTGGGAGAACTTTTTGAAAAACTTCTATGGAAATGTAGACACAATTACTAGGTAAGGATATATTATATTAGTTAACAATAATTAATAATAATTAAATACCTACCTGCTAACATACGACTTGTTACCATGGATGTAGAGTCTCTTTACAGCAACATCCCACAAAAAGTGACATGCTTTTAGTTTCTTTCAACAAACATGCAAAACAATAAATATGGCCCTGATATTATTGTTAAACTTATAGAATATATCCTTAACCACAACTATTTTACTTTTAACCAAGATACCTACCTACAGATGACGGGGACTGCCATGGGTACCAAAATGGCTCCACAATACGCAAATCTATTTATGGCAATCTAGAAGAAACATTATTATCTGTATGCATTTACAAACCATACAAATACTCCTGTTACATAGATGATCTGTTCATCATATGGACAGAAGGAGAAAGCAAACTCAGAGACTTTCATAATTCATTCAACAACTTCCATTAATCTATAAAACTTAAAATGGATTTCTCTACAGAACAGGTAAACTTTTTAGACCCTATCCATCAACAATAGCAGTCTCCACTCATCTGTATATAAGAAACACACAGACAGATGTAATTACCTACACAGCTCCAGTTTTCATCCCTCTGACACAAAACAAGCCATCATCCATAGTCAAGCTATTAGATACCATCGGATTTGCTCAAACACTGGAGACCATGATACATCTTTTAAAACACTGTCTGAATCTTTCGAACAAAAGGGTTACAAACCCTATATTATTGCCCAAAAAATAACCACTGCCATCAAAATACCCCGTGAACACCAGTTAGAGTACAAAACAAAAGAAACTACTTCACTTATACCTCTAGTGACCACATACCATCCAATTTTAGAGAAAATTCAGAAAATAATCAAAGATGTACAGCCATTACTAATTGAAGATACTGAATGAATTGAAGATATATTCCCAAAACCTCCCATCCTTGCATTCTCTAAGCAACCACCAAACCTGAAACAAAAACTTGTCAGCAGAAAATTGTCCAATGAAGAACTGAATATAAAATATGGAACTAAACCTTGTAACAAACGTGCTTGTAAATTATGCCAACACATTTGTAATGATGATACAGCCACACATAACAACAAGACCTATAACATCGTCTAATGTGGTTTATATAATATAACTAGCGACTTGCCCGTCAAAAAATGACAGCAATGTGATGTATATGTTTGTCAAGTTGTTTAGTTATTAACATACTGTATATTTTTGTCACTTGTAATTATTTTAATATGAACGTGTATTTTTGTAAAATGTTGATGTAATGGTTTTTTAAAATGTAATTTGTATCTGAAGAATTGTTAACTTTAATATACATTGAATGAATAGGAAAGCAAAAAGTAAAAAGCCTTCTTTAAACGTCGCAAATTTTAACATGAAGTTTAAAATATATGTAAGCAATAACCTTCAAAGTATATATTTTTAAACTTGAACTTTATTTTTTATGTAAGTTTAGAAGTTGACAAAACATTGGTATAATTTTGAACATTATAAACAGGAACGTAGTGAATACATTTTCTAACCTCATTTTTTATTAAAAGTATTAACATTTGCATGTAAAAACAATTGACCTTTAAATTAATCAGTATTAAAATGCAATTTCTATCACAATAATTGTTAACTTGAATATACATTGAATGTAGAGGAAGGCATACAATAAAACTCTTCTTAAAACGTACGTAATTGAAGTAATTCATTACTGAGCACATAAACTGGCGATAAACATTAATGTAGGTAGTAATCTTAAGATAACAGACAATATTTACATTGTGACTTAAAAGGTGCTTGACCTCTTAACATCCACTTTGTAATCTGTTGAATGAAATAACTTGAAAATATATTTTTTTAACTTTTAAGATTAGAAACATTAACATAGTGACTTAACATTTTAACATAATTTTTACTAACAATGCAAGGCAAGTATTTTGTGAGGCGAATCATTCATAAACAGTACTTCCATTAATTATGACAGAATTAAACAACCAATTGTTATGTATTTTGGAATGCTTTTAAAAAATGTTGGCATCTTTAATTTGTATCCTGCAAAGTTATAGTACTTCATAGTAGACAATGTTTTTAGTAAAAATACGTCCATCTTCTAATAAATCACCTTGACTTTCATTTTTTTCAATGTAAACTTTAATAGCCTGTGGATTTTTGCACCGTGACAATGCAACGTACAATTGACCATGTGCAAATACTGGTTCTTCCAAAAAAATACCCACAGATTTGAAAGTTTGACCTTGTGATTTATTAATGGTCATGGCAAATGCCATAATAATGGGAAATTGTCTTCTTTGAAGTATAAAAGGGAGACTACTTTCACTTGGTGCTAAATCTATTCTTGGTATGAAAACTCTCCTTTATGGGTCCCAGTTAAAATTTCAGCATTTATAAAATGGTCCTTTAATTGTTGGACAATTAATCTTGTGCCATTGCATAGGCCTTTTTTGGGGTTCATATTTCGCAGTAACATGATAATTGCACCTTTCTTTAGCTGCAAAATATGTGGTGGCATTCCAGAAGGAGTTAGAGAGTTTATGAATTCAGTTGAAAAGTTAGCCTGACTTTCATTGTCATCAGCAAGTACAGAATCAGCACTGTGATAATTTCTTTGTGGTGCATTAATTTTTTTAAAGATTTCATTATTGAGGATTAATGCATCTTTATTTTTACACGTCAGTATGACTTGGTTGGCAAGCTCGGAATATTCTTCGTTATTGATGCTCCCTTCAAATATAGCCGATATAATATCTTGTTGACAAATAATCTGAGGTGGGATCTCTACAGTGTCGTCAGCTAAATGTAGTATTTTTTCTGTTCTGCCTTCTCCAATTTTAATAAGCCAATCATTGAAATCATTTTGTCCTTCTGATCTCATATTTTGTTGCAGTTGAAGATGGGTAAAATGTTTCCATACTGTGCTTGACTTGATACAGGTTTCGATAATGTCAGTTCGATTTCCATGTACAACAACAGGTAATGTTTGTCTAAAATCGCCACCCAACAACATTACCTTTCCACCAAATGGAAAAATATTATCCATGACTTCACGAAGCAAACGGTCAATACATTGGAGGGCATAGCATGACATCATTGTGGCCTCATCTATTATAATTAATTTACATTTCTTAAATTTCTTTGCTTGTAAGGATGTCATGCGAATATCTGACACAGCATTTTCTAAAATAGGAACTGGCAGTTTAAATCCACTATGAACAGTTCTTCCACCTTCTAATAAAAGTGCAGCAATTCCAGTAGTGGCAAACGCCATTGCTATTTGTCCTTGTGCTCGTACTGAACTCATTAATAAATTGTACAAATAGGTTTTTCCTGATCCGCCAGGTCCATCAAGATAGAAATAACGCTCTGTCACCATGTCATCATCTATTGCATTTTTAAAGGCATGAAATGCTTGCAATTGTAGTGTATTTAAAGTTGCAAGTCTTTCTTGTGTTCTTTCTGCTTGTATTTGAATGTCATAGTCTTCAAAGTTTATGTCATCTATAAGACCTGGATCAGGCAAATTAAAACTTGCACAACTTAATCCATGAGTTAAAAATACTTCTTGGATTTCCATTAACGCTTTTAAGTGTGCAATGGGTTCATTGTATCGTCGCATAAAGTCTTCAGCCATATTACTTTTAAAAGTCCCCCACAAAGCTAATGCATTTGGAGCATTTGAGAAGATACAAATAAAAGCAAATTGTTCTCTCATCTGTCGTGGCATTTGACATTGTGCTGCTTCTTCTAAACATCTTTCCCACTCTGTATCATCAGCGAGTAAGTTTCTATGTCTTGCAGCTATATGGAAGGATTCATATACAATGTCATTAACAGTTCTTAATTGTTCAAAACTTTGTGCTCCTGGAACATTTAAAAGTAATATCCGTAAGCAAAAACGTTCAACATCTCTTGGACTGACTGTGTAAATTCGTGGAATAATTTTATTGCCTCTGGTTTTTCTTGCTCTCCATAATCCATTCACAAAAACATAGTGATATGGAATTTCAATATATAAGTATTGTGTTGCTTCAGCATCAGTGGAATTTAATGCAAACCATGCAGTTAGTGTAGTGTGACGATCTTCACTTTGGGCCAATGCATTCATTTCATTTCCAGCATGGAAATAGACTAAATGTCGTTGTGGCTAATGTACTGCTAATCTATATACTGCATGTGATCTATCATGCATTTCAAATTTTAAAAGCCGCCACATAGCTTCTGTTGCACTGACATAGCGAGCATCTACATGAGATGCAAGTTCATCATGTACTAACTCACTACATTCAGGGTTGTCTGCACTTTTGACGACTACAGTAGCTGCATCATAGCCTTTGGAAATATATTTGTAGACATATTTAATGGATTTGATGGAAGTGCAGGCTTCTACGTTGATGTGGGCGTTGTACTTCATGAGTAAATGTGGATTGTAGGGTACTACATATCTATTGTCCACTTTTTTTCCACGAATAATGGCACTATCTCCTTCTCTTCTTTTATAAAGTGGATATCCATCACAATTTGCATATGTTTTGTCTCTATAATCTTTTGGAAAATCTTTGGAACATTTATTATTTTCCATACATGGTGATTGTGGATTAAGGTCTCCACAGGGTCCATGAATCATGCGATGAGTAACAATCTCATATAGTCTACCATATAGTTCTGGATCTGGTAGTTCAGCAACTATGACTGCATCCACTTTGTCCGAAGTATCTAATTTATCTTTCTCTTGAAGTATTATGAGAAGATGTGCATGTGGAAGGCCTCTTTTTTGAAATTCATTGGTATATACATAAACAAGACATTTGTCAAATAACTGATTTATAGTGAAGTCACGTATTAATTCATTTAATTTGATCTTAAAAACTCTGGCTACTAAATCTGGTCGATCTGAAGCACTTTTGATTAATTTCTGGCCATTGTGGATTACATGTAAATGTCACAAATAAATCTGGTTTTCCAAATTTTGTCACAATAGCCATAGCATCATTGTATCTTTCTCTCATATTTCGAGGAGATCCTTGAAAGGAAGATGGTAAAATGATGGCTTTGCCAGCTGTCATGTCTCTGCTTGTAGCCACGTCAGCAACATAGTCCATGAGTCCACAATATTGTTCTACACGTAGTTTATCTTGTTGATATTTTATAAAGTTTAAATTATGTGCCTCAACTTGCAAATATGAATCAATAATCCATTGTTGTGTTAGTTTTCCACCACATAAAATTGGATTAAATTCATCTCTAATGGCAATTTGAGCTACTTTAAATTCAAGCATAGAAACATTATTTCGGATTCTGGCTTTAGCATTTGGGTAACTGGGAAGGGTTAATTTTGGTTGCCAACCTGCTTCTCCATGTGGGAAAAAGATGGGATATGTCATTGGATCTAAATTTGGACTTAAGATATTAATATTAATAAATGGTTGCTCCTCATTTCTGGGATATACTCTAATGTCTCTTTGAAATGGTGGTTCTCCTTCATCATTCTGAAATACCATTGCAACTTCATTTGATGTTGGCAAGTTATAACGACGTTTATCAGTATGTCTATCTCTTTTAAGCACCATATTAACCTTTGGCATGGGTAATTGATGTCTTTGTGCATGAAGTTGTTGTTCATTTTCTACTTCTGCCAATGTTTTGTATGCTTTACTGTAGGGATTGTTGTCCATAATGTTATTTAGCTCTATGAAAACACTGGGTAAGCATTTTTTATTTTCTTCCATCTGCATACATTGGTCAACAGCTTCCATTGTATCTAGGAAATATAGTTGAGCAAATTTTCTTTGCTCTCCTTGCTCTGGATGTAAATGTGAAGTCCGATGATAAATTTGTCCTTGGACTTTAAAACAGTAAGGACCATGTCCTGGTACATTAGCAGCCAATGTTGCCCCCATAGATGCAAATGATATGGCACTATTGTAGGATCTTATGTTTGTCTTAAAATTTTTGTAATTTGGAAAAGTAGGTTCAGTCATAATATTTTGTAAATAGCTTGGAAATTGTTTCCTTTCTGGAAGTTTGAACTTTCCTTTTTGACAACAACTAATAAATTGTCCATCTCTGGGTCTCTCCTGTTTAAAATAATAAGCCTCACAAAATTGACATTGAGTACTCATGTCCCCACAACTATGAACCTCTACTGCTAAAGACTTGAGTAGAGGACAATTTGCAAAGCATATCGGATGTTGACTTTCATATTCATCAGGTGAAAAGTCATGAAATGTTTCAACAACAGGTTCTAAATGTTTAGTTTTTTTCGTGGCTTTTCTTGGTATATGTTGTCCTTGTTTTGTTGAAATGTCCTGTAAGTTTTTAGTAAGAGTTTGTAAATGCTTTGTTTTTGTAGTTGCTTTTTTTGGTCTGTCTTGACTGATATCTTGTAAAATGTAATCTGATGTTTGAGGAACAGTTTGTAAATGCTTTATTATCTTTTTATTTTTTTTGGTTGTATCTCTCATTTTTGCAGCTGATATTCTTTTATTTGCAAGTCTTTTGCGTTCTTTTTCTGGTCGAATTTCTTTCTCCTCCGGTGTCTGCTGGGCGGCCCATCTCTCTTGTCTTTCTCTAGTTTGACGTCTTTTCTTCTCTTCTTTGGTCTCGTTATCAGCCATATTAATCTGTAAAGGAAAAAAAAAATGTAATTGTGTATATTTTAATTTGTAATTCCTGTTAAAGATTCTTGTGCACAATTGGTGAAATAAAAGGCAAATCATTAATGTATCAGTTATATTTAGTTAAAATTATAATTCCTGTCCTCACTCACTAAGAATTTGGCCAATGGAATACTGCTGTAAATAAGCATGTAACATATTTTTTTTAAATAATGGTTTTATTTATTAAAAACGTTTGTGGATAGATATTTACCACTGCAAAACTTCTTTGCTAAAAAAAAAATTGATGTGGTTATTGAGCTATGTATTGCATAGTATCAATTTAAATAGAATAAGGGAGATAGTAAATTTATATTTTTATTTTTCTGTTGACACGGATGCAACTGAAAGCAGTTTCTTTAGTTTTCTACTTTAGTACTTATTATACTGTACCTTGGTTGAAGTGTGATTTAAATCCAAATGTTTGTTGGTCCTCGGTTCAAAATCGTTGTCCAATGGTGTGGTCCTCTGTTGGAAGTCCTCGTCCGATGGTGTGGTCCTCTGTGTAAAATCCTGGTCCTATGGTCTAGTCCTCTGTTGAAAGTTATGGTCCGATGGTGTGGTCCTCTGGCGATAGCCCTCGTCCGATGTTGTGGTCCTGTGGCGATAGCCCTCGTACGATGTTGTGGTCCTTTGGTGAAAGTCCTCGTCCGATGGTCTGGTCCTGTGTTGAAATTCCTCGTCCGCTGGTCTGGTCCTGTGTTGAAAGTCCTCGTCTGATGGTCTGGTCCTGTGGAGAAAGTCCTCGTCCGATTGTCTTCACGCAGTATCTGTTGTAATATAAAATAGAAAATGTTGTTTGAGTGAAATGTCTTTTAAATAAGTAAAAAATGTATGAATTTGGCTGTATTGTATCAGTAATGGTTATTTTTTTCTATTTTTTATTTTTTACTTTCTGTACAATCCCACGACTTTTGTTATTCTTATTTAAGGTTCTTAGTAAGGCTTGTGGGTTGTGATATATTAAATAAGAATATGAATTTATTTTGCTATGTGTTTATGTTAGTTTTTGGTACAATCCTGTTTTGTGCGCACCACGTGTGGTATACTTATTTAACCTTTATTGGGATGGTTATAGTTAGTGAAACATGAAATAATATAATTAATTTAGTTTGCTATGTGTTTGTGTTATTTTTTTACAATCCTGTTTTGTGCGCACCACTTGTGCAAAAGTTATTTATTCTTGATTGTACTGGTTATAGGTTGTTAAACATTAGAGAAGAATGTTAATGTAGTTTCCTATGTGTTTGTGTGATTTTTTGTACAATGCTATTAGGTGCGTTTTGTTATTCTTATTTTGGCTTCTTAGTAAGGCTTATAGGTTGTTAAACATTGAATAAGAAATTCTGTTTTGTGTGTAGCAGTTTGGGTCTCATTCAATTGCGATTAGGCTAATTGAATCGTGCCCTAAATAAGCACATAGCATATTTTTTTTAAAGAAGTTTTTAGTCAGTGAAAAACTTTCTTTTGGATAGATTTTTAGTAACTAAAAACTTCTTTTAAAAAAAATGTTATGTTCTTATTTAGAGCCCTATTCAATTGGGCAAATTGCTATTGAATGAGGGCCTTTGTGTGTACCATATGTTGCATAGTTTGCCCCTCATTCAATTGCATTTTTTACAATGTAATAGTACTCTAAGGCCGTCATTGAATTGAAATTTTGAAAATTGAATAGAGTTCTAAATAAGCACATCACATATATTTGTTAAAGAAGTTTTTAGTTATTAAGCATCTATCCAAAAGCAAGGTTTTCACTAACGAAAAAGTTATTTAAAAAATATATGTTATGTGATTATTTGGATCCCTATAGAATTAGCAAAATGGCAATTGAATAAGGGCCTAAAAGTGCTTATTTATAGCCACATTAAATTGTCCAAAATAGCAATTGAATGAGGGCCTTTGGTTACTGCATTTGTTATATTGTCAGCTCCTCATTCAATTGTGTTTTGGCCAATGGAATAGAGCTCAATATCACCACAGAGCATATTTTTTTACCGAATTTTGTATTTAGTGAACTTGTATCCAAAAGCAACGTGTTCACTAAATAAAAAGTTCCTTTAAAATATATGCTCTGTGCTTATATAGAGCCCTATTGAAATGGGCAAATCACATTTGAGTGAGGCCCTTGGCCATTAAACATATATATGTCCTCATTGAATTGCAATTTTGCCAATTGAAGAGGGCTCTATATAATCACATAACATATTTATTGAGCAAAGTTTTTAGTTATTGAAAACCTTGATTGTGGTTAGAAGTTCAGTAACTAAAAAGTTCTGTATAAAAAATATGTTATGTGCTTATATAGAGCCCTATTCAATTGAACAAGTCGCAACTGAATAAGGCTCATGGTTCTTTCTTTTTTATACTTAATACTTTACCTTGATTGAAGTGTCGAATGACAGACGGTCCCCTCCTGCCAATCTTAATCCGCCGGTCTTCTTGTAGTGTCTGTTTGAAAAAGAAAGTGAAATAGTTATTTGTATATTTATAATTTTTCATCTAGCAAAGCATGGCCTTTTGAGCATGTAATGTCTTGTTGTATCTTACCTCTTCTTCTTTGTTGGTGTTCTTTAAAAGGGATTGTGCTTCACAGTGCACGGTGCAAATTGTTGAGTGACGCTGTTGATGCAGACTCTGTTTGAATATTAAAAGAAATAGAAAGATTCAGCTTTATATGATCTATTGAATTGCAGTAAATTAATGTCATTTAAATATACTTGTGTAATTATTTTCAATTGACCTTATTTTTTGGTGGGGGCTACACACATATGTCACATACATGAAGCACATTCCATAGTTTAATGTAATTATTTTGTGTGCGTGTGACATATCAGTATACATGAATCATATTTAAATTGTTAAATTAACCTTATATTTTTTTTTTCCAACACACATAAATGTCTGTGTGTGAGATGTAACTATAGATGATACACATATATGTGCGTGTCACATATCAGTATACATGACATATAATGTCATTTAAATGTAGTTGTTTACTGATTTTGTTTTAAGCTAATTTTGTTGCAGTGGCAATACACATAAATGTGCGTGTCACTATACATTATACACATATATGTTAGTGTCACATGTCACTTTGAAGGGGCAATACACATAAATGTGCGTGTCACATGTCACTATACATTATACACATATATGTCCGTATCACATGTCACTATGCAGGGGCAATACACATAAATGTGCGTGTCACTATACATTATACACATATATGTTAGTGTCACATGTCACTTTGAAGGGGCAATACACATAAATGTGCTTGTCACATGTCACTATACATTATACACATATATGTCCGTATCACATGTCACTATGCAGGGGCAATACACATAAATGTGCGTGTTAGATGTCACTATACATTATAGACATATATCTGCGTGTCAGATGTCACTATACATTATAGACATATATGTGCGTGTCACATGTCAATATACATAAACCTCTGTTTAATATAGAATTATGGTTTTTTGTTGTTTTGTTAAATGAACCGTATTTTTTTTGTGAGCCTATACACATAAATGTGCCATATATGTCACTACATAAATCCTAGTTTATTTTTTTATTTGTTTGACCTGTCCTGATAATAAAATGTAATATATTATAGCTTACCTCTCAGTTGTAATTTGCACAATGTAAAGTAGTAAATTAGTAAAGAATTGTCTTCTCAAGTAAAAGCAGCAGTTATCTCTGAAGTCACTCCGTTCATCACCTGAGGAGAAATGTATTTTTTTGTGTGAAATAGGCAGTATTTATAAACTTGTAGAAAGTTCTGGAAAGTGAGACCGTTAGAACGCAATACGCATGCGCTATTTGCGTTCCAGCTTACAATTTGCGTTCCATCCGCCATTTTCTGCGTATTACTTTTCAAAATGGTGTTTCATATGATTGTGATACGTTCCGCATAGTATGTGTTTCATTATTGCGAGTAAGTGTAGTGTAGTTACGTCTGAAGCCTCGTTTTCGTTTTGTTCGTCGGCCATTTTTTCTCTCGCTTAGCGATGATATTAGTGTCTAAAGTGTTTTATTTTGATTTAAATGTAGATGTAACTTGTTTTTTTGAGGTGCTGGATGGTTCCTCTTGCTGTAGGTAAGCTTTTTATGTGTTTGTTGTGTGTATTTCTTAAGTTTTAAATGTTTGTATGTCGGCGTGTTGCGTCCGATGTTTGCGAGGTCGTAATGTGTGGTAACGTGTCTCGTATGGTGTTTGCGTGTGTAGCCTCGTTTTCGTTTTATTCGTCGGCCATTTTTTGTGTCGCTTAGCAAATTATTTAGTGTCTAAACTCTTTTATTTTGATTGCAATTAAGTTGTAAGTTGCATTTTTGAGGTCCTGGGTGCTTCCTGTTTCTGTAGGTAAGGTTTTTATGTATGTGCTGTGTGTATGTATTGTTTTTTTAATTTTGTAATGTTCGCGAGTTGCGTCCGAGTGTTGCGAGGCCGTAATGTGTGTGAACATGTGTCGTATGTTGTTTGCGAGTGTCGTAATGTGTGTGTCGTGCTCTTTGGGTTGCGACGTGAACTTTGCGAGATTCGAAGTTCTTTGGGTTGGGAATTTGTGTTGTGAATTCTGCAAGGGTCGCAGTTGCTGCAACTGAAGCCCTCGCTTTGCGAGGTCCTCAGGTGCTGGCATGGAGCGCCTGTGGCGCTCCAAGCCAGCAACTGAGAACCTGGCACAGTGCCCTCGCTTCGCGAGGGCTGCGGGCTCGCTACGCGAGTCAAAAAAGATATAAGAAATGTAATTATACTGTAGTGAAAGCAAATGCTTGAAAATGGGTCTGAAGCCTTTCATTAGTTATAACTGAATTGTTACAAACCTTCTTATCAGTGCATTCAGTAGGGCTAATGGAAATGTTATTTTTGAAATGGCTACTCACAAAAAAGCATACTAATAATAATAATAATAATAATAAAATATTGCATTCATTACAAAAGTGGAATGTCAGAAATACATATGGCAAGCATAGCACCACAGTCATACTTCAGTGCTCCCATGTATTGTTTTCTGGTTGCATACTTAATAAAATGATTGAAGATGAAAGAAACACTCCTCTGTATGGCTCCCACACCACCAACATACAGAACGTACAAAACTGTGAAATCCAGATGGAGCTAACAAAGAAAAGCAGTACTTCAAAGTATTGTTTCTTATCATTGCCTTAATATTTACAATATTACAATTTGTTTGTCACAGGTAGGATACTGTTATTCTTACTGAAGCCCTAGTCTGTTAGACAATGTAAAGTAGGAGAAATCTTGGAAAATAACTTTGATTTACATCGCCCTGAATAATTACCATATGTTTACTGGGCTTGCTTCCATGCTTGTTTCATTTAACAAGCAATGTTAGAGGAGGAAAAAACACTTTGATCTGTAGATATGTTTGTGTTGCTTTCATGTTGGTTTTAAACTTAAGATTACAGATTCATGCACAAATAATATTTTCTATATTTTAGAGAAACAGTTTTAAACATTTAAACATGTTTTACACGTTGTTGGACTTCTGAATTCCTTTAATTAGTAGCAGAAAAAGGCAGATAAAATGCATACTGACTTCTGATGGAAAGAGAAAGAGGAATGATTAATTAATTTATAAGCTTTTTATTGTCATTATCATGTCTTCGGGTTCTTATCAATATGCTTTTTGTTAGTCCCAAATTAAAATGGCCACTAATTTAATTACTTAAATATGGATATGTGTCCCAAATAGTGCATAAACTTTATATTGCAGGACACAGGGCCCGGAAGGCAGACTCGCAGGCAGATGCCCAGTTCACCATCCCCTGCATCTTTTTGCGGATCACATCTGTTAGTAACTTGGAGATGGCACTGTAACATGGTACAAACTTGTGGTAATGTCCTGCAGTTCCCAGGAAAGCCACTCCTTGCTTTGTATTTTGGATTGGGTCAAATCTGTCAAATGTCTACCCAGTGACCCAGGTACTGTACGTCTGTCCAAGGCCCTGAAAACTTGTCTGGGTAGATAGTGAACCATGCTCCCCTTACTGCATGTAAAATTACCCTTGTGTGCTGGAGGTGATACTCCCAAGAGGTGCTGTATATGGCTATATCATCCAGGTATGCCTGGGTGAAGCCCTGGCGCCCTTATAGTCTCTAGAAAGTAGGGCATTCTTCAAATGGCATTACCATGATCTGTATCCAGGCCAAAGGGGTGATAAACATTGATTTTTTCCGAGCAGACTCTACAAGGGGGAATTTGCCAGTACCTCTTAGATTAGATTTTTGGTCTAGATCTAGAGAGCATGGATCTAGATTCAGGGAACATAGGTCTAGTTCCAGAGATCATTGAAGAGATTCCAGACAACGAAACATGAGCACATGTTCTGTTCTGTTATTTCTCCTGATCAGTAAGGGTGTTTGTGTACTTGTGCAGTGATTTTGTGCAGCTGAGAGGGGCTGTGGTTTTGCCTGTGTGAAGCTATATCAGTGTGTGGCTTTTTATGCTCTGTTTACTTCTTTTCTTACATTTCTCCTGAACAGTAAGGGTGTTTGTGTACGTGTGCAGGTGAGTGGTAAGAACTTAATATAAACAGGGGAAGGAGTGAACTTGTGAACAGTTCTGATAACAGTCCAGTTCTAGTTTAAGCGTGGGAGTTTAAATATAAGGAGAGAGTTCAAAGAAAAGGGGTTACTTGTAGTGCAAGAGGAAATAAATGAGGAAAGAAAAGTGGATATATATGTATATATATATATATATATATATATATATATATATATATATATATATATATAGAGAGAGAGAGAGAGAGAGAGAGAGAGAGAGAGAGAGAGAAACCAGCAAAGCTTGCAAAAGAGCTATTAGACTGGCTAAAATAAAAAATTCAAAGTTAGTTGCAAAGGAGAATATTTTTTGTAATATATTAATGACCAGGGAGGAAGCTATAGGAACATTGCATTGGGAAACAGGCCATCTGTTAATTAGTGACCAGGAAAAGGCAGATGAGCTAAATAGATTATTGTCTTTGGTATACACAAGGTAGGTACCAGTGGTTGCCAGTGGTTACAGCAACAAAATGGGGCCACACTATCTTCACCAAATAATTGGTTATCCTGGAAATTATAGAACATTAAGCCTGGCTTCTGCAGTGGGAAAGCTGTTAGAAAGATTAATAACAGATATTATACAATAATATGTCTGTTTAAACAAGATTATAAGTAGGAGTCAACATGGATTTATGAGGGATAGGTTATGTCAAACAAACCTAATAAGCTTATATGAGGAGGTTAGTAAGAACTTGGATCAAAGGCTTTTGATATGGTGCCACATGGAAGACTAATTTGAAATCTAAGTGATACATGAATTGCAGTAAATATCTGCTCATGGATTGAGAGCTGGTTAAAAGACACGAAGCAAAGGGTGCTTGTAAATGGAACATACTCAGATTGGACAAACGTGGTAAGCGGGGTTCCTCAGAGTTCAGTATTAGGTCCTCTCCTTTTTAACATATAGTGCCTTGCAAAAGTATTCAACCCCTTTGCATTTTTCCTGTTTTGTTGCCTCACAAGTCTCTATGAGCTTTCCACATCTTACCACTGTGATTTTTGCCCATTCCTCTTTGCAAAACTGCTCCAGATCCTTCAAGTTGGATGGTTTGCGCTTGTGAAAAGCAATATTTAAGTCTGCCCACAGATTTTCTATTGGATTGAGGTCTGGGCTTTGACTAGGTTATTCTAACACATTTACATGTTTCCCCTTAAACCACTCAAGTGTTGCTTTAGCAGTGTTGTTAGGGTCATTGTCCTGTTGGAAGGTGAACCTCTATCCTTGCCTCAAATCACGCACAGAGTGGTACAGGTTTTGCTCAAGAATATCCATGTATTTAGCACCATCCATCTTTCCCTCAACTCTGACCAGTTTCCCAGCCCTAGCTGCTGAAAAACATCCCCACAGCATGATGCTGCCACCACCATGTTTCACTGTGTGGATAGTGTTCTTTGGGTGATGTGATGTGAAGGGTTTGCGCCACACATAGCGTTTTCTTTGATGGCCGAAAGTTAAATTTTAGTATCATCAGACCAGAGTACCTTCCTCCATACATTTTGTGATTCTTCCACATGCCTTTTCGCAAACTTTTGCTGAATGTAATGCCTTTCTTCTGGCCACTCTGCCATAAAGCCCAACTCTATGGAGCGTACGGCTTATTGTCGTCCGATGTACAGATACTCCAGTCTTTGCTGTGGGACTCTGCAGCTCCTCCAGGGTTACCTTCAGGTATCTGTGCTGCCTCTCTGATTAATGCCCTCCTTGCCCGGTCTGTGAGTTTTGCTGGGCGGCCGTCTCTTGGCAGGTTTGCTGTTGTGCCATGGTCTTTCCATTTTATTATGATAGATTTGATGGTGCTCTTGGGGATCATCAAAGATTTGGATATATTTTTTTTTTTTTATAACCTAGCACTGACTCGTACTTCTCAACAATATTGTCCCTTACTTGTTTGGATAGTTCCTTGGTGTTCATGGCAGTGTTTAGTTAGTGGTGCCTCCTGCATGGGACTTAGATTGCACACAGGTGGACATCATTTCACTAAGTATGTGTCTTCTGAAGATAATAGGTTTCACCAATTTTCTGTTTTCTATTTCTAAAAAATAGTTTTATGTATATATTTTTCTCATTTCACTTTACCAACTTAGACTATTGTGTTCTGATCCAACACATACAATTCAGATTAATAAAGCACTGAACTTAAGGCTGTAATGTAACAAAATAGATATAAAGTCAATGGGCTGTATTTATTAATGACTTAAAAGTAGGATTGGAAAATATTGTCTCCATTTTTGCTGATGACACTAAGTTGTGCGAGGTAATTAACTCAGATAATGATGTACTTTCCCTCCTAAATGTCAGATGTGATTTAATACGAATACATTTAAAGTTATGCACGTGGGAAGGAAAAATAGCCATGTAATTTGTAATCTTAGAGGAGCAAATACAGGGGTGTCAGATATTGAAAGGGATTTGGGAGTGCTTGTGAAGAACCACCTAGGTAGCAGTGCTTCATGCTAAGCAGCAACTGCAAAAGCAGGTAAAATATTAGCATGTATTAAGAAGGGTATAGAAGCAAGAGAAGCAAATACAATTCTGCCACTATACAAATCCCTAGTATGCCCTAATTTGGAATATGTAGTACAATGTTGGGCACCTATTGATAAAACAAGGAGATTTTAGAGCTGGAAAAAGTACAGAGAAGGGCAACAAAACTAATAATGAAAATGGAGGGCCTAAGTTATGAAGAACTTACCAAATTAAACTTATTTTCTCTCGAACAAAGTCATTTAAGAGGGGATATGATTACCTTATATAAATATATCCAGGGTCAATACAAGGCTTTTTCAAGTGAGCTTTTTGTGCCAAGAGGTTTTCAACTGACAAAAGGACATCATTTGAGATTAGAAGTAAAAAGATTTAAACTTAAAGAAAGAAATGGGTTCTTCACAGTAAGGGTGGTTAAATTGATTCTGAACTAATTCTCTACCAAACAGTATTGATCCAGGATGGAGTCTGATTGTCAGTATTTGGGGTGAGGAAGGAATTTATTTTTTTATTTCCACTTTGGAGACAATTGGCAATGTTTCAATGTTTTTTTTTTCTTCTGTTTGCCTTCCTCTGGATCAATTAACAACTAATCCGCATATTGCAGATCAGAGAGATCTAAAAAGGTTGAACTTGATGGACTACAGTCATTTTTCAACCAATTTGATCATAGATGTCATGACAAAAATTGATTATTATCAGATAAGAATGTGGGTAGAATTAATGTTGGTAGAATGGGTTGTACTTTCTCTCATTCTAGCCTGGACTGAAAATCTTCTCAATGACGTACGACATCCAACCAGCAGGATTGGACACTTAATAAGGCATTAATAGAGATAGTTTCACAATTTGAGGGTACTTCTATTACAATATATTCATTTGTAGATTCAGCTGTTTCTTTAGCATCAAAACAGACAACATCTGTATTAATAAATCAGACTGTTTCTGTGTGTTGTAGGAATCTGATCTAGGTTTGACGCAGACAGCCAGATAAGCCAGATCATTCTTCCAAATCACAGAAGGACTACTTGCTAGTAGTAGTTGATACAGTACATATTAAGCTATCATTATGCCAATTAGGTCCTATGTGTATACATGTTCCAATGGAAATAATGGAAAAATATGGAAACATGAGTTTATGGAGTTATTTTCCCTTCTTCCTCTTGATAATATTTTTTTTTAAATTAAGGAGGATGGAAAGAAGGATGAATAATTGAAGGAGGGGGAAGAAAGTAAAATGCATAGAAAAATCCATATGCTAGAATTATTTTTGATGGCTAGCATAATTGGTGAGAAATTCCCCAAAAATTGTTCTTTACTTTTTCGCTATCTAGACAAAATTTACAGCATTCCTACAATTTACGGAGAAATGGCCTAGTGGTCGTACAGTATGTTGAGCATTTTAGGCAAAGGATGGCAGCATCTGAAAGTATGAGATGGAATAAGTGGAATGTGGGTATTGATTGAAAATAGTTACACCACTTAGATTAGGTGGGACCTTTCGTGGATCAGGACATCAAGTATCAGTCAAGAAGGATTTATTAAAAAAAGGCTGTTGTTTCCTATTTATCACAGAGGGTCTGTTGCTGGGGATCATCATGTACATTTAAACATGAATTCTCATAATGTGGAAGTCAACACCCAATGTTTGTTGTGTTAAAAGAATCAGATCAGCTGTAGATTCTTCTGCTAAGGGTGGTTACTCTGATTCATCTAAACAGATGGTGCCCCGGTTAAATCGGTAGTGTAAGAGTTACAGTATGGCTAAAAAAGCAAATGTATTACTTTGTGATTTTAGTTCTGGTTTTTGTATACTTTAATAAAAATCTAATCATCATCATTGTTATGGAAATCTTATGTTGGTCAAACAACTTAATTCTGCCTTATTAATCATTTTTAACATGCCCAAAATGGCATTCAGTTAATGGATTTATTGATAAAAAATATTATCAGTCAATGATTCTTCTTTTGACTATGCATTTGAAATTGTTTGTTTAGCTGGCAGTGGGACTGAGTCTGCATTCAGGTTGCTTCCAGGTCATCCACTGTGCCATCAAATACTGGGTTGTCACTTCCAAGGGGGATATTTTGTTTATCTGTGTTTTCTGATGGATTGTTCTATCTCATGTTCTTACTTTGAAGCTTTTAGTTCATTTTTACAATGGGTGGTAGAGGTTAGATCAGTATATAAGTCTTATAGCCCTATTAAATTCCCCTAATGTTTAAAACCGTAACCTGTAACGTAGCCCCCAAGACTTATGGCTATTAAATTGGCCCATAAAGCAAGCCACTGTCGATCTGCAGGTTATGAGAGAAAAAAGCCTATAGGACGTGGAACTTGGAACTTCGCGCCCACAAATGGTTTGCTCATTCAAGCCCGTAACCGCTACGTTCCAATTTCGTTATTAAATTGCAACATATTTCCAAAGACAACATGGCGTTCAAGCCCGTAACCAGCAAATGGAAGCCAAAAAATGTGGAGCTCCAAATAGCACCTGCAAAGGTTTTACAGACAACTTTTAAACACTGTAAATGTCAATATAAACACATCAGTGCACTTTAAAACATGGGGAAAAGCATGGAAAGGCATTACAATTACTTGCACAATAATCCCCCAATAAAAAAAAATGCATTTATTTAAAAATGTATTTATTTTTTATCACATGTTGGACTGGTCATGCATATGCCAATATGAAAAGCCTTGCTGCAACATGCAGAAAGCAATTAAAGACACACTACCTGATAAAATAGCAACCCAAAACCATGAAACTCATGCCATATTAACCCTTTTACACTCACAGAGGCTCTATAGTGGACCCTAAAATATAAATATAATTGCATACATCTCACTCATTACATCTACATTTGGGAAAACAAATAGTGCCCATATTTCACCACCAGATCACATATATAAAGTACCCAGGGAACATCATAATATTTGTTGTTCAGTCCTTCAGTCTTGTCCGACTATATTTATATTTCAGGGTCCACATTATATTTATTTTTCAGGGTCCACATTAGCCTCTGTGAGTGAGAAAAGGTTAATATGGCATGAGTGTGAAGTTTATGTGTTGATATTTAATTGGGTAGTGTGTTTTTAATTGCTTTATGCAAGTTGCAGGATGGCTTTTTTAATATTGGCATATGCATGACCATTCCAACATATGCCAAGTGGTGGTGGTGAAGGGGCTTGTGTACCTGAATGAAGCTTTGAGCCATACCATGTAGGGTCACTCTAGGTGGACACGTCATAGCAGAGAGGTCAGAAAAATCACAGTTCGCTAGAGGAGGAACTGGCAAACCACTCCAGTATCACCTGTCATATTGCTATCAGACCCTCAGGGGAATATTGATACTCCACAATATTACTAATTGGACTTGGCTTTGTATTAACTATTAATGTTGATCATATATGATATGGCATTACATTATATCTAATGCTATTATTACTATTCTTATTATTATAGGTATTGATCTATTGCATAGTAACTAGGGCTTATTAGTTTACATATATAGGAATGTTACACAAATGTTATGTATGTGAATGTCCTAAAACCCCAACCATTGACAACACACTGACATGATGAGAATGGTATAACAAAGTTTTATTTCATACACAAAGCACAATCAAAAATGGAAAAGACATGTGCATTAATATCATGGGTGTGGTGTGGGCAGAAACCCAAAAGGAAAGAGCCTGTGGCCAATCAAAGGACACCTAAAGGGTTAACTGTTAGACCACATCATAAGGATAATGCATAGCGTCTACTACTGTCACATGTGATCAGGACACCACAGTAACCATAATCGGATGTGACATAGGAACATCATATAACACTCCATTTCATAGAAATAACCATTAATGCACATACAGCAACCATCTGTTTTCCATCTGCTATATTAAACAGATGCTAGTAATCATGGATCATGTGATACTAATTAATTCCACACACTGTGTTTTCATACATTTCTTCTGATTCCCAAATAGATGATAGGAATCTGGAAAACATAAAGAGGAGGTGTTAGAACAATCATCACCTGCTATTATAGTACATTGTTTTTGCGCTGGACACTACAATAAACCAATTAACATGAACGTCATATTGATTCTGTCTTGTTCCATCAGCCGTCCCAGAACATGTTGAGGATGTGTAATACAACAAGGCATGCTTCACTGTGAACACAATCTTTAAGCAAAGAGTACTATCACTATCTACATGGAATAGTTGTGCCACACTGATATCGCATCTCACTGGTATATGGGTGGTACCAAGGCAAGACAGATTACACTGTTCACATTACCCCTAAACACATGACCATTGATCCTGATGTCAAACAAAGAGAATTAGCGATTTTGTTTGATGGCATGAATTATATTAATCCGCTTCCATACTGTTAACGGGATGAAATGCAACTAAAACGCATGTATAACTACTGTTTTGGATTAGCAGATCCTAATCAGACCGTGCAACTATACAGCCAGGACACTATTCATTGTAATTGAAACTCAAGCCACTCATGTTCATTAGTGAAGAGATATGTAGTCATATATTGCATTTCAGATCCATCTGCAGTGGTGAATGACACTGATCAAATGCCTGTTGGGAACTGGGAACTGGGTAGTGTACTACTCAAAGATGAAGAACATGCCTTCATGGTCATGAGATTTGACTATTAACACCTGCAGAGACAAGAACAAGATATCAATCATAACAATATTCTGTCTAACTACAACACCTCATCTCAAGGTCAATCCACATTTAACATCAATTGTTAAAATGTAAAGCATGACCAGACACTGTAGCCAGCCAATAGCATGTCAACATTTGTAACAAACAGTATTCAGTGAGGAGTGATGAAGAGGACTTCTTGTATGGTCCTAAGACCTCCTCTTTCTCAGCATTGGGCCCCACCTTCCGTGGCCACACCCCGTCTCACGATTCCATGTCTTTGTTGTGGAGGAGCATGGGGTGCCACTATGTTAGCTGGCTGTGGATCTGGTTGAGATGGTGGTGGTGAGGTCTGAGATGAGGAGGCCGACGTCTCAGGTTACTGTTGTGAAACCGAAGGATGGAGTGGTATGAGCTGGCGTTTGGCCAATTAGATGAGTTGCTGTCAGTCCCGAATCGCCCGTGCATCATATATCTCCGTCCTTCGGATGTGCCTACTCACTTCAGCATGGAGCAATATTGTGCTAGCCAGGAGGGTGTTTGTGAGCTGGCACTGCCTCTGGAGTAACCATAGCCTCTCATTTGCCTGTTTCCGGCGTGTCCTCCCTAGATGGCTGGGTCCAGGACATGGCTGGTGGTAGGGGCTGTAACAGCTGTGCCTGGCTATATGATGCCACTGAGGGCCCAGGCATTGATTCCCACCCCTTATATGGTGCTGAATGGGAAGCTTGTGTGGATAGTCCCAGCCCCTCTTTAATGTAGCTGTAGCAATCTGGGGCCAGGCCTCTTGCTTCTGGCTAGGCCTCACATCTCGGATGTATGTTCCGATAACAGGCACAAATTTCCCTTAGGATAATGTCCATCTCTTCTGGGCTATAATTGGGGCCCCTTGCCCTACCAACTGTGCTCCTATCCTCCCTGTCCTCTCCCCGGGGCCAGTCCCTCAACCGTATGATGAGGCCGCTGACCCTCTGGCTCTACTCCTTGGGTGCCTACGTCAGCCTACCGCTATGTATAGCTATGTGTACGTAGTAATCTATGTGTGTGAATTATGTGATATCAGTAATTATGTATGTCTTACAGTAAAGGTTACATTATCTTAGTGGTCAAAATATCAAAAACTTCTTCTCTCTCTCTCTCTCTCCAATTCTCAAAAACCCACTAACACCTAGACCTGTGTGTTCACTTGCTCAGCTACAGCACAGTCAATGATTTACAGGTTTAGCTCCCTTTTGAACCCCTTCCTGCGGCGTTAATTGCGGTTTACAGCTTTCTATTGGCAATTAGGCCTGTGGCGCACTACGTTATAGCGCAATTGGATAGTTATGGCCGATCTCAGCTCATCCGTCCCCTTTACAGCTTGCGTGCAAGGCTCAGGTTTACGTCTCAAGCCTGTAACTCGCGGCATGGTCTAATTTTATAGCTCTGTAACTCTGCCAAATTTCAAGCCTGCAGCAGTTGAGGGTCTCACATTACATTTACGGGCTTCTAATTTAATATTGATGTTATTTAGATAATTTTCAATTTGCTGGACCATTTGCTTCATGTATATGCCATATCTTGATGGATACCTTCGTTCAAATGGCCTATGAATTTGCTAATAAGTCGGAAAGCCCAACATCAGTCATCATCTTTTTTGGTATAATAACTGACATCCCCTTAAGAACTAGTCACATTTTGTTGTGATTCATGCATATGAAGTGAGTGCAATTGATAAATGGAGCACACTTTGGCACTTCCTTTTTTTGGGATCGGTATATAGACAAACCTTTTCCAGTCTACAGGCCATTGTTAAGCTTTCCAAACATGTTGGCATAATGCAAGCACCATTTTCACAGCATCATCTTGTAGGAACTTGAACAGTTCAGCTGAGATTCCATCAATTCCTGAAGCCTTGTTATCAGGAAGGCTTCCTAGGACTTATCTCACTTCACTCTCCAAGGTGTCTGGCTCTAGCACTTTGGGCAAACTATTGAGTTTATCAATTCTGTTGAAGTCCTTCCTGTATAGATGTTCCATGTATTCCTGTCACCTATTGTTTGTCTGATCTGCTTCTGTTAAATCCCTACCATTTTTATCTTTTATCATGCCCACTTTGCCATGAAAGGGTACTTTGATATTCCCAATTGTCTTGAAGAGGTCTCCTGACATTCCCTTTCTGTTATCATCGTCTATCTCTTTACATCACTCAGTATAGAATGTCTCCTTGTCTCTTCTTTCTACCCTCTGGAATTCTGCATTCAGTTGGACAAATCTTTTCCTGTCTTCCCTACTTTTCACCTTTCGTCTGTCTTGGGCTGATTCCAAATCCTTACCAGACAGCCAGTTTGCCTTATTAGTTTTCTTTGTTGTGCTTTCAGTTTCATTGGCAGCGTTTTTCCTGTGCTTGCTCCTCAAGCCAGTTCTGTGGGAATTCCTTGTCCGGACCAATTATGGAAGTCTGGGGGTGGTAATTTAACTCTGCTGATTAAAGGTTATTTGGTCCCATCCACATGGACTGCTTTCTCAAAAGTCTGGCAAGAATAAAACATGTTTAGAGAATCCATCTTATCAGAGTTAAAAGTGCTAACGTTTCTGTCTTGGAGGGTTTCATTTATTTTATTTTACATTAGCAGGAGAGGGGGTCATCTTTTTCTGTGGTGGGATGGTGTACTGTTTGGGGCTGCTTTAGCATTTTTTATTAAATAGCATGGTAGTAAGAATTTGACTAAATAATGTATTATTATTCAGACTGTTACAGGTCTTAAGAAGGGTTGGGCTAGAAAAGATTTCAGGAGGCCCATTTCATTTTATTTATTAAAAACATTCATTAATTTTTTTAAACAAACGGGGCATGCTATATAATTGGAGATTTTAGTATTCCCTAAAATGGGATTAGAGACTGTCAGTGACAATGTAAATAATAAGAACCACTCCGATATAAACTGAATGAAAAGCTACATCCCAGGAAATATACCTTAAGTAAGAGCAAACTGTTCCTCCTACAAAAGCAACATTTAATAAACTATTCATTAAAGACTGCATTATTTTTTTTAACTTTCTAATAACATTTTGTATCTTATGAAATAAAGTTATTCAAAACAGTATGGTATAAATCGGGTACTTTGTTGATCCTTTAGGGTCTTTGGGCCTCATTCAATTGAGAAATTGTAGCTTAGGGAGCCTGTAATGTAGACGTAAACAAATTTGCTATTCAATTCTGTTTGCCAACCGCAAATGATCTACGAGTTATGGCTGAAAATCCCTGCAGTTGTTACAACCGTAACTTACAACCCATCTAAGCCTTTGATCTTTCATAAACGCAAGAGTCACAATCGCAAATTGCTATTCAATTGCTACAGTTTCTCAAGCCTGCAAATATTTTCACACCCGTAAATGTCAAATGTGGAAGAAAATCCTACAGGTACCAGATGGAACTCACAAGGGGGTTTAATCCCTGTTCATAACACTGTAAATGCAATAAAGAAATCAATACTGCACTTTAAAGCACAGGGAAGAAGATGAAAGACATTCCAATGAATTGCACAACAGTCTCAAGATCGTATCATTTTGGTGTTATATCAATCTTGGGAATCAATGAGTTAATACATATCAGCCCACACGGACTGGAACATTTCCTTCATTCATTTTTATTATTTTGTAAATTGCAGCATTGCAAGTTTGATCGCATATTGGACCCATAAACACTAATTGATTGACATGTAACCTCCATGATTTACTGACCTAATGATGACAGTCATTTTCTATTTGCTGTTTCTAAATGGGTAGTTACGGCCTTGCTTAATTGATCTTGTTCACGCACTGAAATGCTACATACGATTGCATAATTTATGGTTTCGGCTTTCTGCCCTTAACTTGCGGACTTGTTCAATTGAATCGCTCTGTAACTGTAGCAGAGTTCAAGTCCTCAGCAAGCCCGCAGACATACAGCCTGTATACTGTGAGTTGCGGCCTTGCATTGAATGAGGCCCTTTGTCTATTATGCTTTCGAATGGAATCTCCTCACTCTACTCAGAGAAGCTGTAGAGTAAACGTAAGAATACATGATTGAGGCATTGTTATGTACTTCATAATGCCAAGGTCAAAAAACACACACAAGCTTCCTTAAAAGAACTTGATTGCACATTTAAGTATATTTCTATCATACATAAATATGTTCATCAAATGTGTTTAATATGTTTCCAGGTCTGGATTTAATTTCTTGGGTTACAACATTGTTTTAAAATGACTATACTAAGGTTAAAAAAGATCAGAGTGTTTTGCAAGAAATTCATTGTATACTTACAATCAATGATTTTTAAATATATTTTATAATTCTCATTTTAAACAAGCTGAAAGTTTTTACTTTCGTATGAAGGAATGCTTTTCAAGTTTTTATTAAATGTAAGAAATTACATTTTATCTTTCTAATTTTTTATTAGTTATATTTTAAGAATAATATTACTAAAATGTAAATATAACTTACCGTAAATATAATTTAAAATTAATGTGAAAAAACAGCATTAAGACACTACTGGAACTGAAGATGATGTGAGAAAATAGTGAGTTTGGTTTAAAGATAGAATTCCTGAGTATTTAATGAGAAAGTCTAGGCATCATTTTGTCAACACAAGAACGCTTTCTGTTGAACATATGTGAATAGTTTGGTTATTACAAACAACAAAAATGGGACCCCCCTGGGAAATCAATAAGGGAGAGGGCTTTTGACTGGGCTGAGTACTGGAGTAGAGTTTAGTCTGGGTGGTTGGAGCATGGGGGTAGGTTATTAATAAGGGTGTTCTCCCACCATTGTGCCACTTGGTAGTGACACATGGTGAAGTTAGTTCCCCCCTTCATCAGGGCAAGTTAATCCCAAGCAATGGCAACCCCAATAGTGGACTCACTGATTTAGCAGCTACACGAGCAAGTGGCTGGGCTACACGAGCAAGTGAATGGGCCTGAATGGCTACAATCATTGGTAGCGGCAATCAGAGTGGCGGATAGCAACGCAGCCTCAGGGAGTGGAGAGCAGGAGGTGGTCCAGAAGTCCAGGCAGAGAGAGAGAGTAGGCCACCTGACGAGAAGGACAAGACCTCCTGAGAGGCTGAGCCCGGCTCTTACTACCCCCAGGAAGAGGAGACAGAGTAGCACAGTGCGGAGAAGGCTCATGGTGGAAGAAAATAGTCCGACAGATGACTGGATGGAGGGCGGCAGCTTCTGGAGGAGAGGGCATGTGTGACGAAGTGCCCTTCGCCACTTTGTCTTGGAGAGGACTGTTTGCCAGCCTCCTGCCCTGCGACTATGGCCCTGGTACATATTGCCCTGTAAACACAGTATTCGGCCATACCAGAGTGTATGTCACTCATTCTGGCCCTTTACATACAGGGGGGTCATTCGGTACTTGCCCTGTGTGAACCATGATACCACAGAAAGCTATGCCATGGAGCCCATTCATATAATGAAAGACTATGGGAAAGACTTTAGCTCCATGGCAATTGAACTGTGTGAAAAGGATCTGAGCGCTATTCGGTAGTTTTATGCCCTCAGACCCCAGCTGTAACGGAACTCATCACTGTTTTACCCTGTTTTATGATTATTTAATTCTTGGTTAAAATATGATCACATTGCTGTACTGTAGATATGTTGTTTTATGTTCTACAGAGTATATTGGCTCAGAATATCAAAGCGACTAGGCTAATAGATAATCCTGTTACAGATAAGAAAAGTCGATTGTATAAACTGTTTTCATTCTCAGATAAGAACAAAGAGGGCTGATTTAATCATTGTCTGATTATATCAAGGAGCCTCAGGGAGGGGTGACCACACCTATTGTCCTATATGTGTATTGTGTGGGGGATATGTGACATGTCTGTGTGTTATGTGAAAAACATACTTTTACTAACTTTTGAACCCCTGGTCTGATTCATGCCATTTTTTTAATATGTTGTTCCCCTGGGTGAGAGCTATTGAATGGTGCTGGACTTAAAGGTGTACCCCCTGTTTTTGGGGTACATCCAGAATGTGGTTAAAATTGTGTCTGTTTTAATTGTGTTACCTGTTATCTGAGGGGAGGAGACGTGGGGGTTGAACCATGTAGATAATTGGCTGTTGTGATAATTATGTGGGTGTAGCCCTTCAGAGGGCACCATTGCATAAAAGGAGATCCCCTGTCATTAAAGTTATAGTTCTACTTGACCCTTCAAAACGTAGTCTCATCTCGTTATTGAGGGGATCGCAATATCATACTGGGGATTGCTATGCTTTTGCATACTCCCTTGAGCTGTAACTACTGAAAGCTTGTTCCTGATGTGTCCTCCTTGGAGGAGAGGTCTTCCCCACACGGTCCTGGATGCTGGAGATTCATACAGGGTGGAAGGAAGACGGCGCGGCTCCAGCTAAACTACGGCGGTTGTGGAGTCTGTGGTGGTTGAGGTGTCCGGTGCGGTGCTTGTAGGCCTCGACGCAAGCTAGGACGCGTCTATCAATGGAGGTACCCAGTCGGGGTGCCAGTAGATCCGTTACATTGGTGGCAGTGGTGGGATGGCGTCCTAGTAAGAGGAAAAGCAGCACAGAGACACCGGTAACGTTTGGAGTTACAAATTTAGGGCAACGCTAGTATCCGTACAGCGCCCCTGGCTACAGCAGGATGGAACCGGCTAGTTTTCGGACAGCGTTCCATGATGAGGATGAGGAGGAGGCCGCGGACTACAGGGATGCAGACAGAAAGGAACTCTGGTATGATGCCCTGGAAGATGCCCAATGGCGGCGAGGTGAGAGTCTCCCCAGTGATGAGCAGCGGCTACAGAAGCGTGTGGCGATGCGGATGTGTCTATTGGGAGAGCAGCCCCTGGATGAGTGGGTGACAAGACTAAAGACCCTGGTACGGCGAGAGATCTGGCTAGACAACGCATACCTGGCCCTCTGGTGGCATACCGTTCGACTTACCCCCTGGACGGCTGAACACGACTTACCGGAGGGAGATGATTATGATGGCCCGGGTTTATTATGGGATGCCTTGGAGGACGACATTGATCTTGGCAGCACGGAGGAGTCTAGGTTTTGGGACATCTACGACTACCGGATGGGCATGTATGTCTGGGATGACGAAGGCGAGGTGAGCAAAGACATGACCCACCTGGTAACAAGAGAGTGAGAGCTGGAGCAGGACTACCAACACCTGCTCAGCTTCGTGCAGCCCCAACCTACTCGACAAGCGGAACCAGACTTCATTGACTGGTCCTGGGATGACCTCCAGATGGCAGGTAGAGATGGGACCAAGGTCTCTCTACCGGCCCTACAGGGGGCAGAAGGTGTCGTCCTTCCCCCCCAGCAGCAGTGTGAACCCCAGGGGGCAGGAGGTGTCGTCCTTCCCCCCCAGCGGCAGTGTGAACCCCAGGGGGCAGAAGGTGTCATCCTTCCCCCCCAGCGGCAGTGTGAACCCCAGGGGGCAGAAGGTGTCGTCCTTACCCCCCAGCGGCAGTGTGAACCACAGGGGGCAGAAGGTGTCATCCTTCCCCCCCAGCGGCAGTGTGAACCCCAGGGGGCAGGAGGTGTCGTCCTTCCCCCCCAGCGGCAGTGTGAACCCCAGGGGGCAGAAGGTGTTGTCCTTCCCCCCCAGCGGCAGTGTGAACCACAGGGGGCAGAAGGTGTCGTCCTTCCGCCCCAGCGGCAGTTTACCCTGACAAGGGGAGACACCAATCTCCCAGACGGCGCAGATGGGACCGTGGTCTCTGCGCCCACAGCCTGTACAGATCCCCAACTACCGTCACTGGGACAACCGGAGGAGGGGGTAAGTACAAATTCCCCTCCCCAGCTAACTTCTAATGTGGCCCCAGGGTTAACAGAGGAAATGTTAACCCCCACTGACTGCCACGTTTCCCTGGCTACTGAGCCGGAATATGTCCCAAGTACCCCAGCAGAAGAGCTGACAGCGGGGCAGAGTGCAGTTGGCCTCTGCCCTCCCTTTGTCCCTTGTACAGAGCAGGATGTCCTGCAGGTTATACCAGCAGAAGAGCTGGCATCAGGGCAGAGTGCCGCTGGCCTCTGCCCCTCAAGTCCCCTCAGCATGTTGCCCCATCACCACAGCGAAATATCCATGTGCCGTAACTGTTTGTTGTGGGTGGGCTGCTCTTGCACTTTGTTGTTGTGGGGGGGCTGCTCTAGCTCTGGTTTATTGTGGGTTGGTGGATCGTCTAACGGAGGCACTGACCGGCAGAAGGTCAGGTGCCTGGTTAGACTTCCCCCCAAAGGGGAAATGTGTGACGAAGTGCCCTTCGCCACTTTGTCTTGGAGAGGACTGTTTGTCAGCCTCCTGCCCTGCGACTATGGCCCTGGTACATATTGCCCTGTAAACACAGTATTCGGCCATACCAGAGTGTATGTCACTCATTCTGTCCCTTTACATACAGGGGGGTCATTCGGTACTTGCCCTGTGTGAACCATGATACCACAGAAAGCTATGCCATGGAGCCCATTCATATAATGAAAGACTATGGGAAAGACTTTAGCTCCATGGCAATTGAACTGTGTGAAAAGGATCTGAGCGCTATTCAGTAGTTTTATGCGCTCAGACCCCAGCTGTAACGGAACTCATCACTGTTTTACCCTGTTTTATGATTATTTAATTCTTGGTTAAAATATGATCACATTGCTGTACTGTAGATATGTTGTTTTATGTTCTACAGAGTATACTGGCTCAGAATATCAAAGCGACTAGGCTAATAGATAATCCTGTTACAGATAAGAAAAGTCGATTGTATAAACTGTTTTCATTCTCAGATAAGAACAAAGAGGGCTGATTTAATCATTGTCTGATTATATCAAGGAGCCTCAGGGAGGGGTGACCACACCTATTGTCCTATATGTGTATTGTGTGGGGGATATGTGACATGTCTGTGTGTTATGTGAAAAACATACTTTTACTAACTTTTGAACCCCTGGTCTGATTCATGCCATTTTTTTAATATGTTGTTCCCCTGGGTGTGAGCTATTGAATGGTGCTGGACTTAAAGGTGTACCCCCTGTTTTTGGGGTACATCCAGAATGTGGTTAAAATTGTGTCTGTTTTAATTGTGTTACCTGTTATCTGAGGGGAGGAGACGTGGGGGTTGAACCATGTAGATAATTGGCTGTTGTGATAATTATGTGGGTGTAGCCCTTCAGAGGGCACCATTGCATAAAAGGAGATCCCCTGTCATTAAAGTTATAGTTCTACTTGACCCTTCAAAACGTAGTCTCATCTCGTTATTGAGGGGATCGCAATATCATACTGGGGATTGCTATGCTTTTGCATACTCCCTTGAGCTGTAACTACTGAAAGCTTGTTCCTGATGTGTCCTCCTTGGAGGAGAGGTCTTCCCCACACGGTCCTGGATGCTGGAGATTCATACAGGGTGGAAGGAAGACGGCGCGGCTCCAGCTAAACTACGTGTGGAGTCTGTGGTGGTTGAGGTGTCCGGTGCGGTGCTTGTAGGCCTCGACGCAAGCTAGGACGCGTCTATCAACGGAGGTACCTGGTCGGGGTGCCAGTAGATCCGTTACAGCATGCCAGGAGGGTACTTACCTGGGGAGGCTGTGAGGAGAGTCGAGAGGAGAAGAGAGGCAGCGGGAGCAGCTGCAGAGGAGGTCAGAGCAACAGGAGTGTGACAGCACGGAGCGAAGCTTGAGGAGGAATCCACGCTGGGAAAATAGAGGAGCAGGAGCGTCGGAGCTGAAGACAGAACAACGTCATCAGAGGGTGAGGAGATGGTTGCTGCAATCCTGACAGGCAGGTCTGGAAAAGGGGGAGCAGAGGGAGTCAATACGGAGCCCAATGAAGGTACAAGGGGACAAAAAAGAGAGACACCTGCGGGGTGCAACAAAGACAGAGCAAAATGGGGAGAAAAGAAAAGGAGGTAGCAACAACTGTTGGGATAAGGCAGGGGAGGATGAAGGAGTAAAGAACAGAAAGATCAGCAGGGGCAGTTGAGGTTTCAGCAGAGAGACAGAAGGGAAGCAGAGCTGTGGCTGTCAGGAGTGTGTTGGCCAGAAAAGGTGCAAAAGAAAAGCAAGGGAAGTAAGAAGGGTTGGCAGGCAGCGAAGACAGGTGGAAGGAAGGGCTGCAGCAGAAGAGGAAGCAGGGGGTGCAGCAGGAGGAGCAGGGAACAGGGCAAGAAGAGGAGGGAGAAGAAAATACAGACAAGGAGCAGGAAATTATGGAGAGAAAAGAGGCTGAGGTGGAGAAGGAAGATGGGCACGCCCCAGTTGGCCTCTGCAGTGAAGAGGAGGAATCTCAGTGGAGCAGGGAGCCTGCGGGAGAGGCAGAGAGAACGTTATCCTTGTGTTGCCCTGTATCTGTTTGTTGTGTACCAGGAGAAGAGATGTCTATCGGGACTGATCAATGGCCAAGGAGTGATCTGCAAAAGGCATCAGCAGGACAGCTAAATGCGAGGCAGCGGCCCTGCAGCAAGAAGCTCACATTTCAGTTGAAACAGATTTGTCAGGGTCCCCAGGGGACCCAAAGAGCAAAGGCGTTGGGAGTTGGTGGAGGGTGGCGGCAGATGCGGTAAGGAGATTTAGATTCTCTAAATTTCAGATATGGCGGCCTAGCAAGGTGGGATAGAACTGCCGGCAGGAGATCTTCTTCGAAAGCAGGAACAGGTGTACGACCTCCCCAGGAAGGAGGTCAAGGTCAAGGAGGTGGACTCCAGATCACAGAAGGGAGCATGGTGAGCATGTCCGTAGAGATAGGAGCAGAGAGAGGTGTGCTAGTCATTACAAATACCGACCCAGAGAAAGAAGTCACAGGGACCATGTACGGCCTTCATTTTTGGACAGGAGCGTACAAAGGTCAGCGGCAGGAGCGGACGGCATCCATCTTCAGTTGGAGGAATGTATAACACAGAGGTCGACAGCAGGAGGGGAGCGCGTCCATCCTTAGTTGGAGGAAAGGTTAACAGAGAGGTCGGCAGCATTAGTGGAGCGCGCCCATCCTCATTCAGAGAAAAGGATAACAGAGAGGTCAGCAGCAGGAGTGGATCGGGTCCATCTTCGGTTGGAGGAAAGGATAATAGCAGGACTAGATCTCCCGCAGGTGCTACTGCCCCTTCGTCATCTACTGAGAGGAGGCATTGTGGTGAGTATGATGCAAATACACACAGTAGATTTGAAGATGTTAGTAATGTCCAAGAACTAGTGGCAGGTTTAACAGGGCTATTGTCTAAATTTACAGGGGCTAAGGATCTGGGCCCAGGCAACGCATGGGTGGGACAGGTAGCGGGAAGTAGCAACACTCAGTTAAAGAGTCAGATGGTAACTGAAGCAGTTCCGTCCAGGGTCGAGATTAAGGAATCGGCTCAAAGAGCCAGCTGTTAAGAGTAATGGATACTGCAAGGCAGAAGTCGGCTTTATGCTCAATAGGCCCTATTAGGGATCATGTGTCAAAAGAAATCAGAGAGAAAATATGAAACCGAGTGTTTAAAGAAATATTCTCGGTGTTCCTGCTAGATAGTTTCATTAAATTTAACCATGATGACGAAAAGGAGGATTCAAAGAAAGAGGAAGAGGAGAGAAGGAGGAGATATAGAAAGAACCCTAAAACTTTTGGTAACTGGTTACAGGCATATGTTATACTTTCCAGCATAGTGGGGGGGAAAACTCTTGAGTGTTTCTCGGCCTTGTTTTGCTATTTAGACAAGATTGAGGGTATTCGCCGAACATATGGGGGATTAGAGTGGTGGCAGTATGATGAGAAGTTTAGGCAGCGCATGGCGGTTAGGCCTAGTATGCAGTGGGATGACAGGGACAAGGGTAGTTGGCTTAAGGTGGTTACCCCATTACGTCCAGGGGGAAGTACAGTCCTGAAGGCAGGACATGAAAGTTTAAATAAAAAAGGGTTTTGTTTTGCTTTTGGAGAAGGTACATGTTCATGGGGAGCATTGTGTAAGTTTAAGCATGAATGTTCAGAATGTTTTAAAAGAGCTAAGAGTCAGAAAGGATTTTTAATCCCATCCGCGAATATTGAGCCCCTGGGGAGGCCTCCTAACTTAGGTCTCAGAGAGAGGCACAGGAGTTTGACTTGATTATATAATAGCTCCTTTGCTTATAATTTGGTTGTTTGCTCCTGGAATGGTTGCTGTTCAAGTCTATTAGACATCAGAGATACTAGCCAGTTTGTGGGGCACACCATAGCCCTTCAGTCAGAAGGTCTCTAAAATGAGACATAGGGATGCTACTCCCGGAGGAGTTAAATTTTCTATTTTTGTATATATATATATATAAATATATATATATATATATATATATATATCAAGTATTATTTGGATGCTAAGTATCTAATAAACATTTTCATTGGGATTGTCTATTGAGTCTATTAAGGTATATTAGTAGATATATCCTTTCAAATAACATTAACGCATTATTGGGATTTGTGGTAAAGATTTCCAAATACAGATCCCCTCTAGAACTACTAGTATTATCAGATGGTTATATATTTTTTTTCAGATTTTTTAAAAGCCCCGTAGTTGATTTCCTGGTATAATTAAAGGTTTACCTATATTTTGTTGTTTGTAAATTTATAGTGTTAAGCAGTTGAACCGTTGAAGACTTTTTTGGCTCTCTCTTTTTGTGATTATTATTTGCAAGTTAATAAATGTTTGGAGGAGTTACTGATGCATATCTTATTTTATACAATGTACAAAAAGATAAACTTTAACTATAATATATTCACATCACTCAGTTTTTTTATATTTTTACAGTGGTGTCGCTATTTAAGTGGGAGCCCTTTCATTGGGCCAAAGATGTGAATCAAGGTTCTTCGTCAAGTAAAAAAATCACTTCTTCATGCAACAAGGATGTGCCTGCTTATCCAGGGCTGAAGATTGAGGACTAATGTATTGACGAATGGTAAGTATAATCCCCCCTAGGAGTAGTTTATTTTATTTTATTTTTTGTATTTTCTTTCTTTTTTATTTTCCTTTTCCAGTGGACCATGATTTATCTGAACTCTATACTAGGACCTGTCCATCTTGGGTGATGCAGGCTCATAGGGAGCAACGGTAGATAGTTGAGCAATCAAGCTTAAAATTCAAAACATTTAAGCTGTAAGGTTCCTTCATATTGTCAGATTTTAGGCATCTATGCTTCTTTTAGGATTATTTGTGAAATTCAAAGGGAAAAAATAAAAACTTTTTTCTTAGGTCAGGTAACACACTTTACTGTAATTGGCCTATTCACTGTCATCACTGTTGTCACTACTGATTTCACTACCAGTATTCACTTCATCACTCTCCTTGTTTTCTTCACTTTCCTCCCATAGTAAGTTGTCCTCGCTAACATCCAGTGTATTTGACACGCAGAATTTTTTGAACCCCTGATGATGGAATTTGATGTTATTCTTGCCAATGAAGTGATAATCCATTGGCACAGAAGTGCAACTGACAGCTTCTTAATCTTGCCAGACAGTGTGAGAGCAGTTTCTGTGCTAATGAAGTGCTTCGTCGAAGAGCGAGTCCATTTCTCCTCATAAATCAACGACACCCACCAATATTCTGGCATGTAATTCCCTCTTCTGTATTTTTAAGTTTCTTGCACTTTCCAAGGCCTTCAGTTGGATTACTTCTCGTGAAATTGGCATCCCATCTTTTCTCATATCATGCATGTAGGAAAAAACCCTAGCTTCAAGTTCTGGATATTTGCCATATTTTGGTCCCCTGAAAGATTTTCTAGCTCAGACTGAATTTTTTTATTACTGCTCTGAAGCAACCCAACATCGCCCATTAGATTTGTCAAATCCATATTTTTTTTCCAGCCTCTCTGTTACTTGTGGTTTTAGCATAATTAACAACTGCAAATTTGAAACTTGCATCATAACTACGCCTCATTTCTACGTTTGATGATGCTTTTCTCTCTAAGTGATCAGCCATAACTGTGAGAAACAGGCTTTCTAATCAGTATTGTATCTATGGTAACTTCTTTTGCTGGTTACAGGCCAAATATCGTAATTCTCAAAACTTTAGAATTGCTAAAACCGCAAATCGCTATTCAATTGCTACAATTACTCAGTCGAAAGCCCGCAAATCGCCAATAATTATTACGGTCTTGAATATAAGCCACACCTGTAATTTCCACGCTCGGAAATTGGAAAAAAAGTGCAGCTTATATTCAAGCCAATACGGTATGTATGTAATTTTATAGCCCTGTAGTATTTTATGAGTGAGCTTCACTCAGTTATTTGCTTACAGGTGGCATAGAAGCCATGGCCAGTACACTAGAATGTTTAATAAATAGGATAATCAATTCCCATTCTATGGATTCCTACAAGAGAACTATTATATACTATACATAACAAACACATATGTTATACATCTGGTCACACCAGAGGGTTAATCATATAGGACAAGAGAATATCAATTATGACAGCAAGTGTCATTGTAATTTCTAAATTTAATAAAGCTTTATAGAAATAGAAATAAATCAAATGGGAAAAATTAAAAACATTAAGGGTGATGGTTAAAAATACATTAATAACTCTTAATGCAGTTACTTTAATTTGCCTGAAAGCAAATCATAGCTATGACTTAGAAACAATATCTTGTTAATAAGCATGGATAACAGACATCATGAAAGGATTGAATTCAGAATATTGTGTCAGAATATATAAATAGGCAAGTAGGCTCGCAACCTGGAATTAACATGGATTGTTTGAGGATTAGCAACATTTCAACATTTTACAGAACATGCCCACAACTTTAAAGATGTTTTTTTATTTTTTTTAATTGTGAAGTAAACAACAAATAGGACAAAATAACAGAAAAAGTAGATTTGCATAACTATTCACCCCCTAAAGGCAATACTTTGTAGAGCCACCTTTTGCAGCAATCACAGCTCCAAGTCGCTTTGGATAAGGGGATACCTACCAGGGTCACATATGATCACTACACTACTGCAACAGAAATCTGATGTATAAAAGGATCATCAGAAATCACTCCATTTAATTGAAGAAACCATTAATGTTAATAGCACTTACATTGTGTCTATATCTGCTCAATTAAACAGATGCTTAAACCTCTGGACTGTGTTATCCAATCCAGTTTCACACATACAGTGTGTTGAGAAAACAAAAATCTGGTCATAAAGAAAAAGGCGGAGGAGGATAAAAAATAAAAAAACAGGCTTGTACAGTACATTGCTAAATACTGTAACTGTAACAATAAACATCCTCACCTGATTCACATCTGCAACCATTACTAACCATTAGGTAGTTCTCTGGAGTACTCAATGGCCATGACCATTAATAATGATGTGTCATCTCACAATATATGCTTAGCTGTGACCAGCGTCAGTGGTCAAGGTGTATTAATTATTAATTAATCCAGAGGAAGGCAAACAGAAAAAAGCCAATCATCTAAAAAGGTGGAAAAAAATGTATTCCTTCCTGACCCCAGATACTGGCGATCGATTTCTACCTGGATCAATACCCTTTTTAATTAGAAATAAATTCAGTCCCCTTTTAAAGTTATCTATCAAATCCGCTGTCACCACCTCCACATATTAACCACCCTTACTGTGAAGAACCCTTTTCTTTCTTTAAGGTGGAATCTTTTTACTTCTAACCTCAAGGGATGTCCTCTTGTCAGTTGAAAACCTCTTGGCACAAAAAGCTCCCTTGACAAGAGAAAATAAGTTTAATTTGGTTAGTCTTTCTTCATAACTTAGCCCCTCCATTCCCCTTATTAGTTTTGTTGCCATCCTCTGTACCTTTTCCAGCTCTAAAATGTCCTTTTTATGAAGTGGTGCCCAAAATTGTATTCCATATTCTATATACACAGTACATGATTAGGTTAACATTTTGATTAAGAGATTGTCACTGACGAGTGCTGTTGAGAAGTCACAAAAATCTGCGCAGTCCCTATATCCTCCCCCGAATTGTATCAGAGCCCCAATCCCCCGTGTGCGGCCACCGTCTCACAGGTGCTGGTGGGCCGTGAGAGGCATACCCCCATGAGGCAGTGGCACAAACAGTGGCGGTGCTGGTGAAGGAGGCAAGGGGGAGAAAAGTAGGGGCCTGTCTCCTGGTGCACTGGGGATGTCTTTGGGGTGGATGAGCAGCCCAGCAAGGTAGAACTCAGTCATGAGATGGTGCTTTCTCTCCTCCCTATTGTGCCTGGCCAGGCTGCTCCTAATCTGTCAGTGATTAGAGGAGATACTGGCCTGGATCCCCTGCAGACAGTCTGGGACCTGTCTGGACATGGCCAGCATCTCCTTCAGAGCAGCCTGGCTTGGTGGTGGTGGCGATGGAGATCTGGCTGCAGGGCCCATTGGTGGTTGTGGAGGAGGTGGTGGTTGGTGATGGTGGTGGGCCGGTGGGGAGGGGCTGTTGCCTGGCAAGTGCCTGACTCCAATATGATGGTGGTGGTGGACCTGGTGGTTGGAGCCAGGCCAACAAACCGCAGCGGTGAGAAGAAGGTGGGGCATGCCTCTCTCGTGCCTCCAATATGTGTGCCCTGGTGACAGCTGCAGCTGCGGGAGGAGGGGGCAGTGGGGCCAAAGGCCACAGGGTTGACATGAGGTCCAGCAAGTGACCCTACTGCTCAGGTGAAGTCCTCCTCCTCTTTCTCTTCCTCACCAGGGCACAAGGCTTGAGCTAGTCCCTCCTGCCCAATGCGCCGGATCCTGATGGGCGGGAGCTTGCTCCATGTTCTCCTGCTCTGATGTGGTTAGCCTATGGCTAACCAGTGGACCCAGACCTTCGTGAAGCTGAAAAAGAGAAACAAGAAAAGAAAGGGATATCTGTCAATGATGTTGAAGAAAATATTTTATTGAGTTCCTTCCTAACTATCTGACATCTAGCGTTGAAGATGGATGAATCACTTACAGGGCCATTGACCTCATTTTCAGTGCTCTTCATTGTGTGACAGAACAGGATATTCCATGTTAATTGATTGTTTAACTGCTGGCTGTTTATATGATTGTGAGCAATTAAAACACAATATGTGAAACGTCGAATAGGCAGAGGATGTTAATCATCACTGTGTCTGTAAATATACCTTGGCTCGCACATTGTTTAACTTTTCCTATTTAGATTACAATGAACCAATAGACCACTTTAACATAGAATGCTGTGCTCTTTCACACAATGAATCTCATATATAGTGAGGTAACGGTTCCTTTGACTGCAACTCTGAGAAGCTATCATTTGCAAGCTGGGATCTTTGTTGGGTTCTTGATCTTTAGAGTTCTTGGCTCCAAACACTCTCTTGATTCTGGCTGTGGTCTGTAACTGCTTACGCTGCAGTGAGAGCACCCATACTTGGATTGGCTATTGGTTGATTACTGATGTTGTGCCCACCGAAGACAGTGATCTGTCAGCCTGATGGATTTAACGATGCATGACTGATCTATCTATCTATTGTATATTCCATGAAGCTGACACGTCAGTGTCCTTGTTAGTCATTCTGTACATGTGGTGGCATGTTGGTGTATGTGATATTCACCTTACGTGGAGGCTGTATCCTGATGGGCCACCAAGCCTTAAGCTCCTGCGGCAGGCACCAAACTCAGTAGGTCCTAGAGGTCCCTCTCCCAGTCATTGTTGGTGACAGTCACTGCAGGGCTACCACTTATTGCTGAGGCCATCTCCTTCGGCATCTTCCTCCTCACGAGGACCCTGATGTCATCGAACCTGTGCTTCACAGTCCTCACATCCCTTTCTGCCATGTCCACTGCTGTTACCACAGCTGCTACCTCCTTCCATGCCTGGGATTACCACCATCTCCTGGGGAGAGTAATTTGGGGCCATGTGCCTTCCTCAGCCTCTTGCCCTCCCAACTGTGAGTGTCCTCCCTCAACTGTCCCTGGGGCCTGTCGCTCATCCTCGCCACCAACCCCTGTTGGATTAGGCTCCTCGCGCTGACCCTGAGTATCATGTGACTATCAATGTGGGCACCTGTCCACCCACCTCCCCCCACACTTTTTCCTGTGTCTTTTTCTTTCCCTCAACTCACCTCCTCACCCTCCTCTACCGCCTTCTCAACCTCCTCCTTTTCCACCGCCTCCTCCTACTTAACCTCCTCCTTCTCCTCTCCCCTCCTCTCTCCTCCCTACATATCAATCCCAAAAGTAAAATAAGGATAACAGAAAAAAAGTATTGGTCTATATATTTGTGATGGAATTGTTGTTAAATGTTTTATGTGTAATTGCTAATTGTTGGGTTATAGGGTGGGGGTATAGGGTGTGTGTGTGTGGGGGGGGGTGTATGTGTTGACCTGTCTCTAAGTGTATCTATGTGGGTTATTTACTCTATGTGTATTTGTATTATGTGTAATCAATATATATTTGTAATCAAAATTTTAGTGTAAAATAGTATCACATATGTAGTTATCAGCAGCACAGGCTTGTCAAAAAACGTAACACAGCGTTAAAATTGCGTGATTGCTTACCGATCCCGCTGCAACTGCGGCCCTCGCAAAGTAAGGGCTGTGGTTGCGGTCAGGCAAGGAGCGCTGAAGGTGCTTATTGTGCTGGTGGAGATGAGTGCCATAGATACGTTTTCTTAACAAAAATAGTATAAATAAAAGTTACTTGAACATATCCATTTCTGTTTCTCATTTTTACCAGACAGTGCCTGAAGAGTGTTGCAGGAACATTAACAGCAGTTGACCCTTTGTCATTTATACACAGCAAATTCAAGACAACAGGTACAGTATAACAAGTACCAAAAAAGAAAAATAATCTATCCTGTTTGCTGCCACCTAACTAACCCTCTAAGCCTAAACCCATAACCTAAACCCCTAATGCCAACAGTGGTGCACACCAAACAGGATAGCACAGCAGATGTTGGTAACATAAACAAAATGAAAGGATTTATCCTGTTTGGTGTGCGCCAATGTGGAAAATCACTGCAATATAAATAAACCTATAAGAATAATCCCATAATGCAAACAGTGCCACAAACCATCCAGGATCGGGCAAGTCATGCTGTTAACACATACAAAATGTAAGCATCAATCTGGTTTGATGTAAGCCAATGTGGAAAAGCACTGTAATATAACTAAATCTCTAAGAATAACCCCATAATGCAAACAGTGCCACACACCAAACAGGATCGGACAAGCAATGCTGTTAACACATACAAAATGGAAGCATCAATCCTTTTGGTGTGCACCAATGTCAAAATGCACTGGAATATAACTTAGAGTATTACTCTAAGCCTGAAACCATAAACACAAGCCCATAATGACAACAGTGGTGTGCAATAAACAGGATAGGACAAGAAATGATTACTCATACAAAATGGAAGGATCTATCCTCTTTGGTGTGCGCCCTTGTGTAAACCCACTGCAATCTAACTAACCCTCTAAGCTTAACCCCATATCCTAAACCTCTAATGCCAACATTGGTGCACACCAAACAGAATAGCACAGCAAATGTTGGTAACATAGACAAAATGAAAGGATTTATCCTGTTTGGTGTGCACCCATGTGGAAAAGCACTGTAATATAACTAACCCCATAACCTAAACCCCTAATAGCAACAGTGGCATGCTCCAAACAGGATAGGAAAATAAATGTTGAAAAAATAAACAAAATGGAAGAATCGATCATGTTTTGCAATTACCTTTATAATTTATTGATGAGTTTTGTTCGAGCACAAGGTCAAATAGCACTGCCATTTGCAACCACTGGAATTGCAGCACTTTTGTTAGAAGATGGAAGAACTGTGCATAGTGGATTTAAACTGCCAGTTTTTTGCAGCCCATTTTGGAAACATCAGTGTCTGATATTCGCATGACATCTTTACAAGCAAAATGCGCTACAATGTATTGACCGCTTGTTGCGTGAAGTCATGAAGAAAAATTTGCCTTTTGGTGGAAAGGTAATGTTGTTAGGTGGAGATTTTAGGCAAACATTACCTGTTGTTGTCCATGGAAATCGCACAGACATTGTAGAAACCTGTATCTTGTCAAGTACACTATGGAAACTCTTTACTCACCTCAAATTAGAACAAAATATGAGATCAGAAGGACAAAATTAATTCAGTGAGTGGCTTATCAAAATACACAATTTACCCGATGATACCCTGGAAATTACATCTCATATGATTTGCAAACAGCTATATTCCACAATATAATAAATAACAATGATTATGCAGAGCTTGCAAACAAAGTAATACTAACATGCAAAAATAGGGATGCATTGTCTCTCAATAGAGAAATATTAAAACAAATAAATGCACCACAAAAAAAATTATCCCAGTGCTGATTCTGTGCTTGGTGATGACAAAGAAAGTCAGACAAACTTTTCATTAATTCAATAACTCCCTCTGGAATGCCACCACATATTTTGCAGCTACAGAAAGGTGCAAATGTCATGTTACTGCAAAATATGAACCCCAAAAAAGGACTATGTAATGGGACCAGATTAATTGTTCAAGAATTAAAGGACCATTTAATAGATCCTGAAATTCTAAGTGGTACCCATAAAGGAGAGAGAGTTTTCATTCCAAGAATAGAGTTGGCACCAAGTGAAAGTGGCCTGCCTTTTGTACTTCAAAGGATACAATTTCTCATCATCATGGCATTTGCCATGACCATTTATAAATCACAAGGATAAACTTTCAAATCTGTGGGTATCTTTTTAGAAGAACCAGTATTTGCACATGGCCCACTGTATGTTGCATTTTCAAGATGCAAGAATCCAGAGGCTAGGTTTACATTAAATAAAACCAAAGTCGGGTGATTTATTAGATGATGGCCGCATTTTTACAAAAACATTGTCTACTATGAGGTACTATAACTTAAATTAAAAAAACAATAATAATAGAAGAGATGTAAAAAAAAAACCAAGAAATATACTTTCACCTCAAGGACAAATTCACAACAAAAAAAAATATATTAGAGAACAGTGGTTTTATTTCAAGGACAAACTTTTATGTCACTCGGACTCTTTTTAGAGGACCACTATTTCACTAAGAAGCTCTATAAAATGGCAAAAAACATAGGCCCTCATTCAATTGCAATTTGGCCAATTGAAAAGGGCTCTAAATAAGCACATAACATATATTTTTTAAAGAAGTTTTTAGTTAGTAAGCATCTATCCAAAAGCAAGGTTTTCAATAACTAAAAACTTCTTTAAAAAAAATATGCTATGTGCTTATTTAGACCTTTATTCAATTGGCCAAATCACAATAGAATGAGGGCCATAGAGAACAGTGGTTATATTCCACGGATGAACTTTTATGTCTGGCGGTCTCTTTTTAGAGGACCACTATTTCACATAGGAAACTCTATATAACAAAAAGTTACCAACAAAAAAAAATTCAATAAAGACAAAGTAACATATTGACATTTCTTGGAAGTGGTATTTTAGCATGATTAGCCCCACACAACACTTTGGTTGCATTTCATAACAATTCAAGTTTAAATGTTACTAGATTAAGTTACTGTTACTATTTTTTTCAAAAAATGTGCTAAGTTGTTTCATTGTATACATTTAAGGTTTCATGTTAAGAGTAGGATGAGCTTTTGTTGGACAATTTAAATGTATACTTAAATGGAGAATAATAATCCAGGGAGTTATCTGATTGCCAGTTAATGGGGTCAAGAAGGAAATATGTTTTCCCCCTTTGATAGTTTCAATGTTTTTTTTTACTCCTTTGCCTTCCTCTGGATGCAATACCTATGTAGATTACCAGTTGTTGATCCACAAGTTGCATGTTACAAACCATTTTTATACTTACCAACAAGCTGCATGTTAAAAAAAAAACACATTTAATATAATTGTTGTACTTCTTTATAGATAATAAAAAGGTTAAAACTGTCAAACACTCATATTAAGTGGAAAACAGAATATAAAGCATACACATGTAATTGCTATCATTTTTTGACGGGCAAGTCACTAGTTTATAATAATGAAAAGGAATAAAACCATAAGATCCTGCTTTGCAAACTCAACTACTCTCTCTCTCTAGAACCAACTACCAACTCCAGGACCTGCGTGCTACTTCAGAATAATCTACAACGTGTGGAACACAGCTTTATTATCTCCCCCTGTCAATATTTTTTGGGGATCCAGCTTTTCATTGGCTCTGAGGCTTGTGCCGCACTCTGTAATTACCGGAATGGGTTTTAATAGTGGACCGCATCTATTCCAGCCCTCTAACCGCTTGCGGGTGCGGGAATGGTTTATGGGCTTGCAGCTCCGGCCCTTTGGTTGCAGCCTTGTTGAATGCAATTGCTCTGTAACTCCAGCAGATTTCAAGCCCGCAGACATATGGGCTAGACAATGGCCGATGCGGCCTTGGAATTTAATGGAGCTCCAAGTGTCTTGACTTATTTAACTTGGATATATTGATGTCACTAAACATTGAATGAAACTGGCATCATGGAGTGTTGAGAGTTAAAAAGCACATATATTGTTCTTCACCACATAACTCCATTGTGTCATCAACTGTTTGCTGACAACAGAATTGTAAATGTTTGTCGTTGTTGTGCACTGTATATGGTTCACTTACAGTATTAGGTAGAACTACTTGGAGATCAGCATGCTGTAATGTTCCATTTCAGAGCCACTAAAAAAAAAATAAAAAAAAATAGAGTAGTCTGTATCTCCTGTTGGCACATTTTATTATTATTATTATTATTATTATTATTATTATTATTATTATTATGATTATTATTATTATCTTTTCTTAATAAAGAGCCAACAAAGTCAGTAGTGCCAAGTACACTACATTCAGTGAATACATAAAACAAATATGACAAAAGTTACATACTTCGACAGAGGTTACAGAAGTTGTAGCAGACCTTGTTGTCATAAGAACTTCCAATGTAAGTGAGTTAAGTGTATTTAAAAAAAAAAAAAAAAGTAAAAGAGCTGGTTGCTTGTCTGTTGTCCTGTGAGGAAGCAAGGCTCATATACATGAAATGGTCTTGTTTGACTCCTTAATGTTAGGAAACATGTTGGTAGACTTCTGACATCGTAGGAGCTACATGAGAAAAGTTTTGTAGACTAGAGTTTGTGGAGATGATTACAGATGACAAAAGACATATTGTGGGGAAAGCAGATTAGGAGAATATTTTGAGGTTAGCTCTTATATGAAGAAGGGTGCAGTGTTGTTGAGGGCTTTGTAGGTAATAGTTAGTATTTTACTTACTTGTGTGTGTGGGAAGCCATTGAATGGATTGGCAGAGTGAAACAGCAGGTGAGAGCTGGTTAGATACAGTATATGAGCCTTAAACAGGTGGATTGGATTGGGGAGAGTCTAGTAAGGGGGGGGGGGCTGATTAAGAGCAGTCAATGTGGGAAATCACCATTGAATTAAATAGGAATGTTGTTGTTTCATGAGTGAGAAAAGGACATATTTTGGAAATGTTTCTCAGATGCAATCAGAAGGTTTTGATAAATGACTGGATGTAGGGAGATAAATAGAGTGCTTAGAGTGCTAAGTCCAGAGTAGTCCCAAGCCAGCTGACTTGTGATGTAGATATGATAGAGCAGTTGTTGACTGTAAGGGTGATTTTGGAACTGGGGAAGTGGTAGAGAGTGGAATTATTAAGAGCTCAGTCTTTTGGAATGTTTTTTTGTGTTTGTGGGAGATAGGAGAAGATGTTGGATAGGTAAGTGGTTACATGAGTTAATAAGGAGGGAGATAAGTCAGGAGAGGAGATGTAGACTTGGGTATCAACAGAGCCTTGAGGTACACCCACAGTGAGTAGTAATGGTAATGAAGTGGATGAAGTGGACTCCAAATAAGTAAATAAGCTAACTGTGGCACTGGGCCACATATTATCCACCTACGCAGATAAACTCAGCAACTGACATCTTTGAAGTTCCATTCACAATTAGGACTGAGACAGCCACTCCTGTAGGAGCTTTGCCAGTGACGCTGGGGGCACATACCATCCACCTGAACAGAATCACTCACCAGCTGACAACTTCCCAGTTCCCTTCACCTTAGTTTATCTTGCCTCAACACTTTGAGCCTCACAAACACAACCTGTCTTCTGTCTCAGACATCATCTAACATGACCTCCAACCTGTCCTGTCCACATCCACCCACCTGTGATTTGTGCGATTTTATAGGTTTCTGCACTATCGCTTCCATTTTCATAGCTGCTACCTTCTACTCTCTTTTCAATTACTTGCCTTTCTACCTTTTAGTTTCTTCAACTTTTGTTTAATTAATTCTTTAGTTGGTAAGCTTAAGAACTCTCAGTCTTGCAAAGTACTTTATATAAAAATTAATTTGTATAAATGTTAGTTCAAGGTTTGGTCAGAGGGAGAGTTTATTAGAAAATATAATGACGTATAAGCAAAAAACAAAAAGACAACTGAGGGGAGGAGCCAGGACAGTGGTAGTCCTTTTGCACCATAAACCCCGTGTTCAGGCCTACACTGATTATACAACTGTACCGCCGGAGAGGGGGGTGACCCCCACTGGCCTAGCGACTTACCTCACCAACTGCCACAGTGCAACCATAGGAAACCTCCTGCGGTCCCTCCCCCATAAAAACTATGCACACCTTCCTTGAAAGAAAGAATCATGAGCTTGAGGCCAACCTCATATCTGGAATAAACAAGCAATATGCATTAGCACTCTCCAACACATGATAACTCAAGGAGGTAAATACTAACTTTGTAATGAAACTAGTCATTAGTTTATTTGCTTTCAACCTGCACTTATCTATCTTCCATGAATGTGTTACCCTCTTCAAAAATCTGCGTTTTATCATTTCAGACCATATTACTTATATACATGTGTAAAGTTGCAGCCAATAAAGGATATCTTTCTGCATTTAAGAAACAATCTTTTTATTGGGGTTATGACCAAATCATTACGCCCAGCATGCATCAGTATAATGGCAGGTGGCCGAAGCGAGTAGAGTAAATGACTACATGCTCACTTACTTGGGACCAGCATATGCTTCTGAAACCCAGCCAACGCAAATATCTGATACCACGATTAACCAATCTGTTTTCCGCCACCAACTCTCCAACCCTGAATGTACCAAAAAAGGCAAGAAAGAAAGCTGTATGGAACAGTAGGGCTAGATAAATCATAGAACAGTCTTCCTCCGCCACCACTGACAGTCTCAACAGGAGCGTAAAAGTTATAGGCCACCTACCATCCTTTCACACCTTTGGTTAAACCCTTTACCACTTGTTTAACCACACATTCCTTTGTCAGGTCCTTGAATTCGACTAGTTTTAAATAAAAAGACAAAGCTGTTACCTGATGACCAACGGATCACACTGGCTTCTGTCGCCACGACCTGAAGCGCTTGTGCTGAAAATGAGACAAGGCATTAGCAATGCCATTCATTTTACTGGGAACATGTTTTGCCTTGCACCAAACATTTAATCGCAAGCAACTAAATACTAAATGCATCAATAAGTGAACCACTGGAAGAGATGAAGCAGACAAGGAATTTATTGCCTGTATCATTGCCATAATATCGGACATAAATATTATATGCTTACCCCTCAAATCACTACCCCACAAGAACATTAAAATCACTATAGGGAAAAGTTGCAGGAATGTCTGATTCTTTGCTAGTTCTGAAGAAGCCCAAACCACAGGCCATCTCTTGGCACAGCACTGGCCTTTAAAAAAGGCCTCAAAAACACACCCTCACATCTTCCTTCATAGGAGATGAAACTGTAATGAAATGATGAGGGAGGAGGATACCTGCCGTTGCTAACGACAGTCTCCAACTAAAAACTCTTCCCATGGGAATGATACAACAGGCACAATTCAATTTGCCCAATATGGACTGAAGGTGCTTTAACGTGCTCTAAGATCTGTTAACTCAGCACACAAGTTGTCTAACTTATCTGCTGGTAATCAACGCTCCATGAGTCAATCTCTATACCCAAGAATTTTAACTTTGTAGTAGGACCCTCTGTCTTATCTGCAGCTAACAGGAGTCCAAATTCACGTGCCAATTGTTGAAAGGTGGACATGATATGCCAAAAAACTGCCTGACCGGGTGGGCCCATGAAAAAAAAATCATCTATATAATGCGCAACTGAAGCGTAACCTGAATTGTGCCGGACCATCCACTCAAGAAAAGAGCTGAACGTTTCAAAATAAGCACATTATATGGAACACCCCATTGGCAGACAAAGGTCCACATAAAGTTTTTCCTCAAAACAACAACCCAAAAGATTATGACTCTCAGGGTGAATCGGTAGGAGAAGAAACACAGACTCCACATCAACTTTAGCCATAAGAGCACCTCTACCCACCTGCCAAACTAACAATGCTGTATCAAAGGATACATATGACTCTGATGTAAATTCCTTATAAATTCCATCATTTAAAGAATCACCTTTTGGATAGGATAAATTATGGATTAACTGAAATTTACCCAGTTCCTTTTTTTGGAACCACACCTAATGGGGACACCTAAAGAGGAAACAAAGGTGGCAAATCAAAAGGTCCTGCCATCCTACTCAAACTAACCTATTTTTTTTATTTATCATGTACAATATTTGGAAATTCCTGATCTCATTTTACATTGGGGGAATTCTAGGCAATTCACTGATAACCGATGGAATGCGAAAACCTGCACGAAACTGCTCCAGCAGCAACCCAGTAGAATCCTCCCAACTGGAAACATTAGTGTAGCGTTCTAGCCACGGTCACATTGCACATAGCTGAACTGGCATCCTGCCCCTTAGGGTTTGCATCAACGGCTGATCTAGAGGATACTTTTAGCTGCCTGAAACATCTTGCAAGGGAATGTTCGCCTCCACATCTGGATAAATCATACTTAAACCTGCAGTTAGGAGCCCACTTACACTGGCCCTCATTGAAGGCATAACAAACCTTCTTCCAAAAACCGGAGGATGCAGAAGAGGATCTACCCCCTCCCACCCAGTCTTGAAAGGGCAAAAACTCACGGCGTGCAGTCATTGTATTTCCACCAAGACATGCCCCCATATGTCATGTAAGTCCCTGTATTTCTTCCAGGTAAATAACAACAAAGAGCATTGTTCTGGAAATTTCGGCCCTGTCACACAAGCTAAATGGAAAAGGCTTGAAGCCAATTATCAAAAGACTGTGATAACTGTATTTTCTAACCTCTTCTTCATTCCTTACACCGATGCCTTCACTACTTTCTGCATATCTGAAAGAAGGAAGCAGAGAAAATATTTTTACAAACTCCCTTTTCCATATGCGCTCCTTAGCTTCTATTGACAAATGTTCACAAGATTGAACATAAGATTGTAGATCTCATAGATTCCTCTGATACTCTTACCTTACCCTGCCCTCATACCAAATTGTCCAAATCTCTATGTCTCACATTAACTGGGGCTGGTAAAGCCCCATATAACTGCTCATTTACAATACTGACGTTATTGGTCCCAATTTGTAAAGGATTTGATACATTTTTCCTCTCAGATGAGATGTAGGCATTTTTTCTAACTCAGCATGGACCCAAACCTGACTCACCAACTGCCTAACCATAGTTCCCAACATCTCATGCCCAATAGCAATACTGTGCTGCCCAAGCAGCACACTAAGAAAGCTTAACAAACTATGGGCCATATTCAATTCCAAGCCTGGATTGCAATGTTATTCAATTGCTCAAGGCCGCAAGTTACTGTCACAAAGCCGAAACAGTAAACCATGCACTGGTTTGTAGCAGTTCAGGGCGGGAACATGATCAATTAAGCAATTGATTAACCTACCATTTCGAATCAGCCAATAGAAAATGCGACTGCCATTATTACTGCAGTAAAACAGGGAGGTTACCTGTCAATTAGGTTCGGGGGTCCGATATGCAATCAGACTTGCAAACCCTCAAAATAAAGAATTATGAATATGAATGCCAATACTGTTGTAGTCCATATGGGTGGCCTGATATGTATTAACTACTTGATACCCGAGATCAATTTAACCCATCTAAATGGCAGATGAGATTTAATACGAATAAATGTAAAGTTATGCATCTGGGAAGGAAAAATAGCCAAGCAATTTATAATCTTAATGGAGCAAATCTAGGTGTATCAAATATTGAAAGGGATTTGGGAGTGCTTGTGGACAAAGGCAAATAAAATATTAGCATTTATTAAGAAGGGTATAGAAGCCAGGGAATCAAATATAATTCTGCCACTATACAAATCTCTAGTACACCCTCATTTGGAATATGGAGTACAATTTTGGGCACCACTTCATAAAAAGGACATTTTAAAGCTGGAAAAGGTACAGAGGAGGGCAACAAAACTAATAAGGGGAATGGAGGGGCTAAGTTATGAAGAAAGACTAACCAAACTAAACTTATTTTCTCTAGAAAAAAGGCGTCTAAGAGGAGATATGATAACCTTATATAAATACATCGAGGGTCAGTATAAAGATTTGTCAAGGGAGCTTTTTGTGCCAAGAGGTTTTTAACTCACAAGAGGACATCCCTTGAGGTTAGAAGTAAAAAGATTCCACCTTAAAGAAAGAAAAGGGTTCTTCACAGTAAGGGTGGTTAATCTGTGGAATTCTCTACCAGAGGAGGTGGTGATAGCAGATTCGATAGATAACTTTAAAGGGGGACTGGATTTATTTCTAATTAAAAAGGGAATTCAGGGTTATCATAGATAATTAGAGAGGCAGTATTGATCCAGGGAGAAGTCTGGTTGCTGTGCCTGGGATCAGGAGGGAATTCATATTTAATCCGCATTTTGCAGATCAGAGGAGATCTTAAAAGGTTGAACTTGATGGACTGAAAGTCTTTTTTCAACCTTAAATACTATGTAACTATGTAACCCCGAAATGAAACCAATTTGGGAGCTTGAGACTATTTTGCAATGTCTATCATTGCTTTCCCTGTTATTTACAGTGCAGTATTGATGTTTTATTTGCATTTACAGTGCTACAAATAGTTGTTTAACTCCCTTGCGGGTTCTCTCTAGCACAAGTAGAATTTTCTCCTTAATTTGCCATTTACAGGTGTGAAAACATTTGTGGGCTTCGGGAAATTGAGCAATTTGAATTTTAGCCTTGCGAAAGTGAAAGAGCAAAGGCTTCTGGAGGCTGTAAGTTACAGGTTTGACCATCGCAATATTTTTAAGGCCGTAAATTGTAAGCTGTTTGGAGCCCGCAAAAAGACACCAATTGAATAGCAAATTAACTTGCAACCTCATTTACGGGCTACCGGATCGCCCGTAACCTCAATTGAATATGGCCCTATTAGTGTAATTTTTTGCAGTGCCCTCCAAATTCAACCCAGATTGTTTCCAAGGTTGCAAACCTACAAGGTTAGGTAGATATCTTTGTCTCTCCTGGAGATGTGGCAAACTCTGGCATCCTCATGGGCCTTGTTGAATCAGGCTGTTTAGACTAACTCTGATCTTTATGGGACTCCATGCCCACTGATCTCCCCATTCCGCTTTTGACTCTTGAGGAACAAGAGTGACTGCTTCTGTAAGAGTCTATAATTCTGCTGTGCGACCTAGACCTTTGCCTGTTAGATCTATCTTCCTGCCAATTCATAGGTGTAACCGGTCTTATACTATACAAATCATCAGTCCGTCAGTAACTGGTTGCTCCATATCAAGATCCAAGTGCTGGGTATTAGCCAGTCTGGCTGTTAACTCATTAGAAGCTGTACCCATTAAGTTAGATGTAATAAGTTTGCCAGACCCACTCATCAAACTGCTAATGTTATCAGGAAGGCCCTTACTAGCCAGTTATTTTTTTTCATCATTATAGGTTCAACTCTGTTTTTACTTTGTTTCTTTAATTGATGGGCGTTCAACTGTTCATTTTTTAGCTACACTCTTCCTTTGGCTGATTAACAGTCACAATTTTTTGAGAGGTCTCTGCTCATGAAAGTTTATAATCTATAATTATAGATTATTAACGTTTCTTTTTTTTACCATTTTATTTTTTACTGTTACAGTAAACCAACTTATCTGATATTCATCTACAATCAGTGGTAACTATACTGTATCTGTCATGGTAAATCAACTGACATAACCAATAGTAATGATGTCGGATGTCGCAAGTAATGATTAACTATGAACACATTCAGTGTGCCAAGTGAACTATCACTATCTCCATATGATATTGATCAGCCGCAGTTATATCACATTTCATAGGTATACAGGTATTATCCGATGATAACTGATTACAATGATATCATGACATGTAAACACGTACCGAATAAAACTGATGGCAAACAGGGGTTATCATCCTCAATGTCTGTAAATTACATCAGACAAATGAATGTGCAGTCAGAATGTCAAGAGGATGACATGCTTCACTAATGCATGTATAACTACAAGGTTTGATTAATGGGACAATGCAAGTCAACAGACATTTCTGCATTGGTACGAATTGAACATAACAACATGTTATTTTACACAATATAGATATTTTTATATATGCCGTGTGAGATCAAGCTTGAGGAGGGATGTCAGTTAGATAATTATAATTATAATTTTTAGAAATAAAAACTTGATGCATACACCTATATCCTTCCCCACCCCCGTGCCAACATGCATTCTCCCTCTCCCCTAATGAAAGAGTGTTGGAAGGAGTTTCATATCATCTACTGGAGGCTGGGTAGAAGCAGGTGTTGGAGGCATATGGGGAGATGAGGAGGGGCCAGGCATTGCTTCAGATGTTCTAGCCAAAAGGCTGGTTAATGCAGTAAAAGCATCCAGAGTGAGCCGTGCTAGGTTAATCTGTGTGTTTGCAAGTGCACTCTGGTTCTGCATTTCATTGCCATATACCCCTCCATTTGTTGGTTGTGCCTCTTCATCTCCCTATATGTCCTCTTATGGATGCTGTTTGAGGTGGTGAGCTCAGATCACAAAAGCCTCATCTCCTCCCTCAGGGATATCTGCTTACTTGCCATGTCTGTCAATATTTGTTGTAGTGAGGACTCCTTAGCACACACACACATTGGAAGATATCTTTTAGTTTATTTTTTTTAGAGGAAACTCTTGGGATGTGCTGGACATAAGAAATAGAAGGAAGAGGCGTTGGTGGTGGTGGCAGAGTGGGGAGGTGCTGTGAGACACTCTGGTGAATGGAATGGGGATTGTGGTGGGCCTGATGGTTGTTGGGTCCAGGAGGTTTTGGTAGGTGTATTTAGAGATGATGGCAGGGACTGATAGCTGGTCCGGGATGAGGACCTAGGGGGAGATTCCTCCAGGAAGAGGAGGGGCTCTCTGGTCAAGCATCTTCCTCCTATAACGTTTCTACTTCCAAAGCAAGAACAGCTTCAAATTCCAGGTCCTCCGATCTGGGTGATGCCTCCTGTTCCACCTCTTCCCAATAATGTTCTATGGTGGCAGTGTAAGCTCCTTCTCCTTCCCATGAGTCAACGCTATCCCCTTTGTCAAGATGAGTGAAAATGTGATCCAAAGAGAAAAATAGCAGAAGGTAAGGGTAGGGTAGTAAAAGCTTAGTGGAAAGTGGAGTGAATGACATGAGTCAAGGGATGAAAGAGAAAGAAGTGGGGATGTTTCATAGGCAGGGAGCAATTGAAGAATCCTAAAGGCAGTGAGATGGGACAGATAGAAGGTCAAACTAAAGGAAGTCGAGAAAGAGTGGGATTCGGTTCAAATATAGTGTGGATAGAAAAAGAGGGAGAGATTTCTGTGGGAGCTGGAAGTGAGAGGAGAGCTCCTCAAATGAGGTAGGTGAAAGTGTGACTAATTCATGAATAAAGGGTGAAAGGGAAGATTCTTAGGTTAGCAGGATGTGGGGATGAGTAGAGAGTAAGAGGCATTGATGTATAGGCAAGGGAAGTCGTAAGAAAGGGATTAATTGAGGTGGAAGGAATAAACAGTGTGTGAGATCTTGTTTAAGAAGGAATCTATGGGGAATGTTGGTAGGCCAGGGGAAAATAGAGACAAAGCCTTGGTGAGGATACGAACAATGATGAGGATAGGAAGCGAGATTGTTGAGTGAGCAAGACTGATGCTGGTGTGAGTGATTTGGAGCAAAGAGCTGGTATAGCGCCTGTTGTCTGAGGTGACGTAGAGATGCCTGTGATAACCACAGAAGGCATTTGGATATAATGATGGTAAAGAGTTGTAAGAATAGGGGGTGAGGTAGGCATGGTGGTGATAACGAATGCGGGAAATGATCTAGAGTGAGAGTTACAATGAGTTGGATGACGGAGGTGTGGCTGAAAGTAGTGAATGCTGAAGGAATATAAGGAGTGTGGGATAGTGTAAGAGATTGGAAATGGTGTTTAGCAACTTGGGTAAGTGGAAGGTGAAGGACCTGAGGTGACTGCAAGGAGTGGAAGCCTTATGGGGTAGAAAGAATAAATGGATAGAAACAAGGAGTGAAGATAGTGTTGATGTGGTCTAAAATGGAGAACAGCTAGTGGTGGTGATGTGAAGCAGTGAAGATGTAAAATGATGGGATGAAGATAGAATTGGAGAAGATGGAGAGAGAAAAATGTAAATGACTGATGAAAGGGAGTTTCTGTGCGAGCTGGAAGTTGGGAGATAACTCCCATGAAAGGAAGAAAATGTGAGAGCTGGAGAAGGGGAAGGTTGATATTCGAATGAAGATCGTAGGTGAAGAAAACGTTAGTGGAAGAGTAATGAGTAAGGGAAATTATTAGATTTTTAGATGACCATGGTAAGAGAGTTAAGTGCTTGGGGTTGCAACTTTGGACTGGATCAGCTTAGTGTGGCACACAATGAGTGTGATCAACAAATTGAGGAACATTGGAGTCGATAAGGATAGAGGAAATGAATGGCATGATCGAAATGAGTGTAAGGTGCGGTAGATGAGTAGAAATCGAATGGCATGATCGAACAAAAAAGTATTAAAATGAGAGTAGCAGTGAATGTGCTGAAGCACATGGAAACAGCTAATGTTGTTGAAGCTTGAGGATTAATGGGTGTTGAGGAGACTGACGGAGATGGAAAGTGGTTAGAAAGGAGATATGAGCAGTTATTGAAAGAATGCTGGTGACTGTGAAGTAGAGAAAGTGATGAGGAGAAGTTAAGAAATGACATGGCGAAGAGGAGTGCATAGATTTGGGAAGCTTAGGTGTGGAGGCAGTAAGGCCAAGCAGAGAGATGGCAAAAGGAAGAAAGAAAGGTGAGATGAGGTAAAATGACAACTAAAGTGGGTCGATTGTAGTAAGTATAGTAGTAAGGAAACCGTAAGTTCTAAGAAGTTATAAATGGGTAAAGGAGTTCTTACATCTATATTGTTGTATATCGTTGTGAACGGAATACTATAGTGCCAAAGTGAGAGGCATCTTGGTTCATTGAAAATAGGCGAAAACAGGATGTCATTTATTGTGATACTAATAAGTGCTGATGTAACTACTTATGAAGAATGGCAAAAATCTTATGACTGAAGGGATCAAGTGGGGAATAAGAGTCTCATGTAGGAGGTTGCAAAGCTCTAGTGGTGTATAAAAGTAAAGGGGTTTGTTTGTTCCAGGGTTGAATGAAAGTAAGGATAGCAATGTACGAGAGTAGAGGACAGGTTAGGGCTGAGGTTGGATACAGTGGAGAAAAGGAAAGGTTAAGATAATGAGGGCAAGGACATGAAGCTAAGGCATAGAAATGAAGGATTCTAGGAAGGGGAATTAAAAGCAAACTGGCTGAATAGATAGAGATAAAGTTATCTCTAGGTAGAATAAGGTAGAATTGTATTGTTAGATTGAGGGATAGGGAAAATGGAAGCGGTAGGATGTGGAACATGCAATTGAGTCCATAGCGCATGCCCATTTTTAAACTCACCGACACAACACTTGACCCCTTATAACACAGCTGCTTGTACAACAAAGACTCCTTGGTTAGCACAGGATGGACCTAAACATGCCAAATAAATTAATCATACTGTTCCACTGAAATTATTTAAATAATATTTTAACAATAAATTTAACTGTGTGATCTGTATAGTTTGTTTTGTAACGACTAAGCAACAACTGAGGAATTCCACCTTAAGTAAACAAGGAGTATGTTGAGATAAGGGAGGAGTGAGAAGCTAGAGGCGGTTAACTCTTGGAAAGCACCTTAATTAAACCATGGAGGAATGGGAGAGACAAGGCAAGAGTACAAAGCTAAAGGGTAGGGACTCTGGTAATCCACCTTAACTGAAGGAAGAGGAATGATAAAGACAAGGGAGGAGTTTGAAGCTAAAGCTGGCAATTTTGAATTGGTGAAAAGGAAGGAAATTTGTAAGTAAAGGCTAGCAACTCAACAATTCACCTTAATTGAAGCAAAGGAATGAGAGGGATGAAGATGGAAATTGAAGCTACAGGTTAGGAGCTCAAAATCCATCTCAATTGAAAAAAGAGAAATAAAAGACAATGGAGGAGTTTGAAGCTAAGGCCTGGATCTTGTGTAAGCCACCTTAAATGAACCAAGAAGAAAGTCTAGTGAGGAGTTTGAAGCTAAAGGCCACTAATTCTAAATTCATCTTAAAGAAAATAGGAGATGAGAGAGACTTTGAGGAGGATGGCAGTGCTTGGAGCCTAGAGCAGGAGAGAAGGAAACAGGAACTGCTGGGATAAGAAACCTATCCAGGTGCTGGAGCTGTGTGTGTGAGAGTGCAGCGCCAGCAGCTCACACTGTTTGGGGCAAAAACCAGACAGTGACCACGGGAGAAGTGAGTCTTTCAGGAGAAAGGGACACAGATGAAGTGGGCTGAGGTAGAGCAATGGCAGCAGCAGCAAAAGTAGGGAGTGCAAACAGGAAAGAGAAAGAAACAGGATCAGAGACCTGGAAGGGAAGCAGAGGGAGAGCAGACAGAGAAGACATTAGCAATTAGGGAGGAAGTGAACAGCATAGAGGCGTAGTGGAAGCAAGAGGAAGGAGAGCACACAGTGCACAGCATTACAGAGGAGTTGTCACGATCTGCTTCTTCTAGGAGGGTTGATATGAACCTGGTCCTAACCTACCCCAGCAGAATCATGTAGTTCCTGTTCTCTGTGGCACAAAAGATGGCTTCTGAAGAGGGCAAGGCCCAAAAGGTACAGGCAGAGAATACTGGATACAGGTTACTTAGTGGCCCATGGCAAGACCACTCACCAAGTCAGGATACAACACACAGAAATATTCTCACACCTTGTTTATGTGAAAACTATCTCTCAACCTTTATTGAATGATCAAAACAACATATGTATACTCTCCCATACAAGACCCTTGTGTACATTTGTGTATGTGTGATGTCAGACCATCTGGCTTGCATTCTTGGGCTATCAAAGCTCTTGAGATCAAATTCACCAGATATCTACTGAACAAACCTTTATGTTAAACTCAAGTGTTTGTTTAGGACTACTTGAAGTACATGCAATTGTCTTGACCCAAGGTCTGTATGTGTGAGTGTGCAATAATCTGCAGCTAACTTCTATGCAGAGCATTTCTACCAATTCCACATATGTTCTATATAACATTTCCCTCTTATAATATATTATAATTAGGCTACATAATAACCATGTACAGGCAACATATAACCACACAATAACACATAATCCCAATGTAACAATGTCATGCTCCCTTGGACATATTCCTAAATTGTAGACAATATAAATCCTTAAACAATTAAATCATGACAGGAGTGATGTAATGAATGTGCGCATTGGTAAAGGGAAGGAGGTCGTTTTTTGAAGTGTGCATATATATATATATATATATATATATATATATCTGTGTGTTTGAAGTAAAATAAAAATGTGTGCAATATTTGTCTAATATTATCTGTAATGGTAGGGGTTGAGGAGTGTATGGATGTTGTGGCCTGGCTATATATATATATATGTGTATAAATGTATTAGTACTCCGTGTGTTTGTAAATTATGTGTTATCAGAAATAATGTGTTCAAGAATTTAAGTGACACATAAATATTACCTGGATATTATGAAAGAAATAGAAAACACCAATAAAGCTCTTTCTCTCTCGCTCAGTGAAAATCCCTCCAACTCCTGAGACCTGTGCATTCACTTGGAAAGTTACGACAAAATCAAATTCTGGGCCTTTGCACAGGACTTTTAAGGCCTGTTCCTGGGAGTGAATTAGCCTTCTGGCATTTTCCATTAGTTCCTATGGCTGTTTCACAGTCAGTAATTGTCTTTAATTGAGTTTAAAGTTGTGTTTTGCATGCTTGTAATATATCGCGACAGAGGCATTATCATGACAAGAGCATAATTTACGAATGTCAGCTGAGTGCTGTAATTTTACGAGTGAAATGCTTTGAATGGATGAAGGGGAAAAAACTCCCTCAGACGATTTTATGGTATACTGCAAATTACACTGCTCCAATAAATTGTCCAAATTGTAGTTACTGTAGCCGTAATGTAGCCTGCAAAAGTTACTGCAATTAAATTGTCCTCTTTTAGCTACCCCCAATCGATATGCAGGTTACAGACTGAAAACCCCTATGGTTGTCAAAATCATAACTCCGACCCAGCTAAGCATTTGATCTGTCAAGCCCGCAATTAAAATCGCAAATCGCTATTAAATTGTTACAATTCCTCAAGCCCGCAATTGTTTTCACACCTGTAAATGGCAAATGTAGCCAAAAATCCTATGAGTACTAAAGAGGACTCGCAAGGGGGTTAAACACCTGTTTGTGGCAAATTAAAAATCAATACTGCACTTTAAAAGATGGGGAAAGCGAGGTAAGACAATAGAATTAATTGCACAACTGTCTCAAGCTCGCAAATCTGCAATATTTTTTTTTTATGTGTATTTTACTTGTTATATTGATCCCGGCAAATCATTGAACTAGCATGGACTAAAATAGTAGATTTATAAAAAAAAAATAGATTTCAACATTTCTGGATTGCGAGTCCAATCGCAAATCAGATTTCTAAACACTAATTGATTGCAGTTTAACCTCCATTTTTTAATTGATCATGATCATGCCCTGAAATGCTACTTATGGTTTTGGCTTTCGGCCATGTAGTTGCAGACTTGTTCAATGTAATCGCTCTGTAACTGTTGCAAATTTTAAGCCTGCAGACTTACAGGCTGTATGAAGGTAACTGCGGGTTTGGCATTTAATAGGGGCCTTTGTTTTTTAAACTGCTGCATGTATTCTCCTAGATTCACCAAATATCACACCACAACAATGGCTATTTCTTCTGGCCAAATCTGCCATCTCATCACTTTATAATGCATTCTAATCCCTTCTATGGCTTTGTTATTGTATCCAATTGTATGCATTGGCAATTATTTGTGGTTCTACGAGCTTGGATCAGCATTTATTAAAAAAAAATTATAATATTTTATTTTCAACTATTAACAGATATATTAGCAGATAGTCCATGTTTAACTCTGCCTTTTGACATCAATTAGATTATAGATTATTTTAATATATTACATTTTTATTCAATTTTTTTCTATGTCCATATTATTAAGATCATTATGTATCGACTTATTAACTTAAGCAGTCAAAAGCCTGCCTCAAACATTTGGTAGACATATGCTTGATAAATATTGAAACAATATTAATTTGTACCACATGTAAATAATGTTGTTTAATCAGTTTTGGTCATAGGTACTGAATGGTGAAGTGTTGGGGAATTATTGGAGTTTCTTTGTATCCTTTAGATCTTCTGAAAAACCTCTGCATTCCATGTTTCATATGTACCAGATTTCACATTTACAACTGTTCTTCAACATCTTGCTCTTTAGTACTTACGATCCATTATGTTCCTATGCTGCTAATTTACTGGACCCAACCCAAATGTAATAATATTTTTGTTCCAATTCAAATCAGTTTCTCTTACATATGCATAATAATTAATATAAATTAATGTTTAAATAAAATAGGACATTCTATGCCTAATGTTACTAAAATAAGTTATGAAGAAGCATTTTGTGCTATTGTATTTTGCATAAATATTATCAAAATATGAATAAAACTAATATGCAGTATATGTATGTATAGAACAAAAGAAAACCCTGGTCATATTCACTTTAAAGTAATTTCTGCACAGTAACTTTAAAACCACTCATGCTGAAAGGATGAAAGCTAAGACAGAAATTATAATTAGCTATGTAATTTGTGAAAAAGTTGAAAAAGGTCTACAATCCCATCTTTATTCACATTCTTTAGTTCTTTTCTTGCCTGGAAAAGCAGTCAGCTGCATTTAAATGTACTATAATTACAAATATGTAGTATCTATATTCTAGTCAATCATTTTGTCTTGCATCTTTTGACATGTGGTAGCTGAATAGTGCATGCCTTTTTCTAATGATCTGCTTCTCAAAAATGCTACGAAAGATACAGGTTGCAATTATATATTTTTAGATTAACAGGCTTCTGATAACATGAATGAACATTTGAAATATACACATTCAAATGAAAACATATATATATGCACTTGACAGTTAATTAAAGGTAAAATTACTTTTCATTTAAATATCATCAAAATGAATAGAGAACACTAAGACAGGAAAAAGACAGAAACACTGTAAGTGAAAAAGACAAAGCGAACACGAGAGCAATTAAAATGATATGTGAAAGAGACAGAATGGCTGGGAATTACAAAATGATTATTTTAACTATTTAACAATTTGACTATCTATTTTTCTTAGGTAATTTCAGTCTAATTATATAATCATATAAATATATCTATTTACACAAATTAACGATTTAAGATTGAGCTGGAATTAACACACCATATATATCAACATATTTGACTGAATCTATACTTATGAATATATCTTTATCTTCTCCATATCTTTGAAAAAAACTTGATTTATTAAACTTTGAGTCATCATGTAGGAGGACCATTACATAAAATGATCTGTATTGGACAATTTCCCCTGGTGGATTTCTACCTTGTTGTGGTGAAGGGACTTGTGTACTTCTATTAAGCTGTGCTAGGAACACCCATAATGGGCAGGCCATAGCAGAGAGGTCAGAGAAAGTGAGGTCCACTGGAGAAGGAACTGGTAAACCACTACAGTATTGTTGCCAAGAAAACCTTTTGGATAAGCACAACTGGAGATATAATGATAGATGTTCCAGGTGTGCTGCAGTCCATAGAGTCACAGAGAGTTCTACACGACTAAACAACAAACAGTCGGACAATTTTTGTGATAATACTTCCACTTAAAACCAGGTTGATGTACCATAAATTGTTCACCTATTGTGTTAAATGGAGCAAGTGTAACACTATTTCTGTGCATGATTACTCTTGTTCACTCACCCTTTATATATAAATATATATATATATATATATATATATATATATATATATATAAAATATATATATATAAAAAAAAAAAATATATATATATATATATATATATATATCACCTATTATAATTGTCTAACTGCGAGTTGTCGTCACGCTTGCGAGCCTTGCGAAGCAAGGCGAGCCGTTGAGGCATGGAAGCCTTCCGAGCTCGCACTTAGGCCCTCAGTTACGTGAGGACAACTGTCAGTTTGACAACTTCCTTCCTCCTTCCCCTCATCCTCCCTCCTGCCCCTCATTCTCCTTCCTTCTTCTCATCCTCCCTCCTCCCCCCTCATCTTCCCTCCTCCCGTTCCCCCTCTCCACCAACCTCCAGTGTCGGATGACCGCCTGCTGTTCCCTCCCCAGCAGGCCTCTTCTTGCTGTGTCTGGCATATTCTCTCCCTCAGTACGCTACCTCCTCCCACCACTAGGGGGCGCTGTCACAGAGCAGGAACATACCAGGGACTGAGCAGCACAATGGCGACATATCACACACACGAGAGTGACAGCAGGGAAAGAGGGGAGAGTGACAGCAGGGGAAGAGGGGGAAAGAAAGAGGGACACAGCAGGGAAGAGTTGTGAGAGAGTGGCAGCAGGGGAAGGGGGGAAGAAAGAGAGAGCCAGCAGGAGAACAGGGAGGAGAGAGTGAAAGCAGGGGAAGAGGGGGGAGAGAGAGACAGCAGGGAAAGAAGGGGGAGAGAGTAACAGCAGGGAAAGAAGGGGGGAGAGAGAGACAGCAGAGGGAAGAAAGAGAGAGCCAGCAGGAGAAGAGGGAGGAGAGAGTGAAAGCAGGGGAAGAGGGGGGAGAGAGAGACAGCAGGGAAAGAAGGGGGAGAGAGTAACAGCAGGGAAAAGGGGGGAGAAAGAGAGAGACAGCAGAGGGAAGAAAGAGAGAGCCAGCAGGAGAAGAGGGAGGAGAGAGTGAAAGCAGGGGAAGAGGGGGGAGAGAGAGACAGCAGGGAAAGAAGGGGGAGAGAGTGACAGCAGGGGAAGGGGGGAGAGAGAGACAGCAGAGGGAAGAAAGAGAGAGCCAGCAGGAGAAGAGGGAGGAAAGAGTGAAAGCAGGGGAAGAGGGGGGAGAGAAAGACAGCAGGGAAAGAAGGGGGAGAGAGTAACAGCAGGGAAAAGGGGGGAGAAAGAGAGAGACAGCAGAGGGAAGAAAGAGAGAGCCAGCAGGAGAAGAGGGAGGAGAGAGTGAAAGCAGGGGAAGAGGGGGAAGAGAGAGACAGCAGGGAAAGAAGGGGGAGAGAGTGACAGCAGGGGAAGTGGGGAGAAAGAGAGACAGCAGAGGGAAGCAACAGAGAGACAGGGGGAGGGAGAGAGAGAGAGCAGGGAAAGAGGGGGGAGAGTGAGAACAGGGGAAGAGGGGGGAGAGGGTGACAGCAGGGAAAGAGGGGGGAGAGAGTGACAGCAGGGAAAGAGGGGGGAGAGTGAGTGCACGGGAAGGGGGGGGGAGAGTGAGAGCAGGGGAAGAGTGGGGAGAGAGTGAGAGCAGGGAAACAGTGGGGAGAGAGTGACAGTAGGGGAAGAGGGGAGAGTGACCGCAGGGGAAGAGGGGGGGGGGGAGAGACAGCAGGGAAAGAGGGGGAGAGAGTGACAGCAGGGAAAGAGGGGAGAGTGACCGCAGGGGAAGAGGGGGGGGGGGGGGAGAAGAGAGAGACAGCGGGGAAAGAGGGGGAGAGAGTGACAGCAGGGAAAGAGGGGAGAGTGACCGCAGGGGAAGAGGGGGGGGGGAGAGAGAGACAGCAGGGAAAGAGGGGGAGAGAGTGACAGCAGGGAAAGAGGGGAGAGTGACAGCAGGGGAAGAGGGGGGGAGAGAGAGACAGCAGGGAAAGAGAGGGAAGAAAGATAGAGACAGCAGGGAAGAGGGGGGAGAGAGTGGCATACTCTATACTCTATATACTCTATACTATACTTTAAGTATTTATAATTAATATATCCAGCAATCAATAGCCTGAAGGGCTAACAATCTGTTTTCAAATTTACTGCAGCATAAAATGTACAGTTTGAGTGTTGCTGCCCTGAGGAGAAAGTGTAATGAATGTCCCAACTGTACATTAGAAATAGGCTGCGTGCGTGAGTGCAAACCGTTGGTTTAGTTGTGTAAAGCTCCATTTTAGATTTGTAATGTTACTAGTTGCAACTAAGTGTTGTAAACTGGCTTCGTTTGTCTATGCATTACGCGGGTCGCAAGCATTTTCTGTCATTTGTAATAGTGTTTTTTGTACTTTGTATGTTGGTGTGAGAAATTGCTACGCGGTTGGCAGTGTTTTGCGTGGTCCGGGGTCGTGTAGTCTCGTTTTAATTTTTTGGGCGCCATTTTTTTTCTCGCTTAGGCAATTTTCGACTGCCGAAACTCGGGCAGATCGATTTAAATTCGCATCCACCTCACTCCCGGACGTCCTGTCTGTTCCCCCATGCTGTGTGTGATGTTTTTGTTGTATTTTTTATTTGTTTGTTCTGTGTTTTTATTATTTTTTGCTTTTCTCAGTTCGGTTGGTAACTTTGTATCTTTTTTTTCGAAGTCCTGCGTCTCATAATTTTTGAAAGTCCTGCATTGGTTAACTGCTTGCAGGCTAAGGCAATCCCGTGTTTACTTAGAGTTTGGTGTCTAAGTCCCGCGTGTTTTATTGCCTTCACTGTTCGCCTCACTTTTGCTGCGAGTTAACGGCTCGCTATGCGAGGCTCACAGGCAATGAGCGCCTTCAGGTTAAAGGCCTAAGTCATACGCACCACACAAAGCATGACAACATCTTGTAGTTTGACAACTATTATATGTGATATATTATTATTTATTTATAGAGAATATTAAAGGGTAAAATACAGAAAATAACAAAACAAAAATGATTGTCCATTGGTTACTGAGATAACCAAATTACTTATCTTCTTTATATTCAAGGTTTTAATATCATAATGCAAAAATAAATACACTAAGGGCCCTGTTAAATTCCAAAGCAGTAACTCCAACGTGAAAACCGCAACAGCTGCGGGCTTGAAATTTGGCTGAGTTACAGTGCTATTAAATTAGAAAGGTTCCAAGCTACTAGCTGAAGACTCAAAACCATAAACCATTTGTCGGATTTGTGGGCTAGAACGTAGCGTATTTCTCGGCGTATAACACGCACCGGCGTATAACACTCACCTCATTTTAAGAAGGAAATTTCAGTAAAAAAAAAATACATTTCAAATAAAGAACTTTGATGCAAAATCCTCAACCTCCCTCCTCATCCCCAACCCCCTCCTCAAGCCCCCTCCTCAACCTCAAACCCCCTCCTCAACCTTCCTCCTCATCCTCAACCCCCTTCCTCATCCTCAACCCCCCTCCTCATCCTCAACCTCCCTCCTCATCCTCAACCTCCCTCCTCAACCTCCCTCCTCAAACCCCCCATCCTCAACCCCCTCCTCAACCTCCCTTCTCATTCTCAACCTCCCTCCTCATCCTCAACCCCCTCCGCAACCTCAACCCCTCCTCAACCTCCCTCCTCAACCCCCCCATCCTCAACCCCCTCCTCAACCTCCCTCCTCAACCCCCCATCCTCAACCCCCCATCCTCATCCTCCTTCCTCAACCCCCTCCTCAACCCCCCTCCTCAACCTCAACCCCACTCCTCAACACCACTCCTCAACCTCAACCCCCCTCCTCATCCTCAACCCCCCTCCTCATCCTCAACCCCCCTCCTCATCCTCAACCTCCCTCCTCATCCTCAACCTCCCTCCTCATCCTCAACCTCCCTCCTAACCCTTAACACCCTCCTCAACCTCCCTCCTCATCCTCCCTCCTCAACCCCCCATCCTCAACCCCGGAGGCGGGGTTAGAATGCGGGGGGGGTTAGAATGCAGAGGGGGGGTTGAGGATGAAGAGTGGGGAGGGAATATCGGCGTATATTTTCAGGGAGAACAAGTGCGTGTTGTACGCCGATAAATACGGTAATTAATTAAGCAAGCCCGAAGTTATGGGTTTAGATGGAGCCAATGGAAACAGAAATCGAAAGCATTGCGTCACAGAAAAATGTAGGATGGATTTCAAAGACTTATGGGGTTCAATTACAAGTTACGATTGCACCCGCATTCCAGACATAATACAATATTAATAAAGCCGCAAATATGATATTCTATCAAATGCGAGTTACAGTATATGTATTAATACATTGATTACCGGGATCTATATAACACAAAAATTATACATGCAATCAAGTATTTTTCGGGGCAGTTTTGCGAGCTTTAGAATGTTGTGCTTCTAATTCTAAGACCTAACATCACTTTCCCTTTTCATATTAGTAGAGTAGTGTGTTTTTATTAGCTTTACAAGTGCTACGTATTGACTTTACCGCCCTTGCGGGCCCTCTCTAACACATGTTGGTCTTTGGGCTCCATTTGCGGGTTACGGGCTTGCTCGCGAGTGACTTCATTGCAATTTAATAGCTAAATTGAAAACGTTCAAAGTTGACATCATATTGCCTTTATATGCCCCACCCATTGAAATAGACTCCACTACTGATTTTTAATTCTGTTCAAAATTCTAGAATCTTGGGCCTAGATGGGGGCAATTTAGGGCAGGAGAGGGCATTGGGGCCTAGGTAGGGGCAGTGTAGTGCAGGAGGCGGTAGGAGGGCCTAGATGGGTCAGTGCAGGGCAGGATGGGGCATCAGGGCCTAGATGGAGCCAGTGTGGGGCAGGAGGGGGTAGCGGGCCTAGATGGGGCAGTGTAGGGCAGGAGGGGGTAGTGGGTCCTAGAAGGGGTACTGGAGGGGCTGGATGGGATAGCGTATGGCTGGATGGGATAGCGTGGCCTAGATGGGGCAATGTAGGGCAGGAGGGAGTAGTGGGGCCTATATGGGGGCAGTGTAGGGCACGAGGGGGCATCAGGGCCTTGATGGAGGCATCAAAGGGCTTGAGGGGGTAGCAGGCCTATATGGGAGCAGTGTAGGGCATGAGGCGGCATCAGCGCCTAGATGGAGGCATCAGAGGGCAGGAGGGGGTAGTGGGGCCTAAATAGGGGCATCAGAGGGTAGGAGGAGGGGGTAGCAGGGCCTAGATGGGGGCAGTGAAGGACAGGAGGGGTAGATGGGGGCATCAGAGTGCAAGAGGAGGCATCAGGGAGTATATGTTGGCAGTGTAGGGCTTTAGAAGGCAGGAGGGGGTAGATGGGGGCAGTAGTGGGGGGCTCTGAGTTGATTAAGATTATGGGGCTTGGGTAGTGTAGTGTTGGGCAAACTTACTTTGAGGTTGGGTAGATTCAGGGTCCAGCCAGGGAGGATTAGTCAGGCAAAAAAACGGGTTTGTAATCATGGGGCTTTTATAGCCTTCCTGATGTCATATCATAACATTGAGCTCTATAGCCTTGTGGGCACTCAGAGAGAATGGTCATAGGTGATGTTCTTAGCAACCAGGCAGCCTACAGCACTGATTGGCTGAAGCTGCAAGCTGCCAGTCAGGAAAATTGATACATTTAAATGAACACTGAATTTTTCTACACAAAAGTTGAGCGTTAGAGCTCAACGCTCACGTTCACACACACTGTAATAAAGCACTAGGGAGAGAGACACCAGGAAAAGGGTAAGGCACACAAAGGGTTAATTTAAAGTGATACATATTTTTAACAAAATCAAATGAAAGAAGACATGAAAGCTATTATACCGATATTATTCAATTGTATTATCAATATAAATTTAAAGTACGTTAAAGTGATTGATAATTTTTGAGGGGTGCCTGCCCCTTTGTCCCTATGCACCAGCTGCCCCTGATCATACTCCAGTTTTCCACTTGTAAATTTCCTTTAGAATGTAAGTACTTTAATATCAACATATTTAAGCAGTACCATTATGTGTCACTTGGTATTTTCTACTTTTTTTTATAACAGTGTGTACAATTTTGGTGCATAATAGGTAAAGGTTAATAAAATTATTATTATGATTATGATTAATAACTAGCAACTTGCCCGTCAAAAATGACAGTGCAATAAAGTTGAAAGGCAGGTAATGCTGTTTGCCACAGACAGTAAGCACCTTTTGCCGCTCATTCCGAGCCCCTTTATTGGTGTATTAAGGTCAGCGCTGATCTCCTCTTTGCTCTTATTGCAAGCCTGTCCCCTGTGTAGTTTGTGTGCTATGAGCACCGTTGGCGCACCTTGTAAGGCACATGGTGAAGGGCTTTTAATATACTTTACCTATTTGTAATTATTATATGTAGCAAGCATTGTGCTGAAGAGCTAACAATCTGTTTTGATGTTCCTGCAGCATCCAATGTAGATTTGCAGTGTTGTTGAGCGGAGGTGTAAGTGTCAGAAATGTGTGGAGTGTGGAGGGTAAATAGGCTGCATGCGTGAGGGGAAACCGTTAGTGTAGCTGTGTACTTCCGCATTCTGTAAGTTAGTGTTGTAAAATGGCGGCAAATGTGTATGTGGTACGCTGGTGTGGATGATTTAGCGTCCTTGTTAATAGTGTATCTCGTACCTCGTACAGGTTTTTGTAAAAGTCGTATGTGCTTGGTGGTGTTTTGCGTCTTCAGGGGTCATGTAGCCTAGTTTTCGTTTTTTTTTGCGGCTATTTTTTATCTTGCTTAGGGGATTGGACTTAAATGGAGGTGTAACCTCACGTCAAGATGTCGTGGGTGTCCCCCCTTGCTGTGGGTAACCTTTTCTTTTTTTCTTTTTTTGTGTATTTAGTCTGTTTTTACTGTTTTCCGCTGTGCGCTGTTCAGCCGAGTTCATAATGTTGTTTTTTTAAGTCCTGCGGCTCGTATTTTTTTTGTGTAAGTCTATATTTAGTCATTTAGTCATCCTTCCGCAAATGTGGCGAGGATCCGCATTTGCAGCCCAAACTGCCTCCGTCGCTTTGAGAGGGATGCAGTTCTTGCAAGCTCGCTTTGCGAGCTCGCAAAGCGTGACGACGTTTCATAGTTTGACAACTATTATATGTGATAATAATAAGGGTATGACTTATTGATTAATTTGTTCAAAATAATATGTTTTTTTTTTTTATCTTGAAAGATAATTCATTATGTGAAAAATGTTCTGGATTTTTATCAGTTTCCTTTGTAAACAATGTTTTCTTTGAAGAATAAAGTTTTTGGAAATTTAAAAACCCAGTTTAACAAATTATATATATTTTTTATCTTTTTCTTCCCATGGAACAGGTATTGAATGCAAATAAATGCAGATAGTAAGAGAAGGTGCTAGCATCATTTGTGTCTATTACATTGCATAGATAAACAAGGCCACAATTTCATTAGGGTCACTAAAATATTTGCAAAGCAAAATTTTCTTGGTGAGTGATAATTCAAGTTAATTACAGACTCATGAATAGCCCTACCTTATAATAAGGCACCTCATGACCAAACTACACTTAACTTTAAACCTACAATTACTTAATTATATACCTCATTGTGCCTTCAGGCAATCCACTACACTTACCACATGCTTATTTCTTCTGAGATATATTATAAGTATTACCTAATGGTTCCATTAATATGGGACCACTGCTTGTACCTCTACAACCCCCCCAGTCTTTTGCTTGTAGTCACTAGTGAGTTTAGCGTTTAGATCAAGTTACATTTTCTGCTTTGTTTTTCACTTACAGCGCTATTAAATTCTAAGCCCGTAGTGGCATCGGCACACCTGCAAAGGCTGTGGGCTTGAAATTCGGCAATGCCGAGAGTTACGGCGTTGAGACTCAAACTAGTAAACCTTTATTGTGCATGTTGGATGTGCGGCTGTGAACATGATCAATTAGTCAAACCGTAGTTATGGGTTTAGATGTATACAATGTCAAATGAGATTGTCATCATTATTGCACTGAATAATGGAGGTTAGATGTCAAAGCCTTAAAGGTTTCAATTATGAGTTTTGATTGGACCCGCATTCCAGAAAGAAAGCAATATTAATAAATCAGTAAATATGATATTCGAGTCCATGCGAGTTCCATTATATGTATTAACACATTGATTGCCGGGATCGATATAACACGGAAATTAAACAATATTTTATATTGCAGATTTGCGAGCTTGGGAGTGTTGTGCTATTCATTTTAATACCTAACATCACTTTCCCTTTAATTATAAGTACAGTATGGTGTATAAATTTGCATTTACAGTGCTATGGATAGGACTTTAACCCCCATGCAGGTCCTCTCTAGTACCCGTTGGCTTTTTTGCTCCATTTGCGGTTTACGGGGCTGAATGCCAGTAAATTTGTTGCAATTTAATAGCAATTTTCAAACGTAACAGTTACAGGCTTGACAGAACAAAGGATTTGCGGCCGCGGAGTGCAATTTTCGTCTTGTTCACCCTTACCCCCAAGTCGTTGGCGGGTTGCTTTAGGGGCCAATTTAATAGTTTCAAGTCATACGGGCTACGGTTTTACACGTTGAGGGAATTAAGTATGGCTATTTTTGTGGTATAGCGGCTTTTGTTGCTGCTCCTAGCAGCCTAGACTGTTTTGGAGCACAATAGTGACGTCATATGACCGATGCACGTTTCTCCTGCTGCCTATGATGTATTTATAGTGTTTGTGAGAGTGTTTATAATTTAACTCTTTGTTTAAATTATGGAATACTTAAAAAATGCATGAATGGTAAATGTATTTTCAAACTTATTTCACTTATTATATATCAAAACTTGAAACAAGTAATCACTTTAACTTTTATGAATTGTGTATATATCTATAATAGAGTAATAAGAAATATGATGAAAGATGTAAAGGATATTGATGCATAACAATGTCAGTAATTATAATTAATCTAATTTCCAATAATTTACTAACTTTTTTTAATTGGCTGATGATGTTACATAATTTCTCTAATATTAAAATCAATTAATTATAAATGCTCAATATTAATTGTATATGATATCATAAATGAGTTGATATATTATCTTTTTAATATTTTAATATTTTATATTATATTTATCTTTATTTATTAACTGTTTTTATCTTTCAGTGACTTTTTGACAAAAAGAGAAAAAAGGAATAAACACAAAGAGGAATAAACAAAAGGAAAAAACAAAGAAATATTAAAGTGTCAAATTTATACTACTTATGTAAACAATTTATTCTTGTTGATTAAATTCTATAAATTGATTGTGGATGTGTTATCCTTGATTATTTTTTAGTGAATAGTTTTTTTATAATTATTCTCACAGTGACTTTTTTTACTAAACGTTTTAAAATTATTGATGATTTTAATAAAAAATAAAACAAAATCTTTATCTAATAAAATCATTTTTTCATAGTAAGTGTTCAATTCTGTGTATGCTTTAAAAAAAAATAATTTACACTTTTAGTGTGAGTGTTTTAAATACCTTGGGCCTCATTCAATTGCGATTTGGCCAATTGAATAGGGGTCTAAATAAGCACATAGCATATTTTTTTTAAAGAAGTTTTTAGTTTGTGAAAACCTTGCTTTTAGATAGATGCTTACTAACTAAAAACTTCTTTAAAAAAAATATGTTATGTGCTTATTTAGAGGCCTATTCAATTGGCAAAAGTGCAATTGAATGAGGCCCCTTATATTTAACTTTATCTCTATGTTCTGTCCAAAACACTAGTTTATCAATATTACTGTATTTCTTTTTAACCCTATATCTATTGGAGTTCAGTGAATATTATATATAAACAATATTTATATCCATGTTGGCTTCATATTTTCTGCTGTTTATGTAAAATGCAAATTTCCTGAACCTTAGAATATTCCTCATAAATACTGTCTATTAAAAGGTGTAAATGTGAATTCCTTGTTCAGTCTAAATGGACTTTTAGTCACCAAGTTGAATATTAATTTGGATTCCCTGCATGGCAGGAGCTAATCTTAATCTCCTCCATGTATAGAGAGAGGGATATGATCTATACCTATAAATCTGAGTACTTCTGGGTTATTATGTTCAATCTTTACATGTCAGGGGTCACAATCTGCTACTTCAATTGGACTTGGTAAAAACCTAGTTCAAACCTATCCATCAGAATCATGCAGTGTCTTTTTACACCTCTGATAGCAGAAGGTGGACCAAATACAGGTACTTCGCCCAGGAGCTTGCTTCCACAGATTAGGCTGCCCCTGCTCACTAGGAAACCCTGTACATCTGATGAGCTTATCCGGGTGATTGTATTACCTATCACCATTTGCTGTAAACACTCAGACTGTTTATTTGCTCAAGACCCCCTGTGTGTTTATTTAGGTGGGTCTGATTCAGTCATCACCAGATAAACACACTGTAACATAATCAATGTACATACAATCTATATGATATTTTAACCGAAAGTAATACAAAATACATAACTATAACAATAAAACAGGGTAACTTCTTGACAGCTCAGGCCCAAGCAATAGTCCAATACAGTCCAGTCAGGCCCTGGGAATGACATTGGGTAATTGGAGTATCTTCATAGTTTAGAACTTTAAATACTTTAGAACTCCAATACTCTTCATCTTAACTGTCTATTCATTTTGCCTATGTATTTCTTTTTACATACACAAACTATTTGATATATTACTCCTTCTATTATAGAGTTAATTTTGTGTTTCATCTTATATTTTTCAGTTTCATGAGAATTCATGAACTCTTGGTAGATGACACCTGTGGGCACACATTACATGTTCCACAAGGTGTACAGGCATATTGGGCTTTTGCGAGCCAGTTCTGAAACTTTTTTTCATAATGATCTTTGACTCTTTGTAAATGTTTGCCCAATTTCAACATATCCCAATACTTATTGAGTATAGCACTTTTTTTTTTAGACTTATTTGAAAAATGTGCCAAAAGAGGAATTTTAACTTGATCTAAATAGTAACATTGAACTCACTAGTGACCGCAAGCAAAAGTAGGAGAAGTTGCAGAGGTACAAGTACCGATCCCATACTAATGGAACGATGTGTTAATAACATAAAACAATTTGGTAAAAGTAGTGGATTGCCATAAGGTATATAATTGAGTAATTGTAGTGAACCCATGATATGGAATCATGAGGTAAAAACACAACACCATCTATGTAAGAAATAAATTATAAAAGTATCTGGAGAAGATATTGACTCCTAAAGTTAATGAGGTCATCATGTCAAACAAATCTAATTAGTTTCTATGAGGAGATTAGTAGGAAACTGGATCAAGGCAACTCAGTGGATGTAGTCTTTTTGGATTTTGCAAAGGCTTTTGATACAGTGCCACATGGGAGACTATTGTGGAAACTAAGAGATACAGGAATTGCAGTAAATATTGAGTGATGGCTAAAAGACAGGAAGCACAGGGTTGTTGTAAATGGAACATACTACGATTGGAGTAATGTGGTAAGTGGGGTTCCTCAGGGTTCAGTATTAGGTCCTCTCCTTTTTAAAATATTTATTAATGACTTGAGGTGGGACTGGACAGTAGTGTCTCCATTCTCACTGATGACACAAAGTTGTGCAAGGTAATTAAATCAGATAATGATGTGCTTTCCCTCCAAATGGATTTACATAAAATTGAGGAATGGGCATCTAAATGGCAGATGCGATTTAATACGAATAAATGTAAAGTTATGCATCTGGAAAGGAAAAATAGCAATGTATAATCTTAATGGAGCAAATCTATAGGTATCAGATATTGAAAGGGATCTAGGAGAGCTTGTGGACAACCTCCTAGGTAACAGTGCTCAAAGCCAAGCAGCAGCTGCAAAGGCAAATACAATATTAGCATGTATTAAGAAGGATATAGAAACAAGGGAAGCAAATATAATTCTGCCACCATACAAATTTCTAGTACTCCCTCATTTGGAGTATGGAGTACAATTTTGGGGACCACTTCATAAAAAGGACATTTTAGAGCTGGAAAAGGTACAGAGGAGGGCAACAAAACTAATAAGAGGAATGGAGGGGCTAAGTTATGAAGAAAGACTAACCAAATTAAACTTATTTTCTCTAGAAAAAAGGCTTCCAAGAGGAGATATGATTACCTTATATAAATACATCCAGGGTCAGTATAAAGACTTGTCAAGGGAGCGTTTTTTGCCAAGAGGTTTTAAACTGACATCCCTTGAGGTTAGAAGTAAAAAGATTCCACCTTAAAGAAAGAAAAGGGTTCTTCACAGTAAGAGTGGTTAATCTGTGGAATTCTCTACCAGAGGAGGTGGTGACAGCGGTTTCGATAGATAACTTTAAAAGGGGACTGGATTTATTTCTAATTAAAAAGGGAATTCAGGGTTATCCTGGATAATTAGAGAGATGGTATTGATCCAGGGAGAAATCCGATCGCCAGTATCTGGGGTCAGGAAGGAATTCATTTTATTTTCACTTTGAGATGATTGGCTAAGTTTCACTTGTTTTTTTTTCTGTTTGCCTTTCTCTGGATTAATTAATAATAAAAAATAAAAAAAAGATAAAAAAATTGATTAATAATTAATTAACAACTAATTAATTAATAACTAATCTGCATGTTGCAAATGCGGGTCCTCGCGAAGCGAGGGGCCGCATTTGCGGTGGTGGAGCATCCCAACGTCCCCACAAATGCGCATCCTCGCGAAGCGAGGGGCCGCATTTGCGGTGGTGGACGATCCAACATCGGATGTGTTTATCTGCAAATGCGAACCCTCGCGAAGCGATGGGCCACATTTGCGGTGGTGGAAGGTCCAACGTCGGCTGTGTTAACACACACACGCACGACTTTAAAAAAAAAAAAACTCAAAAGCGCCTCACACGCGGTTAACACACATACGCACGAAAAAAATCAACTGCGTCGTACACGTAAAAACCAACAACGTCCCTCGCAAAAAAATTACGGCCGCGAAACGACCCATTCCCAACACGCAAAACCCGGCCGAAAACGGCGCGCATGAAAACATCAGAAACACAAGGAATAAACACAACAAACACATAAAAAGCTTACTTACAGCAAGGGGGGCATCCGGCACCTCGAAAAGTTAATTTACACGTCCATTTAAGTCTAAAAAAACGAGTTTTAACTGCCGAAAATCACCTAAGCAAGAGAAAAAATGGCCGCCGAACAAAACGAAAACGAGGCTTCAGACGTAACTATTCTACAGTGATTTGCAAAACTTAAACAACGCTACAGTCAACTTTATGAGGTACGTAACACATACTATGCGGCACGTACCACACTGATATTAACCACCATTTTGTAAACTACTACGCATAAAATGGCGGATGGAAGGCAAATTGTAAGCTGGAACGCAAATAGCGCATGCATATTGCGTTCTAACGGTCTGAGGCACTTGAAAGTTTATAAATACTGCCTACTTTCGAGAAAATTCTATATTTCTACTCAGGTGATGAACGGAGTGACTGGATAGTTAACTGCTGCTGTTACTTGAGAAGAGAATTGTTTCCTAATTTCCTACTTTACATTGTGCAAATTAGAACTGAGAGGTACGCTATAATATATTACATTTTATTATCAAGACAGGACAAAAAAAAAGAAAAACATTAAGTATGAAATTGTGATTTATGTATAGTGACATGTGGCACGCACATTTATGTGTATAGCCCCTGCAACAAACTAATCTTAACCCAAACTAATTAAACAAGTATATTTAAATGACATTTAAAAAAAACAACTTTATCTATTAAAATGTGATTCATGTATAGTGATATTTGGCATGCACATATGTGTATCATGTATAGTGACATGTGACACACACATTTATGTGTGTAGGCCTGAGAACAAACTAATGTTAATTGAAACTAATTAAAGAAGTATATTTAAATGACATTAATTTATTGTAATTCAATATATAACCTAAAGTTCAATCTTTCTCCTTTTTTTTACTGTTCAAACAGACTCTGCATCAACAGCGTCACTCAAGAATTTGCACCGTGCATTGTGAACCAGAATCCCTTTTAAAGAACACAGAGAAAGAAGAGGTAAGATAGAAAAATACATTACATGCTGAAAAATACCATGCTTTGCTAAATCAGAAAGAAGAAATATACAATTAACCATTTCACATTCTTTTTCAAACAGACACTACAAGAAGACCGGCGGATTAAGATTGGCAGGAGGGGACCCTCTGTCATTCGACACTTCAATCAAGGTAAAGTATAACAAGTAGAAAAAATAAAGGAACTATATATGTTTAATGGCCGCCAATATAACAAATGCAGCAACCAAAAAGTGGTGAACACAAAATAGGATAATGCTAAAAACATAGCCATAATATCCAAAATAGAAAAAAACATTAATTTTCACTGTAGAAAATTTTTTAACCTTCATAAAAAAGACTAATTAAGCAAATAAAGTATGCAACATATGGTAGACACAAAATAGGATTGTACCAAAAATCACACAAACAAATAGCAAAGTAAATTAATATTCTTCTTTAATGTTTAAGAACCTATAAGCCTTACAAAGAAGCCTAAATTAGCATAGCAAAACTGGTAGACACAAATAGGATTGTACCACAAATCACACAAACAAATAGCAAAGTAAATTAATATTCTTCTTTAATGTTTACAAATCTATAAGCCTTACAAAGAAGTCTAAATTAGTATAGCAAAAGTGGTGGACACAAAACAGGATAATGCTAAAAACATTGCATACATATCCAAAATAAGAAAAACATAAATAATTATAGTATAAAAAAAGGATAACTGGAATATACAAATACATTTAAAGTATTTTTAAAAGGTTGCACAAAATACAGCATAGCAGAAAAATTCACCATAACATATAAAATACACCAAAATAATGAAATTTGTTATTCAGTACAAATACATTAAAATCAAAAAGCATTTTCATTTTTCTTTTACAACAGACACTGCGTGAAGACCATCGGACGAGGACTTTCAACAGAGGACCAGACCATAGGACGAGGACTATCAACAGAGGACCAGACCATCGGACGAAGACTTTCAACAGAGGACCAACAAAGATTCTGATTGAAATCACACTTCAACCAAGGTACAGTATAACAAGTAAAAAATGAGAAAACTAAATAAACATGTTTGCTCTGCATCCATGTCAACAGAAAAAAAAAAAAGAACAATCGCTAACTATGGCCCTCATTCAATTGCAATTTTGCCAATTAAATAGAGGTCTAAATAAGCACTGTTGGGGCTTCCTAATCAGTAGTTGGCAGCTTGGAAACACAGGCCCAACCAGAATTCTGTAGAACTCGTACTGGATGTAACACACACACAATCAGTCTCAGTACTAATTCGGTTTATTGCTACGTCATTGCATAGAATTTATACTTGCAAAAGAAGGCGGATATTAGAGCGATTTTCACAGTTCACGTTAGTCGTTACAAGGACAAATAATCAGGTGTTTTCTGTTTCTTAGAACAACTAGAAATGTTTTGTGTTTTAGTAAGGTCGAAAAACATCCCAAGGATAGGCACATGATATTATGGTTAGGCTATGTGTCAGCAAAATATGTTAACCCCTTCATTGGCAGAATATGTTAACCCCTTCATTTCCCCTCTTAGATCACAACGTGATCTTTATTTGGGATGTAAGCAGTGGTGTATATATATGATAGGAAGCGAACTGAGACACTGGAAGGTGATAGACCCTCCAGGGTATCAGTACATGAGATATACCTGTGACCAGGTGGTGTTAAGTCACAGTATTTAGCTGAACATTCTTAGGAATAAAGCCTTGCAGTATGTAATAAAAGCACAAAGGAATACAAGGGAAGTAATGACAGTAAACAGAATTATCATCAATATAAGAACAACATTCTTTACCTATTAAAGCACACACACCGCTTTTGGAAGCTAAAACATAATCTAAAGCCATTCTATTCTACAAAGTGACCATTCTAAATTTGCACCTGCTCCTAGTTTAGTTTTCCAATTGCTTCAGCAGAGCTATTCAATGCCCTCTGTACCAGTAGAGAATGGATGGCTAGTTCTTCCTGTAGTCTCCCTACGCCTGCATGTGGGAAGGTTATACCTAGGGTGTCTAAAAATATTTTCCACCCGCACTTCTGCTCTATATCCATCATGGAAAGTATACATTCATGGCTGGAGAAGGCGGCATAAGGTGGAAGAGATTAGACACGGACCCATTAGTGTCGCTACAACCAGTACCATTAATTGATATATTATGCAAAAGAGAAAATAAGTAGGGACATCCGGGACCACTACAGTTCCAAGGTGAACAACTCTTGTACAGGTCAGAAAGGGAGGAACCAGAGGAAGTCCTATAAAAATAAGCGTGGTATTGGAGCAAGTGGACCAACCAACATATTTACATTTTCCTAGGGCCCTAAAACAGTTATACACTGGGTTAGTGTGGGTTAACATAAATTATACACTCTTATTATATTTTGATGGGAAATACGTGCGTATGAGGTGTTGCATCCATATAGAGTTTAGTGGTGTGGCTGATTGTACAAAGTAAAGAAATTCCATTTGCGGGGTTGTGTACTGCCATTGTAATATATGTGGCTTTGAGTGAAGTTTTCCGCTGGAAGGCCAAATAGAGGCATACCCATTTCCCCATGTGTAGAGACGTGTGCACATACCCAGCAACTGGAAAGGTTAAGGGAGTGAGCATAACCTTGTAACATTACGGAAAATGTATTACGTTCCCAGGGATGATTTTGTATAATGGTGTTATCACGTGTAGATCTCTTGTGCCTATGAGGTGAGCTAGTATTGGTGTGAGTGTTATTGTTTTTACCACAAACAGACTTTAGTGGTCCCAGTTCGTCTGGGTCATAATGGCAATTAAGAAATGTTCATAAGGGCAAATAAATCAAGAGCATAATGCACATCGACAGGAGAAAGTTCTTCCATGCATTCTGTGGATGCAGGAGTAGGTTTGACATTTTTATTATCGCTGTCTTCAATCGCTTTCACTGGGACTTTGTCACCTGCTTCACCCCTCTTTGGACACAGCTTCAGACGTGATGCGTGGATCCAGATGTCCTGTGAGTCAGTGAGGACAGCAGTCCTGGTTACTGCTACATCGGTAGTCAGTGGTCAGAATGGGAAGCCTCCCTTCTTTGCTCTGTTCAGTTGTCGGACACAGACGAGGTCACCTGGCTGGAACGGATGTGTTGGTTCCTGTGAGGGTAAAGGAAAGCGAGAAGACACATCACCATAGATGCCATTCAATTTATCAATCAATTGTTGCACATATTGTTCTCTTATAAGATCAAGATCACCAGACATAATTACAAGTGGGCCTTTTACCCAAGGAGTTGGAAATGGTCTTCCCATTAGAATCTCAAAAAGGGGAAAATTTAGTAGACTTATTAGGAGTCATCCTAATTTCTGCTAGAATGGCAGATAAGTATTTCTGCCAGTTCACCCATGTACCTGCAGTGGCCTTTGTAAGTTTCTCCTTAATAGTGCGGTTCATTCTTTCCACTATGCCTGAACTCTGAGGATGGTAAGGGATATGGAATTTCCAGGTTATCTGTAGCCATTGTACCAGTTCCTTAATTACCGCACTAATAAAGGCTGGTCCATTATCAGAATTAATTTGCAATGGGCATCCATATCTCAGTATTACCTCGGTAGTTAATATTTTAGCTACCGTCTTAGCATCCTCCCTTTGTGTTACAAAGGCCTCAGGCCACCGTGAGAACTGGTCGACTATCACCAACAGGTACAATTGCTTTGATCCTGTCTTTGGGATATGAGTAAAATCAATTTGTAAATGGGTGAATGAAGCTGTGGGTGGAGGCAAATGATCATGTAATGCTTTGTTAGGTCCTGTAGAGTTATTCTGTAGACACTGTATATATCTTTGTATGTATGTCTGGCAGTGTGATTTTAAGATTCTGATGCAAAAATGACACTTGCAACTGTTGCTAGTACCCTGTCAGCTAAAGCATTACCTCTAGATATAAAATCATTGCAATTCTTGTACTTGCTGTGTGGTATCAGTTTTACTTGTTTCGTTTTCAGTGTGTACTACTGGATGCAGCAGGGGGGGTTTTGGGTTGCAGCTGCAGCTTGTGTTCTCTCTGTCCCTGCTCTTGAGCGGGGGAAAGGGGGGGGGGGGGGGAGAATGCTTTCTGTACGGCCACATCACACAGAACCAAATGTTTTTGGAGACACGCCAGCATCCCCTGGACCGGAGTGGGAACTACTTTGGAAAAGAATGCAATGGGACACATACTACCTCCGTGATCTTGGGCACAGACCGCGGCCATGGTTTTACAGTTGTCCCTTGCATACAAATGAAAAAGTTTACAATAATCAGGTAGTCCTAAAATGGGAGCCTGCATAATGCTAACTTTTAAGGTCACAAAAGCTTTAGTCATGTCTGGAGTCCACTGAATATGCTCTGGGCTGTCCCCCTTAGCAGCCGTTTGTAAAATGGAGTCATAGTGTGAACACTCAGGGATCCATTGCCTGCAATAATTAATCATCAACATGTGTTGCCCCCATTTGTATTTTGTTTTTAGTTACCTTGTGACCTTCAGCTGCTAGGTGCTGTAGCAGACTGAGTGAATCCTGTCTTTTTGTCTTCCCCGTTAGGAGTACATACCAAACAGTAGGTCCTTTTGACGTACTGAATGGGGACAGAACCATGACACGGGTCCATGACCGCAAGGTATTGTTGGAGCACCAGTGAGTAAGCAGCTGGTGAATCCACGTAGCCTTAGGGGAAGACGGGTCCATGTTATTTGGCACCCATCAAAAAGTGAAAACCATAAGTAGTTGTGTCTCAAGGTCCAATGGGACCAAAAATAATGCGTTTGATAAATCAATAATAATAAATATAGTGGCGTCATGGGAAATGGCCGTAATGAGAGCAGTGATATCAGGGACAATCGGGGCAATTGGGATGAATTGCCCTTAAATCCTGGACAAACCTAAAGTCATTGTCAAGTAATGGAAGGGACGTTAGCCCAATTCCATCCTGACTCTGTATCAGAGTCTAAAAGTCTGTATAAGAAGTCTGATGTCAGTCTGAGTCATGGTGTCCTTGGCACATTCACTTCAGATACATCATATATGTAGAAGGATTAATTCAGGGGTTAAGGGCTGCCTGTTTTCTCTTTCCGTATTTACAATTTGCAATCTATTCAAAAACAAACTCTATTTTGGATCAAATTCACATACAAAATCTCTCTTCCAAATCACTTACTATATCATTCTAGGAACTATTCGCTTCAGTCCCATACTTAACTTACAATAATTCCCAACTAACACTCCACTTCTTCCTGAGACATCTCCACAAACATTTAACTACAAATACTGGAATCCACCTTAAAAAGTTCAGCAACAACATTCCATACACATCTTATCCAAACTAAATACGACCTTAAGAATTTTCTGCAAGGAGACAGAAATTCACAGCCCTTTTTTTTTTTTTTTCGGGACTCAGAGATAAGTGTTAGCAAGCTTTAAAATAGAATAAACACACTGTCTTACACTTACAAACAAGATAGACCATAAATCCTCCACTGTTACATATTTCTGGAAAAAGATTTCCTTTTTTTACATATATGCCGGCTTTAGAAATATATTTCAGTGGTGGACACAGCCTCAAAGACAAAGACAAAAATTCTCTAACCTGCATTTCTCAATTGTATTGCAAAGAAAAGAAAGTACAGAAAACACAAATTTATTTGCAGCAAAACACAAGACAATCCATCTACTTTATAAACAAAAGCAATCAGAATCACATATATAGTTGTGAGCGTACGAGTTGTTGCTAACGCTGCGGGCTCGCGTAGCGAGCTCGCGGCCCTCGCAAAGCGAGGGCACTGTGCCAGGTTCTCAGTTGCTGGCTTGGAGCGCCGCAGGCGCTCCATGCCAGCACCTGAGGACCTCGCAAAGCGAGGTCTTCAGTTGCAGCAACTGCGACCCTTGCAAAATTTCAAAAAAAGTTCACGTCGCAACACATTACGACACTCGCAAACAACATACGACACACGTTCACACACATTACGACACTCGCAAACAACATACGACACACGTTCACACACATTACGGCCTCGCAACACTCGGACGCAACTCGCGAACATTACAAAATTAAAAACACAATACATACACACAGCACATACATAAAAACCTTACCTACACAAACAGGAAGCACCCAGGACCTCAAAAATGCAACTTACAACTTAATTGCACTCAAAATAAAAGAGTTTAGACACTAAATAGTTTGTTAAGCGACACAAAAAATGGCCGACGAATAAAACGAAAACGAGGCTACACACGCAAACACCATACGAGACATGTTACCACACATTACGACTTCGCAAACATCGGACGCAACACGCCGACATACAAACATTTAAAACTTAAGAAAGACACACAACAAACACATAAAAAGCTTACCTACAGCAAGAGGAATCAGCCAGCACCTCAAAAAAACAAGTTACACCTACATTTAAATCAAAATAAAACACTTTAGACACTAATACCATCGCTAAGCGACAGAAAAAATGGCCGACGAACAAAACGAAAACGAGGCTTCAGACGTAACTACACTACACTTACTCGCAATAATGAAACACATACTATGCGGAACGTATCACAATCATATTAAACACCATTTTGAACAGTAATACGCAGAAAATGGCGGATGGAACGCAAATTGTAAGCTGGAACGCAAATAGCGCATGCGTATTGCGTTCTAACGGTCTCACTTTCCAGAACTTTCTACAAGTTTATAAATACTGCCTATTTCAAACAAAAAAATACATTTCTCCTCAGGTGATCAACGGAGTGACTTCTGAGATAACTGCTGCTTTTACTTGAGAAGACAATTCTTTACTAATTTACTACTTTGCATTGTGCAAATTACAACTGAGAGGTAAGCTATAATATATTAAATTTTATTATCAGGACAGGTCAAACAAATAAAATAAAAAAATAGGATTTATGTAGTGACATATATGGCACATTTATGTGTATAGGCTCAAAAAAAAAAATACGGTTCATTTAACAAAACAACAAAAAAACATAATTCAATATTAAACAGAGGTTTATGTATAGTGACATGTGACAAGCACATATATGTCTATAATGTATAGTGACATCTGACACGCACATATATGTCTATAATGTATAGTGACATCTAACACGCACATATATGTATAGAATGTATAGTGGCATGTGACACGCACATTTATGTGTATTGCCCCTGCATAGTGATATGTGACACGGACATATATGTGCATCATGTATATTGACATGTGACACACACATTTATGTGTACTGCCCCTTCATAGTGACATGTGACACGGACATATATGTGTATAATGTATAGTGACATGTGACACGCACATTTATGTGTATTGCCCCTTCATAGTGACATGTGACACGGACATATATGTGTATAATGTATAGTGACATGTCACACGCACATTTATGTGTATTGCCCCTGCATAGTGACATGTGACATGGACATATATGTGTATCATGTATATTGACATGTGACACACACATTTATGTGTACTGCCCCTTCATAGTGACATGTGACACGGACATATATGTGTATAATGTATAGTGACATGTGACACGCACATTTCTGTGTATTGCCCCTTCATAGTGACATGTGACACGGACATATATGTGTATAATGTATAGTGACATGTCACACGCACATTTATGTGTATTGCCACTGCAACAAAATTTGCTTAAAACAAAATCAGTTAACAACTACATTTAAATGACATATGTCATGTATACTGATATGTCACACGCACATATATGTGTATCATCTATAGTTACATCTCACACACACACATTTATGTGTGTTGGAAAAAAAAATATAAGGTTAATTTAACCATTTAAATATGAGTCATGTATACTGATATGTCACACGTACACAAAATAATTACATTAAACTATGGAATGTGCTTCATGTATGTGATATATGTGTGTAGCCCCCAACAAAAAATAAGGTCAATTGAAAAAAATACAGAAGTATATTTAAATGACATTCATTTACTGCAATTCAATAGATCATATAAAGCTGATTCTTTTTATTTATTTGAATATTCAAACAGACTCTGCATCAACAGCGTCTCTCAACAATTTGCACCGTGCACTGTGAAGCACAATCCCTTTTAAAGAACACCAACAAAGAAGAAGAGGTAAGATACAACAAGACATTACATGCTCAAAAGGTCATGCTTTGCTAGATGAAAAATTATAAATATACAAATAACTATTTCACTTTCTTTTTCAAACAGACACTACAAGAAAACCGGCGGATTAAGATTGGCAGGAGGGGACCGTCTGTCATTCCAAACTTCAATCAAGGTAAAGTATTAAGTATAAACAAGAAAGAACCATGAGCCTTATTCAATTGCGACTTCCTCAATTGAATAGGGCTCTATATAAGCACATAACATATTTTTTATACAGAACTTTTTAGTTACTGAACTTCTAACCACAATCAAGGTTTTTAATAACTAAAAACTTTGCTCAATAAATATGTTATGTGATTATATAGAGCCCTCTTCAATTGGCAAAATTGCAATTCAATGAGGACCTATATATCTTTAATGGCCAAGGGCCTCACTCAAATGTGATTTGCCCATTTCAATAGGGCTCTATATAAGCACAGAGCATATTTTTTAAAGGAACTTTTTATTTTGTGAACACGTTGCTTTTGGATACAAGTTCACTAAATACAAAATTCCGTAAAAAAATATGCTCTGTGCTGATATTGAGCTCTATTCCATTGGCCAAAACACAATTGAATGAGGAGCTCACAATATAACAAATGCAGTAGCCAAAGGCCCTCATTCAATTGCTATTTGGACAATTAAATATGGCTATAAATAAGCACTTTTAGGCCCTTATTCTATTTTAACAAATATATGTGATGTGCTTATTTACAACCCTATTCAATTTTCAGCATTGTAATTCAATGACGGCCTTAGAGTACTATTACATTGTAAAAAATGCAATTGAATGAGGGGCAAACTATGCAACATATGATACACACAAAGGCCCTCATTCAATTGCAATTTGCCCAATTGAATAGGGCTCTAAATAACAACATAACAATTTTTTTTAAAAGAAGTTTTTAGTTACTAAAAATCTATCCAAAATAAAGTTTTTAAATGACTAAAAACTTCTTTAAAAAAATATGCTATGTGCTTATTTAGGGCACGATTCAATTAGCCAAATCGCAATTGAATGAGACACAAACTGCTACACACAAAACAGAATTTCTTATTCAATGTTTAACAACCTATAAGCCTTACAAATAAGCAAAAATAAGAATAACAAAAGTGTTGCGCACCTAATAGCATTGTACAAAAAATCACACAAACTCATAGGAAACTACATTAACATTCTTCTTTGATGTTTAACAACCTATAACCAGTACAATCAAGAATAAATACGTTTTGCACAAGTGGTGCGCACCAAACAGGATTGTCAAAAACTAACACAAACACATAGCAAACTACATTAATTATATTATTTCATGTTTCACTAACTATTAGCATCCCAATAAAGGTTAAATAAGTATACCACAAGTGGTGTGCACAAAACAGGATTGTACAAAAAATAACATAAACACATAGCAAAATAAATTTATATTCTTATTTAATATATCACAACCCACAAGCCTTACTAAGAACTTTAAATAAGAATAACAAAAGTCGTGGGATTGTACAGAAAGTAAAAAAAAAAATATATAGAAAAAAATAACCATAATTCATACAATACAGCCAAATTCATAAATTTTTAAATTATTTAAAAGACATTTCACTCAAACAACATTTTCTATTTTATATTACAACAGATACTGCATGAAGACAATCAGACGAGGACTTTCTCCACAGGACCGGACCATCGGACGAGGACTCGGACCAGACCAGCAGACGAGGAATTTCAACACAGGACCAGACCAGCAGACGAGGACTTTCACCAAAGGACCACAACATCGGACAAGGGCTATCGCCACAGGACCACAACATCGGACGAGGGCTATCGCCACAGGACCACACCATCGGACGAGGACTTCCAACAGAGGACCACACCATTGGACAACGATTTTGAACCGAGGACCAACAAACATTTGGATTTAAATCACACTTCAACCAAGGTAAAGTATAATAAGTACTAAAGTATAAAACTAAAGAAACTGCTTTCAGTTGCATCCGTGTCAACAGAAAAATAAAAAAATTAATTTACTATCTCCCTTATTTTATTTAAATTGCTACTATGCAATACATAGCTCAATAACCACATCACTTTTTTTTTTAGCAAAGAAGTTTTGCACTGGTAAATATCTATCCACAAACAACGTTTTTAATAAATAAAACCATTATTTAAAAAAAATATGTTACATGCTTATTTACAGCAGTATTCCATTGGCCAAATTCTTAGCCAGTGAGGACAGGAATTATAAATTTAACTAAATATAAATGATACATTAATGATTTGCCTTTTATTTCACCAATTGTTCACAAGAATCTTTAACAGGAATTACAAATTAAAATATACACAATTACATTTATTTTTTTTCCTTTACAGATTATTATGGCTGATAACGAGACCAAAGAAGAGAAGAAAAGACGTCAAACTAGAGAAAGACAAGAGAGATGGGCCGCCCAGCAGACACCGGAGGAGAAAGAAATTCGACCAGAAAAAGAACGCAAAAGACTTGCAAATAAAAGAATATCAGCTGCAAAAATGAAAGATACAACCAAAAAAAATAAAAAGATAATAAAGCATTTACAAACTGTTCCTAAAACATCAGATGACATTTTACAAGATACCAGTCAAGACAGACCAAAAAAAGCAACTACAAAAACAAAGCATTTACAAACTCTTACTAAAAACTTACAGGACATTTCAACCAAACAAGGACAACATATACCAAGAAAATCCACGAAAAAAACTAAACATTTAGAACCTGTTGTTGAAACATTTCATGACTTTTCATCTGATGAATATGAAAGTCAACATCCGATATGCTTTGCAAATTGTCCTTTACTGACGTCTTTAGCAGTAGAGGTTCATAGTTGTGGGGACATGACTACTCAATGTCAATTTTGTGAGGCTTATTATTTTAAACAGGAGAGACCCAGAGATGGACAATTTATTAGTTGTTGTCAAAAAGGAAAGTTCAAACTTCCAGAAAGGAAACAATTTCCAACCTATTTACAAAATATTATGACTGAACCTACTTTTCCAAATTACAAAAATTTTAAGACAAACATAAGATCCTACAATAGTGCCATATCATTTGCATCTATAGGGGCAACATTGGCTGCTAATGTACCAGGACATGGTCCTTACTGTTTTAAAGTCCAAGGACAAATTTATCATCGGACTTCACATTTACATCCAGAGGAAGGAGAGCAAAGAAAATTCGCTCAACTATATGTTCTAGATACAATGGAAGCTGTTGACCAACGTATGCAGATGGAAGAAAATAAAAAATGCTTACCCAGTGTTTTTATAGAGCTAAATAACATTATGGACAACAATCCCTACAGTAAAGCTTACAAAAAATTGGCAGAAGTAGAAAATGAACAACTACTTCATGCACAAAGACATCAATTACCAATGCCAAAGGTTAATATGGTGCTTAAAAGAGACAGACATACTGATAAACGTCGTTATAACTTGCCAACATCAAATGAGGTTGCAATGGTCTTTCAGAATGATGAAGGAGAACCACCATTTCAAAGAGACATTAGAGTATATCCCAGAAATGAGGAGCAACCATTTATTAATATTAATATCTTAAGTCCAAATTTAGATCCAATGACATATCCCATCTTTTTCCCACATGGAGAAGCAGGTTGGCAACCAAAATTAACCCTTCCCAGTTACCCAAATGCTAAAGCCAGAATCCGAAATAATGTTTCTATGCTTGAATTTAAAGTTGCTCAAATTGCCATTAGAGATGAATTTAATCCAATTTTATGTGGTGGGAAACTAACACAACAATGGATTATTTATTCATATTTGCAAGTTGAGGCAAATAATTTAAACTTTATAAAATATCAACAAGATAAACTACGTGTAGAACAATATTGTGGACTCATGGACTATGTTGCTGACGTGGCTACAAGCAGAGACATGACAGCTGGCAAAGCCATCATTTTACCATCTTCCTTTCAAGGATCTCCTCGAAATATGAGAGAAAGATACAATGATGCTATGGCTATTGTGACAAAATTTGGAAAACAAGATTTATTTGTGACATTTACATGTAATCCACAATGGCCAGAAATTAATCAAAATCTACTTCTTGGACAAAGTGCTTCAGATCGACCAGATTTAGTAGCCAGAGTTTTTAAGATCAAATTAAATGAATTAATACGTGACTTCACTATAAATCAGTTATTTGGCAAATGTCTTGCTTAAGTATATACCATTGAATTTCAAAAAAGAGGCCTTCCACATGCACATCTTCTCATAATACTTCAAGAGAAAGATAAATTAGATACTTCGGACAAAGTGGATGCAGTCATAGTTGCTGAACTACCAGATCCAGAACTATATGGTAGACTATATGAGATTGTTACTCATTGCATGATTCATGGACCCTGTGGAGACCTTAATCCACAATCACCATGTATGTTCAAAAGATTTTCCAAAAGATTATAGAGACAAAACATATGCAAATTGTGATGGATATCCACTTTATAAAAGAAGAGAAGGAGATAGTGCCATTATTCGTGGAAAAAAAGTGGACAATAGATATGTAGTACCCTACAATCCACATTTACTCATGAAGTACAACGCCCACATCAACATAGAAGCCTGCACTTCCATCAAATCCATTAAATATGTCTACAAATATATTTACAAAGGTTACGATGCAGCTACTGTAGTCGTCAAAAGTGCAGACAACCCTGAAAGTAGTGAGTTAGTACATGATGAACTTGCATCTCATGTAGATGCTCGCTATGTCAGTGCGCCAGAAGCTATGTGGCGGCTTTTAAAATTTGAAATGCATGATAGATCACATGCAGTATATAGGTTAGCAGTACATTTGCCACAACGACATTTAGTCTATTTCCATGCTGGAAATGAAATGAATGCATTGGCCCAAAGTGAAGATCGTCACACTACACTAACTGCATGGTTTGCATTAAATTCCACTGATGCTGAAGCAACACAATACTTATATATTGAAATTCCATATCACTATGTTTTTGTGAATGGATTATGGAGAGCAAGAAAAACCAGAGGCAATAAAATTATTCCACGAATTTACACAGTCAGTCCAAGAGATGTTGAACATTTTTGCTTACGTATATTACTTTTAAATGTTCCAGGAGCACAAAGTTTTGAACAATTAAGAACTGTTAATGACATTGTATATGAATCCTTCCATTTAGCTGCAAGACATAGAAACTTACTCGCTGATGATACAGAGTGGGAAAGATGTTTAGAAGAAGCAGCACAATGTCAAATGCCACGACAGATGAGAGAACAATTTGCTTTTATTTGTATCTTCTCAAATGCTCCAAATGCATTAGCTTTGTGGGAGACTTTTAAAAGTAATATGGCTGAAGACTTTATGCGACGATACAATGAACCCATTGCACACTTAAAAGCGTTAATGGAAATTCAAGAAGTCTTTTTAACTCATGGATTAAGTTGTGCAAGTTTTAATTTGCCTGATCCAGGTCTTATAGATGACATTAACTTTGAAGACTATGACATTCAACTACAAGCAGAAAGAACAGAAGAAAGACTTGCAACTTTAAATACATTACAATTGCAAGCATTTCATGCCATTAAAAATGCTATAGATGATGACATGGTGACAGAGCGTTATTTCTATCTTGATGGACCTGGCGGATCAGGGAAAACATATTTGTACAATTTATTAATGAGTTCAGTACGAGCACAAGGAAAAATAGCAATGGCGTTTGCCACTACTGGAATTGCTGCACTTTTATTAGAAGGTGGAAGAACTGTTCATAGTGGATTTAAACTGCCAGTGCCTATTTTAGAAAATTCTGTGTCAGATATTCGCATGACATCCTTACAAGCAAAGAAATTGAAGAAATGTAAATTAATTATAATAGATGAGGCCACAATGATGTCATGCTATGCCCTCCAATGTATTGACCGTTTGCTTCGTGAAGTCATGGATAATATTTTTCCATTTGGTGGAAAGGTAATGTTGTTGGGTGTCGATTTTAGACAAACATTACCTGTCCTAGTACATGGAAATTGAACAGACATTATTGAAACATGTATAAAGTCAAGTACAGTATGGAAACATTTTACCCATCTTCAACTGCAACAAAATATGAGATCAGAAGGCCAAACTGATTTCAATGATTGGCTTATTAAAATTGGAGAAGGCAGAACAGAAAAAATACTACATTTACCTGACGACACTGTAGAGATCACACCTCATATGATTTGTCAACAAGATATTATATCGGCTATATTTGAAGGGAGCATAAATAACGAAGAATATTCCGAGCTTGCCAACCAAGTTATACTGACGTGTAAAAATAAAGATGCATTAATCCTCAATAAAGAAATCTTTAAAAAAAAATTATGCACCACAAAGAAATTATCACAGTGCTGATTCTGTACTTGCTGATGACAATGAAAGTCAGGCAAACTTTTCAACTGAATTCATTAACTCTTTAACTCCTTCTGGAATGCCACCACATATTTTGCAGCTAAAGAAAGGTGCAATTATCATGTTACTGCGAAATATGAACCCCAAAAAAGGCCTATGCAATGGCACAAGATTAATTGTTCAACAATTAAAGGACCATTTTATAGATGCTGAAATTTTAACTGGGACCCATAAAGGAGAGAGAGTTTTCATACCAAGAATAGATTTAGCACCAAGTGAAAGTAGTCTCCCTTTTATACTTCAAAGAAGACAATTTCCCATTATTATGGCATTTGCCATGACCATTAATAAATCACAAGGTCAAACTTTCAAATCTGTGGGTATTTACTTGGAAGAACCAGTTTTTGCACATGGTCAATTGTACGATGCGTTGTCACGCTGCAAAAATCCACAGGCTATTAAAGTTTACATTGAAAACAATGAAAGTCAAGGTGATTTATTAGAAGATGGATGTATTTTTACTAAAAACATTGTCTACTATGAAGTACTATAAATTTTCATTAAAGAAATAAAACCCATGCAAAACAAATTTAAAAGCATTCAAAAATACAAAACAATAAACAATTCAGTCATAATTAATGGAAGTACTGTTTATGGATGATTCGCCTCACAAAACACTTGTCTTGCATTTTTTTGACAAATTATGTTAAAATGTTAATTAACTATGTTACTGTTTCTAATGTTACAAGTTTGAAAACAATATTTCCAAGTTCTTTACTTCAACAAATTACAAAGTTCATGTTAAGAGCTCAACCACGTTTTAAGTCACAATGTAAATATTGTCGGTTATGTTAAGATTACTCCCTGTATTAATGTTTATCGCCAGTTCATGGGGTCAGGAAGGAATTAATTGAATTGGGTACGTTTGAAGGATGGTTTTTACTGTTTGCCTTCCTCTGCATTCAATGTATATTGAAGTTAACAATTATTCAGATAGAAAGTGCACGTTGAAAAACCATTGCCTCAAGTTTACAATACTAATTAGTTTAAAGTTCAACTGTTTTTACATTTAACTGTTAATACTTTTAATACAAAATTATGTTAAAATATTAATTCTCTATGTTACTGTTTATAATGTTCCAAGTTGTAAAAATGTTTTTTCAAGTTCCTTAGTTACACAGATAAGAAACTTCAAGTTTCAAAAAATATTATGTCAGGTTTCTTACTTAAATATATTACAAAGTTCATGTTAAAATTGGGTACGTTTCAAGGAGGGTTTTTACTGTTTGTCTTCCTCTGGATTAAATGTATATTGAAGTTAACAATTCTTCAGAAAGAAATTGCATGTTAAAAAAACATTACCTCAAGTTTACAATAATGATTAATTTCAAGTTCAATTGTTCTTACATTCAAATGTTAATACTTTGAATACAAAATGCTTTAAGACTTATTGTTCACCAAGAGAACATTTTACAAAACTAAACATGTTTAATATCACAATAGTTACAAGTGTCAAATATGTATATTAATAACTAAACAACTTTCCAAACATACACATCTCATTGCTGTAATTTTTTGATGGGCAAGTGGCTAGTAATTAATAAAAAAAAACAATTTAGAAAGGGCATTTTAAAATGGCTATTTATACTGTCATAATTTAATTGTTTAAGGACTCATATTGTCAGTGGTTTGTGAGTATGTCTAAGGGAGCATTACATTGTTGCATTGGGATTATGTGTTATTGTGTGGTTATATGTTGCCTGTACATGGTTATTATGTATCCTAGGTATAATATATTATGAGGGAAAAATGTTATATAGAACCTATGTGTAATTGGTAGAAATGCTCTGCATTGAAGTTAGCTGCAGATCATTGCACACTCAAACATGCAGACCTTGGGTCAAGACAGATGCATGTGCTTCAAGTGGTCCTGGGCAAACACTTGAGTTTAACATAAAGGTTTGTTCACTAGATATCTAATGAATGTGATCTCAAGAGCTTTGATAGCCCAAGGTTGCAAGCCAGATGGTCTGACATCACACATACACTAACTCTCCAGGGGGTCTACAGCTTGTCCCCTCCCAACTATCAGTGCAGGGAGCAGAGCAAAAGGACTTGTGCCTCTCCTGAGAGCTAGAAGCCAAGTGAATTAGGTAGCCACACCTAGTAGGCGGACCTGGGAGGAGTCTCATGTTTCCCACGGTGTAACGCTACGGGATTGGCCAGAGGCCATTGGGGGCTGACCTCAGGTAGCCCATCCCTCTACTATGTTGTAAAGAGTTTATATATGGGTGTTTTCCAAATAAAGGTGGTTGAGAGATAGTTTTCACATTAACAAGGTGTGAGACTATTTCTGTGTGTTGTATCCTGACTTGGGGAGTGGTGTTGCCATGGGCCACTAAGTAACCTGGATCCAATATTCTCTGACTGTAGCTTTTGGGCCTTGCCCTCTTCAGAAGCCATCTTTTGTGCCACAGAGAACAGGAACTACATGATTCTGCTGCGGTAGGTTTGAACTAGGTTCATATCAAGCCCCCTTGAAGAAGCAGATCGTGACATTTGGCTGGCAGTGGTGGGATCTCTGTATAAAACACAGAAGGATGGCAGCTTATGAAGAGATGTCTGCAGCAGAGGAGGAGGAAGTGTCCAGATGGTACCAAAGATGGATGGAGGTAATGCCTGCAGGTTTAACCAAGGATCAGCAGAGGGAACTCCGGATACAGATCACACAGGAGGTACAGGGGAAGTGGAGAAGGGTAAGCAATGGCCCTGTCTCAGCTCTTGTGCAGGGGAAATGCTTATCCCCAGTAGAGACAGAGAATGTTCTGGTGACTGGAAAGGACTGTAGAGAACTGGGCCTTCTAAATAAATGGATGGCATTCTTGGGACTATGGCCAGGTCACAGGCTAATGGAATGGCTGGAAGAATTGGTATATGAGGAGGTCGCCCTGGAAGATAAATATGCTTTTTGGGTTGGACCTGTTGGGATACATCATCATTTTTCATTGGGGCTGGAAAAGGCACTTTGGGACATAGTACATGGGGATCCGGACTGTGGCTTGGGGACAGAGAAAAGAAAGCTGTGTCTGTTTGCCAAGCGCTGTCACATGCTGGGACTGGAGACAGGCTCTCATACAGCTGACTTACTTTGGCCTTTGATCCAGCAGGTGCTCCAGCTGGAGGTGGATTATATAGACTTACTGGATGAAGCATCCCTGGATGGTTGTTGGCCAGCCAGCTGGGAGATGCTCATGCCAGTCAGGCATGGAACAGAACCACCTAATAGGTACTACAGAGACCCAGCTAAATATTGCCGAGGCTGGGTCAGAAAATAAATGTATGGACTGTGGGGAGAATTTTGATATCCATGATTCTCAAAATAACAAGGATGCCGGCATCCATGGGGTTGACTGGGAAGAGAAAGAACTGGTCCCTATCTTTAGGGGGCTAAGTCTCACCCAGTTAGAGGGGATAGGGGCAAACCACAGCAGTGCCAGTCCCAGGGGAAGAACTGGGGAAAAGCTACTCTGCTCCTAGTGTAAGAGAAGAACCTAATGAGCACTGGGCACTACCATTTGACTGTGGAAATTGTAGAGAGGCTCCTTGGATGACCATTGTCTAGGAGCCAGCCACAGACCCTGGAGCAGAAACAGAAAGTAGCCCTGTTCTTCAGCCTGAACAAGAGGCAGTAGCAGCTGCTTCTCAAGGGCTGCCTGTAACTACACACCAGACAGTCTCAGATGGAGAGAGTCAGGAGGTTCCACCTGAGGATCCAGAGACCAAAGAGCCAGAGGGTACCCCAGATTGTGATTTGTCTCCTGGTCTCCCTAGAATGACTCCCCTGCAGCTGCCCAAAGACACTGGCTGTGTACCTGTAACCCTGGAAAGAAGGGTCCATTGGTCAGGCTTGGTGGGAGAGAGGTTGGCTACTGAGCCACAACAGCTTGTATCAGGACTGCCCATTAATCCAGCATGGATGCCACCAGTGAATGTCACTAGCCCATGTTGCAACTCCAGTATCCCAGTTTATTCAGGAGAAAGCTCAGGCCTGACAAAGGGAACCTTGTACTCTTCAATTTTACCCATGGGACTGAGTGCTGATCCAGAATCAGCAGTACAAGAGGTCTCCCTAGCCTGGAAGGAGAGGGCTTTGCTGGGTAAGGATCCTCCCAAGTTTATGCTGGACTTACTAGCTGGGATGTACTGTTTCCCCTGGACTACCTTGAAGGGTCCTCTATGGCAGTTGTCTTATAAGTCTCCCCTGGGGCTTGTGAAGGTGACTAGGCCACTGGGAAGGAGTGAGTATTCGCCCTGGACAGGGGGAGGCAGGGTACACAGAGAGCTACTGAGGCTATCACATGGATGGAGTTTCCAGACAGGAGGACAAGTAAAAGCAGTATAGCTAGAGAATTATCCATTTGGATGATCCTCTATGCTATACTAGAAAGGAAGGGGGAGAAGTTGTCATGATTTAATTGTTTAAGGACTCATATTGTCAGTGGTTTGTGAGTATGTCCAATTGAGCATGACATTGTTGCATTGGGATTATGTGTTACTGTGTGGTTATATGTTGCCTGTACATGGTTATTATGTATCCTAGGTATAATATATTATGAGGGAAAAATGTTATATAGAACATATGTGGAATTGGTAGAAATGCTCTGCATAGAAGTTAGCTGCAGATCATTGCACACTCAAACATGCAGACCTTGGGTCAAGACAGATGCATGTGCTTCAAGTGGTCCTGGGCAAACACTTGAGTTTAACATAAAGGTTTGTTCACTAGATATCTAATGAATGTGATCTCAAGAGCTTTGATAGCCCAAGGTTGCAAGCCAGATGGTCTGACATCACACATACACTCACTTAAGAGATTGTCATAAACAATGGGATCTCCACAGACACAGAGGCACCATAACTCCAAGGGGTCTACAGCTTGTCCCTTCCCAACTATCAGAGCAGGGAGCAGAGCAAAAGGACATGTGTCTCTCCTGAGAGCTAGAAGCCAAGTGAATTAGGTAGCCACACCTAGTGGGCGGACCTGGGAGGAGTCTCATGTTTCCCACGGTGTAACGCTACGGGATTGGCCAGAGGCCATTAGGGGCTGACCTCAGGTAGCCCCTCCCTCTACTATGTTGTAAAGAGTTTATATACGGGTGTTTCCCAAATAAAGGTGGTTGAGAGATAGTTTTCACATAAACAAGGTGTGAGAATATTTCTGTGTGTTGTATCCTGACTTGGGGAGTGGTTTTGCCATGGGCCACTAAGTAACCTGGATCCAGTATTCTCTGCCTGTAGCTTTTGGGCCTTGCCCTCTTCAGAAGCCATCTTTTGTGCCACAGAGAACAGGAACTACATGATTCTGCTGGGGTGGGTTTGAACTAGGTTCATATCAAGCCCCCTTGAAAAAGCAGAGCGTGACATATACCTCATATGTTGTCAGAACGGGGATGCTCTCTGTTTCCTTACCTGCTAGAATATAGGACTGGTATATATGTGACCCATGGTGTTGGAATAGTGTATTTTTCTCTGGGGACAATCTAACAAGGTATAGATGACTCAACTTTTAATATGAGATAAATTAATAAAATGGATGGAACGTTAGCATTTATTAAATTGGAACTTTAAGTGAGAGAGATGCCAGGTTAGAGTCGAAAATGGAATGAAGTCCGGTGGGAATTTCTATTATACCTGGTATTTACATACTCCTACATCCAACAAAATATCCTGAAATACTTGAGGTCACTATCTACCCAACCCCTGTAACTATTAATATATCATAGTTGATATGACGTCTATGTAAGGTGGGGGCTATCTTTAGACCTCTATTCTAATACATCCACAACAAACTCCATAGAAGAATCTATAAAAACATCCAAGTATGAATTTAAAAACTCCAATGTTAAGGGAATGGTCGATATGGCCCTTACTTGTTCCTGATACCACTTTGACTAGCACCTGATGTGCTGATCGTACCTGTATGCAATGGCTTATGACCATATATATTGCGGTGTATGGATCATGTTTATATGCAAGGGACGATGAACATGTATACAGCAGTATAAATGTCTTCTAGCCATGTGGTGGTCTAAAAAGTACATTTCTAACCAAAAACAGAAATACATAAATAACAGAAGTGTGCTTCATTCTTCCAATACTGTCTGTGTCTCTCATTTGTACATTATGCTGTGTTGTATCTGTGATAGTTCTAAATCTGGAAGGGTGAGCTACTTGCTGGTCATGACTCCAGAAATGCAGCCAGGTCAATATCCCTGTTTAGACCTTCTGGTTCCAGCGTCCTCTGTTTGTGGATCCACTTTGTCTCAGCATGAGACAATTGGTCACCTCCGCGTCCTGAGGATTTTATGTGTTCCACTGCTTTAATTGTAATCCCCTTCATACTGTTATTTTGTTTCTTGATGATGTGTGCTGAAAAAATGTTCGTCAGTACACCTTTGGAGGCATTGTTCAGATGTTCTCTGAATCTCTTTTTGAGGGATCTTTTTGTGCATCCAATGTATTGTTTCTTGCAAATTCAAGAGACAACGTACACAATTTATGTTGTATTGCAATTGGTAAGATGGTATAACTTGTATTCCTTGTGTGTGGTGTAGGAGAGAACTCTATCCTTGTTTTCGTGTAGTATGTATCCACATGTGATGCATCTCTTGGCTCCTCATTTGTGGGTCCCGCCCTTTTTATGGGTAAGAGTTGTGGTTATATCAATCTTTTTCTTTTTCTTAAATTCACTGGGAGCTAAAATATTCTTGAGACTGGTGTTTCTTTTGAGTGTAATTGTTGATGGTTCTGGAGGTATATCTCTTAGGATGTGTCCTAGTTTTCTCATGCTTGCAGAGATAGGTCCAGCTGCTTTGTTGTATTTTGTTAAAATTGACAATTATTCCGAGTTTCTTTTTTGTTTTTAGACTATTTGTTCTTTTGGATGAGATCTGGGTTCTAGATATCTCTTTTGCCTCCTTCACAATCCTACTGGTGTATCCTTTCTCTATTACTTTTTTTGTTCATTTCTCGCTCTCTGTATCATAATCTGTCAATTTGGAGCAGTTCCTATGGATGCAGCGGAATTGGCCAAACGGAAAGTTCCTGATCCATCTAGGAGAATGTCTGCTACATGCATGCAGTTATCCATTTGTATCAGTGGGTTTTGAGTATAACTTGGTTGATACCAAGTTTTCCTCTCCTATAAATACCACATCGACTAAAGGGAAGGAGTGCTGGTCATGGTTCATAGTGAACCTCAAATTCATTTTTATTTTTGTTCACATAGCCAAACAAGATTTCATGTCTTGCTCATTATTATCTTCCCATACCAAATTGATGTCATAGATTTATCTCTTCCAGTATATTATATTTTTGGAGAATGTGTTGTTGTTCCAAATGTATTTCTCCTCCCATACACCCATGTACAGGTTCACAAAGCTTGGAGCGAACTTCGTTCCCATTGGATTTCCTTGTTTTTATACAGGAATCTTAAAACTTGAAGTGGCTGTGTTTGAGAAAAAATGGTGATGGAAGCAACTATCAAGTGAATCTGAGATTCCTCCATTTGTTTCCATGAAGTATTTTCTGACTTCCGCTCCCTGTTTTTGTGGGATAGATGTGTCCAGGGCAGTTACGTCCAGAGTTATGTGATAGGCTCTCCAGGACATGCAATGTATCTCTTGTATAGGATGGAAGTGTAGTGACCAGTGGTTGCAGAAAATAGTCCACATATTTTGATCGTTTTTCATTTAGGGATCCGATCCCTGACACTATCAGTCATTCAGGTGGGTAAAGTGGATTTTTGTGGATTTTGGAAAGATGATAAATAATGGCTTTTCTCTGAGATAGTATATTGAAATACTGGAAATCCCTAGTTGGTAATAGCCCACTTTTCTGTGCCTTTCAAATCAATAGGTTATATTCTTTCAAGTATTTGTCTGTTGGATCTGTTGGGATTCATGTCTAAGTCTCTTGGTCATTGATTAAGTTGAATGCTTCTTTCAGATAATCTGTTTTATTTTGAATAACGATTCCTCCTCCCTTGTCCGCCTGTCTGATGACAATGGAGGTGTCCTTACTTAGAATGTCAAACACGTTTTTTTCTGTTTTGTTGAGGTTGGATCTTTTGATGTGTTTTTTTTAGCAAATCTGATCAATGTCTTTCATTAGCAGTCAGCTGAATACTGGGATATGGTTCCCCTGGGATTGGATAGGGAGGAAAGTAGAGGCTGGTCTGAGGTTTGAGTGTTTAACCCTCTTGCTTCCTTGTGTTAGATCAGATGTGATATACTCATCCTCCCGCTGTTTTTCCTCTGTATTGAAGTCTTGTGTTTGACTCGGGTCTGTTAGATAATCTATTAGTATCTGTATTGTAGCTATGTCTTGTTTGTTCAATTCATCACCATTGAGGTTTCTCAATATAGCATCTTGGTTTCTAGATATTTTTTCATAGTAACGTAGTAAGGTGATCTTTCTAATGAACTTATGCACATCTACAAACAGTTCAAAGGAGTTGGTCTCTGCATCTGGCGCAAATGTAAAACCCCTTTTCAACAATTGCTCGTTCGTCTGGTTGTGTACTCTGGATGAAAGGTTGAACATTTTTTTATGGTGTTGTGTGGAATACCTTCATTCTTTTTGCTGTTATGGGCTCTCCTTCCTCCTCTAGAACCTCTTCTAGTCCTCCTGTGGTCTTCTTTTCCTTCTCAGTTGAGGGGGTTAAGTACCGGAGAAACTAGTAGTGGCCAGTGGTTGTTTAGTTGTAGTTTCCCGTTCTGGACTAAAAAAGAATGGTCGGGTTCTAGAGGGCCATAGCTTGTCGATGGTAATTCATGAATCTTTTCTTGGCTAGCACTCTCGATGTGATGTAGGTTCTCTTTTCTGTCAATCTTCTGTGTCGGGTCTATCTTGTATTTGTATTTGCTTTTCCTTGTTGTACTCTGGACCGAGTATGGACATAGTGGTTTTTACTCAGAGGTAATGGTATTATTTATCATGTATTAAGTCACGTATTTTCTGAACTTACTCACAGACTGACTCACACGTAGGTTATATATCAGACTATTCTTTTTCTCATGTAGACATTGCCGGCCTGATCTCATAAAAGTGCCAACGGCCTGCAGGAAGCACAGGATTTGGGGCCCTCTCACCACACCAAATATATAAACAATGTTATCATAGTAGGCCCACTTAGTAACAACGTTATGACAAACACAGGGGGGCTCCGTTAATCACCATACTGACCCTGGATCATTACCTAGGCTTTTTAAAAGTATATTAAACTTATTCCCTGTCCATGTCATGATAAACTTGGTTATGTCACCATTCATATTAACAACACTAAGGACAAGAGCAACAATATAATATTGATAACACAGAGTTATGATTAACACCAATCATGTGGGACTAGCTAGAGACCCCATACCTGTATATATGTTTAGATATATATAGTAATTTCCACAAATGTATATTTTGCATGCAAAGTCTGTTTACCGTAAGGATCTAGCAGCAATTAAAGATGCTATCTATACAGAATTTATAGTTATTGTATGAACTTTTACACATATCTAATCTATCTCAGAATTTATTAAGTATGAAGGTGAAACTCTCTATGATATCTGGAACATGTGCTGAAAGTAAATATGTATTGTTTCATTATCCTCTTGCAAAGCTAAAAAATGTATCACTGTTATAAGAAATAAAGAGAAATATACCTCCCTGTATGTACACACACACACACATACACATATATGTTATTACACATGTACGACCATTTGTACCTAAGCACTATGCACTGTTTAAAGGTTTAATGTTAAATTTGCATCATTTAATTTACAGAACATGCCCACAACTTTGAAGATGTTTTCTTTTTTTATCCTCTTGCAAAGCTAAAAAATGTATCACTGTTATAAGAGATACAGAGAAATATACCTCCCTGTATGTACACACACACACATACACATATATGTTATTACACATGTACGACCATTTGTACCTATGCACTATACACTGTTTAAATGTTTAATGTTTAATTTGCATCATTTAATTTACAGAACATGCCCACACAACTTTGAAGATGTTTTCTTTTTTTATCGTGAAGCAAACAACAGATAGGACAAAATAACAGAAAAAGTCACTGTACATAACTATTCACCCTCCTAAAGTCAATACTTTGTAGAGCCACATTTTGCAGCAATCACAGCACCAAGTCACTTTGGATAAATCTCTATGAGCTTGCCACATCTTACCACTGGGATTTTTGCCCATTCCTCCTTGCACAACTGCTCCAGCTCCTTCAAGTTGGATGGTTTGCGCTTGTGAACAGCAATCTTTAAGTCTGACCAGAGATTTTCTATTGGATTGAGGTCTGGGCTTTGACTAGGCCATTCCAACACATTAACATTTTTCCCCTTAAACTACTCATGTGTTGCTTTAGCAGTGTGTTTGGGGTCATTGTCCTGCGGGAAGGTAAACCTCCATCCTAGCTTAACATCACGCACAGAATGGTACAGGTTTTGCTCAAGAATATCCCTGTATTTAGCACCATCCATCTTTCCCTCAACGCTGACCAATTTCCCAGTCCCGGCTGCTGAAAAACATTATTATTATTATTATTATAGTTTATTTATAATACACCAACATATTCCGTAGCGCTGTACATAAATTAGGTTCAGACAATGATAAATACAGATTAAAATTTAGCAAAGGGAAGAGGACCCTGTCTTTGAGCTAGGTATTCTTTGGGTTATGTGATGTTTTGGGTTTGCGCCAGACATAGCGTTTTCTTTGATGGATGAAAAGGTCAATTTTAGTCTCATCAGATCAGAGCACCTTTTCCCACATGCCTTTTTGCAAACTCAAAATGTGCCATTTCGTTTTTTTACAGAAATTAATGGCATTCTTCTGGCCACTTAGTCCGTGAGTTTTGGTGGGCGGGTCTCTTGGCAGGTTTGCTGTTGTGCCATGTTCTTTCCATTTGGTTGTGATAGATTTGATGGTGCTCCTGGGGATCGTCAAAGATTTGGATATTTTTTTATAACCCAACCCTGTACTTTTCAACAACATTGTCCCTTACTTGTTTGGAGAGTTCCTTCGTATTCATGGCAGTGTTTGGTTAGTGGTGCCTCTTGCTTAGGAGTTGCTGCCTCTGGGGCCTTTCAAAAAACATGTGTATATGTAATGACAGATCATGTGACACTTAGATTGCACACAGGTGGACATCATTTCACTAATTATGTGACTTCTGAAGGTAATTGGTTCCCTCAGAGCTTTTTATGGGCTTCATAACAAATGGGCTGAATATATAAGCACATAACAATTTTCTGTTTTCTATTCCCAAAAAATAGTTTTATGTATATATTTTTCTCATTTCGCTTCACCAACTTAGACTATTGTGTTCTGATCCATCACATAAAATTCTGATTAACAAAACATTGAACTTAAGGCTGTAATGTAACACAAGAGGTAAAAAGTCAAGGGGGTGAATACTTTTGCAAGGCGCTGTAGGACTGCACAAGGGATACAGGTTTGTGGCCCGTGGATCATCCACATTCAAGATTGATTTGGATCCCCCCATCCGTCAATTACCATAGATAAGATGAAATGGGTAATTTGAGACAGACTTAAAGCATTATGCTGACCACCTCTAATGACAACTCTCACTTTATCACTTTTTCGCTTTTTTTACTTGACTCTCTTTAATTGTTGTCTCTCATTTTTGTTTTGTTATCCTGACAGATGACAATATTACTTAGTATATATATATTGTACGTATAAACCATGTTTGTGATAGTTTTGATCACTGTGTAATAAACAGTTAAAATTCATTAAAGCTAAGGATTATGACTATTAAAAACATTGGAGGAAAAACAGAGATCACACTGAATACAATAAGAAGTAAGGCCCCTAGGCTAATCCCTGGAAATTCACTTACGAGTGCCCTAACTACAGATTATACCTTTCCTAGCTATATTAATCCATCTCCCCTAAAACATTGTGAGAGAACTCCTACGGGTCACTGCGCCAAGTGAACTTCACAACACAGCTGAAAAGCAAGGCAAAAATCTCCACTGAGTTTTGCCCTGACAATAAATTACAAGTTACTCCCAGCCCCACTGACACCTAAACCTTACGTTAATGCAAATTTTCCCCTCACTCATAAAATAGAACACTCCCCAAACTCACAGAAACGTAAGAAATTAGGGTGTATCCCATTCTGATTGGCTGAAATATGACTGACATCTATTTTAGCCAATCAGAACGTTTTAATGCATTTTTCATGCTAGAGCAAGCACGGTAACGGCCATTTGTGCTGGGGAGGAGCAAATGGTTATTTAATTAGGGGAGTTAGATAGTTCATTAAGGGCGATAAGCTATCTAATTAGGGTGTTAGATAGGTCATTAGGGGGGTTGGGTATTTAAATAAGGAGTTAGTTATTTGAATAGGGGACATAGGTAGGTTAATTAGAGGGGGTTATTTAAATAGAGGGGATTTGTTTAATTAATTAGAGTGGAGTTAGTTTAATTAATTAGAGGGGGTTAATAGTTTATTAGTGGAGATTTGTTTATTTAATTAGTGGGGGAATTAAATAGTTAATGGAGGGATGAATAGGTGATTAAAGTATCTGCTTATTGACAAAGACAGATATTCATATGAGAGTTAAAACAACTAATATGTGAAGTCTGTCTCTATCAGCCCTATTAAATTCCCCCTACATGTTAAATCGTAATTTGTAATGTAGCCAGTAAGACTATTAAATTAGCCCTGTAAAACAAGCCACTGCCGATCTGTCAGTTTGGAGCGAAAAAAGCCTACGGGACGTGGAACATGGAACTTTGCGTCCGCAAATCCTTTGTTCTCTTAAATCCGTAACCACTACAATTCCAATCATGCTATTAAATTGCAATGATTTCACTTTGCCTCAACCCGAAACACGCAATTGTGGCCACAAAGCCAACGAGTGCTAGAGAGGACTCGCAAGGGGGTAAAGTCCAATCCGTAGCACTTTAAATTCCCATAGACACACACTACTGTACTTTTAAGAACAAGGAAAGTGATGTTAGGTCTTAGAATTAATAGCACAACATTCTCAAGCTCGCAAATTGGCCTAGAAAAATACTTTATTTCATGTTTGATTTCCATGTTATATCGATCCCGGCAATCAATGCGTTAATACATATACTTTAACTCATGTGTAATAGGATATCATATTTACGGCTTTATTAATATTGCATTATATCTGGAATGTGGGTCCGATTGAAACTCACAATTGAAATCCGTAAGACTTTGAAATCCCACCATTTTTCAGTGATGCAATTATGACAATCTTATTTGCCATTGGCTCCATCTAAACCCGTAACTACGGGTTTGACTAATTGATTACTCACGTCCATCGTTCAACAAATTTAATAGCTCTGTAACTCTTCAAGCCCGCAGCTGTTGCAGGTCTCAGGTTGCACTTACTTACTTTTAATTTAATAGGGCTGTATGAGTAGCTGGTGTAACAAATAAAAGGTGGAACTAGAAAGTTCAGGATATAGATAAAACCAGTGGCAAAAAATATATAAAAAATAAAATTATAAAAAACAAATACAAGTTTTAACAGCAAAATAACCGAAATAAGGAAAAATCTATAATAGTGACATCATCAAGAATTAGAGCAATAATAATAATCTAAAGATTTTTAATCATTCATATTTTAATTCAAGTTTTAAAGAAGATTAATAAAAATTAGTTTTAAAATATAAATATATATTATAAATATAATATATTCTTGTGGGTATTCAATACAATTTTGGAAATTGTGTACTCTTCTTTCCTTTTGTCTTTGGAGATGTCCTGGCCCTATTCAGTGTATCTGACAAAATAAATCAAACTATATTCATTGCAGCCTACGTAGGTCAAAATGTATAAAGTAGTTCTAATATGATTTATGTCTATGTATTCTGGGAGTTCCTCTGTGATCCGGGGGAAATGCTCATCCAAAAGAAGTTACCATTAAGTAACACTACCTATCACCTTCTAATTATACAGTATTGACAATTAAATGTATTCAAGAATTACTAAAATTATTCAGAAATTAGAAACAAATATACAGTGAATAACCACAACCCATTAACATCACAGTTCTAAAAGTTCTACAGTAGCCTAAGCATTTCATCCCATTTTCTTGTATGTGATATCTGTGCTAACTATAAACAGAGTGTCTCTATGAAGGACATTACTTGATTACATGTTGTATCCATAATATAACACTTATGCTTCCTTTCAAATGTTTTAGCAGGCTGACTTTACTTATCATAGACATTTTAGAAGCCCAAGTATGATAGCTGGAAAGGTTAAACATATAATTATTTCAAAATGCCTTGCTTTTTCAAAACCTCTCATCTCTGAACTCGACAATTATTGCATCAGGTTTATGCAAGTCATATAGTTTAAATTATTTATAAAAGTATATAAAAATAATATAAGATTATTTTGGTAAAGATATTTTTGTGCTGCCCTATTTTGCTTATATCCAAGTTCAGTATGGAGTATGAAAAAAGAAAAGGACGAGGTAACAACTGGGTATACTAGCTAAAAAACAATATAGCTGTATTATAAAATCATTCAGACCTTACAGCTTTTTTAGAAACAACTGTTGAATACATCTTTGATTTCCTTTCAGTTTTATCTAATTTGTGTGTTAAATAACAAAATTATTTTTTAAAATGTTGAATTATAAATTCATCACAGTATAATTTAAACAATAATAATGTAATATAATATAACATGATATAAAATCACTGACCACAATCAATGAGGTTATATGGCTTTCTGTGTTATGTAAATTGATAGGATATATCCAAATAGCAATAGTAAAGGTAAACATAAAGAAAAATAGGCAACTCAGATTTTCATATAAGAAGAAAACATCTATTTAGTTAATGCACATACATGCTTAATAACATGCATGAAACTGATTCCTATCTGTCCCTGCCAGCCTCATGTAGGTGCAAAATACCAACAAAGGGCTTGAGTACATTTCACCAGCAGAATATTTATGAGTGAGAATCACCATCAAGTTGCTATTACATTCAGCACTTGTGTGTGCCCTTTGATCCTTCATCTACATGCAAAACATCATATACTGCTATTCAATTCCCCAGTAATAAAATGATAAAGATTTACTTGGACCTAAAATCCTATGTGAATTTGAAATGCCTTACACGGCAAAAAAACCTTTGCAAGTACACATTATGTCCTATTACCAGACATGCACAATTCCCTGATAAAGGAAAAGGTTTAATATGACCCTCTCTGCTTGCTTTCAGTCACACCTAATCATTAAAGTCAACATTGTGGTCTCTATTCCTTGGTGCTTTCCGGTGGGAGATCATTAGCCCCTCATGAACCCCCTAAACTACCCTAGCTCATCCTAAAAACATAAATAGAGCCCCATGGGGGTTTCATTGGACCACACAGTCCCTTTCCCCTAGGTGAGTCTCAGTGGACCTCATTGTGCCTATCCCTTATTGTGGTCCCTACAGGGCTTTATCTAAAGCCCCTATGAGGATCACTAATTACCCCCATGTCCCCCAAATAAGTTATTGACTGACTATTGAAACAGGCTATCAGGGAGGAGATTGCAAAGTTTATATTTGGGTGGGTGGATGTTAGGGCTCATATACATGGCATTCATGTTAGTTAATGGGTTACATTGTTATGGGCATAGTGTGTTTCAAATTATGGGTGCATGATAGGCAGGTTGTCAGATCACTTTACTGCTACAACCCCATCCGTAAAGGGATTTTGAGGGGGCAGACTTGCTTGGAATAATGATTTCAAAGCAAAATCTTGCATCCCAACATTAACATGGCTTTTAAATGACACGCATATTAGACAGTTCCAGAATTAAAAAATTTTACTTTATAAAAGACTCCTCTGCACACAGTCTATTTTGTAGCTTCTAAAATATATTAACTATAAAATATAATTTAATCACCCAACAGCAACGCCTAGCTCTGGAATAAAAACAAGTTCAACTTCAATTCACTGAAACATAGATTTATACACTCATAGCTACATATTTAAAGTTAGGCATCCATACACCCCATTCCCACAACTCATACACTCATATTGACATAAAATCAACCTGCAAAACATATATTTTTTACACATGTCTATCTATCTACCTATCTATATATATATGTATATATATATATATATATATATATATATATATATTCAGTATATATATATATATATATATATATATATATATATATATATATACACATTATATATTTTTTCTTTCTTTGGTATGGAGGGTGGAGCTAGGAGGGAAGAGGAGGGGATGGGAGGCGAGGAGAGAGGGTGTCACCATGAGAGGTGCTATGAGAAAAGTGGTGAGAGGGAGAATAATGGAGAGAGGGTGAGTAGTAAAGAGAGGGAGAGTTATAGAGTTGGACAGTAATGAGGAGGGAGGGAGAGGAGGAGGGAGAGATAAGGCCAGGAGTGGCAGAAGCAGGGGGTTCGAGGAGAGGTTGAGGAAGGGATGTCCCCTAAGGTGTAGGCACAATCAGTCATGGCAAAGAGGGGCCTGATCCCAGTGGTGGTGGGAGTGGTGGGGAGGAGCAGGCCTCATGGACAGAAGAGGAATGCCAGGATCCCCAGACACAGCCAGGAAAGCAAGAGGCTTTACATAAGCACAAGACCCTTAACTATACACACAAGGAGGTTATAGTCCTTCTGCATGCAATCCGTACCCCTACCATCCTTCTACATGGGAGTCAGGAAATGAGGCCTGGCCATAAGGCCAAGATGTGGAAGGAGGTAGGTCAGTGCCTTTGGAGTCCATGTGAGGGATGTCCTGTCTGCAAAGCACTGTTGGTGGAAAGTCAGGAGAAAGATATCTGAGGAGGAAAGAGCTGCAAGAGCTGAAGTTGGTGCCCCCCAGTAACTGTCCATTTTAGTGAATGGGAGTGGATGCTGAAGGACATGATTACCCTATGGTTAGAAGTAGGACTTCCTGGCCATGTGGCCACGCCTCAGCCAGACACCATTCCAGGTGAATATCATAAACACTAGTATCTCCTTGCATAGCCACACATGTACACTACACAAACATAGATAAAACAGATCCAATGTAAATACTATTCGCAGCGATTTTGGCATGTTCGCGTTCGCAGTGGACGCGAACACATGCGCTTTTGGGTTCGCCCCCTATTTTTTATCATTGAGGAAACTTTGACCCTGCACCTCACAGTCAGCAGACACATTCCAGCCAATCAGCAGCATACACTCCCTTCCAGAGCCTACCATCTGAAGGACAGCAACCCAAAAAGCCCTTTTTAGGGCTAGAACATCATTTATTTTATTTTATAATTTTTTTCTGTGTAATCTAATTGCATATGCCTGCCTGCCAGCGTGTGTGTGTGTGACAGGCTAACACCTAACAGCTTATATTGTGCTCAGTGAAATAAAACAACACTTTTTTGACTGTAATAGATTGAATAGCAATTTCCTGCCTACAGGCGTGTGTGTGAAGCCTATTGCATCTACTCTGCCAACTTTTGCCAGTGCACAGTGACACTCATATCTGGTGGCACCTTAGATTGCATGAGCAGTGCCCCAAATTTGAAGTGGGAGGACCGACCAAGCACCTTTTTCCATCTCCCGCTTCCAAAAATCCATGCCATATACACGTTCCCTGATAGTGGACGTAACAGGGATTAAACCGATATGAATAGTACTACTTAACAGTACACACCTTATAATAATGCAGACAGAGGCAACGCGTATAATCTTCCATGCTGTGCAGTGGAAGCCCCCAGACTCTGACCTGGTATAATCTTCCATGCTGGGCAGTGGAAGCCCCCAGACTCTGACCTGTGTATAATCTTCCATGCTGGGCAGTGGAAGCCCCCAGACTCTGACCTGTGTATAATCTTCCATGCTGGGCAGTGGAAGCCCCCAGACTCTGACCTGTGTATAATATTCCATGCTGGGCAGTGGAAGCCCCCAGACTCTGACCTGTGTATAATCTTCCATGCTGGGCAGTGGAAGCCCCCAGACTCTGACCTGTGTATAATCTTCCATGCTGGGCAGTGGAAGCCCCCAGACTCTGACCTGTGTATAATCTTCCATTCTGGGCAGTGGAAGCCCCCAGACTCTGACCTGTGTATAATATTCCATGCTGGGCAGTGGAAGCCCCCAGACTCTGAGGAGTCCGAGGAGGCAGGTGGCTTTGAGGAGGTGGAAGACCAAACACAGCAGGCGTCCCAGGGGGCTTGTTGTTACCTTTCAGGGATCCTTGGTGGCTGGGTGGAGGAAGAGACCTTCAATGACATCAGTGAGGACAAGGAACGGGACATGGCTACCTTGGTATCCAACCTTGTGCAAATGGGGAGTTTGCAATTGTGCAAAGGGACTGTTTGCGGTTGTTTGCGGTGCATTAAACGGGGAGATTGGTCTGTTACTGTGAAGCGGTGTAACCCTTACACTACCTGATCGATACAACATCATACCTGATGTTTTAAAGCATGTTATTCCAAACAATTTAGGAATGTTAGGTGATTGATGCCCTTTATGGCTCTGCATCAACTATGTAATTTTCCGTGGGAGTTTTGCCATGGATCCCCCTCTGGCATGCCACAGTCCAGGTGTTAGTCCCCTTGAAACAACTTTCCCATCACTATTGTGGCCTGAAAGAGTCCCTGTGGGTTTTGAAATTCGCCTGCCCTTTGAAGTCTATGGCGGTTCGCCGATGTTCGCCTCGTTCGCGAACATTTGATGAAGTTTGCGTCCGCTGTTCGCGAACCCAAAATTTGATGTTCACGACATCACTACTGCCCACCAATGAAAGGGATATGTAAACTTCCTGGATGTGATTAGGCATACGTCATGCTCAAAGCTTTGCATACCCGGGCAGAAATTGTGAATATTTGCATTTATTTAGAAAATATGACTGATCCTGCAAAACATGTTTTTAAGGATTGTGATCATATGAAGCCATTTATTATCACATAGCTGTTTGGCTTCTTTTTAGATCATAATGATAACAGAAATCACCCTAACGGCCCTGATCAAAAGTTTACATAACCTTGAATGTTTGGTCTTGTTACAGACACACAAGGTGACACACACAGGTTAAAATGGTATTTAAATGTTTATTTCCCACACCTGTGGCTTTTTTTATATTGCAAATCAGCAAAAGAGACAAAGGAGACCCCTATTACTGTGCACACCTATGCTTAATCTACTATAATCTCAAAGAGAGTGAAAATTAAAACTTAGCTTTTAATATACATATTGATAAAAATATAAAAATTCTCAGAGGCAGGATATCTCATTCATTAATCACATGGGTATAATAAATCCAGAGTCTATATAAAGTGCCACTGTTAAAATTGTTAGATTTAATTGATTTGATTGAAAATATACTATATCACTATGAGTGTTACTAATAAAGTGCTTGAAATAGGAAAGTTATTTTAATAAAGAAAAGTGCTATTGCTAGTAATATTAGAACCAATAACAAATAGATTCTAATCCAGTGAGGTATAATAAAGTGATCTTCGATAGGAAAACTTGAATAATATCACATTCTTATGAAATTCACATTCATATGAAATTCATTGTCTATTATTTGTTAATAAAGTAATTCCCATCTAGTCCAGAATACACTGTGAGTACTGTCTTCCAATACCCTAAGGCTCAAAGGCTTAGCAATAGTAGTTATTTGCAACTGAATTTAGCTCCATAATAGTATTATTTTTGTATTTTAGTATTATTTGTTAGATTCTAAGTATCGGAGCTAGGTTGTAGCGTGCCATGCGGTTTAGATGCCTCGCGAGGATGTCATAAACCAGCGCATACGCTCCTGCGTCTGACCCGAGGCACGTTTCTGGAAAAAATCCAGAAGAAACTCACAGGTAACCTCAAGAGAAATACAGGCTTCTCTGGAAAAAGACAGTGTGATTGTTTCAAGGGGCACAATGCGACGATACTTGAACAAAAATTAGCTGCATGGTCGAGATGCCAGAAAGCCTTTGCTACACCAGTGCCACAAAAAAGCCCAGTTACAATATGCCTGACAACACCTTGACATGCCTCACAGCTTCTGGCATGCTATAATTTGGAGTAACGAGACCAAAGTAGAGCTTTATGGTCACAACCATAAGCGCTATGTTTGGAGAGGGGTCAACAAAGCCTATAGAGAAAAGAATACCATCCCCACTGTGAAGCATGGTGGTGGCTCCCTGATGGGTTTTTTTTTGGGGGGGGAGGGGGGCACTAAAGGCACAGGGAATCTTGTGAAAATTGATGGAAAGATGAATGCAGCATGTAATCAGAAAATACTGTCAGACAAGTTGCATTCTTCTGCACGAAGGCTGCGCATGGGATGCTCTTGGACTTTCCAGGATGACAAGCACAAGGCCAAGTTGACCCTCCAGTGGTTACAACAGAAAAAGGTGAAGGTTCTGGAGTGGCCATCACAGTCTCCTGACCTTAATATTATTGAGCTACTCTGTGGTTCATGCAAGACGACCAAAGACTTTGCATGACCTGGAAACATTTTGCCAAGACGAATGGGCAGCTATACCACCTGCAAGAATTAGGGGCCTCATAGACAACTATTTCAAAAGACTGCACTCTGTAATTGATGCTAAAGGGGGCAATACACAGTATTAAGAACTAAGAGTATGCCATTTTTTATCAGGGCCATTTGGGTGATTTCTGTTATCATTCTGATTTAAAAAAGAGCCAAATAACTATGTGATAATAAATGGCTTCATATGATCACTAAATTTCATTTTTTTTTTTTGCATGACCAGTCATATTTTCAAAATAAATGCCCATATTTCACAATTTCAGGCAGGATAGGCAAACATTTGAGCACAACTGTAAATATGTCTTTACAATAATAATCATTTTAAACACATAATTAAAGTGTAGTGTCCTAGCCTATCAGGAACCATGTCTCAGCAGCATGTGGCTGCATCTATTGCTGAGAGATGTTTACAGATTAGTTAGTATGACACACTGCAAAGGAAGCTAAACCGAGTATGTGTCTTCATGAGCTGCAGAGTGCAGACCCCAAAATGGCTTATTGGTTTGATATGACCCAGTACAAAGAAAGCTCATAATACACATCATTGGCATCAACGATAATGCCTTGCAAATACATACTCCTCACAATGGCAATTATTTAAACCATCCAGGATTAAAACATCATGATGTCAGGTACATAGTAACACACAAAGTTCAAATGATCACCCAGTGTTATTATGTCATATACTATTATTCTCTAATTTCAGCACCAGGGCGTACCACCGCCTCCTCAAACCCTCTTGATGCCACTGGCAGTCTTCAGTTCCTCCTCCGCATGTCGATCTATGGAAGCTACTCTGGAAGAGATGCTCAGCTATCAACAGAGGCAGTTGTTTTTTCAGTCGTTGTTATTTAGTCATTCAGTTGTGTCTGACTTTCTGTGACCCTATGTATCTCAGCATGCAAAAAACACCCAAGATAGAAAAGCATTTGAAATAAAGATAATCAAATTTTCAAACACTAAAAATATAGGACTTAATATGGACTGGGGTTTTCTAACGTATTATCACAATTTCTTGTAAATTGTTCTTATTTTACAATAACAGGCTTGTCACTGTTTTGGGGGTGTTTTTCCAACTGGAAGGATATCACTGTGGCTATCACTGTGTATATGTGCATATAGTATGTGTATATATGTTTCCTATACTATGTTGTGTTGAATCCCTCTATATGTATTTACCTGATAATGTCAGATGCTCTCTCCATTCTCTCTGCATCACTTTTTACATTTAAACTGAGGGTTCCATCTCATTTCAGTATTGCTTAAGATTTTATAAAGAGAGGTTAAACCTCTCAAAAGCTTGTCAATATAAATAAGGCGTTTATCCAGTACAAAAGGTATCATCATATACTGCGATACTCATTACTAATCTACTATATATAGATTAATAAATACTAAATTACTAGATCACTGGACATCAATGGCTTCTTCACTCTTCAATTATATATATATATATATATATATATATATATATATATATATATATATATATATATTAAAATCATAGATTTAAAAGTCTTATGAAAACTGAAAACACAAAGCTTATTATTACCAAACATTCTTAAATTAAATAGTATAGCTAATATGGGATATATTAATAAAAATAAATAAGGATATAAGGTTGCATCTAGATTAAGGTTAGTGTTTTCTCATATTCCAACCTGCTATGTGACCAGACTATCCTTGCATTTATACTTTGCTTGATGAGATGTAGAATGGATTGATATTATTATAATCGCTAAAAGTACTAGAGTGGAGAGGCACTGTACTTTGTTGATTGCATATCAAAAGCATATCTGTAATTTTGCTCATCACATTTGATGTTAAACTATTCTGCTTTAATCAGTGATAAATCAATCATATAGATGCCCTTTGTCTTAGAACCTAGGTAAAAAAGAGAAATAAATAATTGGGCTATTTAAAAACAATTCAGAATTGTGTCGCAAATTACTCTTGTTCTACTTTAGGTCACTTGTTAATGGCTGTAAAAAGAATCAAACTAAATTCAAGCAATAATAGATAGAAAAGAGACTCATCTGGTAAATGGCATATATTGATATCTTCATTAGCTACTGAAAAACCTTGCACAAATAAAGTGCACTCAGCAATACTAAAACTGTTGCCCAGGTGTTAATACAAGAATACATATTCTCTGTGAATAATCTTATTTCATCAGTCACTAAATATAAAATAATGTAGCAAAATGTGGTTTACTGCTACTATTTGAAAGCATAACTGTGATCATATTTCTTTCTGTCTGGTATTTTGAATAACTAAATTTGAAAATTGCCAAATTATTATTATTAATAGTAGTAGTAGTAGTAGTGGGGGTAGTAATAATAATAATAATAATAATAATAATAATAAACACAATCTTTACATTTTGCTTTTATATGCAATTACATTTAAGTTACATTTAATTTTTTTGACTGTAGTTGCCTATTACTCTCTCATGAAGGATGATTCCTTATAAAATAATGAGCTTCCTTTTAGTTCTACTAAACAATGTCAGTCACACTCCATATTGAAATCCATAGCTACATAATTGAATATAAAAGGAATAAAAAAAATACATTAGACACTATTACTGTTTGGGTCCTATCCTCTTATGGTAGCGCAGCACAAGGCAGCAGCAGTGGCGGTGAGCATCCACTAGATGGCACTGCTGATATTCCAGTGCCATATCATAGAGTCAGGTAAACTGTTAGGGTTGGGGTTAGGGTGAGGATTAGGGTTAGGGTTAGTTCAAGGGTTAGGCTAACATTATAAGCTTAGAACTTCTCTCGCAAAATATTGTCAGTGCCATCTAGAGGTTGGAGGCCGCATTGCAGCGGTGGACCTGTCCAACACCATGACAGAATAGATCCTTTGTTTGTTTTTACATTCTAAAAATTGTTCTTAGTTGTATTTCTTCAAAATAGTAAATTTAAAAACATGATCACAGACAGTAGCCCTTTTATCACAATTGTAAAAAAAAAACTATTTATTTTATTCTTGTATGTCTGAAACATTGGAAAAACTCTGTTAAATCTAAACTAAGTCTGAGGAGATCAAGGTCTTTGAAATAAACACATTGCTATTCTTTACCTATTTTTATCGGTAACTTTATGAAATAAGACAATGAGCTCACAACTTGATTCAAATGTGCTTTATTTAAAATTCAGTGTTTAATGGCACTCAGAAATGGATGCTGTTATTAATAACACATTGCAATATAAGACTACATGTAAAGAAATTCAAAATTAACATCTAACAAATGCTAAAATTAAAGGAATTTTTCATCAATTAAATATTCATACTGTTAGATAATTTCAAAATTATTTATTTCAGTCAGTAGCATATTAAAGGTTAGATCACATAGGCCTCCTTATGAGTTAGATTGACTATAGTGATCAGTTTTTTTTATTTTTATATAGACATATAGACATATTGCTCATGGTAATTCTGTATAATCTACACATGTATAGTGAGCCCTCATGTTAGTATGATGTGCCCTCAGGATATTGTAAACAAATGAATCAATGAATTTATGTGTCTGAGCAGAGCTGTGTATCCACTTTAGAGCAAAAATGGTTAATAGAGCAGCAGCTCTATTAGTCTTTGCACCTGAACTCAATCAGGGGGAATTTAGGAGATCTAAATAGACAATGAGGAGGTGGATGTTTTCTCGACTGTGAACCTGGAACTGCTGAAAGGACGACAAAGTGGTTCCAACCTACTGGAAGCAGGAACTCTGGAGATATAAATTTTGCTGTAAAGATAGCTGCACTTGCATTTGGGGAAAAGCTTAATAATTCAGAGGGGTGTTTATGCCGAGGCCCAAAAAGCCTAGGGACAGGGCAGCACATTGTCAGGGGCTAGCAGGCTGTCTGAAGTATCATAGAATAATCGTTGCAAAGACACAGAAATGCCTATTTGTAGTGACATTTCTGTCTGTAAGTGTACTTAACCCATTCTGATATGCTTAAATACTCATAAAACTTTAATTTAGGCTACAGCAAGGGGATAGGAGGAATAATATCCAGAGTGTGCTCAAGTAAATAGGGGGGTAGGCGCTGCTAAGTCTAAATGGCTTAGGGCAGTATAAAATCTACATAATACCCAGCTAAATTCACCTAATAATACTATTTTTTTATCTTTCATCTTTGCTAGATATATTTACTTATATCAACCCATTTTAAGCTAGCTATGCTCCATTAAGATGCAGAAGACAAAGCTCCTCCACATGTCCCTGTCTTAACAATTGTGATGTAGAGTGGCAATGGACCCTTCTCATAAAAGAGAAGAGTTTCCTCCTTCATTTAATGTCTTATGCTACTCTAAAAACCAGGACATTGCATTAAAAAGTGATGGTAGTGGCCTAGCTATCCAAAGAGGTCAAGAAGTAAAGTATCCTCTAAATGAAAACATTCTCCTAAAGCTGATCGTTTGTTTGGTTATAGCCAAAGTGTGAACACTTACATAATAGATCTTTTTGTTATCTGTGTCCTTGAAGATGGACACAGAGAGAAATAACAAAACAAAAGGGGGGAACACTTTTATGTGGCTAAATATGTTATGAATTGCGTCATATTAATAAAAAAAAAACAATCTTTAATGAAAATTAGGTCCTTTCCCTCTTCACCCTCGCAAAATCTGACAGCAGCAGTTCCGCCTCCAGCCGACAGATGGCGCTGCTGATTTTAGCACATAAGGCGCACCGACAGAAGAGGCCTTGAGCTATGAGAGTCATGCCCAAGGCCCTAGGGGAGGGGGGGGGGGGGGAGTGCCAGCGTAGCTATGACCTCGCTGTCGAGTTGTGCCACGTCAGAGGGGAGAATAGTTCTTTGCCTTCCCTGGAACTTGATGGTTCCCGAAAACGCACAGCTCCTTCTGGTGGATGGCACCTCTAACTGCAGCTGTCAGTGCTGCAGAAAAAATGTACAGGCAAAGAGGGATAGATCGGAAAATGATTTAAAATATCTTTTATAATTAAATTCCGATCGTTTAAAACAAAAAATATATACAAACAGATGTCTGAATTTATTCTCCAGAGAATACCATGACGTCACTACAGTAATTGGTTTAGATATAATGTGATATATTTTTTATTTTTCCAAACGGCTTATAACAAATATATTTTTGTCCCTTAAGATTTTTACAATTTCTCTATAGCTGCTAAGTGAATGTAGCAGGTAATATTAGTGTTTTACAAATATTGGTCAGAGTTGCTCTATAGATTGCAACACTAACTATATTAGAATAAGTGACTAGTAAAACTTTAAATGTTACTTTTAATATAGCAACATTGATATCTGTGTAAGTGATTATTTACTATTCACAAAGTATATTGACATTTATATTCATGTTTTTTTTATATAAATTAATTAAATGTGTTGATTCAAATGAAAAAAATAAAATAGTGAAAGAATGAAAAAAGTGCTATACATCCTATACAAAGGTGGTGGAATGTATCCACTTAGCTGAATATATAATTTCTATGAATAGTTTCTTTGTTTATACTGTTGGTCTTATCAAGATGTCTTGAGATTAAGAGTATCTGTCGGTATGTTGGCGATACTATTATGAACAATAAAGTTTTAGAATTCAATCAGTTATGTATATTGGATTACAAGCATACATTTCCACAAGTAAGTTGTACTGCTTTTCTCACTAATGTTAATCAGACTGACTGTGATTATCTTGTGACCCTATCTTGGCTAGTGTCACTACTACATACTACTATTGTTCAATTGCATTATAATTATATTTATGTTGCTGAAATAAACTTTATATTTATGATTCTCACAATCTGTGTAATCTCTATGAGACCACCATTTCACAAGCGGCGACTTCAGCAATAATTACCTTGTGGCAAAAAAATGCCATTACTATACCAACTATAATATTTCCAAACTTGAGGGCAAGCTGTTAATATATCTCTTGGTTCTACTATGATAAACACTACAAGTTGGAAACTGGCAATCTATGCTTTACCTCGTGGTGCTACTATGAGAGACCACTACACCTTCTGTATTATTATAGGACTAAGTAGGTTATACCTCGTGGTTCTACTATGAGAGACCACTACACCTTCTGTATTATTATAGGACTAAGTAGGTTATACCTCGTGGTTCTACTATGAGAGACCACTACACCTTCTGTATCACTATAGGACTAAGTAGGTTATACCTCATGGTTCTACTATGAGAGACCACTACACCTTCTGTATCATTATAGGACTAAGTAGGTTTTACCTCGTGGTTCTACTATGAGAGACCACTACACCTTCTGTATCATTATAGGACTAAGTAGGTTTTACCTTGTGGTTCTACTATGAGAGACCACTACATCTTCTGTATCATTATAGGACTGAGTAGGTTATACCTCGTGGTTCTACTATGAGAGACCACTCCATCTTCGGTATCACTATAGGACTAAGTAGGTTATACCTCATGGTTCTACTATGAGAGACCACTACACCTTCTGTGTCATTATAGGACTAAGTAGGTTTTACCTCGTGGTTCTACTATGAGAGACCACTACACCTTCTATATCACTATAGGACTAAGTAGGTTATATCTCGTGGTTCTACTATGAGAGACCACTACACCTTCTGTATCATTATAGGACTAAGTAGGTTATACCTCATGGTTCTACTATGAGAGACCACTACACCTTCTGTATCATTATAGGACTAAGTAGGTTTTACCTCGTGGTTCTACTATGAGAGACCACTACACCTTCTGTATCATTATAGGACTAAGTAGGTTTTACCTTGTGGTTCTACTATGAGAGACCACTACATCTTCTGTATCATTATAGGACTGAGTAGGTTATACCTCGTGGTTCTACTATGAGAGACCACTCCATCTTCGGTATCACTATAGGACTAAGTAGGTTATACCTCATGGTTCTACTATGAGAGACCACTACACCTTCTGTGTCATTATAGGACTAAGTAGGTTTTACCTCGTGGTTCTACTATGAGAGACCACTACACCTTCTATATCACTATAGGACTAAGTAGGTTATATCTCGTGGTTCTACTATGAGAGACCACTACACCTTCTGTATCATTATAGGACTGAGTAGGTTATACCTCATGGTACTACTATGAGAGACCACTACACCTTCTGTATCATTTTAGGACTGAGCAGGTTATACCGCGTGGTTCTTTTTTAGACACCACTACTATACCCCAAATGCAATTGGACATTTATATGGACTGGATAAATTCTACCTTGTGGTCCCTCTATACCTGGGCCACTACATATATCTTGTATGGGACAGTATAAGCATGTAAGATCTTCAAGGGACATCTGTATAGAAGCTTTTTGTTAAGAAACTATAGCATATTATCAGTTTTTGCTTCAGACGTTTTTTTGGCACCAAAGTGACGTCATCAACACCCGACGTACGCTTTGTGAGATCTGTGGATCTCAGCTCATCAGGGGCTCCGGATTACCACATTGTAGGCCTCTATTTAAAGCCTCTCTAAGCAATTCATTAACTATTTCAGTTCCTGCAGATAGGCATATCTGACTTTGTTTTTCCTTCATTGTTGTATATATATAATTTAGAGATGTATGTTTTTAACTATGATTATTTAATTGGTGACATTTAAATCATAAATTATATCCTTGTAAGGAATAATTATTTTGTAAAATTATTTAATTGTGTGTAATATTATGCTTATATTAAGCCTAAACTCTTTATTATGATGTTAGTTTTCTATGTCTCATACAATAAAGATTATATCTTACTTCACAGAGATTTTATTAATTATTCAAGTTAAGGAGACTAAATTTGACCAATATGACCAGTTCATTACATTTTATGTTTTATATATAAAGCCTTATTCTTTGTCCCCATAATTGTGTGAATATATAAAATATATTTATCTATTTATTATGAATGTTTATAATTCTTGGTATATTTCCCAACAATTGACTACTACACTTAAAAATCTTTAGTCATAACTATATTATTAGGATTTAAATGAAAGCTTCATAGGTACATTTCTCAATTAAACCTGATGGACCCTCTAAATTACCGTATTTATCGGAGTATATCACGTAAAACCTCCTCCTCAACCCCCTCCTCAACCCCCCTCCTCAACCCCCCATCCTCATCCTCCTTCCTCAACCCCCCTATCCTCAACCCCCTCCTCAACCCCCCTCCTCATCCTCAACCTCCCTCCTCAATCTCCCTCCTCAATCCCCCTCCTCAACCCACCTCCTCAACCCCCCATCCTCATCCTCCTTCCTCAACCCCCCTCCTCAATATAAACCCCCCTCCTCAACCTCCCTCCTCATCCTCAACCTCCCTCCTCATCCTCAACCCCCCCATCCTCAACCCCCCTTCTCAACCCCCCTCCTCATACTAAACCTCCCTCCTCATCATCCACCCCCTCCTCAACCTCCCTCCTCAACCCCCCTCCTCAACCTAAACCCCCCTCCTCAACCTAAACCCCCCTAAATACCTCCCCCTCTCCCTTTCCCCTCACTTACCTGCTTCTGCTCCGGCCTCCGCTCCTTCTTGACCCGGCGCGCATGTGACGTCACATGCGCGGCGCGACATTAGCATATACTGGGTGCCGGCCACATGCGGAGAGGGGGAGGTATTTAGGGGTGTTTAGGTTGAGGAGGGGGGTTAGGTTGAGAAGGGGGGATTTAGAATGAGGAGGGGGGTTTAGAATGAGGAGGGATGGTTGAGGATGAGGATGGGGGAGGGAAAGAGACACGGCGTATAACACGCACATCGCCGTATAACACGCACACATCATTTGCCCCCTATTTTCAGGGAGAAAAAGTGCGTGTTATACGCTG